>HG992192.1:10007007-11207007 GCA_905220545.2 Melitaea athalia
ATTAATCGATTTGTAGTTTCGAAAAACCCCTCGATCACTTCATCCCCGTATGCATTGTTTTAGTTACACCTTTATCCTCAAACATATTTCTTGATATCATATATCTTGTATATGATTCAGAAACGATGGGATGCGTCATTAACAGATAAATCGATCGATGTTCATTTTCTGTACAACTACGAAACACCTTAATCAGCCGAATGCTATAATCGTATCTTCACTTCACGCTGTATGTTAAAGGATTTGTATTGATTTTCTATAGGAATTACGGTGATAGAGACGTGAACAAACTTACGTATAACACAATGACATGATTTGAACATATATCAACTTTTCATTACTAATACACATACACATTTTACAATATGACAAACAATAATTTTAATAGGATTCTATTAAAAATAATCATATAAATGTAACGGAGACATACATTAATTACTTGATCTTTCAATTTGTTAGTTTACACATGAGGGTAGATTTACACTACAGTTTGCATAGATTTTGTTATCTGTATAATACTTAAAATTTTATGTAAGATACACCTCCTATTTCATTATATTTTTTAGTTAACGTATTTAATCCATGTCCCCTAAAGACATACATATATACCTATAATATGTTTAATATCACGTCTCTGTGGTGTATGGTAATGGCTAGAGTTGACATACTGCTTCAGTCCGTGGTCTCGAGCTACTCTGCGCCAGCATCCTCACTGATTGTCTCGCCTGCTCTCTCTTGGGAAATGTTTTGACCTGAAAATAAAAATAAAAAAAATATTTAAAAAGCGTTAGCGCAACGGTCACAGCACTGGTTTGTTGGCTGTTACTCTGGCAGTTGCGGGTTCGACTCCCGCACATGACAAACATTTGTATTGGCCATACAGATGTTTGCCGTGGTTTGGGTGTTTGTGCAGTCCTTGTGGGTCTCCCCACTGTGCCTCGAAGAGCACGTTAAGCCGTCGGTCCCGGTTGTTATCAAGTACACCTGATAGCAATCGTTACTCATAGTAGGGAATATATCCGCCAACCCACATCGGGGCAGCGTGGTGGATTAAGCTCTGATCCTTCTCCTAAATGGGGAAAAAGGCATATGCCCAGCAGTGGGATATTTATAGGCTGAAGCGATAAATAATACCCCCTTATAATAATTTTCAATATCAGTACCGATGCTTCAGTATTAATATCGTGTATGCTTCAGCCTGTTATATTAATATAGAGTAAAACTTGTTAATAAGTTAAGGAATTTGAGATAACAAAACATAGATATTTTATTGTAAGTTGCATCTTTTAATACTAAAGACCATTTTGTTATATAGTTTCTAGTTAATAAATTTAGAGACGCTCTTATATAATTCAATAAACAGTGACTTTATTCCCTCTGCAAGAGAATTCTTAGAATTCGTTCTAGAATTCTTATCTTAGTAATATTCTTTTTATAGATTTGATGTCAATCTTGTTATTAATTGTTACTAAGAAAATGTTAAGATGGCTACAGGCAATTACTACTACACTAGAATGGTTGCCAATAGTAGTGTGTCTTATAAAGTAAGTAAAATTCTTATACCCCGTCCGGCGGCTAATGATCTTTTTGACACTTCAAGAAATTTTGACATTAGTGACTACCTCACACGTTATTTATTCGATTCGAAATAATAATCGATTTTATTTAACAAGAACTTTCAATCGATTTAATTAAATACATTTAGTTTAAAAATATTATTTATTTATGCGTTTATTAGTTTTTTTAATTATAAATGAAATATATAAATAATAAATAAATGAATTAACAGAGTTATTGCTCTTTATTCTTGGTTTGCAATTAAATTTCAAAATTTCGACTTAATTCCTTGCAAGTAATCAATCTTGGGGTCATAGATACTATTTTTATTTCCTTTTTTGTATTAAATTTATAGAAAAAATAATCACATGACGTAAAATTATTTTTATCATATGATCGATTTACACACACACACACACACACACACACACTTCAGCCTATCGCAGTCCACTGCTGGACATAGGCCTCCACAAGTTCGCGCCAATAATGGCGCGAACTCATGTGTTTTGCCCATAGTCACCACGCTGGGCAGGCGGTTTGGTGACCGCAGGGCTGGCTTTGTCGCACCGAAGACGCTGCTGCCCGTCTTCGGCCTGTGTACTTCAAAGCCAGCAGTTGGATGGTTATCCCGCCATCGGTCGGCTTTTTAAGTTCCAAGGTGGTAGTGAAACTATGTTATCCCTTAGTCGCCTCTTACGACACCCACGGGAAGAGAGGGGGAGGCTAAATTCTTTGCCGTAGCCACACAGCATATGATCGATTTATTATCGATATATTATTTCAAGAACTGTTTCATAGTCTGTGGTTGTTTGTTATGCACAGGGTACTTCACTCAATCAATCAAATCGTCAATAAAGTATGACATTACTGTAAAAATTTTAGTACGTTATTCCGGAAAAAAAAAACTGTAATTTATAGGCGTGAGCTGTGAAAAAGCTAATTAGTCGCCGGACGGGGTATAGCAGGAAATATCCTGGTCAAAATCTGGAACAGGTCGTCTAGGGAAATACGTCAACCTTACAGAAGGTCACAGCTAAAGAACACTGCTCTCAAGCAGTGTTGTGTTACCGTGGTGAGTAAGGTGACCAGAGCTCCTGGGGGATCGGGGGTAGGGACGGCAACGCGCTTGTGATACTTTTGGTGTTGCAAGCGTCTATAGGCTATGGTAACCTAACGTCTGTTTTTTTTTCTTCGCTACGAACTAAATTGACACATGCAAATGTCAATTTTCAAAATAATGATACCAACTTTTTAGTAATAGTGTTGTACTACGATACCAATTTTATTAATCGTAACTTTTTACTTTTACCACATAATTTTATTATTATTTGACAATACACGAATCTTTTAAAATTCATGGTAACTATGGAGCATAACAGATAAAAAAATATATTTATTAATTTAAATTACTTATTATACTAAGTAAATACGACAATTATTCATTTGTTGTTGACGAATACGCAATAACAAGTTATTAACAGGAACTACACTAGAAATTGGTCGATGTACTGTAGCCAATGCCATAAAAAATTAAAACATACATTAGCCATACAGGTACATTATATGGGCATGCCTATGCCTATAGGTACACTACGGTTGTCGCCATATTCTAAAATTTTAAAGATATATTTTTGTAATTATTACTGGAAAACGATACAAGATTGTAAATTACATACATATATGATTCGCAAAAAACTAGCAACACAACTTATGTAAATTTAGTCCGTAGCGAAAAAAAGCGAAAAAAAACAGACTATTTGTATAAAAAAAAGTTTCAAATACCCTTTTTCGCTGATGAAAGTATGCACTTCGTGCAGCTTATGAAGAAAAAGGAGACACGTTAGAGTTGGGCGTGGAGGGCATGAGGTCCATCGTCTTACAAACCCAGCCTGCAATGTCTGCCTTCTCAGCGTCCGCTTGGCGAATCCACTCGTGATTCTAAAACAAATAAACGTTATATTTAAAAAAAAACAATCGAATTGAGAACCTCCTCCTTTTGGGAGTTGGTTAAAATGATATATTATATAAATACAGTGTATTTTTTTTTTTTTTTCAATGTTTTTTCACATAACATATAAAACAATTCAGAATAACACAGGCTGAAAATTAACCAAAAATGCAATTATAATTTGAAGATACAACAATAAATCAACAGGGATTAGTTAATATTATAATAACCTGTGTCGTAAGGTAGAATTCTTTATGAGACAGTAAGCCAACAAAACAGCCCCGGGGTCAGCGCCAGGGAAATGAATAAATTTTGAAGTCAACGAGTTTGAACTTGTAAAACTAAACTGTATGTTATCTCACCCCAAAAACAATTTTGGTGGATATAGCACAAAAGAGTACTTATATCCCGTATATCCTTAAGATATGGACTTACCATAAGTGTCTTAAGGTCAGCTCTCTCGTCCGGGTTCTTCTTGAGGCAGCGATCCACAAAGTCTTTGAACTCATCAGAAAACAACCCCGGGGGTAACTCAGGGGGAGATTCGTTCACTATGTAGTCAAGGAGCTCGAATATTGCCATGGGACGCGGCGAATTCGGCGCCTAGGTAATTTATCTATATATTAATACGTGAAGCAAAAACTTTGTTCACCTTTTTACGAAATTTGCGTGGACGGAGGAGTATGTAATTTCATACACTTATAATTTATATATAGAAGGAGTGCAGAATGCTAATATATATATATTTTTAATTATGTATAAAAATATACTAAATCAATAAATGTTTTTTTTTTATTTAAATATTTAATTATGGTCGAATTTCGATCATAATTAATTTAAATTATAAGTTTGAACATTTTTAAGGGATGTTGTCAAAGACTATATCTCCTTCTATAATAATAAATAAAAGAGTATGTATGCGTGTGCGTGTCAAACACATGGTAGTGTGTGTAATGCTTTTTTATTACTGTTTTAATGTATTTTTATGCATAATTTTATAAAATATTAGCATTCTGCACTCCTACTCTATATAAAGTATAATCTCCGTCCACGCAACTTTAGTAAAAAGGGGTACCAAGTTTTTGCTTCACATATTAATATTATTATTATTATATAAAATAAAAAGAGAAACTATTATTTTTATCCAAAGAGTGTTAATAAACCCATTAGTTAGAATTATTACTGTCATGATGAAAAAAGACATTTTAAAAATAAATAAGGTCCGAAAGAAAAGAAATGTATTTGAGGTATTTTTGAGTTGCTGTTGTGTTATACTAATTATATTGAAGAAGTGTTTGTTTGGTTGTTTGAATGCGCTAATCTCAGAAACTACTGGTTAATATTTTAGTCCATTTTTCCCTTTAATTAACGCGTTTGAAACTACAGGCAAGGCTAGTAAAATATATAATTTGTTATAGTAAATATAGAAGTTAAAGAATAAACACGTCATACCGCGTATAACAGTTAGCAATTTAGAAACAGAACATATAGGTATATGTATGTACAATAATTTTTTATAATAATAATAATAAACTCTTCACACTCAACGGCCTCCAGTAGGATTTTCTCCTGTGTTGGGGGTCCGGAAACACACACAATACACAAGCACAAACGCCCAGACCACGGCAAAGATCTATGCGACCAATAGAAATATCTGTCGTGAGCGGGGATTGAACTTGCGACCGCCAGCACAACAGCCAGTGCTGTGAGCGCTGCGCCAACGCATAGTCTTATTACGTCTAATATGTACTTTTGATATAATTTTAAAATATATAACTAAAACATAAACAAGATAAAATACAACAACTCACTTGACCAGGAGAATGGTCTTCGTTCTGCCCACCAAACATGGCAGCCAGGGTCTTTGCATCGGGGGGTGGTATTGGGTACATACCGATTGCCATTTCAACTAAAGACAGACCAAGGGACCAAATATCTGACTGAACAGAGTAGTGGGTGCCTTGGAGACGTTCAGGCTGAAATTTTAAACATTAAATTCAATGTAACAATCAACAAAAACAAAGCTAAAATATTTCTAAATAGATGAACAGTTTGCCAAAAAAACTCTAGTGTCAAAAAAGTCTATCTCACACAAGAGTATATATATACTTATAACTTGACTAATTTATTGAAATTACAAGTATTCAAGAGGTTATAGAGTAGGTATAAATGATAATACATTAATATCTAGAACCAGTCATAAATAAATAAATAAATGATTAAAATAAATGATTTAGATAGACTAGCATAAATAAAAAAGTAGTTATGTATAACAATGAGTGCTTATGAACAGGACCGGATCCACCATATGGCTTTTTGGGCTTCAGCCCAGGGCCCCATGGATTCAAGGGGCCCCCAGCTAAGTCAATTCAAAGTCAAAAATAGACGACAATGCGAAAGAATCAATAATTTTATTAAATTCTTTATTCTTAATTTCTTATTAATACATATTACTTCGAACTGACAGTTAAAATGTTCGGCTGCCATTACACATTCATCTCAATCGTGGTCAAATTTGGTGGGCCCCTAATTAGTATTAGCCCAGGGCCCCCTGACCTCACGGTCTGGCCCTGCTTATGAATATACTTAATTATATTCATTCAGCTTGGTCTCTATAGTTTACATTGTGCAGTAAAACATGCATACTTCTAACTTTCTTTCTATTCAATTTCCTAATTTATTTACTGCAAGCTTTGTACTAGCATAATATTATTTTACTTGGGTAGACATCTATAGACAATTGGGAAATATATTTTATACTAGCTGACCCCGCAAACGTCGTTTTGCCATATAATTATGATATTAACGTGAATTTATTATTTATTTATGATATTAATAACGTGTGTAACGTGAAATGGTTTCAGAGATATCGTGATGAGTCAATATATGGGTGGAAATCTCTTATATATATATATAGAATATTAAAGTAAATATACAATTAAGTATTTTGTGAATATTTCAAGTGCCTACTTCTTACCATTTATTGATATCGTGCAAAAATAGGCAAAAATGACGTTTTTTTGTATGGTAGCCCCCCCCCCCCCCTTAAATAACCATTCTATTTAAATATTATTATTTATTATTAAAGTAAAAATACAACTGAGTATTTTGTGAATATTTCAAGTGCCTTCTGTTGCCATTATTGATATCAAGCAAAAATAGGCAAGAAAAACGTGTTTGTTGTATGGGAGCCCTTAAATATTCATTTTATTTTGTTTTTAGTATTTGTTGTTATAGCGGCAACAGAAATACATAATTTGTGAAAATTTCGACTGTCTAGCTATCGCCGTTCTTGAGATACAGACAGACGGACGGACAACGAAGTCTTAGTAATAGGGTCCCGTTTTTACCCTTTGGGCACGGAACCCTAAATAATTCAATGCGAGCGAAGCCGCGGGTAAACGCTAGTAATTAATAAAACTTACCGACATATAACTCCTAGTACCGACGAATGAATTAGCCATAGAGTCGATAAGTTGTCCTGAGACACCAAAATCACATATCTTGATTTCTCCATTACTGTTCACTAGAATGTTGGACGGTTTAACATCACGATGCATGATGGCGTGTTTGTCGCGCAAATAACTAAGCCCCTTAAGGACTGCTGAGGTTATTGTTCCTGCAAATTGTATTAATATTCATTACTGGTCACATACATCGGTATTTGCATCGGATAAATGTTTAAGGGATAACTTTGTGCTAATAAACTAATACATATAGCTATAGACAAACAACTATGGTAACAAACGACTACTAAATATGTTAATGACCAGATGGTTGTTATAATATAAAAAAAAAGTTTATATATGTTACTGTAAATGCACGAATGATAGTAAATCCTAAGATTTAAGTGTAAAACCTAAGATTAAGCAACTCTTAATGGTAAAAGCCCGAACGATTTTGCAATTTGCACTTTTACCACCATTCACTTGGTAAGTCTTAGGATTTACATTAAAGGCACGGTAAATGTTGAAAAAGACATTTTATAGCGTGGCTATTCTAGATTAAGACCTGCGTCGGTCTAATTTTGAAGTTAGATAGATTAGGGTTATTTTTTATTTTATTTTTGTAATGAAGTTGTGCCGATAAACAGTCTAATTTGGAAATTAGATAGGTTACGGTAATTATAATTTTTTTTTTTTTTGTAACGAAATTATTCCGATAAACGGTCTACGGGTCTTAATCTAAAGACTTACCAATTTAAGTTTTTGACTTTAATAAATGAATAAGAATTAATCTTTGTTTTATTCCTAAAACCAACTTTTACTAGCTGTCAGTGGTAAAACCTAGCATGTACTAAATTCTAATAGTAAAAGCCCGAAAAAAATGTCCCATTTTCATAAATCCTTACGTTTACCAACTCATGTCGGTAAATCCTAAGACTTACTCTTAAATCTTAGGATTTACCGTAGTTCGAGCTTTTACAGTAATATATACATACATCAAGCAGTATAAAAATTGTAACAAACAACCTCTATATTATTTTTTATACTGTACAGTTTATTTATGCATATTGCTTTAAAAGTATGTATAAATGATTATACATACACATTTTAAATTTTATGTACATAAATGTTATACCTAAAAACTAAGTAATTCTAGTCTTGATCACAGGATTGTTTTGTCCAACTGATGTGATCAAGATATAAATAAAACAAGAAGTTTATATTTTAAAATTACAGTAAGAATAACACAATCTCTTTGTTATTAAAAATAATACCTAAAATTGACTCAGGAATCCGTCCAGCCTTTTTTAATATCAAATCTAGTGATCCTCCATCCATATACTCCATACAAATTGATATTTCTCCATCACTATAGAAAGCTCCATAAAATCCAACAATGTGAGCAAAATTGCATTCATGTAGCACTTTTAGTTCCCTAATTATCTGTTTCTTTATGGCTGGTTTTACTTCCAAATGTATTAGTTTTCTTGCCATAATGAGACCAGTGGACTTGTGACGCACTTTCATTACAACCCCCCCATTCCCTTGTCCTGTAATATTATAATTCAATGTTATTGAAACAAATTTTATTGCTACGAAAAAAAAATAGAAATCTATAAAACTTCTGTTAGTTAATCATTTACCAAAAATTTCCCTATTATAAAATTAATTTATATAAAACACTTTAATTAAAAATTTACGTATTAATACCTAATTCCCCTAGCTTTTCAAAGTCATCGTCACTCAATTCACCAATCTTCTCTTTCTGACAAAGGAAAACTTCTATTCTGCGTCGTTGTGTATCATCCATTTCAATTTGTTCTAATCTTTCAGTTAGAGCTTCTATACTGGTTTTTGACTTGCCTGCTAGACCCTGCCGCCTTAATGAAGAAATATTGTAAATATTCTTTGTCATAAATATCATTATTTATTTAATAATACAATTGAATGAGATAAAATTGAAGAGATTTCCTAGTAATATAAATAGGTAGATTTGTAATAGAAAATTAAATGTAATTTTTTCTAATTAATTCTACAATTATTTTAATATTTTTCTTAACATTATTACTTCATGGTACGTACTCTTCATAAAGTTACATGTTTAGTACACAGCACTTACAGTTGATAAAGAAATAACTGCCTTAAATTCTGTAATACTTATTCACTCAAATTCTGATATACAAACTTGTTTCAATTTAGTTAGGCTTGCATAATCACTTCAAAAAAAGCATTATTATATGTTATTAGTACAACTTATACATGTTTTTTTTTCTCAATGAAAACTATTCCAAGTTTATTTAAAAAATTATAAGTTACTAGGACCTAATGTTAAAATTATATTTGTTTAACTATATTTGAATGAAGACAGATTATTTTACTTACTCGGAAGCTGTTGCAGATTTGAGCTGAGGGGTCATGTTAGAAGGTGATATGGCAGGAGCCGTGTCGATAGACCCCGGTGGGAGGGTCAAGTTTAATTTATTTTTCGACATTTTGCTCATTTTGAACTATAGCTTTATCAAGGCATTTAAGCGCTCAATTTTTTTCTTAGACACTACAAAAGATAGTACTGAATGATTCACTTTATACAGTCAAAAAAATAAATAATAGACATTTATTATTCGAATAAACACCCAATGCAATGTAAATTCATCAGATTACGGTGCTCGCTGAAGTCCGATCGGATCAAGATCGGATAATTATGCGAAATAATTTGACGTTTTATAATGACGTCAGTGTCTTGTCATTTCCAATCGGACACACCTCTCTATGCTCCATGGTCGGACACCATGGTTGGACAGATAATGTATATTACGTCCATGCCTTCTACCATACGCCTTCTACACTCCATAGTTGGTAACTTGGTAGTATTACTCCCCCACCGCCAGTGCCGTAAATAGCCTTTTCTGTGCCCTGTGCGAGCTTTTATAACTGCGCCCTTGTTTTTTAGATAATAGGTATATTCCATTAATTCTTGCGCCCCCCAGAGTCTACGCCCTGTGCCTGGGCACCGGTGGCACCGCCCTATTTACGGCACTGCCCACCGCAGCCTGTAAATTTGAGATATAAAAAAATTGAAAAATACCAATCGACGTATTTTAAATAGATTCCAAAATTATTTATTGTTAAAACAGCACCCTCCTAATTTACGAGTTAAAAATAAATAAAGATACTACATGAACATGCTACACCGTCGATATCACTTGAAATACTTTGAATTTCGTACTTTTTGCACAGTGAAAAAACTACTAATTACTACACCATCATTAGAATTTCATAAAATGTTATTGCAAATATTTTTAATAATTTTTAATTTTTTTATATCTCAAATTTACAGGCTGGGGTGGGGGGTGTGGTAGTATTGGCTAAAATACTGTCGAACACTTTTTCAATGAGGATCAGTAAAGTTCTAGCAAATTCAATGGAATTATTATCCACGTTATTCTCTATGACATAAGAATGATATTTCTTTTTGAATTATCCAAATCGGACCATTACTTACGAAGATATTAAGAAACATTAAGCCGTTCCTGCCGCTACGTCAGTGTACGCGGGATGCGTGTGACGTCACTCGGACGTTCCATGCCAGTTAGCCCATAGTAGCGACAAGATGCGATGGTGTTTTCATTTAAACTATCTGTCCTACAAAAAATTTGTAAGGACATAATTTGTAGCAAATTGCTTTGCCTACAAATATGTTCATATAACTTTGCCGAAATTTAAAAATTAAAGAAGTTATAAGCAAAAAAGTGAGAAAATTTTTATAGAAATTTTCTTTATTGCTCTATAACTTTTTTTATACATTTCACAAAAAAAATACCTCAGACCAATCTTGTAGATGGTTTTTTGAGGAAAATTTTTCCCTACAATTTTTTGAATTTCATTCATTTCAAACGCTGTTACAGCGCTCCAAAGTAGACCGGGTTCGTCAATGCTCATGAGAATCCGGTCAAAACGAAATGGTTAACTTAGTTTTATGATCCTTTTTTATTGTAAATATATTCTTAATTTTTTTTTGTTAAATCCCTGCCTACAACTTTACTTATTCATTGGCATAAGCTGTCTGTGGGGTAGGCCTACTGGGAATACCACGTTAAAAAAATATTATTTATGAGATATTTGATTATACCTAAGTAGATACATTCGAAGAAGATTAAGAGAAGTCAACGCATTTTTGGAAAACATTAGTATTTCCGAAACTGGTTGAGACTCAAAAGTACTCTTCTACACATATGTATAATGAGGATCAATAAAGTTATAGCAAATTCAATAGAACTAGTATCCACGTTATTCTCTATGATATAAGAATGATATTTCTTTTTGAATTATCCAAATCGGACCATTACTTACGAAGATATTAAGTTATAAACATTATGCCGTTCCTACCGCTACGTCAGTAATAATAATAATAATAAATAATAAACGTTTCACACTCAACGGCCCCCAGTAGGATTTTCTCCTGTGTCGGCGGTCCGGAAACACACACAATACACAACCACTAACGCCCAGACCATGACAAACATCTGTATGGCCAATACAAATTTTTGTCATGTGCGCGGATCGAACCCGCGACTGCTAGCGCAACAGCTAGTGCTGTGACCGCTGCGCCAACGCGTCGTCATGTAAGCGGGATCAGTGTATGCGGGATGCGTGTGGCTAAAGTTAAACATTTCGTTTTGACCGGATTCTCATGAGCATTGACGAACCCGGTCAACTTTGGAGCGCTGTATATGTATAGTATGTAGGTATTTTTTTGTGAAATGTATAAAAAAAAGTTATAGAGCAAAAAAGAAAATCTTTATAGAAATTTTATCACTTTTTTGCTTATAACTTCTTTAATTTTTAAATTTCGGCAAAAAGTTATATGAACATATTTGTAGGCAAAGCAATTTGCTACAAATTATGTCCTTACAAATTTTTTGTAGGACAGATAGTTTAAATGAAAACACCATCGCAGCTTGTCGCTACTATGGGCTAACTGGCATGGAACGTCCGAGTGACGTCACAGCCTTCCGCGCCGGCCGGTTAGTAAACTCCGCTAGTAATTTGATCATAACTTCGTCAATTTTTGTCGTAGAACAAAAATTTTTGCACTGTATGTTAAGGATTTCTTAGTTCTATAAATCTGCATTCTCAACTAAAAACGTTACGGATCCTCATTTGATGGAAAGCGCTTTCAAAGAGTATATAAGGGCGCTTTGTCGAACACTGCATTATACAGCATAACTTTTTGTGTAATTGGAGCATAGCCCAGTCGAATTAGGGGCTGTCCATTAATCACGTGATGCTTTTTAGCATTTTTAACCCCTCCCACCCCCTTCGTGATATGTGGTGAGGTTTACGACTACCCCCCACCAAAAATCACGTGTATTTTTAGTACCTACAGAGAATCTTAAAATTTTTAAAATACATACTAGCTTCTGCGCGCGACTTTGTCCGCGTGGAATAGGACCAATTCTGTCATACATGATTTCTGCGAAAATTTAACCGTTTACGCAGCGGAAGCTCTGGAAAAAACCCGATTTTGAAACATTCTTCATTGGGTGCTACGCTCCTATTGGTCTTAGCGTGATGATATATAGCCTATAGCCTTCCTCGATAAATGGGCTATCTAACACTGAAAGAATTTTTTAAATCGGACCAGTAGATCCTGAGATTAGCGCGTTCAAACAAACAAACTCAGCTTTATTATATTAGTATAGATTACTTTTAAATACAGGTATAAAGTATCACGATCACATGATACAGCCTGTAATATCCCACTGTTGGGCATAGGCCTCTTCTCCATGTAGGAGAAGGATCGGAGCTTAATCCACCACGCTGCTCCAATGCGGGTTGGCGGATATATTCCCTACTATGAGTAACGATCGCTATCAGGTGTATATGATAACAACCGGGACCGACGGCTTGTGCTCTCCGAGGCACGGTGGGGTAACCCACAAGGACTGCACAAACACCCAGACCACGGCAAACATCTGTATGACCAATACAAATGTTGTCGTGTGCGGGAATCGAACCCGCAGCCGCCCGCACAACAGCCAATCGCAATCCAGTGCTGTAACCGCTGCGCCAACGCGGCGTCTACGTATAAAGTATAATACTACGTCTATGGTATAAAGTATAATCTAATTTTAATATAGAAAATTAAGGGCCATGATGACAAAAATGTCTAGATAGAAATGTTGCAGGTTGTCGCTTTTCGGTTTAGAAATCACGCGTTTGACGAAAAGAAAAAAATACACGTGATATCTTACTATACCCCCTCCCCCCCCCTTTCGAACCTCAAGTGATTAATGGACAGCCCCTTAGCTCAAAAACGGGATGAGATTTACAAAAATTGGAAGCAGCAATTTTCCTTCGGAATTCGTTGGGGGGAGGTCACTGGTAGTCTAAATTCAAAAAGTAGGAGTACGTCGTACGAGACTTGTTGCTTCATCCGCCATCTTGATTTAAAGGGTTATTTTTTTGTCTCTTGAATAATTCGTTTATTTTCAATTTCATACGAAAAACAGTTATTACAAAAGTTGTTTAAAATTAAATTTCCTACAATTTTGGTCCCTATCAATTTTTTTTTTGTAGGATAGATATTTTCTTCTAGGAACTGTAAAATCAAAAATACTGTAATATCTTTAGTTTTTATATTATAGTATACTTTTTATTTTAAATGTTGATGTGTTTAAAAACTATCAATAATATAAGCCATATTGGATATAAACTTACATTTACTATTACAATACTATCATTAAGTCATATACTTAAATAGAATAATTATTCCAAAATAGTTAACTGAAATATATAGTATGACAGAATTAAATTATCTTGCTCTACGAATTAAATTATATTGTTTAGGATTTAGGTTTTCTTTTTCGTTAAAAAAGCATTAATTCCTGGCTGATTATTCTTAGTGTCTTGATTTTGTTTTTTCATATCAACTTTAGGTTTTTTGCCTTCCTTATCATCTGCTTTGGGCTTTTTCTTTTTCTCGTTTTTAGGACTTTTTTGTTCTCCATCAGTTGTCTTCTTCTTTTTTACTTTTTTCTTATCTGGGTCCTCTGTTTCGTTTGAAGGTTGCAAAAATGGAGTTGGATCATTCATTATCATTGACAATTTTTCGAAGTAGTTCCATAATGCCTCAGCACAATTCTCTGGTCTACCACCCTCTTCTGTTTCCCATAATAAGCCATAAAGTCTGGGTTTCAGTTTTTCCATTGGCTTCTTCATTTCGAATTCAAATTCATCTTCCAAATGCTTCAGTCTAGCTTTTTGTGTCTCAGGCGAGAGAGACAACACATCGTCCTCATCCATAGTGGCTTCCTACAATGATAACATTATCATATTAGTATATATTTTATAAATTTAATTGTAAGATTTTTAAAATTAACGCAGACATAATAATCTCTACAAAATAAGTGGGTGTTTACTTGTTTTTTAATCAATAACTTTAATACTTATATGTAGAACCAATTTAATAACTCTTAAGTTTTATAATATAGAAACAACAGCTATAAAATATGAATCATAATGACATTGTGGCAGCACAATAGAAAGGAAAATTTAGTTAACAATAAAATAATTTGATAATACAAGGTTTAATACAAAAATTTATATCCTAATAGCAATACTATAAAAATTTTCAAAAGAATAAATTATCTGAAAAATTAAACAAACAGCCAATGCATGCAAATCGATGTGTAAAAATGTTTTTTCTTTTTACAATTCAAACTCACCTCATCACTCAAGTACCCGTGTGGCACAAACAACTCATTATCAACTTCATATTCATCTGCGTCTTGTTCATCATCACTACCCGCAGCGCTGCCGTCTATACTCTCACCTTCTTGATCTTCTTCCCATTCTTCATCACTATCGACTTCATAGTCTAGAAGCTTCTGGAAAAATAAAGCACGATATTAGTAATTAAATAATAAATTATATTATACTGTAATATTGAGATTTTTCACTATTAGATTGTATTTAACATTGAATTCATAAAATTTAAAAATGTTTCAGACATTAAAAATGTGACTGATGTCACATTATACGATTTTTTTAAAAATGTAAGTAATATAAACTATCGTTATATCGTATATAATGTTTACAAAAAAAAAAAACATTTATCAGTACTATTGGGATAAGAAATTTTTGTATAAAATATTTAATGTCTATTCTACTATTAATTTTGTATTATAATCTATACTAATATATAAAGCTGAAGAGTTTGTTTGTTTGGTTGTTTGTTTGTTTGTTTGAACGCGGTAATCTCTGGAACTACTGGGCCGATTTGAAAAATTCTTTCAGTGTTAGATAGCCCATTTGTCGAGGAAGGCTATTATCATCACGCTAAGACCAATAGGAGCGGAGTCCACGCCGACGAAGTCGCGCGCAGAAGCTAGTGGTCTAATAAAGCTATCAATAAAACTATACGATATTTAAAAAAAAATCTTCCACTCTTTATAGTTGTATGTTAATCTTATTGGGAACTCCTAGATAAGCTGTATAGTGGCTTAGAGTTGAAAATAAATCTTGGAAGAAAAGATGTCAACGAATGTGACGAAAAGTGCACAGAATGTCCAATGTGCAATTTACCTGGTCTGTGGCAAAAGGTCGTCTAGGTTTGATAAATTTGCTTTTCTTTCTCCATGTGCCCCAGTATGGCGGCCGCCTGTTCTCGTGAAATGCAAACAGCTTAGGTCGAAGTTTCTCACGCTTTACTATGTCGCACGCTATTGTTTCACCGCCGTCGACTGGTGGCAGCTCATCCTCTGTAAGGAAGAAAGTATTGTTTCATTATCACTGAACAATTTAATTTGTAACTAATTTGTGTTTAGAGTTGTGGTGGATATTACGTATATATGTCAAATAAAAAATAGTTCAGGAAGAGGAAAAGATCTAGTACAAAAAGAAACAAAAACTACTGCCATATGAACTCTGTCAAAACAGTGTTTTAATTTCTTGAGTCTCCACTATAATTTCTTTGTCTTTCTCTACAACATAGACGTTAATTTTCAAAAGTAGCAAACTAAGTTTACCTCTGGCAACGGGTCAAAGTAATACTTTTTTTTTAAATATAAACAAACTTGAAATTACGTTTTTGGTTTTAACATTATTTTTAACTTGGTTTGAAAAGAATAAAAATGTTTCCAAGCCTCAAAAACTGCATCTAGTGATTATGAAATATACTTAGTTTACCTTCTTTCCCCAACTTCTAACTTAATTTCGATACATTAAAAAACTAAAATAGATATAATAATTACTTACCCACTATCATAACATCATCATCATCATCTTTGTCGCTCAAAGGCCATGTTTTTCCATTACTCAGAGGTTTATGAGATCCTTTCAAACTTTTTACATATAACGAATTTTCTGGAACATTTTGCTGTTCTATAAAATTCTCTAAAACTTTTTTATTGTCTTCATTTAAAGTTACTCTCGTGGTTGGTGCTATACGCATATCAGACTTAACTGTGAAACTTGATAAAATATCCTTATTACTAATAGTTCCAAGGGTGATTTGTTCCTTTTCACCTTTTTGTTTTGGTACAAAGAAACTGACAAAAGCCTCTGCTGCTTTCTTTTTCTTTTGCTCTTGTTCTAGTTTTTCTTGTTCAAGGGCTTCTTGTTTTTTCCGTTTCTCCTCTTCTCTAGCTTCTTTTTCCCTCTTTTTCTGTTCTTCTTTTTCTTCTTTCTCTTTACGCTTTTGTTCTTCCTTTTCTTCTTTCAATTCTGTTAAAAAAATAATAATATATCATAAATTATTTTAATTTTATTTTACACTATAAAGAAATAGAAATAACATATTATGGTAAAGATCTTAACGTAATTGTGATTTTTTTGTTTTGGTTTAAAACATTGAAAATAGATCATGTTTATAAAATATAGAAGTGTAATTAAGAATATAAAACACAAAACCTTAGTGATTTATATTTTTGAGAAAAATTACTACTACAATACAACATTGGCATTTATATCTTAAGTAATTATTACTATTGACAAATCTAATGACACTATACAAAACACAAAATTAACTTAAATATTTGTGTTATTATTTGACCATGTTAATGACAACTAATCAACAAAGTCACTTCCCGCTGTCTGTATGCTTAGGTCTTTAAAACTACGCGACGGATTTTGATGCAGTTTTCTTTAGTAAATAGAGTGATTCCAAAGAAAGGTTTATATGTATAATACATGCATAATATAGTAGAAGAAAACTGATAGTTTTTGCAACCGTGCGAAGCCGGGGCTGGTCGCTAGTTAAAAATAAAGATGTCACTCACTCTTTTCAAATTCTCTTTGTTTTTCCTTTTCCTCTTTTTCTTTTCTTTTTTGTTCTTCTTTCTCTTCCCTTTCCCTCCTCTTTGCCTCTTCTTTTTCTTCTCGTTCTCTCTTTCTTTGTTCCTCTTTCTCTTGTTTCTGTCGTGCTCTTTCATCTTTTTCTTGTTGTTTCTTTTTTTCACGTTCTATTCTTTCTTTCTCTCTTTCTTCTCTTTTCTTGGCTGATTCCAGTTTCTTTTGAAGCTGAAAAACAATTTAAGTACCTATGTTATTTGTGCTATTATTCAGATATTATAATTTTCTGATAGATGAGTGTATAATAAGATTATTTCTAGTGTATTACTTATACAGTATTTTCTTACTTAATATAATTTTTCCTTTACCAGGATATATAACAAATATTAATACATATATGTGTATATTTCTAGACCCCCGGCACAGTAGAAAATCCTAGTGGTATGATGTGTGAGGTATTTATTTATTTAATTTATTAATTTATTAAACGCCTCCTACATGATTTAAATACAAGTATTATTTATTATTTATTTATACTTTATTGTACATCACAACTACATTTTACTCATTAAATATTTTTTAAGACAGTTACAGACTGGGAAGTACAATGAGAGGACTTATGGCGTTTTAGCCATTTCTTCCAGACAACCCAAATTATTATTATTTTGATATTTATTAAAGGCTTTATGGTTTTATTGTAAATTAAAAAAAAAAACAGCACAAGAAAGATTTTTTGTGTTTTAAAAATGTCAAAAACAAAGAAATCATTATAATGGATCAGGTTTTATCCGTGTAGACATTTAATAAAAATAGTAATAAATAAAAGACTACCAACTTGTTTTGGTGTTATTTTTGAATTTGCATCAGTTAAAGATACGTCTCCTTGACTGTTAGTAAGTGACATTCTGTTAGAACGTCTAGGAGTCGAAGGACTCGAACTGAACGATTCATCGCAGGTGCTTATTATAGAAGTATTTGAGATTTTCTCATCACTATTATTTTTGTTTCTTTGACTTCTTTTTGGAGTAACTTCAATATCATTTTCCAACTTTGACATGTTTTTATCATCTTGTGAATTTTTTTCTTCCTTTGTAGATGTAAATGAACTATTTAAATTGTCACTATCTACACTAGAACTATCTTTTTCCTTAGTAGAGTTTTTGTTGTTCTGTTGCTTTGTATCTTCTGAACAATTTGAGTCTTTATCTGTAACTATACTGTCTTCTTCAGGTTTTTTGCCAATACTGTTTTCACTTTTTACCTCATTTTCATTTATAATTTCTATTTCATCCTCTACATCCATTTTAATAGTTTTTTCTTCAGAGTCGTCAACCATCATTTCGTCACCACTATCATTTTTGTTATCGCTGTTTTCAGAAGGCTTACACGCATTTTCATCATTTTCTGTAGAACTGTTGGAAACCAATTTAGATTTTTTAGGTACATTTTTTTTCTTCTTTAAATTCTTCGCCTTTTGTGCTCTTTTCTTCCAAGCAGTATCTACTAATTTTACATAAGGGTTAAGTTTTTTATCCACTTTTTCAACTAGTGGAGCCTCTTTACTATCATCATCACTAATAACGACTAACTCTTTCGCCAAATCGGTTTCATTGACGATTTTACTAACTTTAGTAATTGGTTCGGGTTCAGGAACAGAAAGCTTTCGCTTTCGGGATGGAGGAGTAACAGATTTAGGTGAAACATCGCTAATTATCATGAACGGTAAACGAGCTTGTTTTAGAACTTTTTTTGTTGGAGTTACGTCTTCATTGTCCGAAGATTTTTGAGTTTTCATGTTTACTTGATTATTATAATATGTACACAGCTAAACAAAACGTTGCTGTACTAATTTTAATGACAAAAGTTTAAGAAAACAATCACATTGCAAATTTCTACACTACTTATAACTTTGACAGAAATCAGAATGCGCGGGAGTTTGACTGTCGACTGACATTCAGATTTCAGGTGACATCAGACATGCGTCTAGAAATTTTTGTTGTTATAAAATTTATCCCCAATAGGGAAAGGCAAAGAACTATAGTCCATACAGCCTAGTCTGAATTTGTATATTTTCTCATTCCTATATTATAACAAAGGCCTAAGCCAAGTCTGAAGTATCTTCATTTTTCATTTTATTCGATTAAGCCTGGTGTGAATTTATAAATTTCAATTCGATGTAATTAACGGCCGAAGCCGCGTCTGATTCTGAAGTCAACGAATGCAGAATGGTGGGAAAAGACCCTCCCATCATTCACACACTTTTATCATCACTAAATCCACTCTATGTCAACTCTTATTATTCATATACTTTCATCATCACCAAATACACTTTATCGAGCTGGAAACCACGTGGTTTCAGCCGTAAAATGATTCAAAAATATTGATTCACGAGGAATCCAACATGTCGGACGCCTTCGTCCACGGCAAACATCTGTATGGCTAATACAAATGTTTGTCATGTTCGGGGATCAAACCCACAACCGCCAGAACAGCCACAAACCAGTGCTCTGACCGTTGCGCTAACGCGTCGTCAGGTTGGACAATAAAACTTTATATATAGTATATGCCACCACATACATTCAAATAATGAGTTTTTTTTTTAAATGTTACTAAGTCGACAAACAAGCGTACGGCTCACCTGATGGTAAGTGACTACCGTAGCCTATAGACGCCTGCAACACCAAAAGCGTCGCAAGCGCGTTGCCGACCCTATCCCCAATCCCCCCAGGAGCTATCCCCAATCCCCCAGGAGCTCTGGTCACCTTACTCACCAACAGGAACACAATACTGCTTGAAAACAGTATTATTTAGCTGTGGTCTTCTGTAAGGTCGAGGTACTACCCCAGTCAGGCTGCTCCATATTTTGAGAAGGAAATTTCCTGCTGTGCCCTACCTCAGTTGGCCTGAATCATTTGATTAAAAAAAACAAATCTTTCTTTCGTCAAATATTTAACTAACTAAAAAAGGTCAGGTTAATTTTTTAAGTGTTTTAAAATTATCAATATTACAATTTTATGTTTATTGTTTTTTTAATAACTGTCCCGCTATTGTGTGTCTGACTTTATCGACCAGATCATTTAAAAAAATGATAACATTCTTAATTTTATTGTTATTTAACCTACGTCACTTATTATAATTTCAAGATGTCTAAGAAAAAATTTAGAGATGTGTCTTATGTTTTGCAGAAACTAAGGAATTTTTTGCTAGGCAGAGAACATACTCTTCATGGTCGCTTTCCGCCTTTAGTAGCACCCCGCACTATACCACCAGCAGAAATACCGAGGGGACCGGACTCGAAGTATTCTGAAAAATATTATTATAAAAGAAATGCCTTTCATTCTGTTCAGCCACCAGTTATAGCGCCAATAGCTGAAGGCCCGCCAATTTTGAATGAACCGGTTAAGAAAATTGAACCTAAAGTTATTCGTCCTGATGCCGTGAGTGATTTACAAACTTGCTTTCCGCCCGTGTGAATTACAAGTTTTTTTCTGATAATTTTTCAACGTTCCCTTTAAAATATAGTCAATATCATTCAGCGATTACCTACCTAACATTCTACTGGTGAAGGATTTTTGAAAAATCGGTCCAGTATTATTTTTGTTTATCCATTACAAAAAAATACTCAAATTATTTCTCTCTCATTCTCTGAAGAAGACTCAATAATTAAATAAAACAACAGTACATAAAGTAATAAAAAATCTATACTAATATATAAAGCTGAAGAGTTTGTTTGTTTGTTTGTTTGAACGCGGTAATCTCTGGAACTACTGGGCCGATTTGAAAAATTCTTTCAGTGTTAGATAGCCTATTTATCGAGGAAGGCTATAGGCTATGTGTCATCACGCTAAGACCAATAGGAGCGGAGTCCACGCCGACGAAGTCGCGCGCAGAAGCTAGTTAATTATAATATACTAAGGAAATGAATTTTCGATGGATTTTTTACGTTTAATTCTTATGTCTTAAAGACATTACCTAGCGAAGGAATGAGATAATTTACGCTTTCAGCTTCATAAGTGGGGTCTGTTTATTTTTATTTATAACTAGCTTCTGCGCGCGACTTCGTCGACGTGGACTCCGCTCCTATTGGTCTTAGCGTGATGACACATAGCCTATAGCCTTCCTCGATAAATGGGCTATCTAACACTGAAAGAATTTTTCAAATCGGCCCAGTAGTTCCAGAGATTACCGCATTCAAACAAACAAACAAACAAACTCTTCAGTTTTATATATTAGTATAGATGATTGAAGTACGTTGATTAGTTCGAATATGTTTCAGATTTGCTTCAATTTCGCTCCAACGCCTGGTCCTGCGTGGTGGTGGGATGGTCACTGCTATTACGAAAGTATCCCAGACCCCCCTAATCCAAGTAGTGCTCCTCAAGAAAGTGATCCCTACTGCCCAAATCCTGATCAAAAACAATGATTTTATTTTTAATAAATATTTCAAGACTAAATCGATTTTTGAATAAACGAAGTTCAGGGATAACAGACTGATCGAATTTAAAAACTCAACTAAGTATTATGACTAAAAATCATGGACGTAACGTAATATACCTAAACATTACGTCCATGCTAAGAAACTGTAAGTGTTGCTAGCATAAGCACAGTAATTACATTCTTTTTGGTTAACACAAGTGGTTTAAACTGTATACAAAATTAACAAAAGCTGTGTTTTGTACACGAATCATTATAATCAAAATCATTACAAAATGAACTTCATCATCACAGCAAAATAATACTCTTCTCAACTCTCAAGTAGTGTTGCGTTCCTGTGTCGAGTAAGGTGGTCAGAGCTCTTGGGGAGGATCGGATGTAGGTAGGGGTGAGGCTTGTAACACTTTTGGTGTTACAATCACTTTTTTTACGTTTAAGTAATATTGGTTTGTGTTATTTTTTAAAATAAAAATAATATTCTGTCCTTTCCACCATTCAATTATAACAATGCAATTGTTGCGTTTCGTCAACAGTATTGTTCGATGAAATAGTACCTAATGGCTTTCATTCTTGAATTAATTAAAATGTTTTTAATGATTATCCCAACAAAAACATAAATGTGAAAATGACAGCCAAGTTCAATAATAAGAATAAGTTGTTTGTGGACTTCACCGAAAAAAGTATTGAGATTTTCACTAATAATTCATCTTTTATTTGGCTAATAGCTTTTTAATGTTGTTTTTAAGTAAAAACTAGCCAAGTGAAATCTTTAGCTTAATTTAATATTTTCTGTAGAACTTGGCGCTCATTTAGATCTCAATACTTTTTTCGGTGAAGTCCACAAACAACTTATTCTTATTATTGAACTTGGCTGTCATTTTCACATTTATGTTTTTGTTGGGATATCATTACTTTTTGTAGAGATATTTATTTGAAATTTTTTCATTTTTCTTCTTATTCTGTTAACGGATTCGATGTCGGAGACCAACTGGATCCTCAGATATCGATTTTGAAAGCAATCGGTCGAATAACTAAAAAGTTCAAGATGGCGGCTACGTTTTCTCATTTTGTTATCAGATTCGTTTTCTGAGACCAACCATGTCCCCAGATATCGATTTTGAAAGCAATCGGATGAATAATTACAAGTTTTTGTATGGGGGCATGGGGACACCCTTTATTTTTTGACTTCATTTTTTTTATACTTTAGATTGACTTCTGAACTATATCTGTGTATTGTGGCGCCACGCGCGCCAGCCGCCGTGCCGACACACGCCGTTGGCTTGGCCGTTTGTTTAGCGCGTATTACAAGTTTTTTGTATGGGGACACTCTTTATTTTTTTACTTCATTTTATTTTTATACTTGTTTTATATAGCAAATGTATCAATTCATATTTTGTGCAAGTTTCAAATATCCACTTATAACGGTTCAGACGCTACAATTAAAAAACATTTTTTTTTTGTATGGGGACCCCCTCTATTTTTTAACTTTCTTTTGTTTCAGATTTTTTCATCATTTGTAATTACCTAGCTAGGTGCCAAATTTCGACTTCCTAGGTCATCTAGAAGTGGGTTAGGTTTTTGATCAGTCAGTCAGTCAGTGGAAAATTCGCGACTTTTGAACCTTCATATTTTTGTAACCGTTTCAACTAGGTTAATGAAATTTTTAGGTTCTAGTTGTCCTTAGGGATATAAATTAATATATGTAATTTGATCTGTTTCTGTTGAATTTTGGTTTGTTTTTGTTTGAAAATTGGTTTTGAGTTATGGAGGGGTCAAAAGTCGCTCGAAATGGTTCGTGTAAATATACACACGGCGCTGAGTCGCCAGTTCTTTTGCTTGAACTTGGCTTGACACGCTGCCGCGTGTCTCGATCAACTTCTGGACTGTACGAAGTGAGCGAATTCTAACAAAATTTTATATATTCTTGATGTTTGTTATGATGTCGGTGCAACGGACTGTTGAGGCTCGCGTCCACTAGGCTCGCCGAGCAGAGTCGAATCGAATCGCAGAAAGTCGCCTCCTTTACATTTTCTATGAAACTGCGTCCATTAGCGACGAGCCGCGTCGCGCCGAATCGAATCGACCGCGGGAGTCGCTCGACAAGCGACTTTCATCGCCGATGCGATTCGATTCGACTCGGCGCGCCTCAGTCGACGCGGTGAAGCGGATGCGCGCCATTGATATATTGAAGTCACAGATCACCCCGGTGATCTGTGATTTAAGTGAAACTTCTTTAGAATCGTTGTGATTTCAAACCGGATGCAACGGCAAAAAGACAGGGAAGGACGAGGAGCGGCCACGCTGCTAGCCGCTAATTTTAAATTAGTTTTTTTAAATTAGTTTGCCGTAGAAGTTTTTTTTATAAGTTTGCCATAGAAGTTTCACTTCTATCGTGTGTGAACCGCACACACACCTTTTTTATAATTAGTTATCGTTTTAAAAGCTATAAAAATCTTTGTTTCGATAAAAATTAATGAAGAATTATTTATAAATTATTATTATTGTTTAATAGGATCCCTTTTCAAATCTGGATATAAATGACTAGCTTCTGCGCGCGACTTCGTCGGCGTGGACTCCACTCCTGTTGGTCTTAGCGTGATGATATATAGCCTATAGCCTTCCTCGATAAATGGGCTATCTAACTCCGAAAGAATTTTTCAAATCGGACCAGTAGATCCTGAGATTAGCGCGTTCAAACAAACAAACAAACAAACAATCAAACAAACAAACTCTTCAGCTTTATTATATTAGTATAGATTAAACTCGCCATAGTTATTTCTTTTCATATAGCACGCCGTTTACTTTTTCTTATTCTCCTCTTCTTCATCAAAAAGTATTTGAAATAAAAACATCTCTTCATCTGAGCTGTCCACGATGCAAAAACGATTTAATTTGATGAAGAGTTGGCGACGAATGAACAATTCGACTCGATTCGTCAGACATAGGCGCACAAGAATAAATGCGATTCGCTTCGATTCGACGCGTTTCTGGCTTCTGCTGAAGTCGACGCCAGGCTTTGCGCAGACCGATCGTTGGACGTTGACTCATTGTCACTCATGAGTAGTGTGTTTGTACCAGTTCTGGCTCACGAGCCAGAACTGGTACAAACGGTCGGTCCTCTGATCGAGTGATCCTAAAAAAAAAAAAAAAAAAAAAAAAAAAAAAAAAAAAAAAAAAAAAAAAAAAAAAAAAAAAAAAAAAAAAAAGGTTTTGGGGTCATCTAAATCGATTGCACGCATCCATTTTGTGCTAACTCTAACGATTCGCGACTTAGGTTTCTACATTTGCAAACTCCAGTACCCTTAATTACCTCTATTGTCCGCTTATCTATCGTTCCTCGAGCATCGTCGCTATTGTGCTCCATCCATTGTTTCTCGAAAAAGGTCGTTGCCGCTCTTATCTGTTTCTAATGATGCACCTTGCTTATCTGTGCTATTGTATTATATTATTATCATTCTTTGTTATTCTCAATGTATATATATATATATATATAAAAATAAATAAAATTGGAGTGTCTGTTTGTAATATTAAAATAACCGTGTTTTACTAAACTCATATGTATGCATACTCAGTACATATACCAAAATATTTATTTATAATTTTTGTGTGTCTGTCACTGAACAGTAACTATTTTGTAAAGCTCCACGCGGATGAAGTCGCAGGCACAGCTAGTCATAAATAAAACTCATACTTTTTTTTGTTACAATTTTTATTTCCAAAATGTTATTGCTGATTATGTATAAAATAGGAGCGAAACATCTCATCCACTAAAATATCGTTGTACAATGTGTTCCCTGTAAAAATGCTCGTAAAACTGTGCATTGAACATCCCCGAAACTTATACAGCAAATACATTAAACAATATTCGCCACAAACTGATGTGTTTGTACCAGTTCTGGCTCACGAGCCAGAACTGGTACAAACGGTCGGTCCTCTGATCGAGTGATCCTAAAAAAAAAAAAAAAAAAAAGGTTTTGGGGTCATCTAAATCGATTGCACGCATCCATTTTGTGCTAACTCTAACGATTCGCGACTTAGGTTTCTACATTTGCAAACTCCAGTACCCTTAATTACCTCTATTGTCCGCTTATCTATCGTTCCTCGAGCATCGTCGCTATTGTGCTCCATCCATTGTTTCTCGAAAAAGGTCGTTGCCGCTCTTATCTGTTTCTAATGATGCACCTTGCTTATCTGTGCTATTGTATTATATTATTATCATTCTTTGTTATTCTCAATGTATATATATATATATATAAAAATAAATAAAATTGGAGTGTCTGTTTGTAATATTAAAATAACCGTGTTTTACTAAACTCATATGTATGCATACTCAGTACATATACCAAAATATTTATTTATAATTTTTGTGTGTCTGTCACTGAACAGTAACTATTTTGTAAAGCTCCACGCGGATGAGGTCGCAGGCACAGCTAGTCATAAATAAAACTCATACTTTTTTTTTGTTACAATTTTTATTTCCAAAATGTTATTGTTGATTATGTATAAAATAGGAGCGAAACATCTCATCCACTAAAATATCGTTGTACAATGTGTTCCCTGTAAAAATGCTCGTAAAACTGTGCATTGAACATCCCCGAAACTTATACAGCAAATACATTAAACAATATTCGCCACAAACTGAAGTCCACTCATTCTGAATCATATCAACATTCCAGTCCCATCTTTTACAATTCCTTTTTAAAAACTCTAGATGATATCGTGCAGGTGATCGTCCGTATGAATCAAAATATTGACCGATGCCATTCGTATCGATATGTAAAGCTATCCAATGTGAGCCTGGTTTATCATCTGTATCTAAATTGCATATTATATACGTTGGTACGTGGGTATACATGGGCAGTCTATTAGCAGCATAAACATTATTTTCTAGACTGGGGTGAATCTTTTTCAGATGTTGTTGTACATCTAGTGTATCCATGATATTACTGCTATTAGTAGATTATTACTGTACCAATCTATTCAATGGTTAACATAGGAATGATTAATTATATTGATTTCTAAATATTAAATCATATTCCTTAGTGATAATTTGTATGATTCATCAGCGTAGCGCGTCTCGTCGTGTCGTCAATACGAAACATACTTTCTAAATATTAAATCACATTCCTTAGTGATAATTTGTATGATTCATCAGTGTAGTGCGTCTCGTCAATACGAAAGAATGCGAGATAAGTGAAAAAGTTAAAAAATACTTTTTTAACAATGACAGTCATTAGCTGATCATTAGTGAATCTGTTTACTTAAATTACTTCTTTGTACTCATTATATTCTTTTTCTAATCATTTGTAAATCTATATTAATTGTTTAAACCAAAACTTTCATTTTTTATTTCACCCCCTAGAACCTTAGACGTGTGTAATGTTTCACTTTATCCATCCGTTTACTGCTATTGTAGCAGGACCAAGTGGATGTGGGAAGTCAAATTTTGTAACAAATTTCATAAAATCAGTTACAGAAATATGTAATTGTGATTTTAATCAGATCACATGGTGCTTTGATGAAATGCAACCTTTATATAATTTACCAAATGTTAACTATCATCAAGGAATTCCAAATCTTAATATGTTTGATGGTGAAAACCCACATCTTGTTATTATTGATGATCTGATGAGAGAGTCTGATGGAAGAATTGTGGATATATTTACAAAAGGTAGTCATCACAGGAATCTTAGTGTATTTTATTTAACACAAAATTTATTTCATCAGGGTAAAGGTCAAAGAGATATTTCTTTAAACTCAAGTTATATAATATATTTTAAAAATCCTAGAGATAAAACTCAAATAAGATATTTAGCACGACAAGTGTCACCGGATAACCCAAAGTTCATTGAAGATGCCTACAGGGATGCAACTCTAGAAGCACATGGATATTTAATGGTAGATTTAAAACAGAATACCAATGATTTTTGTCGTATCAAATCAAATGTCTTCCCATTTAATGGTTTCTGTACAGTCTACGTCCCCACAAAAGAGTTTAAATACACCAAGAATCAAACAATTCAAATCATTTCTAAATGATGCATCGTCGACTCACAACGCATAAGCATTTGCTAAACGCTTTGCATACGCTTAAACCAAAATATCAAAGAGCATTACTTAAAACGTGTGACGAAGAAGAAATAAATTGTATTTGTGAATGTATTCATAACGTTTTACAAGGAAAGGTACCTCTTAAAGATCAAGATAAACAAAAATTGAATAAACATAAAAATATACTCCGTAAATTGGTGCGTAAGTGTAAACATAAAATAAGAAAAAACATAATTATACAAAAAGGAGGAGCTTTCTTACCAGTAATATTAGGTGCAATATTGAGTGGATTAGTAAGTGGACTAGTCAGTTAACATGGAAAATGCAAAGAAAATGATACTAATTGAACCTGGATTGATTGAAAAATTAAAACAAGAAAATAAGGTTAATAGTAATTTGTCTCGATTAGATATGGAAATGCAAAATATTATGAATAGTAAGATAGAAGACCGAAAGAAGTGGATGTTATATTTACAAACACTACAAAGATATCTTCACTTTGTCGAAGAGGATCGTCAACCACTCAGATTACCAATTTATTCTGATACATCTAATGAAGATTCAAATGAGTCTAAAATTGGATTTAAAAATAAAGATAGAGATTTAAAAAGTTCAGTTGATGCTGAATCTTTGTTGGAAGAGAATCGTTCCATTAAAAGTAAAGAAAATGATACAAAACCACTTTATACAACAGCTCAAATACTCAGTTTAATACCAAAAACTTATAATAAAAAAGGTGAGTTATTATTAAACTTAGTTGAAACAAGTAAAAGTAAAATAAATTGGGATAATGAAGGCACAGTCATAATTGATAATGAAAAAATTCCTGGAAGTAATATTGTTGATTTAATAAATGATTCACTAAGACCCTTAAAAAGAAGTGATCCGATAGGGTGGGATAGATTTGCTAAAGCATTAAAAGATATTAAAGTACCACTTACTTATATTGGAAATCCAAAGAGATGTGAGTTTATTAACCGGCTTCAAGTAAAAGATCTAAACAAATCCTCTGAGACTGAAGTTCAAGAGTTTTCTACACCAAGAAGTGGAGATAAAAAATCTGAAACTAAAATAGAGTTTTCTACACCGGGAAGTCGAGATAAAATATCTAAAATACGTAAAAAGTTTGATTGGGAAAAATGGACCCCGTACTAGAAGAAATTAACAGGATTTATTATGATCCATCTAACCCCGCTGGTTTTGGTAGTATTGATAAATTATCGAAAGCCATGAATGGTAAAATGGATAAAAAGCAAGTAAAGGAATGGTTACAATCACAAGAAACATACACATTACATAAACCCATTCAAAAAAAATTCCCACGTAATAGGTACATTCTATCAAATATTAATGAATTGTGGCAAGCTGATTTAAGTGATATGCGAACTTATTCTCAATATAATGATGGTTTCAACTATATACTTTGTGTTATTGATGTATTTAGTAAATATGCATTTGCAAGATCAATGAAAAAGAAAAACTCAGAAACTATTAAAGAATGTTTTGAAAGTATATTTACTGAAAGTAATTTAACACCTACTCACATACAATCTGATAAAGGTACAGAATTTGTTTCAAAAGATGTACAAAAATACTTTAAATCCAAAAAGATTAATTACTATACCACTAACAATCCTGATATTAAGGCCAGTATTGTTGAACGATTTCAAAGAACTCTAAAAATGAAAATGTGGCGTTATTTCACTCATAATAATACTTATAGATATATAGATGTTTTACAAGATTTAATATATTCTTATAATCACAGCTTTCACTCTAGTATTAAGATGTGTCCATGTGATGTGAATTCCAACAATATTATGACGGTTTGGACTAATCTTTATGATAGACGATCAAACAAACTTTCCAAAATCAACTTTCAAAAACCAAATTTCAATGTGGGTGATTATGTTCGAATAACTAAATATAAACATGTTTTCCAAAAAGGATATGAATCAAACTGGAGTGATGAAATATTTATTATAACTTCAATAATTGATAGATCTCCATGGGTTGTTTATACAATAACAGATTTACAAAATGAACCAATAGTTGGTACTTTTTATGAAAGGGAATTACAGAAAATCACTTACAACCCCACCTCACAATATAAAATAGATAAAATAATTGACACTCGTTATTCAGGTAACAGAAAAGAAGTATTAGTGAAGTGGAGAGGTTATCCAAATAAATTTAACAGTTGGATTTTAGCTTCTAGTTTAAAAGAAATATGAATAAAGAAAGTTTTTATTTAACATTGCTCAGCAATAGTTCAATGGAATACTTTCCTGATAACAAGACCACAAATTTTTCAACGAAATTACCAAAAGTTATAAAATTAGAAGGTGAATGGTCGGTTGGAGTTGTTGAGTTTCAATATCCATGTACCATGTTTACTGTTCAAGATCATGAAAATGTTATATACATTACAAAATCCATGATAATGCCTAGTGAAGATAAACCATCCACAGTGCACTACAAAAAACATATTCCAGCTACCAGCTATGCTAACGTTGAGCATATTTTAAAAGCATTAAGTGGTATCGGAGAGAGCATAAAATTTCGCTATGATGAAATAACAAAATTTGTTTCTGTTTCTGCTTTGGATAAAAATATAACATCTATAACATTATCACCCAAATTAAGTTTACAACTAGGTTATGAACCAAATAAAAATCTCCTAGACAGAAATTTCGGAAAGTGTCCTGCTAATTTACACTTAGGGTTACCATCTCAACTATTTCTATATTGCGACATTATCGATCCTCAGATTGTGGGTGATGTTATGACTCCCTTGCTAAGAGTAATTTCATTAGATCCTTCAAAATACATTTATGGAGCAAATAAAATGCACGTTTTCTCTCCACCTCACTACTTACCTGTTATGCGAAGAGAGTTCGATACGGTGGAAATAGTTATAAGATCGAGCACAGGACAGAAAATACCATTCCAGTTTGGAACCGTGTGTGTTAAACTACATTTCCGAAAATTGTGATAATGAATTCTCTTCGTGATCATCATATATGCCCATATGAAAATTATTATACACATCAAGCTGGTTCGGGGGTAGGAGTAATTTATAAGGGTTCACCATACCAACGTGGTCATGGTATTGGAAGCTTCTTAGGGGGGTTATTTAGATCAGTTTTACCTTTACTTTCAAGTGGGGCTCGAGTGGTTGGTAAAGAAGCATTAAACGCTGGAGTAGGACTTTTATCGGATATGATTCAAGCGCGTCCTATGGAAGCATCAATAAAAGATCGTCTAAAGCAAGTTAGTACGAATTTAAAACGAAAGGTTGATGGCAAAATTGATCGATTAAACATGACAGGTTCTGGGTATATAACTAAAAGAAAACGATTGACCTCGCTCATTCCACCATTAACTGCTAAAGTGAAAACCGCTAAAAAACTTGGTATAAATCCAAAAAATATCAAAGATATATTTTCAAATTAAATATGTCTTTCCTTCATAATAATTCTTGTGAGTGTGCTAAGTCAGAATTAGATTTGTTTGCACTACCGTCTACACAAACAAGCATTGAAAATGGATTGTGGATTCACTATAAACCAATTTCGTCTCTTGCTGATGATGGACCTATAGAGTTTCAAGTTCCTGGGACAGGCGATGACTACATAGATTTGTCTCATACATTACTCCACATAAAGGCAAAAGTATTAAATCAAGATTCAACTAAATTGACATCGACCACAGTAGTAGCACCTGTAAATAATTGGCTGCATTCACTTTTTAGTCAACTTGATGTTTATTTAAACCAAAAACTTGTATCACCACCTAATAATACCTATGCATATCGAGCATACATAGAAACCCTTTTAAACTATGCTCCTGCTGCTAAACAATCTCACCTTACTTGTAGTCTTTGGTATGAGGATACATCAGGAAAAATGGATTCTACAGATGATAAAAACTTAGGATTTGTTAAAAGACAGGATTTGGCTAGTGAAAGTAAGGAAATAGAAATGATTGGACATCTTCATGGTGACATTTTCAACCAAGATAAATTTTTAATTAATGGTGTTGAAATGAGTGTAAAATTAGTTCGGTCAAGAGATAGTTTTAATTTAATTGCTGGATCAAGCGATGTAAAGATCAAAGTTTGTATTACGGATGCAACTCTTATTGTTCGACGAGCAAGAATTAATCCAAGTGTATTACTCGCACATCAGAAAGTTTTAGCTGCTACTACTGCTAAATATCCTATTACTCGAGCCGAAGTAAAAGTTTTAACAATTCCATCGGGTGTTCAAGGAAAAACTCTTGATAATATATTCCTAGGACAGGTACCCAAAAGGTGTATAATTGGATTTGTGAACAATTCTGCATTTAATGGTTCCCTTACTAAAAATCCATTTAACTTTGAAAACTATGGTATTAATTCTTTCAGCTTATATATTGATGGACAACAAATACCTTCAAAAGCTTTGCAACCATCTTTTAATAGTAGTATATTTACATCAACATATCATACTCTATTCTCGGGAACTGGTATTCACTTTCTTAATGAAGGAAATGGAATCTCTTGTGAACAGTATGCCAAAGGTTACTGTCTATTAGCATTTGACTTAACTCCTGATTTATCAGCTAACTCATCAACTCATTGGAATCTCATAAAGCATGGTAGTGTAAGATTAGAAGTACGATTTGAATCCGCACTAATACAAACAATTAACTGTATAGTTTATGCTGAGTTTGATAATATTATTGAAATAGATAAAAACAGAAATGTTAATGTAGACTATAGTAGTTAAAGTTATAATGTGTGTTAGATTTATGTGTAATGCATTTTTTTGTGTATGTAAAAATTATAAATTAAATAAAACAAATTATATGTAATATATTATTTTTTATTTCTCATACAAATTATCACTAAGGAATGTGATTTAATATTTAGAAAGTATGTTTCGTATTGACGACACGACGAGACGCGCTACGCTGATGAATCATACAAATTATCACTAAGGAATATGATTTAATATTTAGAAATCAATATAATTAATCATTCCTATGTTAACCATTGAATAGATTGGTACAGTAATAATCTACTAATAGCAGTAATATCATGGATACACTAGATGTACAACAACATCTGAAAAAGATTCACCCCAGTCTAGAAAATAATGTTTATGCTGCTAATAGACTGCCCATGTATACCCACGTACCAACGTATATAATATGCAATTTAGATACAGATGATAAACCAGGCTCACATTGGATAGCTTTACATATCGATACGAATGGCATCGGTCAATATTTTGATTCATACGGACGATCACCTGCACGATATCATCTAGAGTTTTTAAAAAGGAATTGTAAAAGATGGGACTGGAATGTTGATATGATTCAGAATGAGTGGACTTCAGTTTGTGGCGAATATTGTTTAATGTATTTGCTGTATAAGTTTCGGGGATGTTCAATGCACAGTTTTACGAGCATTTTTACAGGGAACACATTGTACAACGATATTTTAGTGGATGAGATGTTTCGCTCCTATTTTATACATAATCAACAATAACATTTTGGAAATAAAAATTGTAACAAAAAAAAAGTATGAGTTTTATTTATGACTAGCTGTGCCTGCGACCTCATCCGCGTGGAGCTTTACAAAATAGTTACTGTTCAGTGACAGACACACAAAAATTATAAATAAATATTTTGGTATGCATACATATGAGTTTAGTAAAACACGGTTATTTTAATATTACAAACAGACACTCCAATTTTATTTATTTTTATATATATATATATACATTGAGAATAACAAAGAATGATAATAATATAATACAATAGCACAGATAAGCAAGGTGCATCATTAGAAACAGATAAGAGCGGCAACGACCTTTTTCGAGAAACAATGGATGGAGCACAATAGCGACGATGCTCGAGGAACGATAGATAAGCGGACAATAGAGGTAATTAAGGGTACTGGAGTTTGCAAATGTAGAAACCTAAGTCGCGAATCGTTAGAGTTAGCACAAAATGGATGCGTGCAATCGATTTAGATGACCCCAAAACCTTTTTTTTTTTTTTTTTTTTTTTTTTTTTTTTTTTTTTTTTTTTTTTTTTTTTTTTTTTTTTTAGGATCACTCGATCAGAGGACCGACCGTTTGTACCAGTTCTGGCTCGTGAGCCAGAACTGGTACAAACACACTACTCTCATGCCAAATATTTGCATAGGCCATATTGGGTCATATTGATGTTTGTCGTGTCTTTTTTTGTTGTGTGCGTTTCCGGAACTTTATTTTGAAAATATACCTTTTGAACTTTTATGTTTTGGAAGATTAATTTAACTGAGGTAGGGCACAGCAGGCCCTATTTGGGCAACGCCGCGCCGCCCGCGCCGGCGGGATCGCGGCACCCCACGCTTTTTCACTTTATTTGAATTTTTGTTAATATCTTAATATTCATATTAATCTTATTCTGAATTAATTATGATAATTGATTGATGGATTTTATATTGCAGTAACACAAACTTTCTTTTATTTTCTACTTTTTAGTTCGATTGCTATTACCTAAAGCGTGTTTTTTTTTTAACTATAATTTATTAATTCCACGCGTACGAAGTCGCGGGCACAGTTATGTTAAGAGCGTGCATAAGGCGAGCAAAAAATCAGATTTCACCCGCGCGCCCGATGAAACAAAATATACACAAAGCCTCGTGTCAGAGTGCGATAGACGATATAGTTTTGAGCGCATTACGAATGTAAAAAACGACAAATATGTTATTTTGTATATAATTCCGAAACTATATACTTTATAAAAGTAATTACATTAAATGCCTTGGCATAGCCTTTACTCATATTTAAATGTAATTAATTATCAAATTTTTGTTTTAATTGTCATAACCATATCGAGTATAAATAGAAAAAATATAAAAATTAGAGGTTACTTCGTGATTATATTTTATCGAGGAAATTTCCTTATTTTATGTTTTTGATATTGGTCAACCCTTGCAAATATCACGTAGTTTGTCATATATTTTTATTTTAAGATTTGGTCTGGAACTTTTCATGTCAAAACAAATAGAAGATGGTAATTTTGCATTATGCGCACTCTTAAATATTTTCAACGCAAGTATTTGTTTTTAGATAAAATATATAATAAAAGGTTGGGCACAATAAATAAGTACGATGTTGGCTGTTGATGTCGTCTAATTTCATTTTAGGCCATTTTTTCTTTTTCTTTTCATAGAATCAGCGGGACAAATTGTACAAAAGTGAAATAAAATGTGTAATGGAATTAAGTACGGTTCCATATTGGTTTTGCCGTTACCTTCAATTATTAGGAAGTTAAGCAGCGAATAGTCAGGATTAGTTAACGTTACCATAGCACGGCTATTATAAAAAAGCGATTTGTTTTAACTAATAGGTATCAAGGCTTAGTAGGCCCCTGGTCATCCTTTGCACATGAGAATAATTTAGCATAAGGCCAAATTAATTGAATTTTATATGTGACCCAATTACTTATTCCCGACCAGACCAGATTACCTACTTATTCATCTGGGCCTTAACCTTATAATGCCTCTGTACCGATTACAGAAGGTGCGTGGGTCCTTCATGGGTCAAGGTATACATATCTTTAACAAGATTCCAAGTGATATCTTGGAGTTACCCTTTGAAGAGTTTAAGAATCGTATTAAAAATTGCCTCCTCAAGAAGGGCTACTATACTGTCAAAGATTATTTAAATGACGGGACAACTTGGTCTTAAGCTGACAATGATTTTTACTTGTAGTTGTATTTTATTCGCCACGTCTAAACAGTTACTTGTCTATTTGTTTGGAGCGCATTTTAAAGAAACTACCTTTTAGGAGGTGTCTAGTTCTTAAGTAATTGAAAATTATTTACTGCTATGATTACCGGGTATTTTATTTTGTTTATAAATTTAAGATAAATTTGTGATGGAAAGTGACCTTACATAATTTATTAAGTCAAAGTCATTTTTCAATTTGACGACTCTGTATGAAATATGACAGGGAGAAAAAAATAGCCCTTGACGAGTTTCTTGCCGGTTCTTCTCGTTACAAGGTCTCCCGCCGTAGGATTTGCGAACCGATGGCGTAGCTTCATTGACGTTCACAAGTGCTGTATCAGCCTAAAATGAATAAATTATTTGAATTTGAATTTGAATTTGGGCAGTAGAATGAATTTTTTTATCTGTTATTACGTAAAAACTATGGAAGTAGGCTTTGGATGCTGGCTTTAGTCGTTGCGCTTTCACGATGCCTGTGATTTGTAACCGTGTCCGGTGCTCTAGCCATTAAGCTATGGATCTATGTCCAGCCGAATCGAAATTCTTGATATGATTTTATTCGGTTTTAAGCAACCGTGGTGCCGTCTAGCGAGCAAGTCTTTTACAGCACTCACTATTCAAAGTTTCATATTACAATGAATTCTTTGACAAGAGACGACACCAAGCTATTTTTAATCCGTATTATTTTACTTTGTGTTCATCAAAAAAATCATCGAAATCGATCCACCAAGTCAAAAGTTCTGAGGTAACAAAAATATAATCAAATTGAGAACCTCTTCCTTTTATGGAATTCGATTAAAAATATTATATCAATATACCTAACCAAAGCCTTAATTATAGTCAGATTACTTAAATTAAGGTTACGATGAGCCTCCTAAAGTCTTCTGGTCTACTCTATCAAGACAGATTTAAATGTTAGTGGTCTTTAAAATCTAGACATATAAGGTGAAGCTGTGATAAAAGCTAGTACATATTAAACAAACAATTTATCAAAGATATATCGTCAAATATATATCGTCATATTTCAGCGATTACCTGTAAGGACTAAGCTGTTTCTCAACTAAGACACGTGTAGTTAAGGAGTTAGGAGAGGGAAATGGGGCATGGGTGGTTAATACCCACATCTATTGTGTCCAAACCTTAGACCTTGTTATGAAAATACTAAGATTATTTGGTTTACATAATAAAAATACGATTTGTTATTTACTTTGGCTAAAAACCTTAAACTTTGGTATACGGAGAAAACGCTATAATACTACATTTTTATGGTATTAATAGTTGACCCGGTAAACGTTGTACCATACGGATAGAGACTCCCTTACCACCTATAGGTGGTAAGGGAGTACCCACCTATAATATAAACCTTTGCCATCAACTATACGTGTAATTTTCTGTATATTCTTTTTTAGTGCAATAAAGTATATATAATATATAAAAGAAGCCTACCAGTTACCACATATTCCTACCAAATATACGCGAAGAATTTCATAAAAATCGGCCAAGCCATTTTGGAGGAGTTCGGTAACAAACACTGTAAAAGTCGTTCAATTGTATTTTTAAAGAGACAGTCTAAAATTATAAATGTTTAATTCATATCCCTTTGTGTAAGCGCGATGTCAAGATCAGTTGTGTATGAAATATCTTTGATATGTATACACGCGCTAATAAATAATGTATTATGCGTTTACCTTGCGATCCGTATTGTGTAATAAATTGAATATTTAATGTCCCTACGAGTATATTTACTTTCCTAGATGTAACATAAATATTTTAACGAAGAGAAAACATTTTCAGGGCGCGAACGTAGGTATACCTAAAACATTCCTATAATAACATATAATGAAAACTAATAGATATTTTTTACTTTTGTTTTTTTTGCTACGTAGCTATAATAGAAAAATAATGTTCTCGAAGAGCTTCAAACGCTACGCTTTGACGTACCTATATGAGCGATAAATAATCTATGTAAATAAAAACGAGTTATCGAAATGCGCATTACCTACTTTCTTTTTCTTTCTTTTTTTTTTTACTTTATTTTGATTATGAAATGGTACAGTATTTGGCAAAATAAAGAATTTATTATTATTTCGGACGACTCATTTGATATTCAATTTGAATCATTCTCTGTTAATTTTTGTTAATATTTGTTTAGTTATATTATAAAAAAAATTGTGTACGAAGTTCGCCAAGTCAGCTGATTGATCAGCAGGTATAATCGCGAGGAAGTGCTTGTATAATTTAAGTGTCTTATTTCTAAACATATTCTTCACAGTTTCGGTCGCTATCAGTCATATTGGTTAATACTACCATAATACTACGGTAGTGTATGGTACAGTTATGGTTGAGTGAGAGATGATATATGTGAGGGAAGGTTATGAGGGAAACCAAACTCAATGAAAGTCGATCCAACACTGATTTATTAAGATAGATTTACAGTAGTATATATAGGCAGAAGTACCTACAGACGTCATACGCTTCAGACAAATAAGAATTTCATTAGAAATCTGCATCAGGCAAATAATAATGTTGTGAGAAATAAGTTAAATTAAGTAGGTGATTAGTTTGCATCTGTATCAAGCAATAACAGTTTCGTAATAAATAAGCAAAATTAAGGAGGTTGCAAGACAATCATATTGCTTACTACCTATAGGTATTTTTTATAGCTTAACGCGCTCCTCGGGGATAAGTGAGCTTTTTTATTGGGAAAAAATATATTTAAAGTTGAATACTTAATAAACTCGTCCATTATATTAGTAAATTATAGAAAAAAAAGTACATAAAATGAAAGTATTTCAAAATTATTTCCTTAAATGAAATATAAATTAGGTACCTATTAGGTATGTGATATATGAATTTACTTAATTTAACCTCATTCAAACTTATCTCACGTTGCAAGAAAAGCAAAACAGAAAATCATAAGCAAATTTGCTAAGATTTACACTGCGTGTGTACCTGCTCACAGTTTAGTGTATTAACCTCTAGTGAGTCAGGGCTCTACATCGTTCACGGTTAGTGATTAGGATTAATCTGTAGTCGCATCTATCGTGCAGTCCATACAACCGCGACCGTCGGCGCATGATCGAAAACGGCCCAGTCAGTCAGTACCTCGGGAAACACTGTACCTAACATACGTACCGTTCAGAGCTCGTTGAACGGAAAATCAGTTATGACTGACTCCTTTGAATTCCCGCCAAGCCTCTAAAATACACCAGAAACGAAAATATTGTCGTATAACTTCTCAAATGTTTTGAATAACAACGTTGTTTACGATTCTTGTGACGTTAGTGTGTTATCGCAGTCGTGAGTAGAACCACCTGTGAGACATTTTTTCAAAAACTAGTACCAAAATCAAAATGAGAGAGGATTTAGAAACATCAGCCTTAAACGAAAGGATACTGGAGTTCAAAAGCGACCCGGAAAAACTTCGACAGGCGTCTGAATTCGTTGATGAACTTATACAGCAAGCAAAAAAAGAGGCAGAATTAAAACAGAAAGAGAAAGACAAAAGCAAATTATTCGTAAGTATCAATGTATATTTATCCCGGTAAGGAAAACAATATGTGGAAATGATAGGGCGGTAAGTGTTAAAAGTAGGAATAGACATGCTATAGAGTGCCAAATAGCTTCTTCGATAGCAACGCTGTCATCCTAAATAGTATTCAACACGAATTATACTACACTAGTTTTCTGCATGCTTATCACATTTTCAATTTCAAATTCACTGTAACTATCTATCATATTTAAACAGGTCACTTACAGGTAAATAAAATCAATACCATTATATTCTCGAATGTGTTAAAGATTTTTCTTGTTTTATATCTCAATTTACATTTCGTACTTTAGGAGCAGATTTATTTTATACAATCGTCTGTATGAAGATACCTCGAGAAATTATAAAACTATTTTGAGTAAATTTACGTAGGTACACTAATTGCTGTGAAAGTTACACAGAACAAATATTGTTATTGTTAGCTAAACGAGAGTATGTGATATTCACGAGATTAGTGGCCAATCGGCTTATATTTATCAGATAACGGTTTTTGAAATATATAATAATATGATAGGTGTTTGATCGATACTTCCGACTTTGTTACAAATATTATAATATTGTTAAATATTCTACTTACCATATGAGTAATAAAATAAAATATTTTCTAATATTAAGTTTTTTGGGATAGTTAACTAAAAACAGTGTTTAAAAATTATGTCTGTGTGTACCAGACCTCCTCCTCCTCTACCTGAGATCTGTGGCTATGTGACCACGACATGCAGACCAGACACAGACTTATGCATTGTATATAAATGATTGTCATACGCAGGGCTCTAACCTGTGAGCGCTTGCTGCAACTAGGTAGTTACGGTTTACAGATCAAGTAAGATTTCAAGAGAAATTAACTATCGTAAACGAAACTGAATCTCGAATGATAGAAAAATCTGATTCGTCTTGATACTTGTTTGTCACATCACGAGGGCTTTGGCTCGTATGTTGTAAGATACGAGGAGGGTAGGGGAGTTACGATAGTTAACAACGTCCACCTGCTGTAAAAAAGCAGAGGTACTATATTATACCATGTTAGCCACAGTCGATAATTATTATAGATGACAAGTAGTAGGTAGGGCTGAACAATTACAGTTTTTCTTTACATAAAAAACATTTATTTTATTATTCATTGACAATAATTTATATAAAAAAGGATGGGAACAAAAGGGACTTAAAGCCTGACGGCATTGTTTCCTAGTCAACCTCCAGGCTAAACAGAAAAAGAAATAAATGAATTGTAGGAAACTAGTACTATTTTGCTCATACGTATACACACACAGATAAACATATACATACATTGATACATAAATACAAAATGAAAAGAAATAATGAAAATGAAATGAAATGAAAACATTTATTTCGACATTAAGGTGATACACACACTAACGAAAGTCAAAATAATATAGTAAGTATAAAAAAACTAAACAGTATTAAAAGAAAGTTATGGTAGCAAAATATCTAAAAATAAAAAAATACTTCATCTTAACACTAGGTAGGTACATTAAAAACTTAGGTAATGTACCCTGTGGTATAAGCAACTTTAACTTAGTCCAAATATTAAGTTACTCAAAGTTTCTAATGTCTCGGTAGACATTACCTTCCTATTTTATTTTATTCTCGGCTTTATTAAATATTAGAATAAATAACATAAAGTAATGTCCCTAGTGTAGGCCGAGAGAAAAAACATAATTATACCTACATATATAAAACATTCATATACATAAACACACAATACACACACACACACATGTTTATATGTATACACATACAAAACCGTGATATACATATAAAGAATAATAATAACATCATCATAAGCGTTTTGAAGGATAACTTAGCCTTCAGTAAAATATATTTGTGCTATTTATGCAGTAGTCTAACCACGCTAGAAATATCGTTCATCAGCTTATTTAGACTATATTATTTATGTAAAATTAAAACAATTCCGTTATCATATTTTATAATATATTTCATGTTTATCGTATTCATCATTTATTATTAGCATAAAGGAATAAAATAAGCTAAAATAAAATAAGCTAAAATAAATTAGCAGGAAAGCGTAGCTCTTGGATGAAGCCGATTAGTAATAAGATAATAACTGTTTTTACAAAATTTGTTGTTATAATATTTTATATAAATAAAAGATATTTATCATTAATCAAAGAAAGAAAGAAATCTTTACGAGATAAAAATAAAATATTATTGCCAAGCGGTTTTTGTTTTATACTCGTATACCTAAACAACAGATTATCTGTAAATTTTAAATTAAAATTTAAAGCGATCTAGAACAAAAAACTATCTAAAGCCATTTTTGCGAGACTAACGATAAAAGAATTACTCATACTACAAATATGATAGTTTTTCTTTTTCATACAAACGTTTTATATACCTAATTTATAAAGTATCAAAAAGGAGAGTAGAGTTTGTAAAAGTGTACCAGATGGGACAAGCTTATTGATTTCATTGGAGCGACCTGCGCTAATTGATTACCTACCTACTGATGACAACTACATTTGTTCTGTTTGGCCTAATTAATAACATTTAGTAAAACAATACATGTAACCCTAACATATTGTGTTTTTACTAGGAAAGTTTTGGGGTAGTTCTGATTTATTTCATTCTAAATGTATTTTAGGGTCCTGAATCCGAATCTGAGGTTTGCGGACAAAATTTCGTGAAACAACATTGATAAAATCGCAAAAAAGCAAAAAAAACTGCTTTTTTTTCGGTTTTTTGTCTAAAACTCGAAAACTATTAAATTTTAGTAAATAGTTTATTTACAGAAATTAAAGTACATAAAATTTTCTATAAATGTCACTATTTAGTTATTTTTTTCTAGACCAACCGTTCGGTCTCAAATGCGAGTTGAAAATTGGCAATTTTCAGCGGACTGCAAACCCACTTTTTACATTCCAAAGCTTTATTTTACTGCACAAATAATTAAAAAGAAATAAAGTATGGAATTTATAAAAATTCAGTATCAAAAAGGTAGGACTCTAATAAAATAAAACAATATTGTTACTTATGATCCTATATTAATTATATTAAGAATTATAAAATACAAAAATTATACGAGCCGTTGCATTTTAGAAGGTCCTGGCTGTACCTCAAAGAACCAAAAGAACCAAATAATAAAAATGAAATGAAAAAGAACTGAGGTTCTTTGGTGGCATAGGGTCCCGGTACTAATACAAAAATACAAAACAAATAAGATACATATTCTGCTTGTTCTGGAAATTGAAAGAGGTTGTGTAGTTTCTCAACTTAATTTTTTTTTCGGACCAATCGTTCGTCATTTCATCACCACCGAAAAACCTCAGCCAGGAGTGGCCAGGACCTTCTAAAAATCTATTTAATTAATATTTATGTCTCATTTCAGGAAATGTTTGTTTTTTCTATTTTCACATAAGACGAGCTCGATCACTCAAATATATTATTTAATAATATAAGGAACATTATATGTTTTATAAAAGGATGTCATGCCTATACGGTAGAAATGTGTAAATTTAGTGATAAAAGTAAGGTCGATTTATCACTCCATCGAACCTGCCGTAATTCTCACGATGAGTTCAAATTATTATCCCCGAATCTCAATCGAATGCGAGTTCTACCAAAACGAGAAGAATTATACCTCTTATGGGTGATAATGTATTTATAGTACCTATAATAATAATATAAAAATTTTGACAGTAGGTATATTTAGAGTATTAAAATAAATTTAATAAATATCTTTCTTTAAAAAAACTTAAATATCTTTATTCCTTTGAATAATAATTGGGACCATAATACCTTTTTTATTCACAGTTAGTTAATAAAAATACGTTGCTATAGTGCTTTAGTAGGATATCGTATTATATTGCAATACCTACCTATGTGGTTTGAATAATATGTCTCTTTACGTAGTAGGTAGTTAGAGGCTACTACTACCAGTAGGGATAGTTTTTTTTAAATTCATAATGTTATTTAGAATTTATTTTATTTTTCGACTTATATTAATATTTGATTTTTATTGATGCTCATCGATAAATCCAAAAGCATTATATTTTAACTACAACTCTACATTTACATCTGTATCGCAGTAGATGTATGAAAATAACGATTTTATCATGATTACACTAGGCTTCCTTAAAATTATAGTAGCAATTCGAAATCGGGACGGTATACCAAGACGAAATCTACAACATTATTTAAGTTGGAGATCTTCCAAGATCACAAGTGAAAAAAATTCGTACAGCAAACGCGTGCTAACGGAAAAAACTAGAGACAGAAAAGCACACAGATTCTAGAAATTATTACTGCTATTAATTTCATAAGATTAGTTTTTAAAGCATTATACACAAACAGCTGTTGTTTTCATTAATTTTATTTATAGGTAAATGTAGATTGCTATAAAGATTCTAATTTGCTATTCTCAAGTAACGTAAAGTATATGAAAAGATGTAACAATATTTAAATTGTCACTTAGTGTGTATTTTGTCTGCACGATAATTTGATAACACCAACAGAGAAATATCTCTTAGACATAGTTTAGTAGGCTTAGGCTGTAGGCATGATTTCAGTGAAAATGTGATAATTTAGTCATTGTGGAATTATTTATTTATTTATTATGTACAGCAAAATGGAATTTAAAAAGCAAACTTGTAGTACAAGACGTCACTATACTAATATACACAACGAATTACTTTAATATAGTAAAGTACCTACATGTAAAATTTAAGCTACTTTGGTAAATTTATATACATACTTTTTATTGAAGTATTACCTAATAAAAAAAAATCCATTGAAATGGGTAACAGACATGTTAAAATATTAAAAATCAGAAGTATGGTAGGATTAATGGATCTATATTCATGTTCCTCATCATATCGAAAATCGTTGCATTTATAATCTATACTAATATTATAAAGAAGTAAAGTTTATAACTTTGTTTGTATATACGGGGTAATCTTCGCAAATACTGATCGATCATGAAAATTCTTTCGCTAACAGAAAGCTACACTATTCAGGAGTGACAAGATAAAAGGAAAAAGTTAAAAATATATAAAGATTTTAAATCAGCAGGATTTGAACCTGCGCCCTCTGACGTGCCGTGTCAACAATTCAATCTAATCAAGCATTATTATTTGCCTTAGAAATTAATTGGTGATTTTAAAACATTTATATTTATCTGATTTGCTGAAAATAGTGAGAGTGTATTGGAACATATCAAATTTCACCGTACCCTTCTTATGTGAAATGGATTATAACGCCCAACGAAGTGGGCACGGGTCGGCTAGTGTTAAATAAAGCAGTTTAGGTTTTATGTGTTATTTAAACAACTGTAATTTATATGTACATACTAATGCAAATTATATACAGTATTAGCTGAACTGTCATAGGTCATGTACCTCGATAAACTTTTCCCTGAAGAGTTCAGAGTCAGTAAATATGGGTCAAGTAATATATTAAAGATTAATATCTGCATTAATATTTATAGATTAATTGATGAATTGATTTTGATTTTAGTACCTAAATTTTTTTTTTGAGTTTGTCTGGACAATATTTATTATTTACATTTACATTTTTCAATCATTACGTGGACTAAACCTATTAAAATTTATTTATAACTTTGATTTGTTCGTAATCAATTAGACAATCAAATTTTTTATTACAGTCTATTTGAAACACTTAACCTCTATCAAAAGTAAGTAGTAAAATACTTCGTATCGAGGAATCCGGAATAAAGACACAATAAAAACGTTATACAGGATGTCCCAAAAAGTAGTGATAAGCGGAATCCCAGAGATAGGGCACCCTTTGGGGTATCCGAATCACCCCTATGTATGTTCAGCGATTTTGCATAGTTTTCGAGTTATGAATTTTTTTATATGTTTTTGAGAAATTTCCACCTGAACAACTTTAAAAATTTCTAAAAAAAAAAATTGAAGATTTTTTAGAATTTTTATTTTTGTATCTAAATAGTCATGAGCTGTAGCTTCCAGCTTAAAAGGTTCAGCTTCTTAACTTTGATAGAAATTGTGAAAATCTAAGTGTAAAGTGAAAATTTTACGTTTTGAGAACTATGACTTCAATTTTCAACTTAGAATTAAAAATCTAAAAAAGCGTTTTTATGGTTTCTAATTAGGCTTAAAAACTTCTCCAGAGTCTCAGCTTTCATAATCATAAATAAAAAATTGTACTTAATAGGGCTACTTTTGCTAAAATTTGCCTTCAAAGACATCAAGGTAGGAAATTCTTAAAATTACCAATTTGAATAAAAACATTTTTTTTGTTCAATTTATTATTCCTTTAAGGTTAAATAGTTTTGTCGGCACTCTAGCTGGGTCATACGTATAGGATTCGAGACAAAAGCAACTACCAAAACAAAAAGACATAAAACAATTAAGTAATGGTACACGTGGACAGAGTTATAAGAAATAATAGTCGGCGTTACAAAAAGAACTGAATACAAAGCTATAATAAAATAGAGATCCGAAGTAATAAAAGTAATAAAGTTTCGTAAAGTATTCGAAAAAATAGTTTTCGAAGTATGCTATTGTCCCTGACGGTAACAATAGAAACTATACAAAACATAATGGCCTTACAATAAAACATATGCGTGACAAATTATTTAAAAACACAGCTAAAACTGAAAAAAAACAACCGAAGCTTCATTGTTTGTAAGTATTGTTAAGCCATCATAAAGGGATGAGGCGCGGGGAAGGGTACGGTAGTGCGATGCAAATGTTGGTCTATTATCTCAGTGGCCAGTCGCTTGCTTACCTTTGCACCTTACGACACGCACACGAAAAAACGCTCCCCTATATGATTATTTGACGAACTTTGCTTTCTTTACGGACTTTGAGTGCATTTACGATTCGGTTTTGTGATTATTTGACGAACTTTGCTTTCTTTACGGACTTTGAGTGCATTTACGATTCGGTTTTGTGATTATTTGACGAACTTAGCTTTCTTTACGGACTTTGAGTGCGTTTACGATTCGGTTTTGTGTAGATACGGACTTCAACGAATTTTGCTTTCTTAACGGACTTTTCGAGCACATTAATTTGGTGAGCTATGGCTTTTACGTCAAGAGACTTTGCTCTTATGCATTACTATTATGGTTATGCAAGAGGAAATGCTAGTGAAGCAGCCAGATTGTACAGGGAGCAAGTACAAAATGGAAATGGACCTCAGCCCGAAATTTGGCCTGATTATCGTATGATTTTAAGAGTCCATCACTCTTACATGCATGGACGTCTACCAGGCAGTAGATCCGGGCGGCCTCGACAAATGCATGACCCAGATGATGTCGATTTAGTACGCGAAGAAGTTTCAAGAGATTCATCAGTTAGTGTGAGGACAATAGAACGCAGAATCGGAATTCCAAAATCACAAGTACATCGAATACTCCGACAAGAAAGCTTTTACGCGTATCATCTTCAAAGAGTTCAGCAGCTTAAGCCCGCAGACTACCCGAAAAGAGTGGCGTTTTGTCAAGAAATGTTGCGCCGCCACGCTGAAGATGAAAATTTTTTTAACAATATTTTGTGGACTGATGAATCTCATTTCAAGCGATGCGGGATTTTCAACACACACAATTATCATTCTTGGAGCATTGAAAATCCACACCTGACACGTGAATCCAATTTTCAAGAGCAATTTAGCGTAAACTTATGGTCAGGCATCTTAAACGGGCAGCTGATTGGACCGTTCGAATTGCCTGACCGTTTGAACGGCGAGGCCTACTTGGAGTTTTTAAGAAACGACCTCCACGTCTTACTAGAAGACGTCGATCTGTTGACGCGTAGGAGCATGATTCTCCAAAACGATGGTGCTCCATGCCACTATGCAAGAATAGTCAGACAACATTTAACAGAAAGATTTAGAAACAGATGGATCGGCCGTGGAGGGCCCATTGCATGGCCGCCGCGGTCCCCAGACTTGAATCCAATCGATTTCTTTGTCTGGGGATATTATAAAGAAATAGTTTACGCTAAAAACATTAGCAACGTAGCGGAGTTAAGACGAAAATTGAGACAGGCAGAAGAAACAATTAAAAACAACAGAACAGCATTCGCAAGACTCAAAGAAAACTTTTTAAGAAGATGTAGAATATGTATCGAGCACGAAGGTCGACATTTTGAAAACTTTTTGTAATAAATAGTTTAAGACGATTACTTTTCGTTTTATTAATTAAACCTAAATAACCTCCAAATGTTTATTAAATCTTCGATCTTAGTTTTCTTGCAATCTTTTGGTTGGTTAACAGACTAACCTTAAAGGAATAATAAATTGAACAAAAAAAATTTTTTTATTCAAATTGGTAATTTTAAGAATTTCCCACCTTGATGTCTTTGAAAGCAAATTTTAGCAAAAGTAGCCCTATTAAGTACAATTTTTTATTTATGATTATGAAAGCTAAGACTCTGGAGAAGTTTTTAAGCCTAATTAGAAACCATAAAAACGCTTTTTTAGATTTTTAATTCTAAGTTGAAAATTGAAGTCATAGTTCTCAAAACGTAAAATTTTCACTTTACACTTAGATTTTCACAATTTCTATCAAAGTTAAGAAGCTGAACCTTTTAAGCTGGAAGCTACAGCTCATGACTATTTAGATACAAAAATAAAAATTCTAAAAAATCTTCAATTTTTTTTTTAGAAATTTTTAAAGTTGTTCAGGTGGAAATTTCTCAAAAACATATAAAAAAATTCATAACTCGAAAACTATGCAAAATCGCTGAACATACATAGGGGTGATTCGGATACCCCAAGGGGTGCCCTATCTCTGGGATTCCGCTTATCACTACTTTTTGGGACACCCTGTATAACCCAGAACACGGCAACTAGTGTACCTATGGTCTATATTTTTAGTTATGGTCTATATTTGCAGTAGTTAATTTCTAAACCAATGTTTCTCACTTAATCGCTCCGAGAGTAACATAAACTCGAGATTTCATATCCGAAAATTCCAAAAAATAAACATTAAAACAAACTTCTAGACAACGACAAATGTTTCCATAGCAAGTATAAATATTAGTTAGGTATAAGCGGGTTTCGAAACCACGACAATTAGTGCAACAGCCAATAGACCTGTAACCATACTTTTTTTGATAAAGAGAAAAGATTTTTCAAATCGATCTAGAAAATCCCGAGTATTCAAATAAATAAATAGCCTCTCCCGTTTTGGTTACATAAGTGTAGACTTGCTTTACTCAAAGCCGACTTCTTTAACAACTCCATTTTTATCAAAGCGTTAATCTTAAGAAAATAAATTTTCATTAGTATGCCGGGTTTATGCCTTTTTTATGTGCTAGCTTTGTTAAAAGGTACCTATGAGAAAAAAATTAATTTATTAAAATACGAAACATCTGTGATCTTTTAGACCGCGTTGATTGAACTGGAAATCATGAAACACATACGTTTTTTACCTATGTACAGTCTGTATATATTAGATCATATACTTTTGATGTGCGAAAAGCATTTCACAAATAAGTGTGTGCAGTGGTTCTAGAAATTACCCTCACAGGCCTCAGAAAGTAACGAAATTCGTTCTTTCTATATTAAGTCGTCTAGATTATGGCTACAATCAACAAACGACGAGTACATAAAGCCTTTGATGTTTTTTCATTATTTTTAGACACTGTTTCATAGTAAGCACTCACGATATCTTTGCGTGAACTTTTGTCATATTTTTTACTGTTCTTAATTTAAATACCACATTTATCCTTATGCTCGGTTCAAGAATTATTAGAAGTTCTATTTTTCATCTTTTGTTTGAAAAATAGATCCAATTAGCATGTATATAGTGCTCTATACAGTACATATTATTCTAGTTTTACAGTTTGGTCATTGTCATAAAATATTTGCTTACAAATTAGATAGATATATTTTAAATACATATGTAAGCAAAATATTTATTACATGATATAATTTTCAAGATTTCGCATCATAACATCATTTATTTCTGTAATTATGAATTGCCGGCTTCTGCGTTTAACGACCATATAATTTCTGATCATGTAGATGCTGATTTTCATTTGCATATTTTTCTTTTGTTTCAGGAATCTCAAGACCCAGGTGTGGGTGAGTATTGTATAAACATTATTATATGTATTGTAGTATCAAAAATAAATAATCGTTTTAAATTATTTAGAAATACCTAATATTTAACGTTGCTATGTCTAATTATTTAAGTCAGTAACTATATGGAGAATGTTAGAAATGAAATAATGTACATAAAATTGTTATAATATTTTTTGCTGAGCGTAGTTGATATTGAATTTTCCGTATCAAATTATGAATATTTCATAATTCGAATTATCATAATCGATTGACATTTCCATCAACTAACGCGTCATTTTATTTTTTAACTGACAGATTTGTATCTATGATTTTTTATATACAATGATCTTTATGTTGAATTAAACTAATACGTGTGCATCGTTTCTTTTAATTGGCGATTGATTCATATCTCTTGTGCTTGCTTATTGATTTGATTTGTTGTTGATAATTTTAATTTACTTATTTAGAATAGCTTATGTTAATAAATTAGATAGCCAATCAGACTTATAATTTCAAGTGACAAGAGCATGTTGCGACTGTGCAATAGTCTATTGATCGCGTTGGCTGATATTTCTATTATAATATGTATATCTGTGTGATGTTTGTATATAGTAATTTGTGGTGGTGTATTTAAGTTTTTAAATTGGAGCAGCGTGGTGGAGCTTTGATCCTTCTCTTACATAGGAAAAAAGGTCTTGCACAGCCGTGGGATATTTCAGGCTGAAGCGTTAATAACGTTATAAGTACCTACATAAGAATTGCAAAAGTTTCATAAAATGAAATATATCTAATTATATCGATATGAACAGATTATATTTTATATTTTAATATATTCTTTATTTACAAGTATATATGTATGTAATATGTATATAAGTTGGTAATTGGTATGTTGTCAACAAAACCGTGTTTAGTTTGAATGTGATTTTTTCAAATAAAAGTTTTATAAATGAGATGTCTACCTGTGTTAATTTGAACTAAAGAGAATAAGGAACTACAGTTGTCCGAACATGAGTTTAAGTTTCGATTTAGCTAAGAATATAAGTTCGATCCCCGCACACGACAACATTTGTATTGGCCATACAGATGTTTGCCGTGGTCTGTGTGTTTGTGCAGTCCTTGTGGGTCTCCCCATCGTGCCTCGGAGAGCACGTTAAGCCGTCGGTCCCGGTTGAGATAAATTACTAATAATAAATAATAAACTGATTATGTTAATAAAAGTAACAATATATATACATAATATGTGTATTCCTAGTTACTGTTTTTGATACGCAAACACTTGTTGTTGTTTAGAAATGGAAGTTTCCGTTTCAATTATTAATATAAACACCGTTCAAGACGTAAACGAATATTAATCTATACTTCTATACTAACATCATAACGAGGAAATATTACATTTATATAATTATATTACATTTTTTGTTTGTTTGTATTGGATACCTAAACTCAAAAACTGATGGATCGATTTTAAATATTATTTCACTGAGAGAATGCTATGTTATCAATGACATAGGCCACAGTATTAATTATATTATTAATTAATAATATTTAACGAGAGAAAACGGAACAGCCAAAATCGTCGCAAGCAGAGAGAATGTTATGTATAACATTTCATTTTATTTACGTTTACTAAATTTAAAGTAAAAAGTTTTTGATTTGAGGCATTACCAGACCATAAATTCATTTTCACGTTACTAAATAGGGAAATTTATAGACTGGAATATACCGCTACAACTCACTGGAGTAATCAAGTCATCTGTAACTGTAAATGCGAAGGGCATTTACTCGCTGAAGTCTATATAACTAAATATCTAGCTCCACTCCGACCCATAGAATATTTGTTTCAAATAGGAAAATTATATATATAGGATATCAAATTTAACATGAATTAAAAAAATACAGTGCAATAGTACCTACATATATTAGTAAAAAATGATCTCAAAGTTTTCGTTTCAAAGACAACTATAATTAAGTAAAATATAAAAAATAATGAATACAATTTTTTTTTCAATTTAAAATAATTCGGAATGATAAAATCTTTAACACCATTTTTTGTAAATTTGGAGGCGCGAAGGTGGAGCCGCCTTTGTCTAATCTCTTTGTAACGTCAAAGCAGCCGTTCATCCTACAGCGCTCGTTTTGAAAAAAAAAATGTCTAATGAGATATAGCACTTTGGTAATTTAAATAAAAATCTTCTTTTGTTCGAATCTATTAAGTAACATCGGACCTACGATATTGAAATTCGTGAATCTGAGAACTCATTAGTACATTTTTAAGGTCAAATCTATAAAAAATTATAATATTTTATACTTCAGGCATTGAAGGACAGAATTTGTCTCGAAGCTACGTATTTCATCACGATATACTTTACTTTATACTTTACTTTAGCCCTTAAAACCTTCGTGAAGTAAGATTTCGTAGATTGAGATAAAAAATGTCGGAGTTAATATTTATAAATATATTTATAACTTTATAATATACATATATACTACAAATTACAAAATAACGAATGGTAACAAAGCAAGATAAATAATGTATGAAGTCGTTGCTCAGAATTTGACTCGAAAAATTATCATTATTAACAAAGACTGACATCTTCCCGTATTGAATACCCACTGCTTTTGTGAAGTAGGATCTGTAAGTTCGAAGAAATGTTTAAAATTTCTTAAATAAATTATATTTCAAGGGTACGTAAGGATAACTTCTTTTGTTTACTAAAGTAAGTAGGTACCACGATTTACATAACCAGAGTATTTCATTTGAATGAACTGGATGAAAAGCTTGGTCCTATAACCTATTCGTCTTTTAGAACTGTACTATATATTTAGAAAGACGTCGGAATATTTTATAATCCACTTCTGAACTGCGTACTGGAACCGTCAGGAAAGAAAACACTAATAGGGTGGGCTTTTTTAACCAACAATCAAAAAAGGATGAGGATCTCAATTAGACTGTATTATTGTGTATAATTATACACCTCATAACTTTTTACTGGGTGAACCGATTTCGATTATTATTTTTTCAATGGAAAGCTGCTGTTTGTCATATGTTCCCATTTAAATTTGATCGATATTTAATTTGTGCTTTTAGACTAATCTACTACACAAATTTTTCGTTTACCTACGTTGTAATACTGGTCCTTGTAAACGTCCTCCCAAACACAATTATCTAAGATCTAATGCATGCTATAATGTATGTACTGTTTGTGTTTTATGTATGTTATGTATGATGATGAATGATATATATTTGATTTTTTTAAAACTTTTAGCCTATAACACACTTCACTTTCACTTTTTTGTTACTTGCTTTTAACTCTAATTAAAATCTTTCTATCTTCATCTCTGTCGCTTTAGTATCTACTATTGAAGGCAACGCGTTTCATGTTGAAAGAGCAGAACTGTTGAATTGCAGATATAATTTTTTTTTGTATTTATCTATACAAATAAATAAAATTGGAGTGTCTGTTTGTAATATTAAAATAACCGCTTTTTACTAAATGCATATGGATGTATACACGGTACATAGTTACATACATATACCAAAATAACATTTTTTAAAATTTTTGTCTGTCTGTCTGTCTGTATATTCGCTCTTTATAGCGATAAGATCGCCTTTGTACATCTTGTATTGTATCTTTCTTTATATGTGTCTGTATTTCGGTGTACATTAAGAATAAATAAATAAATAAATAAATATATTTGTTCCGACTAATCTCTGAAACGGCTGGACCGATTTTGACGGGACTTTCACTGGCAGATAGCTGATGTAATAAGTTGTAACTCAGGCTAATTTATCTTAGTTTTTTTATAACTGCGAACTGAACACTAACTTTTTGTTAAATTCGACGCAGACGAAGTCGCGGGCACAGCAGCTAGTTTATTAAATACTAGCCGACCCGTGCCCACTTCGTTGGGCGTTATAATCCATTTCACATAAGAAGGGTACGGTGAAATTTGATATGTTCCAATACACTCTCACTATTTTCAGCAAATCAGATAAATATAAATGTTTTAAAATCACCAATTAATTTTTATGGCAAATAATAATGCTTGATTAGATTGAATTGTTGACACGGCACGTCAGAGGGCGCAGGTTCAAATCCTGCTGATTTAAAATCTATAATATACAGGGTGTGTCGTAAATCGTGGATAATCCGTTAACTGGGAGTAGCTCTGATGTCGACCTCCAAGAAAATGTATTTTTTATTTCAGGGTTGCCAACACTGTGAAAATTGTGAATACTTTTGTGTTTTTTCAAAAAATTCCTACCGCGACTAGTAATTTGGTCATAATTTTTACAAATTAAGGTATTTTAATGTAATTTTTATTTTATTTTACTCGGGAATACTTGTACTATCTAACGAAATTACTATTTTAGGCATAATTTATCCTAAACTTATGAAAATTAGCGTTAGAAGTTTTTTTTATTTTTATTCGTTACTTTTTGTCAAGATTTAACCATTGATTGTGAAAAAAAAATGTATGGCACTAGAATTGCCCAGTATTTAAAAAACATGCTTAGTTTGTTTAGTTTCTAAAAAGGTATAACAATAAGTGATTGACAAGCAAAAATATTTTGTAGGAGCGAAAGAACTTATCACGGTAGGTAAGTTCGTTTTGTATCATTAGCATTTGTGACACTTAAATGTTAGGATAAAGAAAAAAAACAAAGATTTTTATAGTAGAAATGCATTTATTACATCAAAGTAAATGTTCAAAATGTCCTCCATTGGCAGCAATGCAGGTTCGGCATCGCCTTGTAAAAGATCTCTTGATACGGCGTGCATAGCCTGATACTTCAATTTCACGAGTGGCTAATTGCACACATGTGCGCAATTCTTGGATTGTCGATACTGCTTTAGTATAAACTTTTTCTTTAATGCATCCCCCAATAAAAAAGTCCAGGGGGTTCAGGTCAGGCGATCGTGGTGGCCATAAAATTAGACCCAAGCGCCCAATCCTAGGTTGATTGGGCTCTGGGTATGTGCCGTTTAAATATTCCCGCACCCGAACAGCAAAATGCGCGGGACACTCGTCATTTTGCAGCCTTATTCCTTATCTTGTCTCCAGTAATAAATTTTGCAGCAGCTCAGGTAAATTATTTTGTAAAAAATTTAAATAGATTACAGTATTTAATGTTGCTGGCAACTCATATGGGCCTATTATTTTCTCACCAAACTGCTGCAAAATTTATCACTGGAGACAAGAGAAGGAATGAGGCTGCAAAATGACGAGTGTCCCGCGCATTTTGCTGTTCGGGTGCGGGAATATTTAAACGGCACATACCCAGAGCCCAATCAACCTAGGATTGGGCGCTTGGGTCTAATTTTATGGCCACCACGATCGCCTGACCTGAACCCCCTGGACTTTTTTTATTGGGGGATGCATTAAAGAAAAAGTTTATACTAAAGCAGTGTCGACAATCCAAGAATTGCGCACATGTGTGCAATTAGCCACTCGTGAAATTGAAGTATCAGGCTATGCACGCCGTATCAAGAGATCTTTTACAAGGCGATGCCGAACCTGCATTGCTGCCAATGGAGGACATTTTGAACATTTACTTTGATGTAATAAATGCATTTCTACTATAAAAATCTTTGTTTTTTTTCTTTATCCTAACATTTAAGTGTCACAAATGCTAATGATACAAAACGAACTTACCTACCGTGATAAGTTCTTTCGCTCCTACAAAATAATTTTGCTTGTCAATCACTAATTGTTATACTTTTTTAGAAATTACACAAACTAAGCATGTTTTTTAAATACTGGGCAATTCTAGTGCCATACATTTTTTTTTCACAATCAATGGTTAAATCTTGACAAAAAGTAACGAATAAAAATAAAAAAAAAACTTCTAACGCTAATTTTCATAAGTTTAGGATAAATTATGCCTGAAACAGTAATTTCGTTAGATAGTACAAGTATTCCCGAGTAAAATAAAATAAAAATTACATTAAAATACCTTAATTTGTAAAAATTATAACCAAATTACTAGTCGCGGTAGGAATTTTTTGAAAAAACACAAAAGTATTCACAATTTTCACAGTGTTGGCAACCCTGAAATAAAAAATACATTTTCTTGGAGGTCGACATCAGGGCTACCCCCAGTTAACGGATTATCCACGATTTACGACACATCCTGTATATAAAAGCGAAAGGTCACTCACTCATCACGAAATCTCTGAAACTATAACACCTACAAACATGAAATTTGGCAGGTAGATTTCTTATAGGGAGTAGACATCCGCTAAGAACGGGTTTTACGAAATTCCACCCCTAAGGGGGTAAAACGGGGGTTGAAAGTTTGTATGAAAGTCCAATGAAACTTACACCTATAAACTTGAAATTTGGCATGTAGGTTTCTTATAGGGAGTAGACATCCGCTAAGAACGGGTTTTACGAAACTCCACCCCTAAGGGGGTAAGACGGGGGTTGAAAGTTTGTATGAAAGTCCAATGAAACTTACACCTATAAACTTGAAATTTGGCAGGTAGGTTTCTTATAAGGAGTAGACATCCGCTAAGAACGGGTTTTACGAACATCCACCCCTAAGGGGGTAAAACGGGGGTTGGAAGTTTGTATAAAAGTCCTATGTTTTTTAAGTAAGAGACTTAAAATTTAAAATGTATGATTTAGAGATGGTGTTGAGGTAGTACAATAATGTATTTTTAGAAATCAACCCCCTTTTGGGGTTAAAACAGGGGATGGGAGTTTGTATGAAAGTTCAATAAAAACTCCACGCGTACGAAGTCGCGGGCGGCCGCTAGTCTTTATATATTTTTACCTTTTTCCTTTTATCTTGTCACTCCTGAATAGTGTAGCTTTCTGTTAGCGAAAGAATTTTCATGATCGGATCAGTATTTGCGAAGATTACCCCGTATATACAAAGTTATAAACTTTACCTCTTTATAATATTAGTATAGATATCTATACGCCTGCTTGAAGGGTTTACTTCAACTGACCAAATTAAACATGGCGTTCTAATTTACTACAGATTAATTGGTGAAAAGTCGTAGCTAAGGTAAGTGGCAGCGACGGGTCTATGTTACACGCTTTTTATTCTTAGCACGTCTATATTATAAAAAATATTTCTTTTTTTAATTATAATTACATACACATTTGTTTAATAAGAGCGAATATTTTTTTCAAGAGACCGTATTCTTGCTTCGCGAATAAAAATAATGCATAATTAAAATATTTTTATTCAACGTGCGAGTATACCAACTTATAGCTCGGGAGGCAGCGCTATAGTTGAGCAAGTCATTTTATACCGGCTGAAAATCATAACGATGATAGTTTTCCCCTAACACATAACAGCTCTGAACGTCAGCTGCTCTGATAGCGGTGGAGCTAAAGGAGACAGCATGAGAAAGTAATTGGAAAAAAATCTCCTCCAATGAATTTTATACCAAGCGAAAATGTGTTATATTATTGTTTCGATCACATACTTTAAAAAAATAGTCGTCAGCTGTATTGATGAAGGTGGGTTATATGTCAGTCACGTGCATGAACCTCATTGAAAATTTGACAAAAAAAGTAATTTTATATCTTATGAAATTTGTAGATCTAAATTTTTATACTTTTAAAATAATAAAGAAAACCGTCAGCCGTATTTTTAATGGGGGAAAGACCGTCAGTCAGCGTGATAAACATTTTGCGCGCTCAATGCATTTGAGCGTTTCATAGTCTCTTTGGAAAATAAACTGATGATCTTTACACCCATAAACATTTTTTTTACATTTAAATTATCTTATACTTTGAATTCAATAAGTATAATATCAATTTAGTATAAAAAACACCACATTTTATTTATTCATTTTGTTCCGGTTTCAAATTATATGTATATACAGAAATATATATTTCACGATCACGATCACGATTCAGCCTGTAATATCCCACTGTTGGGCATAGTCCTCTTCCCCATGTAGGAGAAGGATTGAAGCTTAATCCACCACGCTGCTCCAATGCGGGTTGGCGGATAATATTCCCTACTATGAGTAACGATCGCTATCAGGTGTACATGATAACAACCGGGACCGACGGCTTAACGTGCTCTCCGTGGCACGGTGGGGAGACCCACAAGGACTGCACAAACACCCAGACCACGGCTAACATCTGTATGGCCAATACAAAAAATGTTGCCGTGTGCGGGGATCGAACCCGCAACCGCCCGCGCAACAGCCAATCGCAATCCAGTGCTGTGACCGCTGCGCCAGCGCGGCGTCACAATATAGGTATATTTATTAGAAACAAAATACTAATTATTTAAAAAAAAATTTTGCCAATGAAGAATGAACATAAATAAGAAAAAAAAGCTCAGATTTCTATTGATACATAAATTATTATTTTACTTCTTTATATACATCTTCTTCTGTGTCTGTGTGATATCCATCACTTTCCTCACAACTATCATCGGAGCTGTCGACGATGAGAACTTCAATGTACTGTAGAAACCATAGATGGTGATGGTGGAACTTGATCACCGTCGAACCATTTCAAAGTGTATTCATTATTTTCTTCCTTCCATCCGTAGTATAACGGTGATAATACTGATAAAACTGACTGATGAGCATGACTCGAAAGATGCGCTATATAGGATGTACGTAATACATGCTGATTGCTGGTATAATTCAGATTGACGTGCCGGGAATATTGCACAGTCAAGTGTACTTTTAAGTGTGAATTTGTCTTTTGGACTTCATTTTATATGTTCTGATGAATGTCTCTACTCGTGCTTTATTCTTTCTTAAAGCAATAGATAAAGTGAATAAAGCACGAGTAGAGACCATACATTCTGCATACAAATTCTTCGATCTTTTTTAGAAGTTGATGTATATTAGAATCGTTTATATTTGCTATATCTGTAAATGTTCTTTTAATGATTCTGAATGTCTTAAAATTTCGAACGGTTTTTTCCTCTCCTACAAAAAGCGGGATTAAAGTCGTATCCTGTGAATGCATGAAATACTGGCAACGATGCGCACAAGCTAGGTCCTAATACTTCGTACAGTTGAGTAACATCGATATAACGTTGTGCATTTCCAGTTCCGAATAATAAATAAATTTTAAGGTTGCTCTGAATATGACTCATATTCTCCAATAGAATCATTAAAATATCTGTATCAGAACATCTTATTACTACGTTTGTTCTTTGCTTCTTCATGCGTTGTATAATTTAAATTGTGCTCTACGCTTCTTTCTATTTCTTCATTATTTTATAATTCTACCAGAAGGCTAGAAAAATAACTTTTAGGCAAGGTATGTTAGAGTAGTGAGACCTTTACTGCTTTAAATTCCTTGATGCTACAGTACATATTAATATAATATGAAACCGATACAAAATTAATAAATAAAATGTGGTGTTTTTTTATACTAAATTGATATTATACTTATTGAATTCAAAGTATAAGATAATTTGAATGAAAAAAAATGTTTATGGGTGTAAAGATCATCAGTTTATTTTCCAAAGAGACTATGAAACGCTCAAATGCATTGAGCGCGCAAAATGTTTATCACGCTGACTGACGGTCTTTCCCCCATTAAAAATACGGCTGACGGTTTTCTTTATTATTTTAAAAGTATAAAAATTTAGATCTACAAATTTCATAAGATATAAAATTACTTTTTTTGTCAAATTTTCAATGAGGTTCATGCACGTGACTGACATATAACCCACCTTCATCAATACAGCTGACGACTATTTTTTTAAAGTATGTGATCGAAACAATAATATAACACATTTTCGCTCGGTATAAAATTCATTTTAGCAGATTTTTTTCCAATTACTTTCTCATGCTGTCTCCTTTAGCTCCACCGCTAGTGCGACAACTGACGCTCACTTTACCGATTTCTGACCATTAATTAACTTTGAAATACAATTTATTCGGTATAAAATTCCTAAAAAAATTGCTACGCTACCTCCCGTACTATTAGCTTATTCAAAGATTACCTATTTGACACTCGCCACGTTATACCTTCAAGCGTTGGTGAGGAATTTATTATTTTCTTAGGAGTTTGTTTCATTTTTTATTGAGTGTGGGTGTAGCCTAAGTACTCGTAAAAATATTTATAGACTACAGCTCATTCACTAAGTATTATGGGTTATGGCATGTACCTACTCCTTAATCTAGACCCGGCGAAATTCCTATTTATTCAAAAATTATGGAAGTAAAACCGAATATGTAAGTAATAGTAATGAATTATTTAATTAATTGTTTGTCAAGTATATTATGTATTATTTTATGTCTACTTGATATCATTTGATTTCATAAAAACCGATGCGTATACAATAATATACATTGTAATCAATTAATCATTATAATTTTTAATGTTACAATTTTTAATGTGCATTTGTATTTTTACAGTCAGCAATAGTTGTTAAACCATAAAAGTAAATAAATAAATGAACCAAATTGAGATGTCCGTTCCATAGAATAAATTATGACCTAATTAACTAATTGATCAACATTGTGCTACGATGTGGGAACTTGCTCATTTTTGGATACTCGTAGTCCATTGACTAGACTTTCAATGGAATATATTTTTTCTTTCATAAACATGCTAAGCAAGGATAAAAAAAAAAAAATGTATAGATCTCTAGTAGTTTTAAAAATCTCACAGGGGAGATATCAAGGCTTGAGATTAAGAATTCTGCATATTATGATTTCATTTGAATTCGATATACATATATAAAAAATCTATAACTGACGTACGATTTAGTTCGTCGTAAAAACCATGGACCACTTTTGTGATTAATAAAGATCTAAAATAATTATACAAACACTTGTAGGACAATTGTTTTAGTGTATTTTAACCAACTTCGTTAGTTTAGGTTCTATGGTAGAATTAAAAAAAACTAAAACTATAGTTTACAGTCACTGGTATCTTATTTTATCGTCCTCTTTATACCGGTTTTGCTAGGCTTTACTTTGAAGGAAATTTACGTCAATAGTTCAAAGTAATGAAAAAATAAAATGAAGAAGTGAAGACAAGAAATTTAAATTTATGTTTCTCTTGACAAAGACACGGTTTAAAACGACTCTATGAAGTCTTAGGGCGCCTTCAAATTAGCCGCGCGGCGGCAGCGCGTCTGCAGCGCTGCTGACGCGCGACGTTGTAAATGTATGTAAATAACAACGCGCGACAGCAGCGCGACAAATTTGAAGGCTACGCGCTGCTGTCGCGCGTTGTTATTTACATACATTTACAACGTCGCGCGTCAGCAGCGCTGCAGACGCGCTGCCGCCGCGCGGCTAATTTGAAGGCGCCCTTATCATGAGGATCTAGCTCAAACAGATAAGAAATGTCGTAAGATCTTAATAAAACAACACTGTCTGAAAATACACAGATACGTTTACGTTATTCTTAAGAAAGAAAAAGTGTCCCATTATTTATATATTTGTAAATATTTATAAATTGCCATTTTTGTTGTTATAGTTACAGATATTTACATATATTTTCTCATAAAGAAATACTTTCTCTTTCATGAGAAAGCACGCCAAATAAAAAATGGTATTTAATATTAATACATTCAATTTTATTTACAACAAATTTGTAATCAATAATTAGTTAGTTATAAAAAAAATGTTTAATGTTTTTATAACACTAAAATAAAATGTGGATTTATGTATTATAAACTGTGGTGTGGTGATCTTTTAATTTGGTTGTATTTTATATATTTTTTTATTTAATGGTATGTATTAGAAGTGTAATTTTATTAATTTAAATCTAAAAAGAGTAGAATAGGGTACAAAAGTTTTATTGAAGCTCTATTAATATATTTCTTTCAACTGATTTTAATGCACTTCTTCTTTAACTCTACTTTCTGTGAGGTTAAATAGCACAAATATTTTTTGCGTAGGTTATTTCCTATAAACACACTAGTTTTGGCCAGATAACATTTTGCTCAGATAACAGCAGATATAATGTGTCCATTTTTTTCAACAACGCTATCTAAGAAGAATTTCTTAGATAAGATGAATCACCACAGTGTACAAATAAAAATGTATTATTTACCATAGAATATAATTGTGTTTGCTCGCAAACGAAAAAAAAGCGACTTCAATTACATCGACAAGTAATACAACGTAATAAGACGAAAAAATAGTCAAGTAAATACGCGCTATTAAAGATTACTTAAAAAGTTGTAATCAGTTTTCGATCTAATTTAAACAAGACTACAAGACAAGTATTAGCTTTCGACTAAAGTGAGAATCATCGAAATCGGTACACCGAGTAAAAAGTTATGCGGTATAATATAACGTAGGTCGACGAAAAAGTAGTCACGTAAATACGCATTATTAGATATAACTCTAAAAGTACTTGTCAGATCTCAATTAAATTAAAATGGGACCACATGACACGCAACACCTTTCAATTAAAACAAAATTGATCGAAATCGGTCCACCCAGTCAAAAGTTCTGAGCTAACATACATAAAAAAAAAAACATACGTGTCGAATTGAGAACCTCCTCCTTTTTTGGAAGTCGCTTAAAAATGCAACTCGTGATGTGTCAGAACTGTTGTAATCCTTTTGAAATTCCATGTCAACATCAATGAGATAACAATTTACTGTCCAGTCCACCTTACAAACCGCAGTCGGTTATGCCATCAAAACCAGCGTGGTGCCGTAGAAGCCTGCAAGTGTCATATGCTATGAGACACGTTAATGATAAAACAGAAACATCGCGTAACATGATCATTTAAACACGTTATTAGTTATACAATTATTAAGTATAATTAGTTTATAAAGACTATAATTTACCTACACTACATTTTATAATAATAATAATAACTCTTTATTGTACACCCAAGAAAATGAGCAAAATCACAAAAATAAAAACAGGAGATAAGTACAAAAGGCGGCCTTATCGCTAATGAGCGGTCTTATCGCTAATGAGCGGCCTCTTCCAGGTAACCTTTTACATTTACTAAGATTCTTAAAATTAAATCTAAATCTCCATATAAGGTGCGCGGTATAATAAATAAGGGGTGTAAAATTGTGTTAAACGTGAGTGATACTTTACAACGCTTTTAACGAATGCGAGATATAATTATATTAGTTTACCAGCATTTATTGTACTGATACGAATATCAAGCGTCAAAAAATGGAAGAAAATCTGGATAGAGACAACCAAACCTTTAACCTACCTTTTTAAGCTATTGCATAGCTTTTATCGCTGGCTTTGAGCGCGGCGAACGAATCAAAAAATTCCGTAACGAAAATAAAACCTAACACCCCCCACTCCGTCTACCATGTAGCTCGGCCGAGCGATGTATATGGTACGAGTTAAATAGATTCAATGATAAAAATTCCGGAATAACCTACATGTATTGTAAGATAATAAATATATTTTAAACGATATTAACTTCTCATTTATTCAATAAAAAAAAAATATTTGTTTTCTTATCGGCCACCACGCTGAAAAAGTGTAACTTGAATTAATATGAAAGAAAAAACTTGAATTAATATGAACGAAAAAAAATACTGCATAAATAAAAAATAAATGAATAATTATAATTGCTTGTTGATAAAAAATGTTATGCATAATGCAATAGCTTAACCGCGGCAGTCCCCGAGTGCCGCAAATTTTTTTTTAAATTTATTTCTATTCCGTATTGGTTATAGTTATAATAAGCTGTAAGCTGTACCTACCTAAGCTATGCTAATAAAATAAAATAATGACATAGCGGATTACGTCACGACTTCAAATATACAAGAAAAAATGCGACCACAAACATCGTGAAACGATATTTTAATATTATATTTGACTAGGATATGCACTTTATTTTTTAATAAATAAGTCGTGCCTTGTGTGCGATGCTTTTCTAATTAATATCGAAGCTAGTTAGGTATCGACTACTAGTGCTGTGTATTCGATGTTTAATTAAATTTTTAACGCTAAATTAAAATTGGGAAAGGGAATCGTGATAATAGTGCACTTAAGAAGACATACGCTCAGTCAATATCTCAATCTAGATTGACAAAATTTGTATTTTATACTGAACAGTTATGTAATTACATCCATTGCTTTTTTAATATGGGATTGAATTGCAATCAGGGGGCACCCTTGAAATCTCGCCCAGGGCGCTGATAGTGGCGCTGATAGTACTATAGGCCGGCACTGCATACGCTCGTACAAATTTTACATTCTTACACATTAATAATGTTAAGGATAAATTATTACATCTAAAAATTATAAATGTAATTATTAAATAGACAAATTCATTACAAAAAGACTAAACGAAACCTTTGCTAATAATTTACAGATCAAGCTGACTTAGTAAATAGAGACAGTAGCATCGGCGCGAGGACAATTTCTATTGTCGCTCCTTCTGCCTTTCTTGTATCTAGTAACAAAATACTACTGAAGTTTCAAAATTAAATAGTCCAAATCACATATACAATAACTTTTATAATGTAGAGGTATCTTTATGTCGACCTCGAATAAAATTACCAAGCAAAATGTTTAATACGATGCTCAACTAAACTTCACAAAAATTACGGAAACTTATCACAGAATTTTACACGTGCCAGAAAACATGACGAGTCTTCAGCTCTCTCAAATAAAGAGGCACATCGTTTCTTTTGTAGGTGAATAAATCACAACTTTGTCAAATATTATAAAAACAACATTATTAAATAGCTTAATTGGTATTTACGTCTATTATATAATTTAACAATTAGATCTGTTGGGATTGGGAATTGGCTTCATCTCGATATTCAATATTAATAGTTACGGAAAGGGATCTCATTTGAATACAAACGACGAGATGCAAGTGCAACAGCGTTATTGTTACAAAATCCTTTTTTACTAGTTTGATTTTAATTTTCATAGTTATTGCTGTGTGGCTACGGCAAAGAATTTAGCCTCCCCCTCTCTTCCCGTGGGTGTCGTAAGAGGCGACTAAGGGATAACATAGTTTCACTACCACCTTGGAACTTAAAAAGCCGACCGATGGCGGGATAACCATCCAAATGCTGGCTTTGAAGTACACAGGCCGAAGACGGGCAGCAGCGTCTTTGGTGCGACAAAGCCAGCCCTGCGGTCACCAACCCGCCTGCCCAGCGTGGTGACTATGGGTAAAACACATGAGTTCACGCCATTATTGGCGCGAACATGTGGAGGCCTATGTCCAGCAGTGGACTGCGATAGGCTGAAATGATTTCATAGTTATACCGTATTCAGGGAGTCGTGAGATATACGATTGATGAAGTGAATATATTTTATAATTTTATGCTATATTTACTATATGTGCCCCGCGATTTCACCGCGTTATTATATAGTCTTCCTCGATAAATTGACTTTACAAAACAAAAATAATTTGTAATTTATATAACCAGTAATAGTAGTTTAGAAATCGCGCGTTCTACGAAAAAATAAATACACGTGATATCTTACTACACCCCACCCCGTCCTCTTGTGATATTTCGTGATTTTTTGCCAACCCCCCTACCCTCCTTTCGAGCCTCACGTCAATAACGGACGGCCCCAAAGCTTTTAAAAACCTTTAATTGAGCCTTAAAATGAAAGAAATAAAAAGTATTACTTCAAACTTATATAACGAACTAATGTAATATTAAAATTACTGTAGTATCTTAATTAAGAACTATTAACTATATATATATATATATATATAATAATTATTTAACTAGCCTAGTTAATTGTAAATATGATTTAACTAAACTAAACTTTGTTAATTATAAATAGCTTATAAATAAATTAAAACATACATTAAAAAAATTAATTACTGACCTTATATTATAGCCTATTATTTCTTATAAGTGCTGAGTGAAATAAATTAAATAAATTACATATAACCGTATTATTGTTAATTTTAAACACTTTCGAGTCACTTATTCCATCAAAAGAGATTTGCAGACTTCTTTGCTCGGACACGTTTTTCGATTGTTGAATTTAATTCCGGGTAATATTTCTTGAATTCCCAATATTTCCTCAGGAAACTTCAGCAATCCGGTTCGTAATGGGCCATTATTAAAAAAAAATATATAACAATTATTAGATATTTGCTGCATTACTTTCTTTTTATAACAGTATAATTAGTTTAGGTTAGTAATAATTTTTGATGTCCTTACGAGGTCATCAACTTGATGACCTCGTAAGGTCATCAAAAATTAATTTTTTTCTGATTTTTTTTTTGCTTTTAGTTAGTTAATATCTTTATAATTTAATAGTAATAATGTCCTACAAATTGCGTGGTACGTTATCCCGGTCCTACGCTCACTGCTGCTCTATCTCTTGCTAACTCTATTATCTACCACAATCGAGAGTTTTCGAAGAGGAACTTTTTGTTCGCCTCATCAAAATGTAGCCACACCCAAAAAATTAGCTTGATACTGATCAGGTGATAAAAATGTACTAGGGATCCCTACCTATATGTACCAAATCTTAATAATAACATGTTACTGTAATATTTATAATCATGTAAAAACAACATGACAACTCTTTTGGTGTAGTGAGGCAAGCAGTGATGAAGCCTATCGCGGGATCGAATCTCTCCCAGCTTCGAAATTTATAATTGTACAAATATTTGGTCCTGGTTTGGGTTTCTTGTGGGTCTTTTCTTATAATAGAAAAAAATATCCACCAACCCACGGTGAAGCCCCCTAAACCTAGTGATACCCTTGACTCTCTCCAGGATTTCTTTATTCTACTTTACTGGCCTCATAAACACGGCACTACTTATGAGAGCGATATTATTTTGGCTACGATTTTCTCTAAGGCGGATTAATACCCCATAACCCCAGTCAGGTTGCTCCAGGTTTTGATCAGCATCCGGGGCTAGGTGGCGAATACTAGCACGACCCCCTCGTGCCCCACCCAGATGGATGACTGCTCACACGTGGTGGTAAAGTCGAACATAACCTCTCCGGTGACCCGCGCTGGAGAGGTGCAAACCATACCTCAATAAAACAGTTCCGCTCTTGTACATATTACTTCACTGTACCTCCGTTTGCTCCACTTCTGTATATCCCTAAACCACTTTTTATTTTCATTTCTTGGTGTTTTCTTTTTGGTATCGACAATGAAAATTCATATTACACGAAACAGAATAAATTGTTAATGTACCGATATTATAAAAAGATGTTTATTAATTTATATATGTACGTCAGATCATAAGGAAAAAATGGTTAAGGTAAGCATAATTCACTGAAGATCAAAAATAGGCTCGTTGAGGCTGAATTTTTGAATAGACTCATAAATAAGGGAATTCTGTAACGGATTTGGATTCGATAAAATGTTAAGATGTCCTATTTCTATGACAATCGATAACTTTGCTCACAATAGTTATTAATAAAACTAGCTAGTAATCAATATATGCTTATAATAAAAATTAGGGAAAAATATTTTTAAGTAAGTCCATTAACTACCTATCTATTGGTACATTGGTAGACATACGCCAGCAAAGTTTATATTAGTTTTTATACAAAACGATTATAGAAAAAGTTTTGTATAGATGTTGAAAATGAAAATGGTTGGATGAAGAAACTTGCTGCAAAAGAAACGAGATTTGTTAATGAAAGGATCTTTTCTTAAAGTAAAGGAATTACAAATTAAGATTTTTTTCTATTACTGCTAATTTACTTGTATTCTTCATACAATCTTCTATTTAATTATTACTATTTTCTATTCTAATTTAATTGATTGATTAATTGAACATGCTTTATTGTACAGACATTTAAAGAATAGAATACAAGCAAGCATAATTTATTTCGTATTTTTGCCTTGTAAATACGAAATAAATGACAAACAAGGGGATTATATTCATTTTAGCAATTGAAATTCTATGGTGTAATCAATACATAAAAAAACTCGTTTTTATTTTTATTTTTGTGTTACCCACACATAAGGAAATTATAAACATTTTAAATCGTATCAAAATTTTTCGACCCAGCGGGATTTGAACCCGCCAAGGTTTGCTTAAAAACCTAAAATCATCATAATATCAAGAATTTCGACACGGCTAGATGAGGATCCATAGCTCAGTTGGCAGATCGCGTTTGAAAAAAGCACTAAATGTTAGGTATTATTATTTTATAATTCAGAACTCAACGAAGTAGCTAAAAATATTTCGATTTGTAAGCAGCTCCGTATCCGCCATTCTGCACCACCAATATTGAGCAAAGTTTTAGAATTTAGATTTGATACTTTATTACGTATTTTCTAGTAAATTGTTTTTAATTGGAAATATCTGCCTTGTTTACCGAGATAAAAAAAATTTATGCTTAGATAACAATATAATTTTCTTAAAATTAAACATAACCTCGTGATCTAATCTAAGCAATAGGTATGTACCTGAGGAGCTATAACTTTAAGGTACAGTTTAAACATGATTGACACACCAGTGCCACTTACATACCTATTGAGTAAATTAAATTCCAGTACAGCCACATATTACAAGATTACAATATTAATAGTTTCTCTCCAACGAAAAAATGGAAATTATGAAATGACACGAGTTTTATCATTTTATGTAAATAAATAAGGTATACCTACCTAAGTATTAGACAGTATTAATTTTTAGGTCTATTGTTTTTTTTTTATGTAACATGATATGCCATTTTAAATTAACGTAAGAATAATCAATGTTTCAAAAGTATAAGTAGGTACCTCTTTGTACTTCATATGAAATGTATCAATATTTTATTTCTAAAAAGCAAAGTCATAGTTAGAGCTACACTAGAGAAACCGACAATTAGTCAAGATGTCAATTACGTTTACCTAACAAATACTGTAAAATGAAGATAGATAGGAACATAAATAAACGTTAGAAATCAGAATATCTATAGTCACAATAAGCAATTTTAAATAGGTAATTTCATGTATCGGAAAACTAAAAAACTTTCAGTGTAAAAATCTTCGCTTTGTGAAAGGGTACTCGTTCCACAGTCGGTTGATCACAAGTCTGGGCGTTTGTCTGGCGTTGAGGGATCGATATTACGCCCCCTATATATAATCTACGGACCCCTCAATCAGGGTTTTCACGTTGCTAGGAATCTTAAACAGTGCTAATAAAATTTTAAAATCTTATGCTGTTAAGTACCTTAATAATTACTTCGAATGACAATTAGGCATTGACTCATTGTCATGATACTTTTCAGAATGCTCTGATGAAATATATTTTATCATACCTATATTGGTGCATTTTTTAAAATAAATACAATACAAAAGTAAACGAAGAGGCTTTACAGTTCTGTAATAGTTCTCGTATATTCGCTTCGTATTTTTCGTTTCACTGCCTCTAAATCCTAGGATAGTTTGGATATATATATTATAAGTAAAAATTATCTATATTTAACTCGTAACTCTCGGAAATAAGGTTGTAGTATAAAAGATTAATAACACGAGAATACGAAATGAAACATCGGCGTACCTACATCATTTCAAAAATGAAAACATCATACGTACCTACATAGTTTAACGTAAATGTATAAACGTATTTTGTTCATAATAAGAAAAGAAAATGTTCTGTACAGAGTGTACCTACTCTTTTACTGTTGGGCGAAGGTCCCTTTTTCTATGAAAAAAGTGGTAGGTATGAGCTAGACTGTTCAGTTGAGGGAACACGTGAATCGATAACAGACAACCGCTGCGCTGGTTCTAATAACAGTGACATTTTAATTTCTTTTTTTATTCATTTCGTGGTTGTTGGTGAATAAAAATGTAGATCGTAGAACTTGAATATTAAAAAAAAACACGCAAATTCGATATTGCGATTATAGGTATGTGTGCACGTGACAGGTGTTTCGCTTATTTCTCAGTTTTTCCTGTGTAGTTAGTTAGTTCCTATAAGTTAGAAATGTAATTAGCAGTAGGTAACCGAAGTTTGTAGTCACTGAATTAAAATTTTCCTAGCTATACATATTTAACGTTCAAACACTAAACGAATTTTGCCTCATGTTTCATTAAAGGGTAGATCAATATTGTCAAATTTTTATTGAAATTTGTATTCATTTGTAAATCTAAATGCTATATATATTTAAGTAGATTTTATGAACCTTACGTTTATACTTTGAGATTGTATGTGGGTTAGGAATATAAAATGGTTTTATACATTTTTAATAGTATACAAACGCTTTTGTACTGTACCTTACCTTACGGTATAAACAAATGTGTAACGGGAAAAGTTTTTTTCAATTTATTATGCCATGCCATGAAAATGTTCCAAAAAGGGTTAAAATGTTACCTTTAGTAACATCGCTATAAATTTATTAGTAGGCACTCATAGTATTTTAAATTGGTTTTATTAAACTACCCCTGTGGTGTCCTCGCCTAAGACATCGATGGTTTGCTGATTTGATTCCCGCTCGGAGTGGATATATATTTGTATTTGTATAAATATTTCTTTCCGGTCTGGTTGTCTGTCCTTGTCCCTTGTCCCCTCCCCGCCGTGCCTCGGAGAACACGTTAAGTTGTTGATCTCGTTTGTTATCATAGACACTTGATAGCGATCGTTACTCATGGTAGGGATTTAGGGAACATACTCGTAGATATGTTGGTAGTTTGGCAGATGCCAATCCGCAGTAGAGCAGCGTGGTGGATTAAGCTCCAATCCTTCTCCAACATAGAGAAAGAGGCCTATGCCCAGCTGTGGGATGTTATAGGCTGAATCGCTATGAAACAAATGAAATATAAAAATATGTAATTCGAAAATGTATAAGTCGTCAATAAAATATTGTAGTTTTAAATAGATCTTCACTACATAGTATAAAACAAAGTCGCTTTCTCTGTCCCCATGTCCCTATGTCCCTATGTACCTATGTCCCTATGTATGCTTAGATCTTTAAAACTACGCAACGGATTTTAATGCGGTTTTTTTTAAAAGATAGAGTGATTCAAGAGGAAGGTTTATGTATATAATTTAGTATAGTTTTATGTAAATTAGCAGAAATACGGCGATAAATGTTGAAGAAGTCGCACAAAATCAGGCCAACTGGGAGCTTTCCACGCAAACGCCGCGTAAACTAGCAAAGATACAGTGGAGTAATGTACTAGCGAATTCTAAATCTATAAAAATACTACAAAAAAGTCCGCGATAGCATATCTCTATCTCTTACGGTTGACTTACAATAACCACTTTTATGTTCAAATTTTTAATTAAAAACATTACGTTATTTTCCAAGCTATTTTCTTTAGTTCAGTATTAATCCTTATCCAAACAAATATTTTAGTTAGCTTAGGAATTTAATGCAGATTAAAATTGACCTTTACACCATATCAATCAGATGAATAGGTTTTCAGATATCGTCGTTAGAAGTAATTAACAGCGAAACATTTAACCCTTTAACCGCCATCGCCGTAATATTACGTGTTGTAAGAGTAGTACCTCAGCCGCCACGTCGGAATATTACGTAAAGATCCTGTCATTTAAAAATGTCATCATTGCACCCGTGCGAAGCCGGGGCGGGTCGCTAGTAAAAATATAAAAGAGAATGCCAACCCTGTCAGTCGTCTATATACGAGTGGTAAGGGGCCCACTATGCCGACGGTTGTAATGATGAAAATGCAGGTAGGCACGAATACTTCGCTACGTTCTTATCTGAAAAAGAAAATGTTTTCGTATAATAGTATGTTTATCTATAGGTAGAGTCCTACGATTGCACGCTTCAGTGAGTTTTGTGATCTTCAAGATCGTATCTCTGCTTCGTTTGCGTAAATATATTTACAAAGCTTATTTATTTTTCGTTTTACGCAGAAGCGTTAAATATTTGTTTAATGTTATGTATTAGGTACAAGGATGCCGATAAATACCTGTAAACAAAAATAATCTAACGTTTTCTCCTGTACTTTTAGACAGTTATATGATTGTGTGTCTAAAGGTTATAATATTATTTTGTTACCATTAATATTAGGTATATAATTAATATAATTATGTTATGTATTAAAAGTTTACGTTAAAATATATTTATTTAAATGACTACACAAAAGGTTTTAACATTATTTACACCACTACGACGGCAAACAAGTAACTAGTGTTAAACTGATAGATAGCTAGCGGTTACCATAAGCCTCTGGACGTCTGTAACATAAGGACGTTGACCCTAGTCGTCTGTATGATTACTTTGATTTACCGATGATCAATTTACTAAATTGCATAGGCGTATAAACAACAAGGCTAATACACGGTTACAGAACTATCACGATTCACGATTCAGCCTGTAACATTCCATTGCTGGGCATAGGCCTCTTTCTCAACGTAGGTGAAGGATACAGAACTATATTATATAGGCTGAATCGATATAGTTGATTTATATGTTTGTTAGGTTTGTCTGACGGAAGGAGTTGATTTATGAACATAGGGAAATTATATTCATAGGTGCTATATCACAATTAGATTAGCCATGTAAAAATAATTGCATTTATTGCTTAATGTAGTTTCATTAGGTTTATTTTATGTTCATTTCACATCTAAGCTAAGCTTAAGGGCCGTCCGCAAAATACGTCACCTGGAATTATACCGTTTTGGACACTTCCCTCCCTTTGTCATGCTAACGCTTTTAAGAAAGACCTCAACAAATTTTACGTCACAAAAGCTGTGTAATAATGGATTGAAATCATCTTTGACTCTGAACGTCGATTTTTATAATTTATAAGAAGGTACTTTTGATTGATTTAACCCTTTAAATGAAAATTATGGGAAGAGGCCTATGCCCAACAGTGGGATATTACAGGCTGAATCGTGATCGTGATCGTGATAACCCTTTAAATCCTACTGCTGGGCCTAGGCCTCATTCTCAATGTAGGAGAAGGGTCAGAGCTTATCCACCAAAGGATCAGTCAGGGAAGCTACTTCACTGCGGGTTGCCTATTAGTAATCAAATCAAATCAAATCAAAATATTTTATTCAGCATAAAATTATAACAATTTCTTACGGAACGTCATGAGTATACCTACTACCAGTTCGGAAAAAAAAGCCTCCGACCTGAGAAGAACTGGCGAAAGAAACTCAGCGGGACTATCATTTTTTTTTCTATCGTAATGTTTTTTTTCCAAATCATATTGAACAAATAATAATATTGATAAAGATCGCTATAAGATATCTATGATAACTACTGGGACCAACAGCGTAACGTGCTCTCCGAGCCACGATGGGGACATCCTCAAGGACAGACATCCAGATCACATACAAATTTGTTTACAGTTTTGGTATTTTAACTATAATATTTTATTTTTGTTACAGGTAATATAAAGAAGAGGTTGGGTCGTGCCCGTGGTTTCGTGCTTCGTATGTTCGACGCGCTATGCAACTGTACGCATACGGCCGCTGCCGCAGCCCGCACAACTGCTCGCAACAATCCTTTTACAAAACGCTAAACGTCTATAAAGCATTAATTATCTTATACATGGTAACGAGAACATAATTGTATTATGTGGATCGCATCCGATCTCTGAAACGGTAAACCATTATTTTTTTTTGGTATTTGTATCCAAATAAAGCGATTAAAAAAAATTCTGATCAAAACATAAATCAAACATAAAAGCGGATGAAATTGTATGATTTTATTTTTAAGTTCGATAGTTGAGGAGTTAAGGGTAATAGGGAAGTTAAATAGGTAGTTACCGGTTCATATCGCATGTTCCTAAATGGAATGGATTTAAATATCTTGCAATAATTAGACTCCCTTTATCGTAGTAAAGGCCATAATAAAGGCATTGTTTACGCACAGAAATAATAATCGTTATATTTTTAATATCACTTTTTTGTAATAACTAAAGAAAAACATACCAAATTTAGTTAAAAAAAAAAAAAACGCTTTTTAAGACTAATTTTTCGACACGTTTTAAGCTATTCAATTTTTAATTTTTTGAAGTGAAACTTCTTTAGAATCGTTGTGATTTGAAACTTGATGAAACGAAAATGAGTCACGATAAAGAAACATATACATAAATGTATAGGAGAGAATGAGATCGAATATATTTGGTAGGTACGTACTGCTCAAAAGTTGCTTTTTCAAGAGACAGTGATTATCGTCGATAAAATCGCAACGGCCTACCTTCCTACGACTTTCAGAAGTTTCACTTCTGCCGTGTGTGAATTACACACACACACACACACACACACGCTTAAAAAATAATACGAACGACAGAATGACAGACTGCTAAAGCATTGTAAAATTTAATTGTGGAAGAGACGCTATCGTGTACGCCATAACGATTACAATTCTAATGTTAATGAAACTGGCGTTTTCATGGTCATGTTTATAATAAAACAAAACGTGCTTTATATATCTGTCTATATATCTATAGGGATATCCATAAAATACGTTCACAAATAAGAGATAGGGATGTTTTATCAAACGTGATGAAATATGATACGAGGATGATTTTTTTATATCTACAAAATAAAAAAATCAAGTTATTAATCTGTAGGTATGCCATTTTTTCTCACTAAATCACTTATGGGGGGAGGGCCTAGTTAAATTTGTTAGGGGGTCACTGAAAGTGTGACTAAGTGACAAAGGGAGAGGCCCAAAACGATAAAACACTACGTGACGTATTTTATGGACGACCCCTATCTATATATCGTTGTCTTCCTTTCGTCTCTCTCGTCAGTGTTATATTATCTGTCATTGATGTTATTGTGATCGGTGTGAAGAAGTAAAGACGCTTATAGAAATAACTATTTGACATATTTCGGCAATATATGGTGTAAAACATTTTAGATATAAGAAAACGTTAATGTAGTCTATTGAACTGTAGTTGTCTACCACTTCCAGAAAAGTATTTCGAAATCATATTATAACTGTACAAATCCTAGTAGAACTTGGCACTGCAAAGCTGTGAGCTCTATCAAATTGTTCAGAAGAAAATATATCAACCTTACAATTGAATTTAATCACTAAATATACTTTCTATGATATACAGTTATTTATATCAATGCTTACAGTAAAAATATAATATACTTTTCTATAATATACAACAACTTCGTTTTTTATTAGTGTTTTAAACAATATATAAATAGCTTAAAGAAGTTATAATAACGAACACATCCACTTGAATTCTGTAACTTTTACGAATAAAATATACATATTTAGGGATATTGTAATTGATTTAATTTGTAGAATTAAAATATAAATATCAAAGTATATAGAATGTAAACTCCTTTAATTTAATTTGATAAAAAGAAAAACATTTTTATTAATACATTTTGCCATTACGAAAGCACAAAACGAAACTATACTTTGCTATAGATATATTATTAACGTTATTTTTTTGTAAATATTTTTAAATTTCGAATATTTTACCTTTTTAATCATATATACAAAATAAATATGTTCGGACTGTCAATATTTTTATTATTTTATCATAAACAATGAGAAACTATCTACATTTCTTCGCAATTGCATTTTATTAAATATTTTGTTTTTGATAGAATATTGGCTAATTATCTAATGCTAGCACGTTTGAAATATTTATATTAATATAATGTTGTTCGTTTAAAAAGTAAACAGAATAAAAAAAAAAAAAAAAAAAATACAGTTTACGCGCGGCTAGCCCAGCGGATGCACGTGCAGCTCTGCGGCGCTCGACTTATACCAATACCTACGAAACAGTCGGTGTTTTATACGTTCGCGTTGTTAAATAAGTTGTTTTTATAGTACACGAGTGTTTACTAAGTGTTAATAAGGGCACTCCTGGCAACAGGAGTGCCTTAAAGTAACAATGTCTCAACCCAATGAAGATTTTCAATCCACCGTTATGTCTCAACCCACCACACAATCACAACCAGCACCTAAAAACACAAGTTACGCCAACGTGACGTCTTCTTTATCGTTTCCAAGAAAAGATCAGGCAATTATATTAGACTCAATTGATGGGATAACGCTAAGAGAATATCTTGTTTCGCTGTCATCCTTGATACCTGCTTCGTCAATAAGATTCATATCAAGAATATCGAATGCAAGAATTTGCATCTATTTAGACTCCAAAAAAACCGCAGATAACCTTATTGATGTTAAAAAGAAAATAATGGTTAAAAATATTACATTAGAAATAAGACCACTAGTTACGCGAAATAAGCGCATAGTTTTATCCAACGTTTGCCCAGTGATCCCCAATTATATAATAGAAGAAAAGTTTAAAGAATTAAAAATACAAATTTTGTCACCCATTTCCTTTGTTAAAATTGGAGTACCAGACCCTGGATTTTCACATATATTAAGTTTCAGAAGACAACTGTATATAAGTCCAGAAGATGAAAAACACCTCCCCGAATCCTTCCAAGTAAACTTTGATGGTACAAACTATTGGATTTATATATCATCTGACTCTCTTAAATGTTTTTCATGCAATACTACCGGTCATATCGCAAAAAACTGCCCAAAAACTGAACCAACTTTTCCAATTATACCCCAAGACATGGAAGTAGACAAAACGATAAATACTAAAGACACTGTTGTTACCGACCCTACACCAATTATTACCCAGCTATCAACTGATCAAAGAAAAAACAAACGCATCCATTCACCTACCACCAGCGAGTCTTCCAAAACTGAAACTGTAAAACCTGTGAATATACCAACTGCAGTTCTAGAGACAGATGATGATACACACAGTACTACGTCACTTGAAGATACAGAAATAAGAAAAAAAATGAGAAAGAAACTAAAAAAGACAGACACAAGAACCGATGAAGACACTTGGAAAGAGATAAAAAATAATCTTATAGAATCAGAAAGAGAAGTATTTCCAATAGATGTGGATAGGTTTATAAGTTTATTAGATAATACCAGGGGAAAGAAAAATATAAAGGAAATAGTATATTCTTATACAGATAATCTTAGAGACTTAATTAAAATGTGTAATATACTGCATATTAAACTAAACACTAGCTTAAAGTATAGATGTTCCCGACTGACTAGAAAGTTACATGAAATTTTGGATAGCATTTCTACACTACCTAATTAATTTTTTTTTAAAACACTTCTAACTTTTTGTTTATATACTTGTTACGAACTTAAAATGAATATCTTGCAATGGAATGTAAACGGTTATCACAAAAGACTAGAAAATATTAAACTGCTTATGAATGAGTTAGATCCAACCTGCATTTGTATACAAGAAACAAATTTCTCAGCTAACTACAGTGCTCCTATAAAAGGATTTAATTGCTTTTATAAAAATCGTATACATAATAACAGAGCTAGTGGTGGCGTAGCTGTCTATATCAAACCATGTACTCTTCCTGAACTAATCAATATTAACACAAATTTAGAAGTAATAGCCATAAAAATTAAATTTCCGTTTACAATTACATTATGTAACGTTTATCTTCCAAATAGTACCCCAATTAGTAAAAATGATCTTAATGACCTTGTCAACCAGCTACCAGCACCGTTTCTTATACTCGGCGATTTTAACAGTCATCACTTCTACTGGGGCTCTGAAAAATGTGATACACGGGGCAAAATAATAGTAGATTGGTTAGAAGATCACGATAACATGATAATCTTAAATAATAGTAAACCAACACATTTTGACAGTAACACTGGTCGCACCAGTAATATAGATTTGACTATAGCTTCACAAAATATTGCAACATATTTTGAATGGAATGCTCTAGACGACTTGTACGATAGTGACCATTTCCCTATTTTAATTAAAACCTTTTCACGACAAACAATTCCTAAAAAGATTCAAGTCCCCAAAAAATGGATTTTTAATAAAGCAGACTGGTCTTTATTTCAGGATGAAATTAACAAAAATATTTCAAACCTATTTGACTTAGACAGTTTAATATGTAATATGACTTCTATAGACGAAATAATTCTTAGATTAAATAAATTAATAATTGATGCAGCAAATAAATCGATACCAAAAACATCAGGAAACTTAAAAACTAATAACGTGCCCTGGTGGAATGATGACTGTAAAATAGCCGTAAAAGAATCAAAAAAAGCTTACAGGAATTTTAAAAAACATGCTATGGCCGACCCTGATTCCAAGTATAAAATAGAGTATAAAAAGAAAAGAGCATATTGTAGGAGAGTTTTAAAAGAAAGCAGAAAAAGATATTGGCTCAAATGGACGTCTTCAATCAATAATAATGTACCTATTAGTGAAGTATGGAAAAAAATTAAGAAAATTAATAATAAAAATTGTGGCTTTACTACAATTGTACTTAAGAATAGTGAGAATTCGCTTACAGCCAGCCCAAAAGAAACTTCAAACCTACTTGCTAATAACTTTGCAGCGAACTCAAGTAGTCAAAATTATGATCACCAGTTCAGGATATATAAAATGGCCGAAGAAAATAAATCAAACTATGAATTAAGCACAAATACCGATCCAATTAACAAAGACATTTCTATGCATGAATTACTGTCAGTAATTTCACAAAGTAAAAATTCTAGTCCAGGTCCGGATAATATTCCTAACATGTTTATTAAAAATCTTCCTTATAGTGGGCTTAAATATTTACTAAAACTGTATAATTACATGTGGCAAAAACAGTTATTTCCAGACATTTGGCGAGAAGCCCTAGTGATTCCAATACTTAAGCCTAGCAAAAATCCTAATATACCTGAAAGTTACAGACCTATAGCATTAACTTGTAACATGTGTAAATTATTTGAAAAAATTATTAGCAAGAGGATTAAGTGGTATTTAGAAATAAATAACCATTTATCGAATTATCAGTATGGGTTTCGGCAATTTAGGTCGACTTCTGATCACTTGATGAATATAGAAAGTGAAATTTTAGATTCTTTAGCTGACAACAATTATTTGGTGTTGGTAGCACTTGACATTGAAAAGGCGTACGAAATGGTTTGGAAACATAGAGTAATTGAAATTTTGCAAGGTTTAAATATAAAAGGAAATACACTTGCATTTGTTAAAAACTTTTTATCTCTTAGAACTATCAAAGTGAGAATTAATAATACGTTATCAGATCAAGTTGTCATTGAAAATGGTTTGCCACAAGGATCAGTTTTAAGTGTAATTCTATTTTTACTGGCCATTAATGACGTAATTTCATATATAGATAAACCTGTGAAAAGTTTCTTATTTGCGGATGACTTGACTATTACTTGCTGCGGCAAAACTTTGGATCCAACGTTGACGGTTATTCAAAATACACTAAATTATCTTCAGGAATGGTCTAAAAAATCTGGATTTAAGTTTTCTAAAAGTAAAACAGAATACATAATATTTAACAAGAAAAAGAAAATAAAAAGGAATTTACAATTATCTTTAAATGACCACAATATTAAAGAAGTAAAGAATATTAAAATATTGGGATTAACATTTGACACTAGAATGAATTGGAACATACATATAAATAAATTAAAAACTGAATGCAATAAAAGATTAAATGTAATAAAAGTGTTATCATCACTGTCATGGGGTGCTGATAGAAATTGTTTGATTACTACATATAAAGCTCTTATTAGACAAAAATTAGATTATGGTTCTATGTTCTATGATTCTGCCAAACAACGTAGTTTAAAATGTTTAGAAAGTATCCATAACAATGCCTTAAGACTAAGTATTGGTGCATTTAAAACAAGTCCCATCACGAGTATTCTGGCAGAATCGGGGGAAATGCCACTCTCTTTTAGAAGAAAACAACTGATATTAATATATACCATAAACATATTTTCGCAACCATCTAGTCCAATTTATGATTATTTTACTAAATCGTCATCTAATTCAATTTACGAGATTCGCTTAAACCTTACACAACCATTACGCATTCGAGCTCAAAAATACCTCAAAGAATTGAATTTGTGCCCTCCATCAGTTTTTACAAAAAAAATACCGTCTTATGGTCCATGGAACTTTTATGAATTTCCTATTAATCTGGAATTGACAAAAATTTTTAAGGATAACACCTCACAATACATGTATAAAAATTTATTTAATGAAATTATTAATAAAAATAAGGATAGTAAACAGATTTATACAGATGGTTCGGTAATAAATGGTAAATCAGGATGTGCTGTTGTCTCACACGATAATACTTTTCATTATAAACTTATGGATTTCCACACGATTTTTAGCTGTGAAGCAATTGCTATTTTTAAAGCTTTAGAATTAATACGATACAATAGTAATTTGGATAGATTTATAATTTTTTCTGATTCAAAGTCATGTTTGCAAGCACTACAAAACATTAATAATAAAGAACCACTTATATTAGAAATAAAAGAATTAATGGTGAATTTAATAAACAATAAATATATATTTGAAATAATCTGGATCCCTAGTCATATCGGTATTAAAGGTAACGAAAAGGCTGATGTAGAAGCTAAAAACGCTGCAAATTTAAACTCAGTAAATCATTTCATGTCGAACGCGTCTGATTTAAAGAATCATATTAAATATAAAATAAAAACTCTGTGGGATACTGTTTGGAAGAATAACAATACAAGTAAATTATATGACATTAGAAATTCTATTTTTGATAAGATTCCAACATCGTTTAACAGAAGAGATCAAACCGTAATTACTAGACTCCGTATTGGTCACACAAACTTGACCCATGTGTACATTATGGAAAAGATTAGTAAACCAAAATGTAAATGCGGGATGGATCTAACAGTAAAACATATTCTAGAAGATTGTCAGGCCTATACCAGAGATAAATTAACATGTAACCTACCTAATAACATAAAAGATTGTTTAACTGAAAATGGCTTTATACACACAGTCAATTTTATGAAAAAGATAAATCTGTACAAAAACATTTAAATGTAAATACTGTAGTCGCTAATGACCTTAGATGTTAAAAAGCGACTTAAAATAAATAAATTAAAAAAAAAAAAAAAAAAGAATAAAAAATAATAAACCGAAAACTGAAATTTCTTGATCAGAGACAAATTTTCACAAATGCACAGAAGCACGTCATAATTATGTTAATGTGAATGTGTTGTACGTGCTGGCTTTAGTTAATTGATCTCTACTACCAATTTATTTACTTACCATTAGATGAAATTAATATTAACTACTTTTGAATTAAGATTGAGCTTTTAAAATTATACGTGTCTTAATTACTGAAGTGTACCAACGTAGATGAAAATTTATTTTTCAATGTAAGAAAATATATAACCTATAATAAAAACCCGGTATGTGTAAATTATAGATCTATTCATACATTTTACGCTGTGTCAAGATGAGGATAACACAAGGATAACAATCCCTCAAATTAATTTTAATATAAGTAAAAAAGAAAAATGGACGAAAAATTCTTAAACTTTTGCGTTATATTTTCAAAGAGATTACGAACTTTTCAATCTTTTTTAGGTATATAAGTTAAAAAGTTTTGCGATGAACCTAAATAGAGCTGAACATAAAGAGAAAATATTAAGTTGATTATTATTAAACTTCTTATTTTCTTCTAATTCTAAAACTAGTCAAACATGAAAAATAAATTTTTTACAAAGCGAATCAAAATTACAATCAATAAATAAAAATGAATTGTATAAAACAAAAATGTGAGGGTACATATGTGTGAATCGATCTATATGTATATAAGTAAGTCTTTAATAAATGTTCAATGTGATATCCTGCCTGTACCATTTCCTATGTGATCCAACTCGCGACTTCTTCTTATATTAAAATAATTTTGTGAATAATATTGTTTTCATTTACATAACCTTGGAAACTAGAATTATTCGTGTCATCGTGTGTGATTTAAAATATTTTTAAATAGTCACAACGAAGTAAAGAAACAGATAAAGGTAATTAGTTTATCTCTTTCATTTGGGTATATTACTGCAGTAAGTACCTACTCTAGTATTTAAGATACTTTTGAATAATAATAAGCTAAAGATGATGTATAGCTTTAAAAACAAAGTATTCATTTCTTGTAACAAAGTTTTATCCTCTCATTTTTCGTGTTGTCTAAGTATATAAAAGATCTCACTGCTTTTAATGACCTAATTGTGTACAGCAATCACCGGTGGTCGTTTAATAAGGTACCTGATACAAATAAGGCCTATGCTCAAATAAGGCCTGTATTGCGGAAAATGCAGTTAAAATATATTTACATCAAAAATACTTTACACACGCATAGACGACATCGCCACGACTCGACAAACAATGCGCGAGAGGCTCGCTGGCGCTCACGGCGACCGTAGTGGCCGGTAGTTTGTGACGGACGGGTGTTTTCATTGCACGTTATTAATTTGTCGTTATATCTATCGAATTTTAATACGTTATTTTTTGAAGTTTTGTTTCAAGTAATTTATACAGATCACAATATAACTCTTCAAAAAGGTAAGTATGACTTTAAATTGTAATTTTTAGAATATGCGAATTAAATACTGCTTATAACATTTATGAAGTATAATGTACTAAATAAAGCCTATTTTAAAAATAGGCCTTATTTCTGACCCTAGGCCTTAATAGGAATTCTGTTGAATTTTAACTTTATTATGTTTATTTACAGATTGATTATCTCAGTATGTCTTCTCCAAGACGAAAACGGGCTACGTGGTTCGAAGAAAGCTTGAGAATGGCAGTTAACGATGTGCGTTGTGGGTGATTGTCGACTTACAAAGCTTCGGCGCAATATGGCGTTTCGAGATGAACTATTAGAAATCATCTCAAACAAGAAACGTTCGATTAAATCAAAATCATCTGAAGATAGGGAACAATGGTACTGTTTTGCATGTAAAGAGGAGAGTATTAAAGATATGAGACAATGCGTGGAGTGTCATCAGTGGTACCACGAGGATTGCGTCGGCTTGACAAAAAGTGATCTAGACGCATTTGAATGTCCTAATTGTCAGGAAAATTAATTTCATAGTTACCTCTAATAGTACTTACTTATTATCAGTAAGACTGATTAATGTTCGTAAGCAAAGTATGCCACTAATTAAGTTCCAAGGCCTTATTTAGTTACCCTGTTTAATTAAGGCCTGTCAAAATAATTTTATTTTTTAATATTTAATAATATTTTTGTGAAGATATGTTAATTTTCTAATTTTGTTTTTTTGCATACGTTTTTTTTTATATTAATCTTTATTTCTTGTTAATATGCCACTTCAAGTTTGACTAGCAATTTAAGCATAATATTTAGTAAACAAACTTAGAAAATTGGTCAAGGATCTCATGGAAACATTCGATAAAAGTCTCAGAAATATATATTTTTATATAGTTAATACTCTAATAACAACATTCCTATAATTTAAGAATATAGGCTTTGTTCAATCACTATGTTTTAAAAAAGCCTAAGGCTAAGGTTCCAGAATTAACTCTTTTAAAGTGATTTTTGATTAAAGAATACAATATGTTTTCTTAATTACTTAAAATATATAAACCAAAGAATAATTCCTTGCTTTTATTTATCAAATTTTTCGAATAATTTATCAATATTTGAGTGTTTTAAATTAAGTAGGCCTTATTTGTATCAGGTACCTTAAATAGTTTTAAGCGTCAACTGTTTTTTAACACAATGCTAATGCAATTTTATTATGTAACTATAAGGATGTTTTCAATCTCTTATTCAAATACATAATAACATTCAGCTATGACGTATTACATTTTTTATAACGTAGGTACCTACTCTTTATTCTACTCGTTTTTAATTCTACAAAAAACTATGTATCTAAAATTCATTGTAGGTAAGTGCTCTATGAAAGTAAATTTAAAGTTAGATTTCTTATTCAGTTACGAAGTACAGAAAGTGATAAAACATTTCTAGTTTTATTTGGTTTTTAATTCTTTAAAAGTAAACGAGACATGCATTAAAAATAAAATATTTCTGGAGATGTTATATGCTAGAGAACAATGTAGACCAGTACCTACCAAGAAGTGGATGTCACACGCGCTGCTTCAATTTTTTTTCAATCTTTTTAATCATAGTCTGTAGTGCTATTCTGTAAAAAACCATTTCGGTATCGAGCTTCACCTGAGTGACAGACCTCACTTCGAAAGCAAACCCACTTGACCTTGATTTGGAATTCTGGAATTCTGTAAACACAGAATACCGATACTCATACTCAAACCTACTCATAGGTACTATTAATGTCAATTTTCTCACGCAACAGGGTTCGACTCGTCGCTACACTCACCAGTGTGGCGCTACCGGGACTGTCGAGTTTTAGAGAATAGATACGAATTTGATTTCTCACCGCGGATTCCGCTGTCGAGACACGAAAATGTTCTTACAGAATAGCACTACTGGTCGGTCGGTCGATCGAAAGAGCTGGTATTAGAAATAATAATTAATATATGGTTTGGTAAATCAATGAGAATCGTTGAAAATTTAAAATCGTAAAGCAAAAGATGTTCGTTGATAGATGTAACATTAAAATATTAGATGTACGTAAATTTAACATCGCTCTGGTGTAGTAGGTAGTGCGTGTACCGTATACGCGCTCATACACCGGAGACTGCGGATTCGATTCCCGCTCGGGATAGATATTTGTATTTTTACAAATATTAATTTCCGGTCTGGTTGTCTGTCCTTGTGGGTCTCCCCACCGTGCCTCGGAGAGCACGTTAAGCCGTCGGCCTCGGTTGTTATCATAGACACCTGATAGCGATCGTTAATCATAGTGGGGAATATATCCGCCAACTTGCAGTGGAGCAGAGTAGGTTATTAAGCACCCTTCCTATGTGGAGAACGAGGCCTATGCCAGCAGTCGATGTTGACGTTGTGAAGGAATCATAAACCACCCATACCAAGAGGAAAGAGCAATTAAAATAGTAGGTATCTACCGGCTCCCTACGGCTTTTTGTTAAGCTACAACCTACCCAGCATTTCACGGTGTATTTTCACGGATGCTATTTCAGATTTTATGTAAATAGCAAAGAATTTTAGAGCTGTACAATATTAGTTTTGTGATTTTGATATTGACGATGTATTTTGAAAAGACATGATAGATTAATGTCTGTTAACTTTTTAAGTTTTCTAAATCCTTGCAACAGTGACTGTAAGACATTTAGAAGCAGTTATTTCAGTCAAAGGAGTGTTGTTCTGCTACCAAGGAAAGGAAAATTCGCAATATAGCACATACACAAAAACACATCAGCCTATCGCAGTCCACTGCTGGACATAGGCCTCCACAAGTTCGCGCCAAAAATGGCGTGAACTCATATGGTTTGCCCATAGTCACCACAACGCAATATAGCAACCAGTACTTTATTCGAACAACCACTGCCTTATGACAAAAGTGCAATAGTATTTACACCCCTCCCCACCATCGACGGGAGGGAAAACACGTGTTTAAACAATCAAAACACTTCTACAAGAACTATAACATCCATGGTCTCAATTACATTAGGAATGATTATAATTATTACAGTACCTATATAATATTGCACGCCTCCAAAGAGGCTGTGCTTTACTTTCAAAAAATGAAAACTACGGGAAGCACTTACTGTCAAGCCTCTATCTATATAGGTATATAAAAGAGATTTCCACAAATTGACTCATCACGATATCTCTGGAATCATAGGGCGTAGAGACTTGAAATTTGGTAGGAATATTCCTTTCGCCGAGTAGAGGTCAGCTAAGAACGGATTTTACAAAATTCCACCCACAAAAGGGGGTTGCGGGGGTTAATAACATAAATGGCAAAACAACGTTTGCGGGGTCAGCTAGTATTTTTATAAAAGTGCATAAATATGCTATAAAATACACACTTTTATACAGAATACACATAAAACTATAAGTTAAATATCATTTGGAGTCTTTTTTGAATACTATTGTAGTGAAAAGGATTAATTAAATAAATATTATGTTGGACGTTAACATTTTGGATGTAGGTACGGATGATAAGAAAATAACGCGAGAGCCTCTTGACGAAATAAGCTGTTTTTTTTTTAATATGTCAAGAAACGATATTATCTAAGAAACCTATTAAGTATAAAGGCTGAAATATTCTTAAATTTTTTAGAATAAATATTTTTAGTTTCTACCATAAAATATCACGTGATGTGAATGAATCAGAGCCATCTGTGATTATTATTTGCAAGAAACAAATAAAGTAATCGAACTTATTATCGTAGTATGGTCGATCATTAGTTCCTAGACAAGCAACTAGACTCTAGAGGGCCCTACTACGTATAAGAAGCGAACAATAACTTTAAATGAGTGCATGGAGGCGTGCATTTTTGGATTTTCCAAATTTTATTTTGCTTCATTACCTACTACTACAGAGGAACTTATATTGTTTAAGGATTTTTTGGAACATTTTATGAGTAGGTATAGGTACATTTTCTGCGTAAGACTGCAATAGGCTTGCTTATTTGGTCAAAAAAGAGTTTTTACTAAATGCACCACGCGTTTTCAGTCGCTACATTTTTATTGCCACTATTTCACAATAACATACCGTGATAATTGCCTATTTTAGTTCTGGAAAATGTAGGTAGCTTTTTAGTGATGAAATTTTTTTATATAAGTAGAAATAAGTTCAAGAGTTATTTGGACGTAGGTACTGTATTCTAGTATAAAGTTTTAAGCCTGTTTAAACGCTAAAGTTATTGTAAAATATTCTAAACTAGGTCACGTCACGTCGATAAATCGAAAACAGGTCAACCGTAACATCGAAAACAGCTTATATGATGGTGAGTAATAAGCTTTATGAATTTAAGAATGTTAAGTATGTAATTGTAATATTTATATTAATGTAAGGCTAATGGTCGCTGTAAAGTATCCGAAATTGGCCACTGGAAAAACCGAATGGGGGTATTTAGAAAACTTAATAAGTAAACCGCGAAAAAATCCGACTATGTTGTACATTGTTTATTTTTTTTTGAAGGTTTTTGATACTTCGTATTATTATTTATTAGTAGTAGGCTCATGGGCCTGCTTAAATTTATCTCATCTATATAATTTATATATAAATCAATTGCTATTCATTAGTCTCGCTAAAACTAGAGAATGACTGGACCGATTTAGCTAATTCTGATCTTGAAATATTTGTGGAAGTTCAGGGAAGGTTTAAACGGTGAGAAACATAAATAATAAGTAACGGAAAATAGTAAAAACAACAATTTAACTTTGCAATACAAATGTTCCTAACTGAAACATTTAACGTCTTTAGCACAGACTACGTCTTTAGGTAGGTGCTCGGGTAGGTGATACGAAGTTCACCGGGTCAAGTCCCTTATAATTAAAAATGTCGTAGGTATAAAATTTTCACTGTGTATTTTGTTTGTAAAATATCAATAGCAACGGTTAACCACGAAGCTTAGTATATAGATAGATAATTGATGTAATTATGACAATCTGAAAAACAAATTAGTAGGTACATTTACAACGAAGAATTTAATTAAAAATATGAAATAGTTAGCTACAAATTGCCAATCTACTATCGTGACCAGGTGTTTATTTATAGCACTGGCTAGTTTATCGTCGTAACCTTATGAGCGGGGTTGTTAATTCAACCGTGTTTAATTTGCACCGTAATGTACCTACAAGGATTACTTTTATTTTATGAGTAAGCAATGTAAGCATATTTCTTAAAAATACTAAGAAAAAATAATAGAATATAATAAATAAGAATGAAGTCGTATTACCTACTAATAGTTCTTATAAAACAAGTTATAAAATAAAATTCCACAAAAATTATAACATTTGGATATTTTACACAAGTTGATGAACGCTTCATGCTTCAGCCTTTAATTTATTCCACTGTTGGGCATAGGCTTCTTTCTCCATCTAGGAGAAGGATCAGAGCTTAATCCACCATGCTGCTCTCCACAAAATCCACATTGCCTACTATGAGTAACGATCGCTATCAGGTGTATACATGATAACAACTGGGACCGACAGCTTAACATGCTCTCCGAAGCATGGTGGGGAGACTCACAAGGACTAACAATCAGACCGGAAATAAATATTTGTATATTCATATTTCCACTCCGAGCGGGAATCGAACCCGCGGCTGTCGGTGTTCGGTGTTTAGATGCCGCCGACACGGCACCCGTAAGTACTACCTATTAGGTACACCACAGAGCGGTCGTCAGATCGATCGTAGATGATAAAAGTTTCAGTAATTATCTGCTAATAACTAAATAGGTAAGTACTGATTTAGTTTGAGAACATACAATTTTAAGAGTTTTATTTATATTTCCGTGTGTTGTACCGTACATTTCTAATCTTATCATTAATATTTACGAAATAATAGCTAATCTTTGCTATCCAACATATACAGAATGATTCAAAAGTCGTGGATCAAACGAAAAAGGGAGATAAAGGAGATAATTTCCAACAAAAAATCTTTCTACAGCATGGCCATAACTTCATTGCACGAAAAGTTACGAATATTTTTGTTTTTTCAATGAAATTACCGAGTTTTTTTACAATTTAATCAATAAAAAATTAAATTGATTAAAAATAATAAACAAAAGGTGTTTTGACTCGATAATGTATCAATACTTCAAAAATTGTATTGTAGCTCTTGGTACCAAATTTAACGAGCAATGAATTTTTTTCCGTAAATTTTTAAGTCTTAAAAATAATTACTTCTCACTTTAAGAGTGCCCTGTGAAAAAAAAAGTGCTATGGAAAAGTGACTCTGTATTAGAAAAAATGCTAATTCAAATGAGGTACAACACTTTACTGTTTGACCTTTAGTTTTGGTTTTATGGTCGTTTTGTCAGAAACTAGGGTATTTAAATCTATTGTTTTATTTATTCATTACTACCACAAACGCGATTAAAACAATAACATAAGTAATTTAGCGACTTTCCGGTTAGTTTGCGCAACATAATTGTGACATTTGGGTAAAAATGGTCAGTTGGGTGTTACGTAACGTTTATGGGGAAAGGGGGGGGGGGTACAGGAAAACGTTACAGCGCGTTACATGGGGGAGAGGGGGGGTCAAAATTCTTCAAAATTTGCGTTACATAATACTTGAACGCCCCCTAGGAGAAGGATTAGAGCTTAATCCACCACGCTGCTCCAATGCGGGTTGGCGGATATATTCCCTACTATGAGTAACGATCGCAATCAGGTGTACCTGATAACAACCGGGACCGACGGCTTAACGTGATCTCCGAGGCACGGTGGGGAGACCCACAAGGACTGCACCAACACCCAGACCACGGCAAGCATCTGCATGGCCAATACAAATGTTTGTCATGTGCGGGGATCTAACCCGCAACCGCCAGCGCAACAAGCACAATTAAGAGGAAAGGGTACGGAATAGACTTTTGAAGAATAGGTATTTGAATAAAATGTTCCTGTCTCCACTGAATTTTACTGTAGGCCGCCCCGCACACCCGCCAACCCCGCACTGCTTTGTCTATGTGTAAGTGCCGTGGTGTTAGTGTGCGTGTGCCGCTTCGCGAATGCTATTTTTCTGTATTTTGCTTGTTTTATTTCATTAGCCCGTTGGCGCAGTTTGTGGTGGCCCTGCTTTCTGTTCCGCGGGTTGCGGGTTCGTTTCCTGCCCGAGCCTGGGTGTAATATTTGTATTTATATACATATTTATGTGTATTATTTCTATGTATATTTATAAAAAATATTCATATATACATATAGTTATAGGAGTCGGCTGTTACCTGTAACACAAGCATTAAGTTGCTTACCATAGGAACAGACGACAGTGTGTGTATGTTATATGATATTTATATTTACATATTTAATAAAAAATTTCTGCTTCGTTCTTCTGTAACTCGGATTACTTTTATTGGATTTCGTAAACTACTTAGTACTTATTATTTTGAATTATTGTTTGTTAATTCATTGGATTGTTATCTACATAACTGTATTTTGGTAAGTAATAATTATTGAAATACTTAGGTATTTTATTTATGAATTAGGTATGTAATTACATGGTTGAGGTGTATGTAAGAATGGGTGTTGAGATACATACATATAGTGTACATGATAAATGTATTGTAGCCATACATACATAGTAATTAATATGTTTGTCTTAGTATAATAATAATAATATACTTTGTTGCACATTTAAATAAAGAACAAAATTTACATTACCAGCAATTATATAGTCACAAATTGTACAACCAGGCGATCTTATTGCTAATAATTGTGTTTGTTCGCAAACGAAAAAAAAACGACTTCAATTAAGTACATCGGCAAGTAATACGTAAGCCGACGAAAAAAATTAACAAACGCACTAGTCACTACGATTTTCGAGGGTCCTCCTCGATTTCTCTGGGATCCCATCATCAGATCCTGGTTTCCTTATCATGGTACCTAAGTTGGGATATCTCCCTTCCAACAAAAAAAAATAATTATCAAAATCGGTTCATAAACGACGAAGTTATCCCCGAACATAAATTAAAAAAAAAAATATATATATATATATATATATATATAAGTACGGTCGAATTGAGTAACCTCCTCCTTTTTTGAAGTCGATTAAAAAGCAATCTCTTCCAGACAACCTGCTAATGAAAGGGATATTGCTTTTCAGATGGGCAGGTGGTATGTAAATATAAATAAGCAAAAAAAGAATATATAACAATCATACATAGGTACATACACACATACGTACGCAATAAAATAATTATAATAATAATCCATACTAATATTTAAGCGAAAGTATCTCTGTCTGTCTGTCTGTCTGTCGCGCAATCACGCCAAAACTACTGAACAGATTTAAATAAAATTTGGTATACAGATAGTCTAGAGTCTGAGAAAGGACATAGGCTACTTTTTAATGCGAATAAAAGGGTGTAAGGGGTTGAAAGGTGGGAATGAAAATTTGTATGGAACTATGTTCGTGTTTCGTAACTGTCAAACATTTAATGTTCATCCCGTCGATATGGTAAACTCTCCGATAAAATTAAAGAACGTATTTAAATCCATACTAATATTATAAATGCGAAAGTATCTCTGTCTGTCTGTCTGTCTATCTGTCGCGCAATCACGCCAAAACTACTGAACAGATTTAAATAAAATTTGGTATACAGATAGTCTAGAGTCTGAGAAAGGACATAGGCTACTTTTTAATGCGAATAAAAGGGTGTAAAGGGTTGAAAGGTGGGAATGAAAATTTGTATGGAACTATGTTCGTGTTTCGTAACTGTCAAACATTTAATGTTCATCCCGTCGATATGGTAAACTCTCCGATAAAATTAAAGAACGTATTTAAATGAATTTTTCGAATCGACAACATATGTATATCCACAATATACGGATAGTGGCGTATTTTACATTTTAAAAATGTATAATAATGTCAGTAATGAAAACGGATTGACATAATATATATTTGTTGTCAAATATAAAACGTAGTGGTCATAATATACTCTTTGGTCAAATATTTATGCGTGCGTTCAGAAATTTATTTAGTGTAAACTAAGGAAAATATATCAAGCTAATTAAATCTTATACTATTGAAAAAAAGGAAAGCATTTTTTTCCCTCAAATCAACGCAGGTGAAACCGCGGGGCACAGCTAGTAATAGTATACATATAAGTTGTAATGTCTCATGTTTGTCGCGGTTATTAGGGGTCGTTCAAGTATTACGTAACGCAAATTTTGAAGATTTTTAACCCCCCCTCCCCCCATGTAACGCGCCGTAACGTTTTCCTGTCACCCCCCCCCCCAGCCCATAAACGTTACGTAACACCCCAACTGACCATTTTTACCCAAATGTCACAACTTTGTTGCGAAAACTACCGAAAAGTCGCTTAAAAAAAATTGCGTTTGCGGTAAGTATAAATATGTATATATATATATATATATACAAAAAGGGATATAAACGAAAAGAGTTGCCAATTTGGGAGATTTTAGTACACTAGTTTTTTTTATTTAAATAAAAAACAACGATACGTAACACGTTGTTCGAGACCCCCCCTCCCCCCTTGTAACGCATCGTAACGTTTTACAAGACCCCCCCTCCCCCCCTAATTGCGTTACGTAATACTTAAACGGCCCCTTAATACGTAACACATAATTGGGACGATATAATAATGTTTAAAAATAGTAATTAATAAAAAACAAATGAGATTCTGGTGACATAATATACAAAGAGAGACTGGTTGACTAATCCTCCAATTTTATGCGTCCGACTGCATATTATGTAGGTACGGTGTTGCATAAAATTTCAAAGGACTACCGTATTGATATTTTTAAGTGTACAGTTGTACATAATGTTTGATATTGTTCTAATTTATAAATTATTATTTTATTTATGTCTTTTTCGTTAGGCAAATTACGCAATAATACCTAACAATAAGACCTTTATTTGCGAAATACACTGAAATATAAACGATGAACATAAGATAAAAATTAGTACATTTCAAAAAAAAAAAAATCAAAATAAATGTGGAAGAACAAACTATAAATAAAAAGAAATAATAATAATTATTAAAAAAAATTGAAACAACTGAACTCAGAATTAACAATAAAATAAAGATATTTAAAATAATAGTCACTAATAAAGGTGGCAGTGTGTCTCACAAAAAGATAAGTCCTCGGCTTCAGTTAGGGATAAACCCTAACACAGATTTTCAGGACCACCTATTGATTTTTTTATTTAATTATTTTGTGGTTGATTAAGAATTTTTTACCGACGAAGAAAAACAGAGGAGGTTCTAAAGTCGCCACGTATATTTTTTTAATATTTGACCATGCATAACTCTTTACAGAGTAGTCCGAATTTGATTTTAAAAAAATATTGTAAAGACTACGAAGTTACTGCTATTCTATTTTGTGGAGCCCTATAGGAATCATTTACCAAAAAATTGGTAATTGTGTTGTGGTGTGTCACAAACGAAAAAAAAACGACTTAAATTACATCGACAAATAATACAGCGTAATAAGACGAAACAATAGTCAATACGCGCTATTAAATATTACTCAAAAAGTTGTAATCAGATCTCAATCTAATTTAAACAAGACTACATGACAAGTATTAGCTTTCGATTAAAATAAGAATCATCAAAATCGATACACCGAGTAAGAAGTTATGCGGTATAATACAACGTAGGTCGACGAAAAAGTAGTCAAGTAAATACGCATTATTAGATTAGATATAACTCTAAAAGTACTTGTTAGATCTCAATTAAATTTAAATGGGACCACATGACACCTTTCAATTAAAACAAAATTGATCGAAATCGATCCACCCAGTCAAAAGTTCTGAGAACATACATAAAAAAAATACAGTCGAATTGAGAACCTCCTCCTTTTTTAAAAGTCGGTTAAAAAGAACGATGCTTTCTGGAATTCAATAGAACCAATAGTAGAAAAATTTTACTATGATTGCCATAATTATGGGAAAGTAAAGGAAATAATTAAATAACTCTTTACCTACTTGAACTGAATAAATCCTTATTTGGAAATTTTGTATCTTTATTTAGTTAACCTACTTACCTACTTTTCCTAGTGTCTGTCCGTCAGTCTTTCTACGGTATCCTTCGTTTGCCTCAGTAAGAAGACTACCGTTAGCCAAAATTATGGTCAGACCAAAAACATAAACAACATAATTATTTAAATTATTTACCATAATTATCATTTTTATTTCTTAGAGAAACCCTTCTTTAGCCCAGGTTTGCACAATGTTACAATGAACACCGCATCCAAATAAGGTTTTATTGTAGTTTATGAAAAGAGAGATTATTTAATTTTGTTTACACGAATTTTTGAAAATATCGACAAAATATTACATCACTAGTGTATCTATATAATTATCGACTATGAGGCATCACTTCGCTGGCGTGTATACGTACTGCTCTGACCCTTCCCTCCCCCAGACCTATCCCACAAACAGCAAGAAAGGGACAACTGAAGCTCAGACCACTTTAGGTAGATAATTATTGACCAAAACATCATTTCGTATTCGACTGTTTTCTCCCCGAAACATGCCAATTTATTTTTTATTTTTTCAACGTAAATAAACAAAGCCTTCAGCTATGCCGCTCCGTTTTCTTTTTTTTGTAAATATGAATTATTATTTTTTTATGAGTGTCTGAAAATGTACAAAAAATTAGGCAATATTTCTAGTTTTTGAAGACTCCTACTACCTAATATAATAAGAAGATGAAAAAAAACAAAACGTAGGGGCATGGTCATGGCAGGTAAAAGTTTTATTTTACAAAAATATTTGATCTAGTGTCATTATCCAGGGAGAAAACAGTCGAATACGTTTGTATGGAGAAAGAGCCGGTATCCTTTCCTCTTAAGTGCTGTGACCGTTGCGCCAACGCGGCTTTGTTCAGTATAGGTACGTCACATATATTTTAAGTAAAGATGAAACGGATATCCGATGCCTGTAACCTGGATAAAATATATATATATATATATATAATTATATACATATGTATATATATATGTATTTCTAAGTAATTATTTGCTTTATTTAGTTAGTCTCAGTATCACTTAAGAAATATAATTATACCCCGTCCGGCGACTAATGATCTTTTTGACACTTCAAGAAATTTTGACATTAGTGACTGCCTCACACGTTATTTATTCGATTCGAAATAATAATCGATTTTATTTAAGAAGAACTTTCAATCGATTTAATTAAATTCATTTAGTTTAAAAATATTATTTATTTATGCGTTTATTAGTTTTTTTTATTATAAATGAAATATATAAATAATAAATTAAATGAATTAACAGAGTTATTGCTCTTTATTCTTGGTTTGCAATTAAATTTCAAGATTTCGACTTAATTCCTTGCAAGTAATCAATCTTGGGGTCATAGATACTATTTTTATTTCCTTTTTTGTATTAAATTTATAGAAACAATAATCACATGACGTAAAATTATTTTTATCATATGATCGATTTATTATCGATTTATTATTTCAAGAACTGTTTCATAGTCTGTGGTTGTTTGTTATGCACAGGGTACTTCACTCAATCAATCAAATCGTCAATAAAGTATGACATTACAGTAGAATTTTAGTACGTTATTCCGAAAAAAAAAACAACTGTAATTTATAGGCGTGGGCTGTCAAAAAGATCATTAGTCGCCGGACGGGGTATAGTTTTAGTTATAAATTTTTAATCACACAATAGTAAATCAATGTAATAGAAAGAAAATGAATTTAGTCTTAGCATTGCTTAAGAAATATAATTAGTTTTAGTTGTAAATTTTTAATCACACAATAGTAAATGAATGTAATAGAAAGAAAATGAATTTAGTCTTAGCATTGCTTAAGAAATATAATTAGTTTTAGTTGTAAATTTTTAATCACACAATAGTAAATGAATGTAATAGAAAGAAAATGAATTAATTAGTACTCATACTGCACTAAGGGCAAATTATAGTGAATAAATACTAATTTCTCTGCATTGAGAGGTAGCAAGCGGTTTTGTTTCTCTTCATAAATAAGGCCAGCTTCAGAAAAAAGTCTTTCGCTGTACACACTGCTGCAAGGTGCTTGCTGAAATATAGATTTTGGCAAACTTTGTTAAATTTCACCAAACGGCTAAGTTCCGCCGGATATCCGGCCACATGGTTGGCCGGCTATCCAGCCACATGCTTGGCCGGATATCCGGCTATCCGGTATCCGGCCAAACTGCTATCCGTTTCATCACTGGTCCAGACATTTAAAAAAAAAATAAAAAAAAATTGCGTGCGCACAAAGTACACACGTCAGGAGTAAAACTTCTTTGGCAAACTAATTTTTTTTTTTACTTTCGTTAAGTGTGTGTATTACCGTATGGCGAAATAAATGTTTTCATTTTCATTTTTCATGCGGTGTTCCTAGGTGGTTACTCATCCAAGTACAGACCGTCCCTGACGCTCCCGCGTTACCGGTCGTTCTAATTTTACCCCTCATGCGCCTAAAGAAGTTTCACTTCAAAAATAAAAAAATTCTAATGATTTGTTAAAAATTAAAGTAATCTAAAGGATTATAGGATTGATTTACATGCGTCGAGATATTATTATAAGATTAGACCTTAAAGATGACAAAAAAAATTACAATGATTCTTTATTAAAATGTTGAAAATTATATTTATAAAATCCTTATTTATATTCTTAAAAAAAATAGAGGTAAATTACTTCTTATATTTTTTGTAATTTGGTGAACGATCCCTATCTCTTCTCTTCTTCTTTCCTTTCCTTTTCTTGTCTATGTCTCTTTTCTTCTCTTTTGGTGTCTTGTTCTTTTTACTTTTTTCTCTACGATAGTTTGATTCTGATGAATCACTACTGCTATGACGTCTTCTGCTAACCGACTTCTGTCTGCTATCTGATTCAGATGTCAGAGACTCGTGACTACTGTATTTCTTTTTAATTTTTTTTCTATGCCGACTCCTTTCTTCTTCCGATTCAGATATCAGTGACTCATTGCTACTATATTTCTTCTTATATTTTTTTCTATGACGACTTCTTTCTTCTTCACTACTAGAAGAGTCCTTCCTATATCTCTCTCTACTTGCATTCCCGTTCTTTCCATTTGAATATTTATCTTCATTTTTTCTCGGTCTTTCTTCTTCTTGTTTCTCTCTTCTGTCTTCTACTTTATATGAGTCTCTTACTCTTGCATCATTAAAATTTTTACTTGAGGAACCAGCTTTCTTAGTATCCTCTACTTTTGTGGTATTATTTTGTTTAGTTGATTTAAGGGTTTCTTTCTTTTTGTACTCTTCGTATGATTCAGTATCTGAAATAATTTACTAAAATCAGTGTTTATTCTTATTATTATTATCTGAAATGGCGATAATCATAAACAGTTATTCAAATAAATTAAATAATTTTAATGATGTTGAATAATGTCAATAAGTCCAATCTCTTTTAAATAAAGAGTATAATGTTCATATCAAAAAGGTTTTTAATTTTTATACACTGACCTGTTATAAGATAAAGTTGGTAGTAAAATATAATTGTACGGTGCAATTAAAACAAACAAACATATCTACAATTGACTTTTGATTTGTAATTTTAGCATTATCATGAGAAAAAAAAACCGAGGAGTTAATGTTTTTGGCTACGTGTATATGAAATTGTTTAAATTTTCTTACAAATTACAATCACAATGATTATATAAAATAGACAATAAATACTAACTTGCAAATGAAAAATACAGACTTCAATTACAACGGTCAGTAATATAACAATGGTAGACGAAAAAGTAGTCAAGTAAATACGGATTATTAGAGACAACTCAAAAAGTACTAGTCAGATCTCCATTAAATTTAAATGGGACCACACGACAAGCACCACATTTAGATTAAAAAAAGAATTATCGGCTTAGGTCCACCCACTAAAAAGTTATGACGTACACAAAGCTCCTTTTTTAGTAGGTTAAAAATTTATTTTTATTTTATTTTATTTTATACTTTATTGTACAATACATACATAATTGTACAAAAGGTGGGCTTAAAAATTTAAATCGTTAATTAGATTTAGAAAACTTACTTATGACTTTTGATTGTTTATCATACTCAGATTTAGTAACTGGTTGCATCATGAATTCACTCAGGCTGACCGTTTCTTTTTTAACCGTTATGTCCACCATTACACGGCCATTGTCTTCATCTAAACTTACAACCTAAAATAAATGTTGAATCATAATTAAATAATTTGGTTTATTAGTATTGAGTGAATTGATTTTGTACAGGTAGTCCCTTGAATACAATTCTTAGACTTGATTGGAACAAAAAGGTTTTTCATTTATGGTAACAAAGTAACCAAAGAAATGAGTCGTATAGAAGCAAATATAGCAATATCCACTTTTTTGCCAAACAGACCTAACAATAATATCCTGTCATTTTTCCAATATTTTACCATTATCGTTTATTATTTTTATCATCTAAAGGCTAGCATATATGCATTTTAACAATAAAATAGACTTGGTTCAAAAAAAAAAACATAGGTTTAATTACAGAAAAATATTTTATTTAAATTTCTTAAAACCACTCCGATTGGAGATTGCTATATTTGCTTCTATACGACTCAAATAACAGTAACTTTTAAACTGGATTTTTGGTACTTATAAGGATTTTTGTAAAGGCCTCACACACAATAGCCTCCACTAGGATTTACTTGTGTCGCGGGTCTGGAAACGACCACAATATACAAGTAGAATTGTCCCAGGCATGGCTAACATCTGTATGGTCGGTACAAATGTAAGCCATATGCAGGAATTGAACCCGCAACCACCAGCGCAACAGTCACAAGCCAGTGCTGTGACCGTTGTGCTAACGTGTTGGTGGCCAAAATTAAAATTATCAAACATAATACATTTTTTAGGCAACAAATAGTATGTAAATTAAGGTAAGTGATTTTATGAATAAAATTAGAGAAAAAAAGTTCTGTTACATACCTAAATCAAAATATAATAAGTAAAATAAAATGTAATTTACAAAATAGGTGTTAAAATTGTTTTAAAAATCCTCTTGTCCAAAAAATCTCTCCTTGGAATACAATATTGAAGGAAGTTTTAACATGTGCTTGCCTTATAATAAGGACTCTTGAGTAGAATTGTATAATGAAAATAATTGATGTCATATCAAAAATTTTCGATCCATAGAACGATGTACCAGCTAGATCGAAATCCTTGATATGATGATTTTATTCGGTTAAGGGTTAATAATAAAGGGATGTTTTCCTGTAATTATTTCATGATTGTCGATAACTTCAAGCTGGCTTCTATTTTGTCAATATCTTTTAGAATATAATTTTGGTAAAAAAGTAGTAGGACTCACCTTGCCATAGTAACCACTATGCTTGCCGGATGTAATCCTGACAAATGAATTTTTAACTATAGATAAAATTTCATCTTTATCTTTGTCTTTTGATGATTTGTTCTTCTGATTTTCTTTAATCATTTTATCAGCACCTAGGCCGAGGCCTTTTGGTCGTAACTGAGGCTGTTTAAATTTGGACCTGAAAAATTAACATTTGTATAATTAATGACAATCTATTTACTTTTATATTCATAGCTTCATTATTTATCAGTTTGTAGTTACTGTGTATGAAACAGTTTTTGACGTGACAACGTCTTATAAATTGGTTTGCCGGGTGACACTTCAAGAAACTGCGTTACGCTCCGCTCACGTTATGCGCTCACAATGAGAGCGAGTGAGAGGCACGCGTCCCTTCCACTCGGGCATGGTTAGTAGGGCATCGAAACTCGGTTCAATTTTGAAAACCCGGGTTTTCGGGTCTAAGAGTAATCAAATTCCGGGTAGACCGGTTTTTTCGAGCATTTCGATCTTTTTATTGTATTTTTTTAAAATACACTAATCTGCGTTTATATATCGATTTCCTACAATGAGTGCAAAATATAAAGGATGAGGAATAATTTAAATAAATGAAACAGTACTTTACAAATTACAAAAACAGTTTTACATACAAAAATACAATCACACCTCTTTCCCATAGACCCCTATAGGCAGATACCACTTCTTTCCACTTGCTATGATCCTTACATATTTGTTTCGCTTCGTCCATTTTTATTATTCCTTTCATACATGCTCTTCGGTTTAGGGTACTCTTGACCTGGCCTTTTTTTAAAGACGTCTCTGATGTCTTGAAACGTCAGCCTAGGTCTCGCCTTATACACTTTTTTCGTCAATCGTTCTTCATTCATTCTCTCGAGATGGCCAAACCATCTCAGCATACCTTTCTAAATTTTTGTTACCACATCTTCTTTCAGACCACAACGTTTCATTATCTCACTGTTTCTTATCCTGTCACTCAGTTTAACTCCTATCATATTTCTTAACGCTCTCATCTCAACTGCATTTATTCTACTTTCATGTTTCTTCTGCCATACCCAAATTTCACTTCCATACATGAGTGTCGGAACCATCACCCCCCTATGCACAGCCAAACGAGCCTTATTAGACACCTTCCGACTGCTCATAAAGGAGTGCAAAGCACCATTCATCATGATTCCTGCATTCATTCTTCTTTCAATATCACTCTAACACTTTCCATCTCTTGTAAACTTTGAACCCAGATACACAAACTCATTCACCTGTTCAATTTGTTCATCTCCAATCACGATATTGCAGTCTGTCACTGTCTCATGCCTTTCAAACACCATCACTTTCGTCTTCTTTACATTTATCTTCAGTCAGTCAGTCAGTTCAGCCTATTGCAGTCCACTGCTGGACATAGGCCTCCCCAAGTTCGCGCCAGACATCCCGGTTTTCCGCAATCCTCATCCAGCCTATACCGGCAATCTTACGTAGATCGTCGGTCCAACGGGCCGGAGGACGTCCCACACTGCGTTTTCCAAGACGCGGTCTCCACTAAACTCTCAGGACACTTTTGCTCCAACGGCCATCGGTCCTGCGACACAGATGCCCACTGCCATTTCAACGTGCTAATTCTGTGGGCTATGTCGGTTACTTTCGTTCTCTCGCGGATAGTCTCATTTCTAGTCCTATCTTTGAGAGAAACCCCAAGCATAGCCCGTTTCATTGCGCGTTGAGCGACTTTAAGCTTGTGGACCAGTCCCTTCGTCAGTGTCCACGTCTCGGCTCCGTATGTCAACACAGGCAGGACGCATTGCTTCAAAACTTTTGTCTTCAAGGTTTGCGGAATCTTCGAAGTGAAGACTCGACGAAGCCTGCCAAACGCCGCCCAGACCAACCGAATCCTCCTATCAGATTCCTTCTCGAAGTTGTTTCGGCCCAGTTGAATGGTGTGGCCAAGGTAGACATAATCCTGAACAACCTCGAGAATGATACCGTCAACCGATATCGGTCTCGGTATGACTTGGTTGTTAAACATAACTTTCCTCTTGTCCAAGTTCATACAGAGACCGACTCGTCGGGAGGACTCGTTTAGGCCGGTCAGCATTTAGCCTAGCTCATTCAACGTCTCCGCAAAGATGACGATATTCATCTTCATTCCCTTTTTAACAATAGCTCCACTCACAGCAGTTACTATAATTTCCTGCAACTCCTCGGCCGAAGACGCAATTAATACTTGGTCATCAGCATAGAGAAGATATTTGACGAGTAACTCATTCATTTTCAACCAATTTCATTCGCTTTTAAATCTGTCAAGCAATTGTCCATTAATAGATTAAACAGCCACGGTGACGCTACACATCCCTGTCTATCACCTTTTTCGATATTAAACCATTCAATGTACGCCCCGTTTATCCTTACACAAGCACTAGAATTTCTATAAAGAGATTTCAGTGCTCGTATGAGGGTACATACTGCTCACACCGTACTCGGACAGTTCATTCCTCACCACTCTATTACCGCTGGACCGACGATCTACGTAAGCTGGATGAGGATTGCGGAAAACCGGGAGGCCTATGTCCAGCAGTGGATTGCAATAGGCTGAACTGACTGACTGACTGAAGATAAATGTAAAGAAGACGTAAGTGATGGTGTTTGAAAGGCATGAGACAGTGACAGACTGCAATATCGTGATTGGAGATGAACAAATTGAACAGGTGAATGAGTTTGTGTATCTGGGTTCAAAGTTTACAAGAGATGGAAAGTGTTAGAGTGATATGTTAGTCTGCCGCGAACTTGGGGAGGCCTATGTCCAGCAGTGGACTGCAGGCTGAACTAATTAACTATCATAGGCTTTTTCTAGATCTACGAACGCGCAATAGACTTTCTTATTTTTAGCCAAACATTTTTCGGCTATGCACCGCAAAGAAAAGACCTGATCCGTACATCCAAATCCCTTTCTAAATCCCGCTTGTGCAATTGTGCATCCTATACTCTTTCGTCTGTTTCATTCACAACCCTTTCAATCAACACTTTTGCGTACAATAAATATAAATAAATATAAATATAAATATATACAACACACAGACACGGTCGTCTGTTCCTAAAGTAAGCAACTTAATGCTTGTGTTATAGGTAACAGCCGACTGGTATAGTTACATATATTTTTTTTCGATAAACATACATATAAATACTACATATAGAAATAAATATATATTACACCCAGACTCAGGGTGGGAATCGAACCCACAACCCTCGGAACAGAAAGCAGGGTCACTACAAACTGCGCCAACGGGCTAGTCGATTACAATACTACTTACAATACTAGTCGTTTACAATTTACCCATTCATGTCCTGAGATAGACGCGCGCGTTCCATTTAACTTGCATGGCTTGTTTAATGGTAGGAACGTAGCAACAAAGCTACTTTTTACGTAATAAATAATAATTTATCAAAGCGTGTTTTTATTCCATTTACTTATTATTGCATTCGGTGGCTTAAACTTAATAAATAACAAAAACAAAAGTATAATTAAAAAAAAAAACCCGAAAAACCCGAGTTTTAAAAATCAAACCCGGGTTTTTTGTAATCCTCACAACCCGGGAAAACCCGGGTTTTTTCGGTCCGGGTAAACCCGGGCTCGATGCCCTAATGGTTAGCCCGCCTAAGAGCGAGAGAGACAGACATAAAAAGTGAAAGGCACGCGTCCCTTCCACTCGAGCACAGTTAGCCCGCCTAAGAGCGAGAGAGACAGAGCGAGTATTCACATTAAAATTATTTTACCACTCAAAGTCGTTGTCACGTAAAACTTTCGCCCGTATACCGACTTTACAGGCAACCAATTTTTTTCTATTAAAAAACTTTGTTTGATTTTTTATCTTCTAGATTTTAAACACAATATTTGCCATCATTGCAATATTGACTAGCACTAATAAAGTTTGCAGTGATGCTGTTTATTCCTAAAGTGTTGTGGATTTGATATGCACTATGAGTCTTAATGTTATATACATTTATTTAAATATACAGTACATTTATCATAAAAAATGTATATATATCAATCGGCTGTTATGTACTTAAAACCAAGGAATTAATTTGCCTACCTTATGTTCCGAAAACCACATGGTTCTTGTATATTATAAACATATTATGTATTTTGTTATTTAATAATAGAAACATTAACTATAACCTAAGCAATTTCTCTAACAATGAGCTTTCAAATTTGTTATGAAGTAACAGTTTTATTGCATGTAATAATGATAATTAATATTTTATATTGCCTGTATAAAATCATAACTAGCTGGTGTCACTACAGGAGAAATATTTAAAAAACGAATTACTGGTATAATGTATTTGAGAGCAATAGAAGCTAAAACAATTATTTTTAAAATTTTCATAAGTCAGTTTTTGTCAATTGTTCAGAATCTGGTAAAATCACTCTGTAGTCTGAAATTTTAAGTGGTTTTCACAAATGTGATGTTGGAGATCTATTCTTATTTAGTGAAGGTTTACATATATATTACGATACACTTACAAAAAGGCGAGTTATTACTTTATAAACAACCGGATAAATGATGAAAAAGTTGTTTTATGTGCTTATTTACTGCGAGTGAAATCAGGGAGCACAACGAGTTTTTTTCTAATATGTATTACATATAATGTAATAAATTTAAGAGATAAAAAGTTAAAAAATTAAGAATACGGACACCACTTCATACTCACTGGTCATTACTCGGAGTCCAACCCATACCTCGAAGCATTGCCAATCCAAATTCCTGAACAGGCACTGAATCATAGTCATCAAGAGTTGACTAAAATTAAAGAAATTATAAGATTAAGCTTTGTCCTTTTCTCATTTTCTATGTGCAATATAATTTAGATATTTATAAAATTTAACCTCAACGTTATACTACATCTATTGAGCCTCGAATGTACATGACAAATTTAGGTGTACAAAAAAAAAAAACAAACAAAAAAATACTAAACTGTACCAGCCAGTAGGTGTTCCAATAATCTGTCAATAAAATGTAATAACAGGAATATAAAAAACATAATATGTACTGTAACTATATTATAGACATTTTACAATACTTTAGACTAAACAATTAAATGAATATTTTAAGTTATTGTGAAATAAAAGAAAGGGTCCAAAAATAAATCCAAGTGCTGGTCTCACACAAATTACACTCAGACTACAGGCCAAAAGATCTAACTACACATGTATACCTATCATCAATTTTAAATTTTATTGAAAACTACCTATAATTTCTCACAATAGTTAAGTCAATAAAACCGGCCAAGTGCGAGTTGGACTCGCGCACGAAGGGTTCCATACCATTGACAAGGTAAACAGCAATAGGTAGACAAATTTCATATTGTAACCTTTTTTTAGTAGCTTTTACCTGGTGCTGATTTTAATATCAGGCAAAAAGCGGCAAAAAAATCACTTTTTTTGTATGAGAGCCCCCCTAATTTTTTTATTTCTACTTTATTATTTATTATTAAAGTAAATACAATTAAGTATTTCGTGAATATTTCAAGTGCCTACTTGTTACCATTTATTGATATCGAGCAAAAATAGGCAAAAAAAGCGTTTTTTGTATGGGAGCCCCCTTAAATATTTATTTTTATTTTATTTTATTATTTATAATTAAAATAAAAACACAACTCAGTATTTTGTAAATATTTCAAGTGCCTACCTGTTGCTATTATTGATATTGAGCAAAAAAGGGTAAAAAATAGCATTTGTTGTATAAATATTTTGTTTTTATATTATTAAATATTTTGTTTTTATCTTGTCTTTAGCATTTCTTGTTATAGCGGCAACAGAAATACATAATTTAATTTGTGAAAATTTCACCTGTCTAGCTATCGCGGTTATTGAGATACAGCCTGGTGACAGAGAGACGGACGGACAGACTGCGAAGTCTTAGTAATAGGGTCCCGTTTATACCCTTTGGGCACGGAACCCTAAAAATGAAATGAATTTATTTGTTTAAGGTGATTGATTTTACACTACAAGTACAAAAAAATATACATTTTCAAAAAATTATCAAAATCACCAGTCAATTTAAAAATTTATATATCTTAATATTAGGTAAGTTAGGTTATCCAGTAACCTTAGTTAGCCACAATATTTAATGAATTCTAATCAAATAATTGAAGTCGTCAGCAGGGTCGGCTAGTATTAATAATAATCATACAAAATAATTTTATTGATGGATGGACATGTGAAAAATTCTGAAAAATTTTTTTATATATTTTTTTAAAAAGAAAAAGCTTTTGTACCTCTTTTTGGCCTTCAAATACTGGTTTTGCATTAATTGGCACAACTAATGTAGGTGTTTCAACAACTTTTTCTTTCTTAGCATCCTCCAATAGTTCTCGTACAGCCATTTGATCCAAAGTCTCATTGTTTGGAACATCTTTATTTTCTGATTTGTCATCTTTCGTCTCTTTTTCATCAAAATTTTCAACTTTTTCAGCTATTTCCTTTAACCTCTCTGCTGTTATTAATGTATTTGGTTTCATCGGTATAACTAATGGTGTTTCATCTTCTATTTTTTCTCCTCTGAAATTTTTTTCAAAACAATTTATTGTTGAAATATTACACAATGAATAATTGCAATAACAAACAACTTAAGATGTAGATTTAATTTACCCTTTAATGTAGGTCCACACAAAATAGAAACATTTAATTACACTTCAGCTTGTAATATTCCACTGCTGCGCATAGGCCTCCTTCCCCATGTAGGAGAAGGATCAGAGCTCTCCGAGGCACGGTTGGAGGACCCACAAGGACTGCACATACACCCAGACCACGGCAAACATCTGTATGGCCAATACAAATGTTTGTCATGTGCGGGGATCGAACCACCAACGCAACAGGCACAAACCAGTACTGTGATCGTTGCGCCAACGCGTCGACAATGATTTCCTATTATAAATAATTTGTTGAATATTTTATTGTGAGATATATTTATTTATTTATCCAACGAACAAAACCGACTTACCCGACAACTTTGATAGATTTCTCTTCAACACAATCAATGTATTCCTTATTCTCTGCGACTAGGGGTTTATTTTCTTTTTTAGTTTTCATAAATCCAAATGAAATTTTCTTGCCTTCCATTTTGATTTAAATCAATTGAAAATATATGAAAATAATCAAATAAGAAGTCAACACATTTCTTAGTTTGCGACATACATTTTGTTACGCAGTACGCAGTACAGTCGACAATATTTTGTATTGAGAGTAAAGTATTACTTTTAATTTAATTATACTATTGTATCGTAATAATATTAAAAATATTTCCTCTCACACAGGTAAGCTTTATTAGTAAATTTAAATACAAAATTACAAATACTTTAAGAAAATTGCAAAAGCACTTATCGCATATTATCTGTCAATGTCGATTTGGCAAGCGCAAGACGCTCTTGCCAGAAATGCCTCTTGAAAAAACTTTTCCCTAAATCTTTTAACAAAAGTCCCTAAATTAAAAACAAAATCCCCTAAACCTAAAAATTGAGATTATTTAAAAATACGTCAGATTTTTTTTATTATTTTTTTATTTTTCAAAGGGTTTTAAAATAGATAATAAATTATTTTTTAAACTTTGCTTTAGTATGTTTATTAAACGTTATTTTAAAAATTGATAATTAACGAATTCATTTTTTTAATAGTTTTTTTATATTAAAATATATTACGTTCTGACGAATTAAAATTCCCAAAAAAATACCTTAAAAAAATGTATCCCTTAAAACTTTCCCGTTACTTGCAAAATATCCTTAAATTTAGGGGAAAATCCCCAAAGTTGGCAACACTGCGCAAGACAAACATCAAACATGAAACAAGTACCTAGTAAGTCCATGGTAGACATAGACAAAAGGAGAGGATCGCGACCTTTGAGGGGTACGTTCCATTTAAGGCCCGCAACGCCGTTGACCATGACAGCTGAAATTGCTGTTCTAGTAACGTAACTCATGGACATAATACCTAAGGACAGAGTACTCTGAAAATGTGTATTTACGAAAATGAACACTAAATCAACGAATTAAGTATTATATTCGGTTGCGCATTATACAAATGCAAAAACGAGCCGAGAGAGATAGTCACAACGGAGGCCTTGTGTCTCGTTCTTTCATATTGCCAGCATAAAAATGTTTCTGATCAAAAATTATGGCTGACCTAAAACTCCATTGAAACAATTGTATTTTAATGTTATTTTACCAATTGTAAGTCAGCAAATCATAATTAAAATTAATTTCTTTAAATTTATTCTTAAATAAAAAGAAAACATAAATTATTATTTTGCCTATTTCTTTTTTTTCTTACGGTAACTCTCGTAAACATCACAGTGGACATTGTTTAAGACTGTAATAAAACTGAATATAATGCTTAACACCTTGTGTTAGTGTTCATTTTCGTATAAACAAATTTCCATCTACAACTATGGTGACCATGCGTCACTTTATTCACTTTTATTGATATTAAAGAAATGTTTGTGTTATAAATACTATTTGTTGTTCAAATAAAAATAAAATATTAAATTTAAAATAATTGTAATGACATTATTTGGACTGTATTTATTTGCCAACTGTAACAAATATAGCATTAAGGTCTAAGATTAATAAATAAATAACTCGTACTATTTGTATTGTTTACTAGCTGTGCCCGCGACTTCGTCCGCGTGGAATAGTGACTTTGGACAGCATTTTTTCAATACATGTTTTGGTTTATTTTGGATTATAATCACCGTCGTTTGGTTATTTACATGTTCAACGTGATTCTTTAAATTGGCATAACTTTTTATTTATGAACCGATTGACATAAAACAAACACTAAATGTTAAGTGCAGCCTAGCACAATATATTAGTGAAAACTACACCTAAATTGGATAAGCCGTTTCTGAGATGACAGACAAACACATTTCTGAAACAGACAAAAATTCTAACAATCATTGTTTTGAGTGCTATTTGCGTTGATAAAGGTCCCAATAATATTTTTTCTATATATCTTCCATTTCCATTCATACAGAAAGCGATCTGTTACATTTTTATTATATGTATTGATTTTGTAATCCATCCCTTGTGCAAATGTTTGTATATTGACACACATGAAAAACAAATAATAAATATAATAATATAATATTTATTATATATTTATTTATTTTATTTATTATATAATATAATAATATAATATTTATTATTTATTAATTATAAATAAATCTAATAATATGATAATAGTCGTCAATACTGGTGTCAGATTTTTCAAGTTTCCAAATCTTAATGTCACCCTATTAGAAAGGGACACAAGGCCTCCGTACTAACTATCTCTGTCGGCTCGTTTTTCAGCTGCGAGTGCTCTGTCCTGTTAGTAGGTATTAAGTCCATGACGTAACTACGCCGCGGACGTTGTAGGCGACTTTTATAGGTGGAACCATAGTGGAACACAATATTCATAATTGAGCACTTTGTGCTCGCAATATGGCGGCATGATAAAAACATGTAGCTGTGGGGGTAGTGAGTAAATATTTCGCGTGGATTGGAGTAAAACTTAATTCAACATGGATTCCCGTGAATTTGTCGTTGTGTTTTTGAAACAAATGAGTTGATGAAGTTCATCAAGTTCTTCTTCTTCTTTGGCTTTAGCTCCCAGTTCCGATGAAATTCACAATTGACATTGACATTGACAGTTAATTTTTTCAAATTTCTGCCACGTTTTGATGAAAGTCAACTTTGACCCACCTATATTTTGTAGGCCAAGTGGGCGCGATTTGGTCGCGAACAGTGACGTCATCTATGACGTCAAGCGATTGCTCGTGGCGACCACGGGCCTTAGGTGGAACGATAGAGGCCAATGGGTGTTGCATTCGTTGCGGTCGTTTAATAGAACACACCCATTTGCAATAAAATTGAAATGGTGATTGGTGAGTGTTGCCTTGGCAAAATAAAAGCCATAGAGAATTGAGAAGACAGGGACTGGTGGGAGTGGTGAGTGATTGGTGGTGGGAGATTTATTATATCATTGCCAAAATGCCAATGATATTATTCATTGGTAAGGTGTCGCTTATGGCTATTTTTTTTCGAATATTTAAGTCAATAACTCCAGTAATGATATTTGACAGACTTCCCATTCAGATTTTCATACATTTCTTCACACTAATGTGGGCCGAATTTTCAAAAACCGTGAAAAAATAAAGTTTTTTAAAACGGACATGACATTACATAGGTACCTATAATTATTGTACCTGTATGTTGTACCTATTTTCGATTTTTGCTGTGAGACGATGAAAGAAGCGCGACATGAAGAAATTGTGGGGAGTGAAATCGTGTGAAACAACGAATCAGCGGTGACGCTGAGCGCAAGCGCTTTTAGCTATAGCGAAATATAGGCATGAACGGCATGATAGTATTGGGACTATTGGGTTTTACTATACCTACCTACCGATACGATTAGCGTGCGTCAATTTATGTTTTGATTATTGTTTTAATTAATTATTTTGATATAGGACTCTTTTATTTTTAAAAATCATGGTAATCGTTCATAAGGAGCAGTGGCGGCGCAAGTCCTAAACTTAATGTGGCCAAGGTACATTTCGCGAGGCCCTCTGATGGCGCAAAAAAGAGAATTATATTCTATACAAACATAATAATTTATACATAGGTAATTATATACATAGACTATGCATAAAAATTTCACGCTTTTTACACGTTTTTTATTAGCTTCGTCTGTATGTTTGTATGTTTGTAACCGACTCCTTTGGACTTTATTTTGACCCACTTCATACATTCAGATTTCATTTAAAATTTACATACATACATATAATCACGCCTTTTTCCCGTAGGGGTAGCAGAGACCACTTCTTTCCACTTGCTACGATCCTTACATACTTGTTTCGCTTCGTCCACTTTCATTATTCCTTTCATACATGCTCTTCGGTTTAGGGTACTCTTGACCTGGCCTTTTTTCAAGACGTCACCGATTTGGTCTTGAAATGTCCGCCTAGGTCTACCCCTTCCAACATTTAAAATTTGATAAGATTAGGTATTCCTGTTTGGTTTGGTTTATTTATAAAAACGTGTTTTTTAGTTTTTATTTTACTATTATTTTTTAATGTATTTTAAAGTTACGGACGTTTTTTGCCGGCTAGGGTACCCCTCCGCAAATAAGGCAATAAGGAACCTCAGAAGGAAGTTTTTTATTAATTAAGAAACAAAACCTGAATATTTACTTGTATATTTTCTTTGGAACATAAAAAAAAATGACAAAAACAGATACAATTAAAGAAACAGAAATTTTTTATTTTTGGCTTCACCGATATGATGCCGCGTTGGCGCATCGGCCACAGCACTGGATTGCGATTGGCTGTTGCGCAGGCGGTTACGGGTTCGATCCCCGCACACAACAACATTTGTATTGGCCATACAGATGTTTGCCGTGGTCTGGGTGTTTGTGCAGTCCTTGTGGGTCTCCCCACCGTGCCTCGGAGAACACGTTAAGCCGTCGGTCCCGGTTGTTATCATGTACACCTGATAGCGATCGTTACTCATAGTAGGTAATACATATATCTGCCAACCCGCATCGGAGCAGCGTGGTGGATTAAGCTCTGATCCTTCTCCTACATGGGGAAGAGGCCTATGCCCAACAGTAGGATATTGCAGGCAATGATGATGATATAACATTTATTAGTTCATCAGAAACATCGATTATTTCATTCACATTCATTTCGTGCTCCGAAGAAAGGAATACCTTTAAGTTGAGAATTAATTCTAATGTATTTAACATCACAAAATCCTTGTGGCGTGTACTTTTGGATTTTCCACACTTTTTCAAATTTATTTTCGGCTGTGAGGCGCGAGGCCTTTTGCAACGCGAGGCCGTGGGCGGTCGCCCACACCGCCCACGCCTTACGCCGCCTATGATGGAGTAACCTCCAGTCACGTGTCAGAGCTGAAACACACATAATTTTTTATGTTTTTAATTTTAAATACCTACTAGAATAGATACATAAAGATAAAAGTAGATACATATTTAAATATAGAATTATTTATTAAATACGCAAGATCCAAAACAACTTCATGAATTGAAAATTTTTCGTTTTTCATTAAAGTGAGAAATGTCGTACTTACTTCAAAGCAAAATTAAATTTTTCTGCGACATATCAGCGTAATATCGAACTCTGAGAATAGTTTCGAAGCTGTGAATTATTCGCAATAGGAATGAAACGATTGCTGTAGCATTTTATTACCTTCTAAACTATTTTGTTGCAAATATTTTATACTAGCAGCCGCCCGCGACTTCGTACGCGTGGAGTTGTTAGTAGGGCAGTAGGTACATACTCTACTATAATCTACAGACTATATTATACCTAAGTTCAAAAAAATGCGTTACCATACGGGTACAAAAAAATGAATAGATTGGGTGTGCAAGTAGAAACTCGGCTTTTTTGTCAAATTCAACTTTATTAAAAAAATACTTCTTACAAGAATTATTAATCAAAATATTCACCGTTATTATCTACAGTCCTTTGCCATTTACTGGGTAGTAGATAAATGCCTTCACGATAGAAACTTGGCGGTTTTGAAACAAAATAGTTATCCAGCCATTTTCGGATATCTTCGACATTAAAGAATTGCTGCTCCTTTAAATATGACGACATTGATCTAAATAAGTAATAATCAGAAGGAGCTAAGTCTGGTGAATATGCCGCATGATGCATAACTTCCCAGCCTAAAGTGAAGATGAGTTCCTGGGTTGAGTTTGCTGTATGTGGACGAGTATTATCATGCAGCAACATCACTTTTCGCCTTCCTTGTCCCGTAAATGGTCTTTTTTCCTCCAGAGCATCACTTAATTTGATCAGCTGGGCCTGATAACGCTCAGCTGTAACAGTTTGGCCAGTTTCGAGAAGCTCGTAATAAATGATACCTTTCCAATCCCACCAGACACAGAGTAAAACTTTTTTTGCATGAATATTAGGTTTTGCAACTGATGTGGATGGCTGGCCCGGATCAACCCATGCTTTTCTACGTTTAGGATTGTCGTACAAAATCCATTTTTCGTCACTCGTAATGATTTTATGCAGAAAATTCTTTTTTTTTGAACCGAGAAAGCAAATTCATGGAAACGGCAACTCTTTGTTGTTTATTTTCTTCTGTCAGTTTACGAGGAACCCATTTTCCTATATTCTGTATTTTGCCCAATGCATGCAATCGAAGTGAAATTGCTTGACGAGTAACACCTAACTGTTCTGCGTGCTCTTTTTGAATTTGACATGGATTTTCATTCAGTAAAACTTGAAGTTCTTCATCCTCAAATTTTTTGATTGCACCTGGACGTGAATCGTCCTCAAGACTTAAATTTCCAGCACAAAATCTTGTAAACCTCTTTTTCACTGTTGAATGGCTCACAGAAAATTCACCCAATGTCGAATTAATCAATTCCATAGCTTAAACAGCATTTTTATTCATTTGAAAACAGATCAGAATGCAATGGCGTAAATGTTGCTTATCGAAATCCATCTCATAAAATTGATACACAGGAAATTACTAGAGTCCGCGCCAACACTGAAGTCCTACGGCAAAAACTGGAACTAAATTTGACAAATCCGCCATCTTGTCGTCTGTCAAATGTGCTAGCGGATGTTATTGTTCGTGGAAAACATGGAATTTTTAATTGTTTTACGTGAATTATGGAGCGTAAAGTGATAAAAAGTGCAGGTCGTAAAATGATCCTTAAGGTGAAAGAGTTTTGTGAATTGGAAAGTAAGAATAAAGAACTATTAATCCCGTTGAATAATGTACAGATGAGAGTTGCTGCCATGACAGGTAAATTTTAGGGATGCCAGAGTCGCTCTCTTTTGCCTAATTGATAGCCAAAATATTATCGTTAATTATAGAATAAAATTATTATTATCATTTAATAAATTACTTAATTTATTATTATCATTAGTAATATTCATCTATTGACAATTTATAAATATAAAGTAAAATAAATAAAACCTTTCTCAGATGAATTATATTTTTCAGGTGTTTCTGTGAAAACAGTTTCTCGAATTACGAAGGAAGGAAAAATAGCAGCAAGCACTTCTAACAAAATCGTCACCCCTGGAAAAAGCCGATCGCAAACGAAAAAGGTTGATTTGGATGATATGTTAGGAATAAAACCTATTGCTAAAGAGCATAACTATTGTATACAAAAAATAAAACGAAATAAATATAAAATGTTTGTTTTATTTTATCAAAAAGTAGGTAGGGAGATTTCCTGAAATATCCAAGCTTACAAATTTTCACATTTGTTATTCTTATTGTTTTAATTTGATTTTGCGTCCATAATTATTACTTTAACTATTACATTTATTGTACAAACCTTAGTGGAAAATAAATTTTTTTACTGGCAACATTTTGTTATGAGATAGTAGCGCCGCGTCTATCGGACTTCAGTGGTGGCGCGGACTCTACTTGAAAATGACTGATATAACTACTGAAATGGCCACGAAACACATATCCAAAATGGCGGATGAATTAGATGCGTTCAAATATTTTTTTTCATGTAACCAACTTAAAGCCGAGTTTCTACTTGCACACCTTTGTACATGTAAAGTAAAAAAAAAAAAAAATAATAATAATCTCATCATAGACTGGTTTATATTATGTAAGGTTTATCAAATTAGACGAATAAAAACACATTGCTACAACTTGTATTCAATCTTGGCAACAAAATAAACAAAGTTTAGTTTCCTTTACGGTATTAAACTGCATAGTGTATGCGCTATTTACTCACAATTTATCTATAGTATGATTTCAAATCTGCAATTCGGAGCACGTCTTAGGATGAATTTATATTGACAGTGAATAAATTATTTTTGAATAACTGAATAAATTACTTTTTTTTTTAATTTTTCCTTCCTTCGATTTCTTTCATACCTACTCGCTTAAAGACACCAAATTTCTAGAGAATTAGATTACATCAAATCAAAATATACTCTATTTAAGAAAGCTTTAAAAGCATTTTTATAAATTTTGCTTAAAGAAACTGAAAAAATCATTCGAAGCTTCGAAAGCTACTTGCGGGTTCGAATCCCGCTTAAAATGGATGTCGTTCGTTGTAGATCTCCCCACCGTGCCTCGGAGAGCACGTTAAGCCGTCGGTCCAGGTTGTTATCATAAATATCTGATAGCGATCGTTACTCATAGTAGGGAACATATCCGCCAACCAACAACACAGTGGAAAAACTCCAATCCTTCTCCTATATGGAGAAAGAGGCCTATGCCCAGCAATGGGGTATCACAAGCTAAATGAAAATTTTACTATTTAACGATAGTGAGCACGAGGCAATAGGTAAATGTTTCTTTCACTGATTTTAAGCGATGCCACTTGTGGTAGGTAGAACACAAACATTTTTATAAAGCCGAGCGGCGACATTCGAGCAACGACATTCTGAAACAATAAGACAACTTATTTAAGTTTTTAGGAGCGTCTACTTTAGTTTTAGTCAAAACTATTTTAAAATAAATAAATATAATAAGCTTAAAATTTATATACGTAGGTACAAAAATAATTTTAAATAATCAATCGTTAAAGTTACAATTTATTGTATTAATTAATATTTGTTTTACGTCAGAATCTAAATCTAAATATATAATATATAAAATGCTTTGTTGTACGTAAATACACAGTTTTCTCTATCACCGCCAAACCCAATCAACTTCCCGTTGGTGTGGTAAATACCCCTTGGTCTCCAGGTGATAGTAAGGGAGTTTGGTCGCGGTTGGTGAAAGTGGGTGGTGGTGGGTGGTGAAAATGTTAAAACATATATTTCTGTCCTTTTCTAACGCATTAGGACATCTGAAAAGATCTAAAAATTTCTGTAATGGTCTAGAAAGTTTCTGCGATGTATTTTAACCCAAGCAACGCCGGGTTTCGCTGCTAGTATAACATAAAATTATTACGTACCTATGTCTTTAGCACAGAGCATTTTATATTTTTATCGATATAAAGAAACCAAAGAATTACAAACAACGTTTCGATAAAAAAAAAATTAAAATTTAAAAAGCAACACTAATTATTATTGTTGTTCAATATTTGTAACACACATAAGCTACGACATAGTTTTACAGCTTATTTATAATTTTAATTTGTTGTAAATTTTTATTATCCAAGATTTAACTCTCTCTCTTCAGCTTTTGCTCTCATGATTGCTTAAATTCAATTTTGAACAACTTTTAAGGTCTTCGGTTTAAACCTAAATGTTATAATTTTGAATACAAATGACTTTTGTGTTAGATTGGTCCAAACTGAGTATGAAGAAACATTATTAAACTTTTTAAATTAAGGAAGTTAAAGAATCACGAGACATACCTAAATGTAATGATTTTTCAAAAATAAAAAGCGTAATGTGGCAAGTAAGGATAATAAAAATGTAAATATAAGCTATTGAAATCGTGGAAGAAACTAATAGGTACCTAGGTAGTTCAAAAATAGTAAATATTACTACTAATTGTAGTTTTACAAATAAATTAGGGATTGTACATATAAAAAAAAAGTGTGTTTGTCATCTCCGACGCACGACTGGAGTTGACTTCTTCAGATCGACTGTCTAAATATGCACAAAAAGGACTTAATAGTCTAAGACTCTAAGAAAAAGATTAATACCATATCAAATGGTAAATAAATGAATCAAATAATGCCATCGACAGATGATATTATAAGATGATATTAGAAAACGTCGTAACCGATACCGTCGTAACCGTCCGTCGTAGCAGATAGATAGCGCACAAAAACGTAACGAGGTAATTGTTTCAGTATAGATTTTACTCCTCATATTTTTTTCATACCGAGGCCCGAGGGCCTTATATGAAAATCGATTCTTAAGGAGTAAAAAAAGGCAATATATATATTTTATAATATATATTTGATAAATTAAAAGTTGGTTTTAAATAGAAGATAATAACTGAGGTAGGGCACAGCAGGAAATTTCCTGCTCAAAATATGGAGCAGCCCGACTGGGGTAGTACCTCGACCTTACAGAAGACCACAGCTAAATAATACTGTTTTCAAACAGTATTGTGTTCCTGTTGGTGAGTAAGGTGACCAGAGCTGCTGGGGGGATTGGGGATAGGGTCATCAGCAACGCGCTTGCGATGCTTCTGGTGTTGCAGGCGTCTATAGGCTACGGTCTTACCATCAGGTGAGCCGTACGCTTGTTTGCCAACCTAGTTACATAAAAAAAAAGAACAGCAACGGCTGCGCAAACATTCCCAAACGTGTGAGAATTTTTATTATACCTACTCTACTTGCTTATAGAAATGTATTTCCTATAAATTCTCGAATTCCTACAAAGTAACATAAAATGCGGTGTAATATCGAAAACATACCGCGCTTGATCGGCTTCAGACCATTGTACTATTCTAAGGCCCTTCGTCTATTGAAGGTTTGGTATAGATTTTTAGTGTGGCAAATACAAATATATATAGCTTAGTTGTATTACAATAAAATTGAAAATTCAATTATGATCGTCATAGATGTAATACAATATTATAGGTATGTATCCACATATTTACGACGATATCCATACTAATATTATAAATGCGAAAGTATCTCTGTCTGTCTGTCTGTCTGTCTGTCTGTCTGTCTGTCGCGCAATCACGCCAAAACTACTGAACAGATTTAAATAAAATTTGGTATACAGATATTCTAGAGTCTGAGAAAGGACATAGGCTACATTTTAATGCGAATAAAAGGGTATAAGGGGTTGAAAGGTGGGAATGAAAATTTGTATGGAACTATGTTCGTGTTTCGTAACTGTCAAACATTTAATGTTCATCCCGTCGATATGGTAAACTCTCCGATAAAATTAAAGAACGTATTTAAATAAAGGTTTCGAATCGACAACATATATTCCATAATATACGGATAGTGGCGTATTTTACATTTAAAAAATGTAGAATAATGTCAGTAATGAAAACGGATTGACATATTATATATTAGTTGTCAAATATAAAACGTAGTGGTTATTATATACTCTTTGGTCAAATATTTATGCGTGCGTTCTGAAATTTATTTAGTGTAAACTAAGGAAAATATATCAAGCTAATTAAATCTTATACTATTAAAAAAAAAGGAAAGCATTTTTTCCCCTCAAATCAACGCAGGTGAAACCGCGGGGCACAGCTAGTATGATATATTTGGAACAACACAACTCTTCCAACGGAAATTTGATCGGACACCAACTTCTTTACACATGTGAATGCATGACGAGACGTTACGAAAATTGTGGTCGGGTCAGGCGAACGGAGCAAGAGAAAGAGATGCAAGCACACAAGGAGCACACATTTTCTTTCTCTCTTTCTTTCATAGACAGTTACGTTTCATAATATCGGTACTTAAGACACAATGCGGGCCTGTTGTGCAAAAGTTTTACTCCAGTCGTGTGGTCTAAAGTACACTCGTTTTTTTTTCTAAAAGGTCGCTAGTACCTATTTATCAGCAGAATCATGTGTAAATAACACCTGTAATAATGCTGTAATATCACAAGAATAGTTGACACGCACGTACAGGTTACTAGGTGTGGAAAGTGGTCAAGCTTCTGTTGAGAAAATAATGACTTACTACTTTTTATGCTTATCAATTTAAGTACCAAATAGGTTTGAAAAAATTGTAGATACCTACTCTTTCTAAATAGTGACACTTTAACTTCCGCATCAATTTCAGATTCCGATACTTACTTTAGACAGCTGTTTTTTAAATTGGTTTTGCTAACACACTTCGTTTTTAGGGTTCCGTACCTCAAAAGGTAAAAACGGAACCCTTATAGGATCACTTTGTTGTCCGTCTGTCTGTCAAGACCCTTTTTCTCAGAAACGCGTGAAGGCATCAAGCTGAAATTTATATTAAATACTCAGATCTGCTGCCTCTTAAAGCTGTGAAGAAATGAAACTTCTAAGCCAAGGCAATCAAAAGATACAGCTGTTTATGCTGCAAATTTTCGACACTCTCAAGGGAATCAAAACCTACAGGGTACTTCCCGTGAACTAAGAATCTTAAAATTTGGTACGAAGCAACGTCTTATAGCACAGATACAGGAAAAATTGCGAAAAGTGTAAATTTTTAGTTACTACATATAAAAAAAAATATTTTAATAATTTTACACTTAATACCACTTTTCTCATAAACGCGTAAAAGTATTAAATTGAAATTTATATCAAATACTCAAGTCTATAATACCTTTAAGCTGTAACAAAATCAAACTTCTATGTCAACGGTATCAAAAGAAAAACCAAGTTAAGCCGCATATTTTCATCGAAAATAGTCCCAAAGGAATCAAAACCTACAGGGTACTTCCCGTGAAGTCAGAATCTTGAAATTTGGTACGAAGCAACGTCTTATAGCACAGATACAGGAAAAATTGCGAAAAGTGTAAATTTTTAGTTACTACATATAAAAAAAAATATTTTAATAATTTTACACTTAATACCACTTTTCTCATGAACGCGTAAAAGTATTAAATTAAAATTCATATCAAATACTCAAGTCTATAATACCTTTAAGCTGTAACAAAATCAAACTTCTATGTCAACGATATCAAAAGAAAAACCAATTTAAGCCGCATATTTTCATCGAAAATAGTCGCAAAGGAATCAAAACCTACAGGGTACTTCCCGTGAAGTCAGAATCTTGAAATTTGGTAAAAAGCAACGTTTTATAGCACAGATATAGGAAAAATTGCGAAAAGTGTAAATTTTTAGTTACTACATATAAAAAAAAATATTTATAATAATTTTACACTTAATACCACTTTTCTCTTGAACGCGTAAAAGTATTAAATTGAAATTCATATCAAATACTCACGTCTATAATGACTTTAAGCTGTAACAAAATCAAACTTATATGTCCACGATATCAAAAGAAACAGCAATTTAAACCGCATATATTGAAACTAGCAAACAACTGACAAGGGAATAAAAATCTAAAGAATACTTCCCGTCGACCTAAAATATTCAGGTATGAAGCAACGTCTTATAGCACAGATACAGGAAAAATTACGTAAACCTTAAATGTATAGTTACATCGCAACCACAGAAATAGTATGTGTAATGTTGTTTATTTCTGCTTTGTTTTTCAATTATAAAACTTTGCAAAGTAATATTTATTTACTAACTCTTTTTGCACACCAATACACAAAAGAACAATACATAGAATTTATAACAATAAACTTGCATCAATTGCAACAGGCGGCCTTATCGCTAACACAGCGATCTCTTCCAGGCAACCTTTGGGCAGAGGACTTGCATATAAACTAGGGGAAGGGCGCAAAATTTTGTAAAAAAAGGAACAATATAAAATAAAAATCAGATATAAATAAATAACTATATAACAATAGATGCTATATTTAATGACACATATGTACATATAAGTTTACTCATATGTATACACAAATATATAAATACATACATACATACGTATATACACTATAAGCAAATTGATAGATTAAGACGAATGACATAACAACATAACGTAACTTCATGAAAAATAATAAATAATAAAATAAAGTTGCTTAACATAATTTAATATGATAAGTACATTTCCTTAACAAGTTTTTCAAATGTCATTAAAGATTGAGCGTGTTAGACAGTGGCAATAAGTTCCAAAGACGATAAGCTTCAATAGTGAAAGATTTAGAATAAAAGGAAGACGAATGTGAAGGTATCTTCAAAGTTAGGCTATCATTTAAGCTAAGAGGTACATATTATATATTTATCTTTAACGCCAGCGTTGATTCTAGACCAGAATGAAGAAAGTTCTTCAATATGTATTCGTAGCCGGCGACCATGCAAGTAACTATGAAACCAGTCAGACACCTTAGGAGATATGTTAAGAGAACCAAGTATAGCTAGTAGGTAGTAAGTCAAAATCAACAGTATTGAAATGATTAATGAAATCAAGTAATATTAACACTGTAATGAGAATTCTAGACATTAAAAAATATATATGTTTAAACAATAGCAGACAAAAATAAAAATAAATTTAGGAAAACATGTTTTATACAAACTTGAAAACAGATACAAAGGTCAAAAATGCTCGAATTAAATTACAAAATAAATGTTACATCATATGTGGGACTATTTAAATAAATAAATAAATAATAAATAAATATCTACTATATATAATATGGTTCAAATTTAATACTTAATAGTAATAAAGTATTTTTGAACCAGATTTCTAAATAGTGACTAAAAAATTTGTAACTAACTTTCCTACCAAGAGACAGGTCAAGGAAAAAAGGGAGACCAATTAAAAGGTGGAGAGATATCTTCAACCAGATAATTATGTGGACCGCTGTGTATACAGAAAGCACGGGAAAGGGGTACATGGAAATGTTTAGGGGAGGCCTACGCCGCAGAGGCGACTATTACTATTACCAATATTGATTAAGTGATGTTATAAACATGTAGACGAGTTAATTATACGAGTATAGAATAAATATATACATAGGTTAATATACATACTATATGTTTAAACTAAGAATACTTACGCTTGTATTAATTGAAATTTTAATAGTAATAGAAATAAAGGCGATTTTTATTTTATTTATTTATTTTATTTTATATAAATTAAAGGATTAATGAAAAGATAAAGATACCTTTGTCTTAAATTTATGTTCCTCCAACTTTCGATATTGTAATGTTACGGATTTCATTTAGCAGCAAAATACCATAACTTTTACTTATATACCTGCAGGTTTGTACGGAACCCTCGGTGCGCGAGTCCGACTCGCACTTGACCGGTTTTTTATTTTTTATAAATCAGTTTGACTTTGTTTTAAAGAAAATTTCAAATAGAATTTTAGAAAAGTCCATTCACATGAAGTTTTCTTTCTATATTACCCGGAAAACTATTAATATATATAATATATAGAGAAATAATAAATAACTAATATACTTATTGAGAAAATTGTATTTGAAAAGGTAATTGAAAAATATCGTACAGAATGAGAATCACAGTTACTTAGTTGAGTAAAAAAAAAACAATAAGAAAGCTATTTTAGGAGCATGATTTTTGTAGGTACGTAAAATATTTACTTATATTACTTTATTCATGTATACAAAGGTAGATGAGGATTGCGGAAAACCCGAATGTTTGTCACGAGCTTGTGAGGCAAACGTCAAAAAGGAGAAATTATTTGTTGAAACGTGCCTACGTAAAGATGGATAGTATATAACATACTTTATAAATACTAGTACGATTTTAAAAATTCTTTTCTTTTACGAAACTTGTTTATCACGGAATATTTGTTTATATCTATAGCTTTGTTCTTGGTTTATCAATTTTTAAGACTTTTATTTTATTTAAAATCTGGTGCTTGTCTGTAGCTCCATTTAAATTTGAGTCAAAACTGACGAGTAGTTTTTGAGTCACATCCACAGGTTACATCTAATAATGTATATTTTACTATAGTTGACTATGTTTATTGAAGTCTTTTTTTCATTTAAGTACAAACACAATAATTATAGTTTAGAAGCTCACAAAATAGCGGTTTTTTCTGCAATTGACTTCTGACAGATAAATTACTAGGGTTGAAATAATTTTTACGTATCTATTGACACACACATTTTTTATATATATACATATTAGATATTACATTTACACTCAGAAATGCCAAATATCAACTTTTGAATCACAAAGGGAGTAAAACAAGAGAGTAAGACAATGACGTACATTTACTCGTAGTTATAAGAAAAGTTACTTGGAATGGAAATGAAGCTGTGTTGTGTTAAATAAGACAGCAGCATAAACCTGTTTACGTAACTGCTTAATTCAAGGCTTGTTGAGAAGTTTAAACTGATTATATACTGTTTAGGCGGTTATTACATTAAAGTATTAGCTTGACTTGGTGTGTCAACAGCACCTCAATGTTTTCTAACTAAGTTTAAAATAAATATATAATAACTAGCTGCTGCCCGCGACGTCGTCTGCGTGCGTTCACTGCTCGTTCCCCGTAGGTGATAGCGTGATAATATGTAGCCTATGTTCTGACCCGACTTCTTAATAATATTCGTGCCAAATTTGAAGTAAATCCATGCAGTACTTTTTGAGTTTATCCCGGACATACATTTGAAGAAATAAAGGTTCACTGCTCGTTCCCCGTAGGTGATAGCGTGATAATATATAGCCTATGTTCTGACCCGACTTCTTAACAATATTCGTGCCAAATTTGAAGTAAATCCATGCAGTACTTTTTGAGTTTATCCCGGACATACATACAGACAAACAGACAAACAGACAAAAATTCTAAAAACTATATTTTTGGCTTCGGTTATTCTTTTAAAAAAATATTCAATGTACAGTTTTGACTTTTCTACCATTTTATTATATGTATAGATTTCATGTGCGACACAACGAGTAACGTCATATTTTCACGAGTAATGCGTTTATTATATGCAAAATAATGGTGTGTTTACATTAAAAGTTTGCAATATTTCTGCTTAAGATTCTTACAAAATGAAATAAAATATCGAATATTTGAGTAATATTTGTGAATATCTATCTCCCTCTATCCCTAGGGAGTCATTCATAAATTATGTCACACGTTGAGTGGGTAAGGAGTCAACGAAGTGTGACATTGTGTGACAAGGGACGGGGACCCCTCCCCAAAATTTTGTGACATCACATTTCCAAATAATATCTTCTATACTTATTATAAAAAGAAGTCCCCGTCTTTCTGGATAAACTCGAAAACTACCAAACGGAATTTTTTACGGTTTTCAACAATAGAAAGAATGATTCTTGAGGAAGGTTTAGGTATATAATTTATTATGCTTATATGTAAATTAGCAGAAATACGGCGATAAATGTTGAAGAGGTCGCAAAAAATCTCGCCAACTGGGAGCTTTCCACGCAAACGTCGCGTAAACTAGCAAAGATGTAGTTAAGTAATGTACTAGCGAATTCAAAATCTATAAAAATGCTACAAAAAAGTCTACGATAGCATATCTCTATCTCTTACGGTTGACTTACAAATAACCACTTTTATGTTCAAATTTTTAATTAAAAACATTACGTTATTTTCAAAGCTATATCATTTAGTTAAGTATTAATCCTTATCCAAATGAATATGTTAGTTAGCTTAGGCATTTAATGCAGACTAAAATTGCTCTTTAAACTATATTAATCAGATGAATAGTTTTTCAGATATCGTCGTTAGAAGTAATTAGTAGCGAAACATTTAAAGCTCGGCGAGCCAGCGTTCTTTCCTGGAGATGCTCGCCGATTTTGTTAAATTCGACGCGGGCGAAGTCGCGGGCACAGCTTTTTTAGATATTTTAAGTATTGAAATACATCATTATTAACGAATTGCTTGAATAGAAAACACAAAAGTTTTATTTGTTTTGTTGGCGAATTGACACTCACTCACTGCTTGTATTGGGAGCCGACCTTCTATTTTAATAATGTTTCATAAATTGGACGCCTGCAAGGAGGCTGTGCTTTATCCTCATAAAATGAAAATTATGGGAAGTGCTTACTCTTAAACATCTGTATTTTTGTAACAATGCATTAATAAGTGCTGTGTGGTTACGGCACTAAAGAATGTAGCCACCCCCTCTCTTCCCGTGGGTGTCGTAAGAGGCGACTAAGGGATAACACAGTTCCACTACCTTGGAACTTAAAAAGCAGACGGATGGCCAAATAACCATCCATGCTGGCTTTGAAATACACAGGCCAAAGATGGGCAGCAGCGTCTTCGGTGCGACAAAGCCAGCCCTGCGGTCACCAACCCGCCTGCCCAGCGTGGTGACTACCTATGGGCAAAACACATGAGTTCGCGTCGTAATGTCGGGCGCGAACTTGTGGAGTTCTATGTCCAACAGTGGACTGTGATAGGCTGTAGTGGTGGTGGGTGGCATTAATATGCTTAAAATATACACTTTTATATAGAATACACATTAATATCATTCGAATTAATTTTTAATACTATTTTGGTACAAAGCACCGCATTCGGTAGAAAAATACACAAATCCCTTAGACTTAGTTAACCATAAAAAAACACTCATAATATAAGCACAGGCGCATAGACACCTAGTGATCAAACCTATTGTGACTAACCGAAAAATGTTTTCTAACTTATATTCACTCAAGTACATTAATCTTAAATATGAATTACTTTACATTTTTGAGTAGACGTTACAACCATTATAAGCATCTCCATATTACATTTTTGTGCGTCATGAATAGGATAATATCTCATTTGTCAAAGCTGGAGTTGATCACGCCCTGAGTGTTAACACACCTACATACGGCAGTATATGTATAAAAGTATAAATATGATTTACGGAACTGATAAAAAACCACAAGGCAATCTTGGAACGAACGAAGCGCGATAGATATTTTTCTATAATATTGAAGAATAGACGACTTTAAAGTTCACAGAAAAAGGATCATCTCACTGAATAATTCAGAGGGCTGGAGCAAATGCGAATAGCGCTTATCGCTGAACTAGTTTAAACTCATCGCATAAGCCTCCTTCGATACACTTTCGATATCCAGCTAAGTTTATAACTTAAAATACACCAGGCTCCATATATAGTTATAATCTATATAATCACTACATATTATAAAACAAAGTCGCTTCCCGCTGTCTGTCTGTCTATCTGTATGTATGCTTAGATCTTAAAAACTACGCAACGGATTTTGATGCAGTTTTTTTAATAGATAGAGTGATTCAAGGGGAAGGTTTATATGTATAATACATGCATAACATAGTAGAGAAACACGGATCATTTTTGCAACCGTGCGAAGCCGGGGCGGGTCGCCAGTATAATATATTATTGTTAACACTAACCTGCTGCTGGGCAAAGGGCTGATCTTTTTTTATTACAAAAGGGATATTGGTCATATTACCATAAAGCTTTTCAATTTGAAATTCTCTTGATATAGATTGTTGGGCATAGGCTCTTTCCCCACGTAGGAGAAGGATCAGAGCTTAATCCACCACGCTGCTCCAATGCGGGTTGGCGTATATATTCTCTACTATGAGTAACGATCGCTATCAGGTGTACATGATAACAACCGGGACCGAAGGCTTAACGTGCTCTCCAAGGCACGGTGGGGAGACCCACAAGGCCTACACAAACACCCAGACCACGGCAAACATCTGTATGGCCAATAAAAATGTTGTCGTTTGCCGGGATCGAACCCGCAACCGCTAGCGCAACAGCCACAAACCAGTGCTGTGACCGCTGCGTCAACGCGGCGTCGATACATATAATCGGATGACAAAATTGTCTTGTTCCCGATTTTTTTTTGCATATCTCCACATCTGCCGATACCATTCCACGGCTATTCACGCCTCTCTGACCCCGCGCTGCTGTTTTGCGACTTTTCGTAACTTTTCGCATTTATTCGGGCTTGTTAATATCTGACCCCACCTATTTGCATTTATCCGCATCTGCTCTTACCAATTCGCAGCTGTTCACGCCTGTCTGTCCCGCTCTATCATCAAACACTACGATGACCTTTTTCAATTATCGCACAATATCTATTTACCATCATAACGATTACAATTTTCGTCAAATGATATTGAATAATGTAATAGTCGGTACTCGACGCATGTTTTATGGTATATTTTACAGTTCATAGGGTACCTATTTTTCAAACGGTTTGTTTTTAGGGTTCTGTAGCCAAATTGTAAAAAACGGAACGCTTATAGATTCGTCATGTCTGTCTGTCTGTCTATCTGTCTGTCCATACGTATGTCACGGTCACTTTTTTCCGAAATTATAAGAACTATATACTGTTGAAACTTGGTAATATGTGTGCCCCCCTGTAACTTCTAAAATAAGAGAACGATAAATCTAAAAAAAATATATGATGTAGGTACATTACCATGCAAATTTCCACCGAAAATTGATTTGAATGAGATCTAGTAAACAGTTTTTTTAATACGTCATAAATCGTGAACCGCAATTTTCCTTTCATTCAATCAACTCAAATATTAAACATCGATCAGAGTTACAACGAACTACAAGAACTTTTATATTATGTTACTTGCTGCTACGGAACCCTTCATGGGCGAGTCCGACTCGCACTTGGCCGCTTTTTTCCAATTTATTTAAAGCAAATTGAATTTATTTTATCATTTGTCTTACTTATGTAGCTTGCGGCACTTATCTAACTGATTTAGTACACAGCAGAAAATATCCTGCTCAAAATCTGGACCAGCCTGACAGGGGAATTACCTCAATTTTACAGAATATCACAACTAAATAATAGTGCTTTCAAGTAGTGTTGTATTCCTGTGGTGAGTAAGGTGACCAAAGCTCCTGGGGGATTGAAGATAGGGTCGGCAACGCGCTTGTGATGCTTCTGGTGCTGCAAGGCCTATAAGCTACGGTAATCGCTTACCATCAGGTGAGCCGTATGCTTCTTTGGCGAACTAGTTGTATGCGAAATAAAACCTAAATTCGCTCCATGATTACATCTTATTTGTTGTTTTCAACTAGAATTATCGCTTCTCCGTGGATTTTTTCTATAAACTAAAATCAATAATTCTCGATCGTTAATTATTCTCCGAACTTTTTCGGCAGCACTGGTACGAAGTGAGGACTCGTATTAATAGGTAGGTACATAAATACCGCGTTATTTTATGTTTTTCATATTGTAGAAAAAAACATAAATAAAATCCAATTGGGAGTGACCAAAAAAATTCTATGGCCAATAAAAATGTCATGTACGATTTCTGAATTATAATATTTTAAATAATAATAATAATAATTTAATAATAATAATTTTGTTTATTAAAAAGTTTCTTACAAAAATCCACAAGTGATTGGAGCCTCCTTTTAAGCATGTTGTTGCCTGTACCAGGAGACTCCGCTCTTCCATTAGCATAATAGTAAAAATTAATAATAATCAAAACTAAAAATCAAATAAATAAATTAAAAAAAAAAGTTATTAGTTTTAGAATGTGATGACAATTATTTTGTTCTTTTGTGCTCATTGAAGTTGCCTAAATGTAGTTCTGTATGAGGTGAGTTGTGTGAGGTGCGTGGTGTGCGTTCGGATGGATGCATTATTATTACGTATTTGTGTTCACTGTATATGGGTATGATGTGTAGTGTACATATTTTCGTTAATTTTATGTGCTTTTCTATCACTGATTCGCGATCTGAATAAAAGATTCTGTTTCCTCATAACTGAGTGGTTTCAACCATTCTTTAATTTTTTTCTTACACTCATAATATAGCATTGGGTATACATTTAATATTTTATTTATTTTATTATACAAAAAGCATGAACGTGACTCATATTGAATGCTAGCAAATAAAGTTCTAGTCCCTGGGGTACGTGCTATTATATATTTCCTTCTTTTATTTTCTAATTGTGGGTCATAGGGAAGGGATTTATGCATTTTCAAAATTATGTGCAATAGATAAAGCTTTCGAACAGTTAGTAAGCAACTTAGTTCATACAGTTGGTCCGTAGGAAACATTACATTTTTAAAATACATAACCTTAATTAAAGCTCGCTGAGCTCGTTCTAGCGTTAGAAACTTTGTTTTTAGTGCACCTCCCCAAATGGTAATACAGTAAATTAGAATTGATTGGACTAGAGCGACATATATTTCCGTAAGAATGTTTCTTGATGTTAATTTATCATTTTTATCCGGACTTGGAATCACATGTCGTAATGTACGAAATATAAAAATTAATTTTCTGATTCTACTTGCTACTTTTTCTAGGTGCTGGTACCATGATAATCTTTGGTCCACTATAACTCCCAAATATTTCGTGCACTCAACTTTATCTATTTTAGGACAGTTACAGTTTCTGTTTTGCAAGTCTTCGCATGTATGTATTTTTATATTAAGGTCGCTATCAGGTTGTGTTTGCTTGTTTATTGAAAAACAAATATAATTTGTTTTAGCTGTATTTAGTGTAAGCAGGTTGCTTTTTAACCATTTGCTTACCAGAGTCATACCTTGCTCAGCACTTTCTTTGACATTTGTCCAAGAATTGCCAGTGAAGACGATCGCAGTATCGTCTGCATAAGAGAAGACCTTCGCTTGTTTTATCTGAATGTTGCACAGATCATTTATGTACAAAAGAAATAGCGTAGGGCCCAAAACACTTCCTTGAGGGACGCCATATGTCACAGTAGCATTTTCACTTACAAATTCACCTAGTTTGACCATTTGCCTTCTTTCCGAAAGATAGTCCCTGAATAATGAGAGTGCTTTCCCCCTAATTCCAGCTTTTTCCAGCTTATGTACAAGGATGGGCAGAGAGACAGTATCAAAAGCTTTTTTGAGATCCAAAAAAATAGACAAACATTTATTTCCTTTGTCGAATTGATTTGTTACCATCGCAGTGAGGGCCGTTATTGCATCTTCTGTTGATTTCCTTTGTCTAAACCCAAATTGAGAAAGAGATAGTATATTAAATTTATCTAAATAAATAAGTAACCTGTTGTTGAGTAATTTTTCTATAATTTTAGATATTGCTGGTAATACTGAAATGGGCCTATAATTGCTTATGTTGTCTCTCTCCCCTTCCTTGTATACTGGAGTTATTAGAGAACATTTTAGTGGAACAGGAAAAACTCCAAGTCTAAAACAGAGATTTGTCAAATGGGTAATAATGGGAATAATTTCATTTTTTATATGTTTTAGGAATTTGGTGGATATATTATCCCAACCAGGGGCACTGTCAGATTTAAGACTCATCAAGATTTTATTTACTTCAGCATTATCTGTCTCCATGAGAACAAACGACTGTGATTGTGTTGGAATTACGTTTAAAAGTTCTTCATAGTTTTCGTCTACATGGGGGTTAATCTTTTGGGCAAGGTACCTATATTTACAAAATACTTATTAATTGCAATAGCCGCTTGTATTGGCGTTGGTTTTATGTTTATTAGTTCCATATTCTGATTTTTGATATTATTTGTGTATGTTATATTTTTTATGTTTTTCCAAAGTAGTTTACTATTTTTCGTCGATTTAGCTATTAATTCCCTTTCATATTTCCTTTTCATTTTTTTAATTAAATTGTTACAAAAGTTTCTATATCGTGTGTATATAATTTTTTTTATGTTATCATGCGGGTCTTTTTTGAAATCTTTCTGTAATTTGTTACGATTTTTTATACATCGTAAAATACCAGGCGTAATCCATGGTTTAATTATTCGTTTACTTTTTGGGATTTGTCGAATTGTAGTATTTTCTTTAATAGCCTTGCTTAGTATATCTATTAGACGTTCAGTTACAAGAGCTGGGTCATCACAGAAAAGTAATTCAGCCAGATGCTGTTGCTGTAAGTATTTTAAAGCCTTATCAAAGTCTACAGTATTATATGTTTTATTTACAGGGATAGAATTTTTTTGCTTAGACAAAACTAAAAATATAGAAAAATGATCGGTAATGGTACTTTGTAAAATAGCTATGAACGCTTCATATTTCTTTTTATTAAACTTCAACATAAAGTGATCTAAACAGTTTTTATTCCTAGTTGGTAACGTGTGTCCGGGTAATATACCATACATTGACAACATATTCAGATAGTTAGTTCTATTGTTATATTCATATGCTTGTTCTGTATCTCTAGCTATTAGGTTAATATTAATATCTCCTGTAATAACTACATTTTTTGACTTTATAGACTCCAGGTACATATTTAAAGAATTTGTAAAACTTTCTGCGTTTGTATTTGAAGGGGAACGATAAATGCATACAATAATGTTATTTAGAAACTCCACTTCAAGACAGGATGCTTGGGAAAGTTTAATTTCCTTGACGTTAGTTTTCAATGTATTTTTTACGTAAACTACTACTCCGTCATTCTGGTTTAGTTGACAGGAGGTTGCGTATGAATAATAATTTGTAAGTTGGGGTAGAGACTTACTGGGACTTAATCGACATTCAGTAAGGACAATTATATCTATATCAAAGGAAAGAAAATTTAGATTAATTATAAAATCATCAAAGTTGCAATATATACTTCTTATGTTCTGTGAAACTATTGTTAAATCGTTCTTGTTTACATGCACATATTTTGATAGGTCACAATAGTCACATTCAACACTTCGCGCTAGCATTAGACTGTCTATTTCATTCAAAGTTTGTACAATTTCACCCATTATGTAGTGTTAATGTTAATATGGAGGTGTAAAATTGACGTTTTTATTTGGAAGTAATTGGACTTTTTCGTGAAGAAACGGACGTAATTATTTGGTGAGGATGTATATTTTCCACAGAATTGATTTATATAAATATATGTAATGAAGTATGTATGTGATGTATATATATGTAAGTAATGTATGTTTGTCAGCAATTGAGTAGTGCATAAGCGGAGGCATGAGTACACGTTAAGAACAAAGTTTAAATTATAATACTTAGAAATAAAGGCAAGCAGAGAACAAGTCAACAATGTGGTTCTACAGCAAATAAAATTAAACAAAAACAAAGCAATAATAAGCAAAGCATACAAGCACAACAGGGAAGATATACTTTGTACCACTGAATTTTCTCTGAATAGTCAAATGAGCTGCGATGTTTGAGGTTGCCCATTCAAAAGTTGGTGTATTTGGCCTTCATTTCTAATTGATATAATCGGAGTGTGTTCATTTTCTCGCACGTATATTTTTCCATAGGCAGTCCAACAAAACTTGAAATTTTTAGATTTCACCAGGTCTCTAGCCAGAAAGTAAAGGCGCGCAGCTTTTGGAGTCAAATGTTCAGCCAGGTATACGGGGGTATCCTCTTGAGTTCTGAATCCAAGGTGCTTGGCACAGAGCTTGCTTTTATGCTTGATGTTGAATGATTTCGCCATCCTTAGAAGGTCATTCTTGAGTAAGGTTGAATTACTTTCCACTACTATTGTTGGCGATTTATTAAATATAATAGCATAAGTAAAACAAAGTTAATGTTATTGTATTTTTGGGTTGAATTAACTTTAAAATCAAATTTTGGAGATGGCACTGAAATTTTTAGGGTTTATATTTTTTACATTTACTAAACTAATTGTCTTAATAAGGCATACAAATTGAGAAAACATAATGTGTGATCATTCATTAGTAATTCAGATTATTAAAAAAAATCACAATACTTTCGTCAGTATCTACAGGTAATTAGACGCATAAAATTCAAGATAAGAGTTTTGTACATACCTATTAGTTTTCTAAGTACTTAATATTATAGTGTATGTATTTTTAAGTATATACAAATGTTTTCATGTTATTTTTACTATTTTCAAAAACGTGTAGGTATATTAATTTCAAGTTTTTAATGTTGAGTATTTTCATGAGATTTTGTGCACTTTAGGTACTAATTTTGTATGTAATTACAGTATGTGTATCATATTCAACGTATAAATATTTACGTCACATATTATAAGCCTCGTGCCAATCGTATTTCTTAAGAAAGCTTTAATTATGCCTGTAATACCCTATCATTGGCTTTATTAAAACAGCTACGTCATTGTCTTGAAGGTAGTCATTATCGTCTTATAATTATTAGTGTAACTAATTCAACTCGTATATTGCATGTTCTTAGTAATTGATAGATTTAATTGATAGATTTCATCATTAATAGATCAAATACAGTCTTCATTTTGATTGTAAATAAAGACATTTGATCTCTCTAGACGTGAATGAACTCAAAAATCTCGAAGTGAAAAGGGCAAATTTGAAAGTCGTTTATATTATGATAACTATACAAATAGAATGATATTTATTATTTGTCTGGTGAAAAATAATACTAAAATAACAAATGTTAGTAAATTTAAAAAAGGTTTTGGTATAAAAATTGTACGAAGATAAATATTAGTTCCACACGAAAGAATCACAGGCAAAACAGTCCCAGAGGAGTTGTCTAAATAAAAAATGACTGTTGTCCGAATACCCAAAATCTGTTCCAAGAATATATATGAGTTGCATTTCGAATTCGATGTAAAAATACGACGAAAAAACATTGTATGGCATTTTATTTTAACTTACAAAATTTAAATTTATTGACTACTAGCTGGGCCCCGCGGTTTCATCCGAGTAAATTTGAGAAAAAATCGAACTAAAATAGTCTATAAACATTTCAGGAAATGAACTACCCTAAACAAAAAGATTTTTCAATTGGTTAAGATTTTTAATTTTTTTTTGTATGTAGTGGGTATGTACCTATTAAAACCTTCCGTGGACCTTAAGGAACATACAAAAAAAATAGCCAAATCGGTTGAGCCATTATCGATATTATTTATATTGATAATCTTTTCAATTAGCATAAAAGTACGATATTTTCATGGACGAAACATTCTGTACTATCTATACTAATATAATAAAGCTGAAGAGTTTGTTTGTTTGGTTGTTTCTTTGTTTCTTTGTTTGTTTGTTTGAACGCGGTAATCTCTGGAAATACTGGGCCGATTTGAAAAATTCTTTCAGTGTTAGATAGCCCATTTATCGATGAAGGCTATAGGCTATGTATCATCACGCTAAGACCAATAGGAGCGGAGTCCACGCCGACGAAGTCGCGCGCAGAAGCTAGTATGTATTAAATGGATTGAATAACAGTTACAAAAAGAATATTAAATATTATATAATACTGTTATAATACATATATTTTATACAAAAGTATTTATGAGATACTTGAACTCACCGTAACCAGTTGTAAAAACACACAAGGTCACCAATAAAGTATACTGGAGTAAGTATTGTTATAACTTTTATCAAACTGTTCAGCATCAAAAATCTTATTTCGAGACAGCAATAAAAAAAGGTCTGTTATATAAAATATATTTCCACAATCTCTTTCCGCTGTTTGTACTCGGTAAACCGTAATTTCCATTCCGAAACGTCTTCCGGAAGATTGCAAACTTTTAATTCGAGCATACGGCATCGTCTTAAAACTTTTCCATTATTAAAAATGTCTGAAAATCTTCGTTTCGTTTTCGAGACCAAATATTATTTTTGACTAAAGGCTTGCTGTTTTAATACTATTCTGTTTTAATAAATCATCGGAAAGTAAACGCCTCGTCTAGAGTACCTTGGTATTCGTATGTATATAACAAAATAACATAAACGATTTTACTTACATACCAGAAGAAAAGTTAATCTATCTATATACTTATTATAAAAATAAGTCCCCCGGCCGCGTCTTTCTGTCCTCCTGTCTGTCTGTCTGAACGTGATAAACTCGAAAACTACTGAACGGATTTTTACACGGTTTTCAACAATAGAAAGAGTGATTTTTGAGGAAGGTTTAGGTATATAATTTATTATGCTTTTATGTAAATTAGCAGAAATACGGCAATAAATGTTGAAGGGGTCGCAAAAAATCTCGCCAACGGGAACCTTCCCTCGCGAACGCCGCGTAAACTAGCAAAGATATAGTTAAGTAATGTACTAGCGAATTCAAAATCTATAAAAATGCTACAAGAAAGTCCGCGACAGCATATCTCTATCTCTTACGGTTGACTTACAATAACCACTTTTATGTTCAAAGTAATTAAAACATTACGTTATTTTCAAAGCTATTTTCTTTAGTTCAGTATTAATCCTTATGCAAATAAATATGTGAGACTGTGAGTTAGCTTAAGAATTTAATGCAGATTAAAATTGCCCTTTACACTATATCAATCAGATGAATAGTTTTTGAGATATCTTCGTTAGAAGTAATTATTAAAAATAATTCATGCGCAACGAAGTGGGCACGGGTCGGCTAGTTTTAAAAATAATTTAATAGCTAAAGTATATTATTAAGTTCAAGATTATTCTGGCCCTTTCCTCACTACAAAATCTATATTTCAAAGCGGCGACAGCATTACATTAACTACTAGCTGTGCCCGCGACTTCGTCTGCTTGAAATTTAAATTGTAAATTGGAAAATAGTTATTGTTCAGTTCGTAGTTATAAAAAAATCTAAAATAAAAGTAGCCTAAGTTACTCCTTATTACATCAGCTATCTTCCAGTGAAAGTCACGTCAAAATCGGTCCAGGCGTTTCAGACATTAGCCGAAACAAACAGCCAGACAGACAGAGAAACAGACACACAAAAATTAAAAAAAATGTTTTTTTTTTTAAATATAATTATGTTCCGTGTATACATAAGTGCAATATGAACTTAGTAAAAAGCGGTTATTTTAATATTACAAACTCCAACACACTCCAATTTTATTTATTTGTATAGTTTTTAGATTGAATATAATCAGTTTATTAAATAAAAAAAATGTAACTTTTAAAATTGAAACCTACAATAAAGTAATTTTTGTTATGGTTAAAATTCTTTTGATTTTTTACTACAAATAATTTTTAAGCAGTTTTTTAATTAAATATGTTTGATTTTAATTTAATAAAGAAATAACTCTTATATTAAACATGGCAATTTGATGTGATAAGTATAATTTATTATATAATAATAGAACGAAATCGTAAACAAATAATTATTTAATTTAAAAAGGTAGGATATGGCGAAATAAAATGTAAAATGAATAGGACCATTTTCGCAAAAGACGATAAACAATCTAACAAAAAGCAGTTCTGATACAACAAAGGCAGAACACAATGTACATTTTACAGGTGTGTGATGAATGAGGTGGAATATGAAGAGTAGCCTAGCCCGCGTTCCCAAAGAAACACTCTCCATTCCACGATTTATGCGTTCCAGTCAGACTGTTGGCACGAAAATCCTTTAAAATACAAGCACTTTTCCGTACTTTGATGTTCTATTGTTATATTTTTTACCCTCGAGGATACTTTTTTATTTGCACGTTGTTTGCATAAATTGTTGTTTTGTTGCTGCTCATAAAATAGGTTTCGTACGGTATATTTTGACAATTAAAGTCCATTTTGCGATATTAACTTAAGACTAAGTATTTATAGTCATGTTTTAATAAGTAGGTAAGTAGTAAGTAAATAAAACTTACATTCGTGGGTATTTTTTGAACAATTCCATTATATATATTCCACAGCGGAGTCAACCCTGCTGGAAAAATCTCATAGAATATCATAGGATAAACAAAATATTCTATGAGATTTTATGAGTTACTTGTATTCCTATGAGCCTGAAAAAAATTTGATCATAAACATTCTATGATATTTTATGAGTATTTCACCAACTCATAGATTCTCATAAAAATGTTACTTCTTGTCGCTATGAGATTTTATGAGTAATTTCAACATTAGACGAACAATGAGTAATACTTATGAGATTTTATGAGAATTTCGAGATTAACATTTCTATGAGATTTTATGAGGAAAATTGAAAGAAAAGTAGCTCATAAGAAGTTATAGACAATTTATAAAGAAGTTATGAGCAGTATTGCATTGAAATTCTTATGAGTTTCTATGAGTAATTTCGACGACAAATACACATATAAAATACCATAGAATATCTATATTTTATGAGAATTTCGAGATTAACATTTGTATGCGATTTTATGAGGAAAATTGAAAGAACAGTAGCTCATAAGAAGTTATAGAGAACTTATGACGTAGTTATGAACAGTATTGCAATTGAAATTCCTATGAGTATTTATGAGTATTTCCCATATGCAATCGATATACAATCCATCCTAAAATAAATCTTATTTTGTAAATAAATATGGCGTAATGGGTAACCATAGACTACTATAGTGCTGTAATATATGTTGATAAATGTCGATGTCGGTAAATTATTTAGAGATAACTTGACATGATAATTTCGTGATTTTTGTATTTTAATGTTTTAAATAATCTGATGAAGTTGACGATATTACAAAAGTGAGTTATTCCGTATAGAGTGGCTAATGAAAGAAGGCACACTGAAATATTTTTTTATTTGTCATGTTCGTTTCAAATTAGATTTCTGAAAGTACCTACTTTTCGGTATTTGAGGTTTCTCTGTGTTTTGATAAATTTTACCCTTGAGTTGTGACAGCCTTTTCATGCATCGCCATTTCGTTCGTGTTGCAAATAATATCTGCAGTCCGGCCTCTCAAAGAATGCGTTTCTGACACCTGTCAATTCGTCATGACTAGTGATGTACAATAAATAACATTAATAATATTTAGTAACGTTATTTATTGCATTCATTATGCATATTTATTCAATTTCATTTATATGTTGTTATTTTTTATTGGAATTAAATATCAATATATTATTCACAATGTAAATAAATTTTTAATGAATCAATTAATTTGAATTGAATCGTAATTTCTGAATTAACGAAGGGAAAAAAGTTATATTTATTGGAAAATGTATATTATGAAATACATAATTTTAAGCATTAAACAATGAAGACTATGTCATACCGGGTGTATTTGGAACGCTTGAAAAGATTTAAACCTAATAATATACTATTCATATATAATTATATTTAAATATATGTATAAAGATATTGTTAAGTTTTGTTTTGTGTTTTGTTATTCTGTTTTGTTTGTACTGTTTTGTTATCAATACGAAAGATATGGATGGTCTAAGTAATAAACACAAACACAAATATTATTTTACAAAGTGACATTAGCAACTGTCATTTTAGTCTACTGAATTATTGATTCTACTTTAGTTACACTATTTATAACTCAAGATCGGCTGAACCGATTTGGCTGAAAATTGGTAGAGAGGTAGCTTAGAACCAGGAAACGGACATAGGATACTTTTATTTTTTTGTATCAAATTTTGTAAGCATCTGTAATTTGGTCCAACTTGGGAGATGGGGTAGTTTTTATCTCAATTAGATCCTGTAGGTAGCGCTGCTATCGTTATGTAACTCCGAAACTACTGAACCAATTTGTATAGAATTTTGTAAGCATCTGTAATTTGGTCCAACTTGGGAGACAGGGTAGTTTTTATCTTAATTGGACCCGGTAGGTGGCGCTGCTATCGGTATGTAAGCAATCAAATTTGGTAGCTGTTTTTTCCGGCAGGACAACTTCTGCCGAGTCCACTAGTACTATATAATACAAATAACCATTTATCTCAGAAACGTTTTTTAAAAACATTTTAGTACTTATGTATTTTGCGAACTCTCGTTGACCGCGAGAGGCGCGACTAGTGCATGCGAGAGTACGTTGACCTCGCGCCGGTCAGCTGATGGCGCGCATGAACTTGTGGTATTCAATGACATTGCCGATTTTTTCAAAACGCGATTATTCTGAAGCATTATCTTCAAATTGCTGTTTCATTATTTTTCCCAAACCAGATTATACCAAAAAAAGTTATGAAGAGGCAAGAAAAAATTTCTTTTCGCGTTTTTTTTTACTTGTATCATGTCATGTCATGCCAACGCTATCATACCTCTTCGTTTTTTCAAGCGTTCCAAATACACCCGGTATAGTATATCATTTTTTACCAGAAATATAAAGTAGTAAGTAATTTTATTTTCAATGTTTTTTTTAAATTCATCTGACTGATATTATGACACTAGTTTTTTTAAGTTTTCTTTGAGCGTACCTTTATTATATCATTTTAACTTTATTAAATACTAAGTACATTATGTATTATAAAATATATAAAAATCAAATGCTGTTCGTTAGTCTCGCTAAAACTCGAGAATGGCTGGGCCGATTTGGCTAATTTTGATCTTGAAATGTTTGTGGAAGTTCAGGGAAGGTTTAAACGGTGAGAAACATAAATAATATGTAACGGAAAATACTAAAAACGACGATTTAATTTTCCAATACAAAATGTTCCTAGCGGGGAAATTTGATGTCTTTTATCAAAAACTATTAAATAATTAACGCCCAACGAAGTGGGCACGGGTCGGCTAGTATATTATAAAACTAGATTCTGCGCGCGACTTCGTCGGCGTGGACTCCGCTCCTATTGGTCTTAGCGTGATGACACATAGCCTCTAGCCTTCCTCGATAAATGGGCTATCTAACACTGAAAGAATTTTTCAAATCGGCCCAGTAGTTCCAGAGATTACCGCGTTCAAACAAACAAACCAACAAACAAACAAACAAGCAACCAAACAAACTCTTCAGCTTTATATTATTAGTATATATTATAAAACTAGCTTCTGCGCCCGACTTAGTCGGAGTGGAATCCACTCCTATTGGTCTTAGCGTGATGACACATAGCCTATAGCCTTCCTCGATAAACGGGCTATCTAACACTGAAAGAATTTTTCAAATCGGCCCAGTATTTCCAGAGATTACCGCGTTCAAACAAACAAACAAACAAACAAACAAACAAACAACCAAACAAACAAACTCTTCAGCTTTATATATTAGTATAGATTATAACGTTTTATTTTATATTATACAGACAGATTATTATAATTATTAAGATTAAAAAAACATTCGATTACAATTGCCTCGTCATTTTGTCACATCACTACAAAAAAAAATAGTTGACAATTGACATAACCTTGAAGCAGCGCCGTTTGACGTGGTTTGACTTTTAAAAGCTATTGTTTTTATATTTGTTAATTAAGTAATTGTAATAATTTTAGCCCAAAATTGGTAGGTACATTTATTGTAAGTTGGCATAATTGTTCGAATTTTAATGTTATCGCTCGTTAATAAGGTAAGGTGGTAACGTTATAGAGTAGAGGTGTAATAACAAATGTTAATATTATATTTAGTAAATTATAAATTATTTTTAGTTTAAGTATAATAATTTTAGTCCTATTCATCAGTTTTCAGAAGTAATGAAAATGTATAACGATTCTATGATGTTGAGTACCTGTGTAGGTAAAATAGTTAATAAAATTTTAACTTTATAACCTATAAGAACTATTTACTTAGTAGGTAGCATTCAAAATATTTTTTTGTCATGGTTTTATTTATGTTTATTTACATAATTATCAAATTAATAAACAATATGTACAAATTCACAATTATAAGTAGCAAAAGAAAACCACTAAGGTTTGTACAATACACATGTAAGGTTTGTACATTTTACATTTCATAATGATAAAAAAGTAGTATTAATGGTAAAAATAGTATTTAAAAAATAAAACAATTACAGTTAACTTTTCATTTGGTACATCAATTTTTATACAATGTATTTTAATAATATTTATTTTTTCTGTGTTGTCAAAAGATAAAAAAAATTAAGTTTTTGTTTAATATTATTGCTTTTGATACATTCAACCAAATGTGATGGTAGTATATTTATTAAGGGATTATGTAAGTCATTGTTCTCTCACCATACACGTTGTTGGCAAGAGCTGTGTTTAAGTGGTTTCTCGCTACAACCCGTGTAAATGTAGGGTGCTGAACACGTTGCCTAAACTTACTACTCCAGAAATTTTCTTTTAGAACAGTATACTCAAACTTTTTATGTACTGGTATAATACTTTGCAATGATTAAAAAGTGCAATTTTGTCATTATGAAATTCAGTCCTAATATTTGATGAAACAATGTTTTTTAATATCTTAATTGTAATTTGTATATTTTGTTTAGGTAACTTTTGTAGGTACGACCACAACTACTGAGGCCATATTGGATATACGAATCTGCCAGAGCATAATAAAGTAACAATCTAATTTTTAAAGGGATTCTTTTTTTTAAATCATTATGTTAACTAAAAATTGTCTTAATTTGGCACATACTCGATCTATTTGTGATCTCCATGAAAAGTTGTTGTCTATTACCAGACCTAAGTAAATCTGTGAATTAACAACTTCAATAGCTGAGCAAGCACAGCTATTTTTATCTTTGACATGTAAACAGTTGTGGTTGTGAGCAATCAATTTTGTTGTGAGAGTGTCGCTGATGTGATGATTTTATAATTAAAAGTTTACTTTTGTTTGTATTAATTAAAATTCCTACATCATGGCACCACTGTATCAATATGTCGAAGTGCTTCTGAGGAATATTATATATTAGTATTCGTTATATATTATTTTTCATTAACTAATATTGAAATTACCATAAAAAGAAAAATTGAAATTTTTGCTGTTGTCATTTTCCATACAGCTTAGACACATATTAATTTTTTTTTTACAGTTTTAGATTTATTTATATAAACAACAAATTTAAAATTGGTTCTATCAAAATTAAAAATGAAAAAGTTATTCTTTAGCATAAAAATTGTACCCTACAGTTTAAAATTACTTATTTATATATTGTTCAAACATATAAATTAATAAAAAAAGTCAGTGCTAAATCGCTTTTATATAAACAATTTAATTTGCAATAACAAATGTTGAGATCAATAATTGAGATAAAAACTACCCTATCACCCAAGTTGGACCAAATTACAGATGCTTACAAAATTTTATAAAAATTGATTTAGTAGTTTCAGAGTTTATCGCTAACATACATCGTGACACGAAATTTTTATATATACATAATTATATAGATAGATATGTATATATATTTATACAAGGTTACTTTTTCATCAATATCCACTTTTTAACATAGTTCATCTGGATTAAAAATGAATAGCTCATCAATACAACATCATTTCTAAATCTCCGATTGATTGTTTACGATTTTTTATTCCACATTAATCGCTTGAGCCTGTAATGTCCTACTGCTGGGTATAGACTTCTTTCCCCATGTTGGATAAAGATCAGAGCTGCTCTCCGAGGCACGGTGGGGAGACCCACAAGGACTGCACAAAGGATCAGAGCTGCTCTCCGAGGCACGGTGGGGAGACCCACAAGGACTGCACAAACACCCTGCCACGGCAAACATTTGTATGGCCAATACAAATGTTGGATAGCCTACAGGACATGAGGCATCGATTTTTGGGGTTGGGGAACTGTCGAACTGTACCACTTCCACCCCCAGCACTGCACATATATATATAGAAATCCGAAAAAATAACCAAAACTGAGTCTATCTATGCCCAGTTCTGGGGCTAGGAGTGGTACCAGAGGGTAAAACCCACCCACCCCCTCCCAAAACCCCATAAATCGATGCCCAGTGCTGGGGGTGGAAGTGGTACCAGAGGGTAACCCACCCACCCCCTATCCTCCCCCAAAACCCCATAATTAGATGCCCAGTGCTGGGGGTGGGAGTGGTACCCCTTCCACCTCCCAAAACCCCAGAAATATATGTCCAGTGCTGGGGTTGGGAGTGGTACCAGAGGGTAACCCACCCACCTCCCTCCTATCCTCCCCCCAAAATCCCATAATTAGATGCCCAGTCGCGGGAGTCCCCTTCCCCTCTCCTCCCAAAACTCCATAAATCGATGCCCAGTGCTGGGGGTGGGAGTGGTACCCCTTCCCCCTCCCAAAACCCCAAAAATATACACCCAGAGGGTAAAGCACCCACCCACCCCTCCTCCCCTCTCCCCCAAAACCCCATAAATCGATGCCCCAGGTCCTATAGACTTACCCAAATGTTTGTCATGTGCGGGGATCGAACCCACAACCGCCAGCGCAACAGCCACAAACCTAATAAATGTGCTTAAGATAATTCTTTCTAATTCAAAAATGGTTGAAAAAGGTTGAAGGTTGAAAAAAATACAACAAAATAATTATTACGTTTTTCTTTTACGATAGGTGTTACGGCGCTAGACAGCCCAGCAGTGCCCCAGAGGTCTGGGCCCATCAGAGACCTCCGGCGGGCTGGCTAAGCGTCGGGTACACAGTACCGATGATATTAATCAGCTGCGCGAGCCGGTTTTAACTTATTGCAAATTATAACTCACCGTCAAAGGAGAAGCTCGGCTATCCGGTCAAGTACCGTCAGGGTAGGTATGTGTAGGTAGTGGAATAGTGTGGTGACGTTGGTGTGTGATAAAGTGACCTGACAGCACTCGACAGCGCCGCGACTCGACGGCAAATCAGGAACGACGATCACTCCAGCACACTCGAACTCACGGTCACGGAATTAATAATCTTATATAAACAAAACGTCGGCAGAGAAAAATCCAAGGTTAAGGCACACAAATACCAACACGCACAATTAATCGTCAAAGCAAATCCATATAACACGGAACAGTTACAGCAGGTTTCAAATACATATACACTTTAATCTCACTAACACAATTCACCCGGCCAAACATATCACTCAATACTCGTTAAATCAATTGCCCATACAATCGAAATAAACGCGCCGGCATACAACGAGATTAATACAATTAAGACAAATCATGCGTCAATCATAAAAAGACCCCAGCAAATTATAACTTCTCTAATCAAAATGGCGCTCATTTTCGGGGTTCACAAAAAGACACCGCGCCGTAAAGCATACACGAGGTCAAGCTAAATAGTTTCACTATGCACGAGTTATTCGCGCCGATATACAAGAAAGTTTATCGAAGTTCAATTGCAGAAATTATTACGAGTAATTAAATCGATAATTTATCTCGGTTCAACAGCAAATTTAGAATATACGCGTATGCAGTGAAATTTAGCTGCAAATCGCAGCGGGCGGCACAAGTAAGAACGCGGCGTGCGTTCCGCCCGGTCTCAGAAAACGACTGACCGCCGGTCAAGGGGGGGGTCGCGGAGTCGACGCGAGTGCGCTCGCAACGGTCGTACGATATATCACGAACCACACCGAGACTGCCGCGAATTTCAAACTGTCGCCTATACCATGCTATCCAGCGCGAACAGTCCCCCGTCCCGGACAGAAGGGCATTATGTCCGCGAGAAAATCGTAACCGAGACAAATTTCAGAGACGAGTGGACGGGGTCGAGGAGCCGCGGGAGAAGAGCGGCTCCGGACAGCTCCAACTTAGGGATCGACAGGCGCGACACAATGGAGAGCCACTCTCGCAAGAGAGCACCGTTAAGAGGCTCGGGTCTCGCCTAACTACACACTAAGTCCCAGCGCGTCATTTAAGAGGACGTTAGGAAGAGAACCTACTATATCATAAGGACATGTACTCAAACTAGTATGCTAGGATGATCGCTAGCAGGGACAACACTAATTCAGTTTTTCCCCTAGGAGCCGGAGGCTCAACGCCTCCGATGCCTAGTACTCGGCGCGATCCAGAGCTCCAGGGGAGCCCGAGCCCTCCCACCACCCTAGTAGAGGCCCCACAATGTTGTGAAGGTGGCCGTGGTGGGAGCTAGGGCGGCAAGTTCCTATCTGGAACTGCCGGACCCGTCCTCGCGCCGGGGGTCCTCGAAGCGACAGTCGGACGGCAATCCGACCACCGGCGGCGAGGTAGGGCTACGCGGATAGGCCCGAAACTCAGGGGGCCCCGGCCTCGCTGGCCGGGACAGATAAGAAGTCGCAGGGACTTGATAAAGTCGCCGACACCGACCAAGGGGGGGAGGGTGTCGCTCCAGTCGCGGCCACTCAGCTAGCGGAGGAGACAGGGGTCTGCACGACCGCTGAGTGGCGGCAGATTCCCGCTCAACCTGCGGAGGGGGGGTGCAGACCCCCCCGCCCCTGGCAGGGTGACCCCCCAACTGATCAGGGGGACGTCCCCTGTCCAGGCCAGAGGTGCAGGGGTTGGTGCGCGACTCAGAAGCGTCGCGCGCGTCAGGAGGGCGCTCACGAGCGCCCCCGCCCGTGGCGGAGGCGCGGTCGGGAGGGACGCGAGGGGAAGCGCTGATCGGGCCCAGGCACAAGACCTCATGATGAGGGCCCGAACAGTGCGGACAGGGCCGCTGGTGCGGGCAGTCCCTTTGCAGGTGCCGTTCCAGACAGGAGTAGCACCAGCGGCGTTCTCGCGCTATGGTCCGCCTAGCTTGCGCGGGCTTAGCCCGCAGCTTAGGGCAAGACACGGCTCGGTGATCCGAACCGCGGCAGTAGTTGCAGGTGTTGCAGGTTGCAGGGGAGGGAGTAACCTCCCTGGCCACTAGGCCGACATAGGTAGGGAGCGGGCGGCGCTCTCCGGAAGAAGCCTCAATTGGCTTCCGCGGAGTCGGCTGCGACCTCCCTGGCGGGTTCAGCCTTTCAGGTGCCCGGGAGTTGTCGGCGGCGCCCGCCGCGTTTGTGACCTGCCTACACTGTTGCTCGAGGAAGAGCAGCAGGTCCTTGAAAGACGGGATGTGATCAGCTCCGTCCCCGCCGTACCTCTCCTCGAAGTGGATGCGCAGATCGAGGGGTAGGCGGGACAGCACTAGGTGGAGCAATAAAAATGATCCTCCGACCCCTTCGTCGACCGGAAGCTCCAGACGTCTCAAGGAATTGCATGCGACTACGACAGGGTTGATAATGTCCTGGCGTAGTCTCGCCTTGTCCTGCAGTAGCGGAAGGTTAAGCAGCTGACGAGCATACTCGTCCGCCAGTAGGCGAGTATTTGCGTACCTCCTCTCGAGGAGGTCCCTTGCAATCAGATAGGAGTCGTCGGTCAGCGTCAAATGACCAACGACAGCAAGAGCCTCCCCTTCAAGGGAGGAGAGCAGGTATGCCATTTTTTGACCGAGGGACAAGTCCCCTCGGGCGTCGACTAAGCTATCGAAAAGGCCTATGAAGGCCAGCCATTCACCCAGAGCGCCCGAGAACTTAGGCAAGTCTAGAGTGGGCAACCTACCTAACAGCTCCGCTGGAGCTGGCTTCCGGCTTGGAGACACCAGAGGCGCCAGGCTCTGCATCTGGCCCTCAGGCTCCAGCTGGCCCCTTGCCTCAATCAATTCATCCGTTATATCGATGAACTGCTCGTAGTCCTTGTGCGCGGAGTCTTTGACCCCGCTTTCCACGTCAGAAGAGATCAGCTCTGAATACGCGTCCTCGACCATGGCCATCCGCTCCTCAATCTGTTCCGCCCGCTGCACCAAATTATGCACGCGATCTGTACGCCCTATCAGAGTGCGGGCGTGCGACGCCCAGCGCAGCTGCTCCTGAATGATCAGTGCAGGTGCCTTGGTTTGCCTGTGTGGCGGCATCATAAAGAAATAAACAATTCAGTGATAGAAACAAATTCAGCAATATAAACAAATACAGTAATATAAATTCAGCAATAGAACCCAATTCAGTAATACAAGCAAATGCAGCAGCACAAATTCAGCAATAGAAACAAATTCAACAAATAAATTCAGTAACAAAATTCAATAACAAAAATTCAGTAATAGAGAAATTCAGTAAATAATCAAATGCAGTAATAGAACTCAGCAATATAACAAACCCAGCAAATAAATTCAGTAATAAGGACAAAACAAAAACCCGGGATGTCGCACACAGGCCAACCTTCCCCTACCTACCCGCCAGCAATATAGGTACCTAACCCTATCAAAAAGAGCTCGCGCAGCTCAAGGCGCGGTAACCACGCTCTGCTACCAAATGTTACGGCGCTAGACAGCCCAGCAGTGCCCCAGAGGTCTGGGCCCATCAGAGACCTCCGGCGGGCTGGCTAAGCGTCGGGTACACAGTACCGATGATATTAATCAGCTGCGCGAGCCGGTTTTAACTTATTGCAAATTATAACTCACCGTCAAAGGAGAAGCTCGGCTATCCGGTCAAGTACCGTCAGGGTAGGTATGTGTAGGTAGTGGAATAGTGTGGTGACGTTGGTGTGTGATAAAGTGACCTGACAGCACTCGACAGCGCCGCGACTCGACGGCAAATCAGGAACGACGATCACTCCAGCACACTCGAACTCACGGTCACGGAATTAATAATCTTATATAAACAAAACGTCGGCAGAGAAAAATCCAAGGTTAAGGCACACAAATACCAACACGCACAATTAATCGTCAAAGCAAATCCATATAACACGGAACAGTTACAGCAGGTTTCAAATACATATACACTTTAATCTCACTAACACAATTCACCCGGCCAAACATATCACTCAATACTCGTTAAATCAATTGCCCATACAATCGAAATAAACGCGCCGGCATACAACGAGATTAATACAATTAAGACAAATCATGCGTCAATCATAAAAAGACCCCAGCAAATTATAACTTCTCTAATCAAAATGGCGCTCATTTTCGGGGTTCACAAAAAGACACCGCGCCGTAAAGCATACACGAGGTCAAGCTAAATAGTTTCACTATGCACGAGTTATTCGCGCCGATATACAAGAAAGTTTATCGAAGTTCAATTGCAGAAATTATTACGAGTAATTAAATCGATAATTTATCTCGGTTCAACAGCAAATTTAGAATATACGCGTATGCAGTGAAATTTAGCTGCAAATCGCAGCGGGCGGCACAAGTAAGAACGCGGCGTGCGTTCCGCCCGGTCTCAGAAAACGACTGACCGCCGGTCAAGGGGGGGGTCGCGGAGTCGACGCGAGTGCGCTCGCAACGGTCGTACGATATATCACGAACCACACCGAGACTGCCGCGAATTTCAAACTGTCGCCTATACCATGCTATCCAGCGCGAACAATAGGTATAAATAAATATATATATGTCGTTAAGTGAACATCGAAAGATAAGGACCTAGGTACATAATTAATAATATGATATACATAATTATATAATTCAACTCCGATACCATAATAGTAAATATCGGATATCAGAAATAAAAATATTCGTTATCGTTATCCGAAATTATCTGAAGCTTTTATATACTGATATATAAAAGCTTCAGATAATTTCGGATACAGACTGAATTTAAAAAACGTTACGACATGCTTTTGTCGTTTTGTTCAGTTGAACTAACATCCTGCCACAGCCGCAAGTTATCTTTTGTTAGTGTTTACTATTTCCTTCTCTTACTTTTATTAGATATTTCTTTATCTCTCTAAATATAACTCTATTTTTTTATAATTGAAATTCGTACGTATCGAATAATATATTTATATTTCATTTTATAACCATATTCGAAAGTACATAAGATCCATAACATCACTGTATAATATTATCATGACATTTTCAAAATAAATAATTACCTATATGAAGTTAATATGCCAATTTAACGATAAATACATATTTGACCATGTTTGTTAAGTACAATTTTTGGTTCTAAATTGATGATATTAATTACACATTGATTTTTTAAATAAATAACTTCATATCAGCAAAGATACATAACTAATAGGGAATAAAAAGAAAATGATATTTATTTCTTAGTTTCACACATAAATTATGTAAGGTAATAAATACTTTGTACAACTGACTGACGCGTTGGCGCAACGGTCACAGCACTGGTTTGTGACTGTTGCGCTGGCGGTTGCGGGTTCGAGCCTCGCACATGACAAACTTTTGTATTTGCCATACAGATATTTGCCGTAGTCTTGGTGTTTGTGCAGTCTTTGTGGGTCTCCCTACCGTGCCTCGGTGAGCACGTTGAGCTGTTAGTCCCAGTTGTTCTAATGTACTTACACCTGATAGCGATCGTTACTCATAGCAGGGAATATATCCGCCAACCAGCATTGGAGCAGCGTGGTAGATTAAGCTCTGATCCTTCTCCTTCATGGGGAAAGAGGCCTATGCCCAGCAGAGGATATTACAGGCTAAAGCGATAATTGACTAAAAATTCTCTATCGAATTTGTAACAGTTTTAATATTTATTTCTTTAAATTATATAAGTACTAGAGTATATAGGTAAATATAATCAATACTGAAACTAAAGCTAATAAAATCTATTAACTTTCAGAGCTTAATGGAACTTTCGACCTTTACTCGTAAAAGCGCTGTTAAAAATTACACATTTTTTTATACGCTAATAAACAAAATTAAATGAAAAAAATATTTGAGTTAAAGTGCAAAAGTCGAGAATAGCTAGCTCAATTTGGTTATTTTTCTTTTTTTTTATAGATTGTTAACACATTGTAACGTAACAATAAACACAATTCGGCTGTTTTAGTGAACGGATATGGTTCTAAATTATTAGTCTATAAATTTTAGTTATACTTGAGATAACAAACGCATAAATTGAAATGTGAGTTGACACGTAAACATAAAACAGTCATTTTAATGGACAAAAAATTGTTCTATTTTCATTAGGGTCTCAAATTTTAAGTTGTACTTAAGAAAGAAATTTATTGCTGGGAACTGAACAGCTTAATTATCGTGTTAAAATATTAGAGTGATAAATTTTATATTCGAGACAAGCTTAAAATTTTGTGTTGACAGAATTGTTAAAACTTGATAAGGTGAACGTTCTAAGCGTGGGAGTGTTTTTTTTGCTGGAAGTCACAAGACGCCAGGGTTGCCATCACAAAGTTTTGAGTTACCGTGTTTTGGAATAAAAACTACAAAATTGACGTGTATTTACTTTACATTAACTCGTAAGATTAAAAATGACAATAAATAATTGTGTTTGCTAGCAGCAAACGAGAAAACTGACTTCGAGTGTACTGACAGGTAATGCAGCGTGGGTGGACGAGAAAGAGTTGACAAACGCACTGGTCGTCACTGTGATTTTCGAGGGTTCACTTTGGTTTGTCTGGGATTCCATTGTCATATCCTGGTTTTCTTACCGTAGTGCCAGCCTTGGGATGTCTCCTTTCAAACAAAGAAGAATTGTAGGAATCGGTTCGTGAACGACGGGGTTGTCCCCGAACGTACATAAAAGGAATATATTAATGCGGTCGAATTTAGTAGCTATCTCCTTTTCGAAGTCGGTTAAATAACTTCCTTTTGAAATCGGTTGAATAATACATTATTCTTCGCAGCCGTCATGCAAGTTTATCGTAACTAACGTTTTTTTTCTTCGGCTTATTCAATGTGTATTGGTTTTTTTTCCTTATATTGTTTATCTTTTGTTGTGTTTTGTTTAATTGATTTACGCAATTTCCTTTGGATCGGATAAAAGTGCTTACAGCCAGTAAAGCTCAATTTATTGAGGAAGTAATAATTTTATTCCTTGTTTTTTTGTAATAATTTTATTCCTTGTTTTTGTGTTGCACTATAATGACTTATAAACTATCGATTAAATTATTAGGAGAAACAATTACACATTGGATTGTCGTATTTTTGAACACAGCAATGAACGTACTGCTGTGTACCGCGGTTATCACCGAATTTCCGTGTAATATGGGAATGGCCGTGTAGATGGTAACACTGCAGGGCGTAGAATTTTTTCGGGAAGTTTGGGACGCACGAAGGAAGGGGAGAGGGGTAGTGGACGCGAGATTTGAATATATACGATGGAGAGTTTGAATTCGGGGCAGTCAGTTTCGACAGTCGGGATTCGATTTTGAATTCGAAGTATAGTATGGAGGAAGAGAGCACGTAGGCCTCCGCGGCCGCCGCGGCCTCTTGGCCGGCGAAGCTATGGAACTTCTGACTTAGATTAAAGATAGAAATACCTAAAAAGTATTTTTTAGATCTGGTTCAGAGATTTCATTAGCGTAAGCTGGCCGAGTGGCAATGTCGCTTCAGTGTAGTTCGCGAATTAGTTTAATTTAATTTTACTGATTATTATTAAGTGCAATTCTTTATTATAAAAATTCTTAATTGTAATCCGCTAAATAAATTCAGTGAAAGACCTGTGATGAAGCGCTCCTGATTGGTTCGAATGCATTAATTTTTTATATATTTGCATGTGAAACAATTTTACAATTTAGATACGTTAGGATATAAATCTGTGAGTCACCAATTAGTGTAGAATTAAAATGATGCATGTTTGGTTTTCTGCATGTTGGGTTTCTTTTACTGATTTTTATAACTTTTACGGAGATTTTTAATAAAAGATATCTAATGAATTATTAGTTAGGTTTACATCGATACTATTAATTATTGATTGATTATTGAAATGAATTATTATCTAGGTTTACATTGATACTATTAATTATTGATTGATTATTGAATAAAATAATTATGAAAAGGTTTACATTGATACCTACTATTAATTATTGATTGATTATTGAAAGGAATTATTATCTAGGTTTACATTGATACTATTAATTATTGATTAATTACTGAATGAAATTATTATGAAAAGGTTTACATTGATACTATTAATTACTGATTGATTAATGAATGAAATTATTATGAAATAAGCCTTATGACCATAATTATATTGAATTTAACTGATAAAATGAAATCTAACTTAAGTAAATAACCACAATATGATGTTGATAGAATAAAATGAAATTACATTTGTTTGACTTTAAAGTACATATATAAATTGAATGAATCTTTGGTTAAAACTATCATATTAGATATTAAGGGATAGATTTTCGTTAGGGTGTATTTAAATAATGAAAGGAAATTTTACTATGTCATTACTTTAGAAGTAGATAGAGTGGTGAATAATTCTAGGAAAATATGATTTATAAACAAACTGATGATTTGTACGTATCATGTTGAATATTCTCTACATATAAATATGCCTCTATTGAATGTATATGTATGTATGTATATATATATATATATATATATATATATATGTATATTTGGCTTCATTTTGACACTATACAAGATTGTAGTTCAAACATTAATTTAAGAACTTGTAGTTTTTAAATGGATGTTGGAACGAGGTAACACAGGTGGTTTGTAGTCTGGAATGTGTTCAAGGATACTTTTAGCTCTTGAATACATTCTAAGATGAGGTAATTATACACTGAACCTTGACATTACACAAACTATTGTAGTTTTGAACATTGATCTAAGAATTTATGTTCTTAAATGGGTGTCAAGACGAGGTATCTGGTAGACTGGAGTGTCTCATTCTCACGATGACTTTCATTGAACTATATAAACTATGTTAAGGTGAATCCATAAATGTTTGTATTCGCCAGTGTTTTATTATAGGTATCCCCTATAAGGCTTGGCCTGTCTAAGCCACAGTTCATCGCGTCATCTATGCTAGGTAGATCCTAACCTTGGCCTATCTAGTAGAGAAAGTTGCGTGTACTTCCTACCAACCTCTGCGTTTGTATTTGCCTAACTGAACTATGTTCTTGGTAAATACTATACGTACGTTTCCTTATCTTTGATAAGAGTTCCTCATCTTTGATGAGAGACATTGGACAAACTCCACCAGACACCTAGTGTATGGTAGTTGTTTGAACTGCAACAAAGGTTAGTAATTTATATTTGGACAGTGGTATGAAGTTCTATTTAGACTAATAGAGAAACATATTCACTTTTCCAATTAATTTATTGCTAATTTTTGTGGACGGTCTCTGCTAAGTCCTAATGGTGGATTTGCTGAGATTTAAGCCGAGCCTTAATCAAGCCCTCTTGTGTTTTTCAAACATACAAACATTGATGGATTATAAAACCTATTAAATATACATTCTCTTTTCATAGTGAAAGTGAGATACTCTCAGAGATTCTGATTGAGTAAATGAAATATGTTATATTTAGTTGTTTTATTTATCTCTCGACACTACTATGTCCTTGATAAATCCATTCAGTTCCTAAGAGAGCCTGATATATTCAAATGATTAACAACTTAATTACTGGTTCAATGTTTCAATTGAACAACCTATTCTGGTTAATGAATGCTGTTTCATGTGATTGCTGTGAGTCATGCAAAGACAAACCTACACAATACACCTACTCTACATGTTGGTCTTATACCTTTAATTATTCTTAATTTCCTTATAGGACACTCGAAAGGTTGCGTTGTCGCAAGTCGCTAGTCGCTGTTTGACCCATCTCATAATGGTGGCTAGGCTTGACAATATAGTGGACTATAGACTCGTAACTCAGTAGGTCTTTCCTATGGGAACTTACACTATACAAATCCTATTGTGACAAAAGTAGTAGGTTTCGTGATCGAATTTCAAAGTAGTTGTGTGACCGAAGTTCCCGTATGGGCTAGTAAGCACACAATGAAAAGATCAGTAGACACGATCTCCTTTTGTTCACGAGGAACACATCTTAATACCATGTCTGATTACAGCTTGGTAATTACATCAACTCTAGTAATTCACTGGTTATGTCTATATGACGTCCCAAGGGATTACTCAAATACAGTCATTGCATGATTGTGCTGCAACGGTATGAAACAAGCATTTGTTAGACAGGATATATTTCCGTCTAACTTACTGTAGAAAATTGGGTACTCTCATTTCCTACCTACTACCTTTCTTTTGATTTGATAGCACCAACGTTGTGCCTAATTTAATTTAGAGCCTTCAGCACGGTGTGGATCGGTTAGGGTCGGAGGGGAAAGGTGGTTGCAACCCTCGGGTTCAGCTGAACCCGGCCTTTTAATTCCCTAATACCTATAAACCCTATCCTAACAGATTAACACATACAAACAAACACTACACATTATTTTTCACAATTATCTGAGATAATTTATTAACTGAATAAATTATTTCAAGATAATTAATAACTATATAATATGTATTTAATCATTATTTCATTTACTTATATATTTTTATTTATTTCATTTGTTTAGAGTTATTAGAATCTGTCTATTATATCAGGTTTGAACTAAAATTACATGTAAAAGAAACTTAGACACTATTCAATTAATCAATGTCAATATAGGATATCCTGAATATAATTATTTAACTTTATTTCTATTTTAGCTATTTAGATTCACTAAAATATTAACAATTATAATTTACACATTCTTAAGGAGACGTCAGATCTATTAGTTAAACAATATAGGTGATAGTTATTTCTAAATGAATAAGTCTATTACTATTTATTCTTAACGGTTCTAATTTACTAAATTTTATTAATTCCTAATTAATTTACTAATAAGGTGTTATAAAGCTTAATATCTTCTTTCCTTTTAATAGTATTCCAGAAGTTAGTTATCTATAGTATTTATATCACTGGTAAGTGTAAATATCTTTCAATTAAATTTTAGGATAAATTAATTTCAGGAATTTAATGTCATTATGCAGAGATGTTATTTTAAATTAATGGCTAGGTAGGATGTTAGTTAGAGTTTATATAGAAATCAAGGCTTCTAATAACATATACTATGTCTTTCCTTCGGCATACCACAAAAAGAACTGAAGTTACTCTGAAACAAAAATCAAACACAACGTAGAGTCCTTCCTTATTCTAGACGATCGCATTCATAAGGCCAAAGATATTTGATATCCTCTTAAGCTTAATATTAGCTTGTAACGCCACTACCATGATAGTGTTACAAATTGGTCCACGTGACCAGGATTATCATAAGTATGATGATTAGTCATCGGAGCACCATAGGAGTATCATTACAAAATGGTGCCGTGACCAGGATTAGCATAAATATGGTGAATGCTCACCATGCCATAGGGTATATCATTACAAAATGGTGCCGTGACCAGGATGTGATAATGGGTCTTGGGTTGACAATAGGTCATCCTTAGGGTAGAACGTTACAAAAAGGTGCCGTGACCAGGATGTGATAAATCTGGTGAATAGTCATCATACCATAGGAGAACGTTACAACATTTCATACAGTTCATAAGAATATATATTTCATCATCATAAGAAATGAAAAATGAAAGAAAATTAGAAAGTTTCAGAAAATGCAATTATAATTTTAACATATGCAGACATATTATTTATTTTTTTCAGACTTTTGATAGTTCGCAAGTCTGGACAAAGTTTGTTGCGTGAGATAAATTTTAGTATAGAAGGTTTCATGTATGAAACGAAAAATTAGAATTCTTATTCAGACCAAACAATGTCAGTAGCATAACAAAACAAAACCTCGACACAGTGAAGCGGAATGCACACGAATTTTAAAGTCATTCGTAGTATCTAAGACTGACGTATTCGGTTAAGCCAGACAAATTTATTGTGTGGCTTTGTCTTTCTCATAAATTCAGACATGTTTGTCGGGATATTTATAGAAGAATTGGGTACGGTGTTGAGATGTTTTTTAAAAATATAACAGGAAATTTTAGTATGACAATCTTAAACTATTCTTTTGAGCTTCTAATACAATTTGATAGTTCTCTATTATATATGTACATACTACATACATATATAGCGTTATGCTACCAACCAGTGTTTTAGTTTTTTCAGAATGACACATTAATTTTTTTTATTCAACTTCATAGAATATTTAGTTTTATTTATTCACCATGTGTCACAACAATAATATGAAATGTCTGCACTAATAACTTTGTCGCGTGTTTTGGATAAAATACAGAGCATAATTTAAAGTTTTGTAACTGTAGCTACATAATGCTACGTGTCTGTTGCAGTCAAATATTTTGGTTTGCAAAATACTGTTATTACTGGAATAGTTCTCTATTCATTTATAGCCTTTGTAACGAATATTTTACACTGCAAGCAAATATGGTATTGGAAACTTTTTGTATTGCGCATTTTATTTCTACCCAAGCGTAGCCTTGATAAAACCGTAGAACAAGTGCATTTATTGCAATATGTGGTCCATTCATATCGATTATTAATATTTTTAAAAAGTATTCCATTTGTTCTAATGAACAATGTTTGTATTAAACAATTTATGTAAAAAATAATGTATTATTCATAATAATCTTTTGTCTATGATGAAAAATATTGTAAAGAAGAGTATTACGTCAGAAGAGACTTAGAAATGTGAGTTTATCTACTTATTCACGCCGTAATATATATTTTTTTCATACTAATTTTTTCATATAAAAATATTATTGAGCAACTAAACCACTTAAATGATTTTTTTTTTCTATTTGTTTGCTGTCCATTTAATATTTATTATAGTTGCTTACACTTTACAGCACACTAAAATTAAGCCGTCAGATGTACCGAGGAGAACAGAAAAGCGTCCCGATTTGCATTCCAATTTACGGATTGCACTTTTTCCAATTTGCAGTTACTTTCCCACTTGTCTGGGTATGAAACAAAGATGCAACGTTTGAAAAACGTCTCGGATATCATTCTACATTCTTTATAAAAAAAATCTAGATAAGGTGTATTTTTGATACAATTTTCATATTTATAAAAAAATATAAAGAGGATATATTATAGCAGCTAAAATTAGGAAATTTCGTTTAAAGACTGTGTAAAAAGGTACCTACTCTATGCTCGAATTTAGTTTCACTACTGGGACCAATTTGCCATTATTTATATACTCTACTAAACTTTTTACATTTGTACTCTATGTAAATTTAAATAGTGGGCATATTTAATGTAATTCTGGATACATAAATTAGAATCATATTAATGTATAATGTAATTGATTTTAAAAATCAGCTTACCTTTTTATTACTCAGCATTAATAAGTGATGTAAATTGTAGTATTATTTTTATGTATAATTTTACTTTATGTTTATGATGTCTTGCTATTGTTACTGTATATAATATTATGTAAGACAAAATCAAGAGCTTACATTATCTATATTACAATAAAATATTGTAATGAGATCAGATCAGTGAAAGTAAAAGCGCCAACAAATTTACCAACTTTTAGACTTTTTTCTTAGCTATTTAATACAAATAATCTTTGGTTAGAGGAATTCAATATCGAAGTGCGGGTAAGAACACAAATATGGGTAGTATACACAGGTAAATAATAAATGAACTTGCCTAATGTTATGAATGTCTATACTAGTACAAATATAATTATATATAGTAACATATACGTATGTAGACATAATTTACTTAAAATCAATCTTGTTGACTGACAACTGTAACTAGACTTAGGTACATTTTATTACATAACACAAAAATTTTTTTAAAGTTCCTTTTTAAATTAGAAAAAATATAATAAGGAATATAAAAATTTAATATGACTAGCTGACCCCGCAAACGTTGTTTTGCCATAAATGTTATTAGCCCCCTTAATCCCCCCTCCCCTTATGGAATTTCGTAAAATCCGTTCTTAGCTGACCTCTACTCGGCGAAAAGAATATTCCTAGCATATTTCAAGTCTCTACGCCTTATGGTTCCAGAGATATCATGTTGAGTCAATATAATTATGGGTGGAAATCTCTTTTATAGATAAGGATAAAAGAAGTGATTTGGGGTGTTGATGGTGGAAGAAGTTATAAATAATTTTGCATGTTAGTCGTAAGGCTGTGTATAATTTCTATTGAATAGAAGTAAAACTCATGATGATACTATGTATAAATCAAATATGTACGTTACATAAAGACTATTCACAAAAGCAGCGATAAAATTTACTTTGTCGACCCGAGCATAGAACTATTTTAAAATGAGTTTAGTGAAATTCATTACTGCTCTTTATGTAAATTTTGCGCACACATTTTGTTAGTTCGCAAACAATATTACGACTTCAATTTAAGCGTAATAAAATTTAAATAAATGGATAAATAAACGACAACTGACTATAGGAAAATATATTATATCTAGCGCATCTTATAGACTCAAATCTTATGAATGTAGTATTAACACAAGTATTTAACCAGACGTCTAGACATCGATAGTAGTTTGAATCAAGTTTTAATAAATTACTTGTTCTTGTTGTCATACGATGAGACGCAGCATGATGTTTTAAAGCACATACCACTTCTACCACCACTATCTATTATACTCACTAATTAATTACTAATATCGTAGAACAAGTAATTACAACTTTTGAAAATAGTTGCATTATTGCCGTTAATTAATCTATAGCGTTATAATATTGTGAAACTGTCTTTAATTGGATTGGACTCAAACGAGTATTTTAATTGACTTTACAGAACTGCTAAAGTAAAATTTACTATTATTATATTACCTATCCTTACATGCTTGACCAAATATAACGTTTAACTAGAGCATAAAGGCGCAAAATCTCATTACTCATGCCATTATACCTCAGACGCTATTAGCGTTGACCCTCATACCAAGCTACACTGAAGTGTGACGTACAATTCCATTTTCCTTCGAAAGTAAATTATGCATGTGTCAGATTATTTCATATTTTTATATAAATCCATAGTTAGTTTATAATGTAATATAAAATTTGATAATATTAAATTAAGTGAATAAATGAATATAGTGTCTAAACGTTAGACAACAAACAAGTATGTGTCATACTTGTTTGTCGTCGCCTATAAAAACGAGTGTTCCGACTCGATTGGGTCATTCTTGTTTGAGACATCGACCGGTGCGGAGCTCTCGGGAATAGAAAAGATAAGTATTATTGATATTTTGTAATATATGTAATGAATAAGTGTATACTTGTATAATAATCTATGTTGACGCTGTATTTTATGCAACATAATTATGTATTACTAATTTTGTACCAAAACACTGTTTATACATTATTTTCAATTTGATAATATTAAATTAAGTGAATAAATGAATATAGTGTCTAAACGTTAGACAACAAACAAGTATGTGTCATACTTGTTTGTCGTCGCCTATAAAAACGAGTGTTCCGACTCGATTGGGTCATTCTTGTTTGAGACATCGACCGGTGCGGAGCTCTCGGGAATAGAAAAGATAAGTATTATTGATATTTTGTAATATATGTAATGAATAAGTGTATACTTGTATAATAATCTATGTTGACGCTGTATTTTATGCAACATAATTATGTATTACTAATTTTGTACCAAAACACTGTTTATACATTATTTTCAAAAAGAGTAACTGCGGAGTTTCTTGCCGATTCTTCTCTGCAGAATCAACATTCCGAATCGGTGGTAGCTTCACTTTTAAAAATAAATAATTTTAATTTGAATTCACTGATCAGACAATATTCTTAGATTAATAAAGTATGAATATTAAGTAAATTCTTTTTTATTACTTCTATTTACATTTTTATTTCTCTACTCTAACATCAGAAGTGGGATTCTCGCCCAAATTCACCTACAATAATATGTGTGATTTTTTTTTCAGTTGTGCAGGTTATGGGGCCGTCCTAGTCGATCTAAGGAAAAACGATAATTGTGCTGAAGGCTGGTATCGAACATACAGAAAATTGGCTTTGAATTCAAGTGGACCAGCATCCAGAAAGCCGCCACAGCAGCCTTTGAAAACAAAGGGAATCGAGGAACTACTCGAGATTTTACGATGTTCTCTCACGGATTACGGTACGCCATCCTTAATAATAACCAATCGTGGAACTAAGTTTTGTTTAAGACAGTTGTGACAGTTATTTAATGAATGGCAAACTAGTGTTGGCATTTAAATTTTTAATTCTGACAATTATCAAAATATTAGTTTTTGTATTAATATTATACTTTTATTGTTTATTCGTTTAATACCGGAACAGTACAAAAATGTCACCACCATCTTCCGATGGTTAATATTTACTTAAGATTAGTCAGTTGCCATCTTTATTAACTGTATTGGAGGGTAGTTACCTAGTAATTACTGTTACCTATTATTTAAATTTATTCTTCTAATAATTTTATAAGATTGTATTGTGCTTAGTGCGATTATTATTTGTTGAAGTATCCAAAGAGCATATAGATAGAGACGCCATCTTCCGAATAGTTAATACTAATTTTATGATTGGTCAGTCGCCATCTTTGTCATGTATTGGAGGGTATGTTGCTCTGTAAATATGATAATTTGTAAGTAAAGAAGCAATTATTGTTTAATTATTGTGCGGCTAACGTTGCTGCTCGATAAGTGGCGTATACGTGATTAGTGTGATAATGTATTAAATGTAGTTAAAAGTGTATATTGTGAATGAATAACTATAGATTTGAAGTGAAAAATAAGTATTTCGTTGAGTGTTTTCACTTGTGTTTACACTAGGCAGGATATGATAGCGACTGGTACCGATGTGTCAGACTGGCCGAGCGTTGTGTGGAAAGTCCAACTTTCTTTGAACACTAATGTACAGCAATCAATTGGCTTTTCACCTATTACGTTGCTTATTGGTAGAAACTCTAACATCCCGTGTATACAAGTTCGATTAGATGAGGTGATGCAAGATTATAATATCATTGACGTAACTGCTGATCGTAGGTTGGCATTAACATTGTTGCTGTTAAATTTGTTGACTATTCGCGAGAGAACGAAAGTAACCGACTGGACTGACTGACTGATAAATTTAAAGACCGATTTGACCAAACACGTAGATATAACATAGATTATAGCGTAGGAGGTACCGTATAATTATATTGAAAATTAAGGCCATATGCGACATGATAAATATTCGATACTGACAGATTCTCATTAAAGGGCATTAAAAATTTAAGAAACATAATACATAGTTGCAAATAAATTGGCTATGGCCTGGAGAGTGGTCTGAGCAAAATGTTGTTGTAGAAGATTTATTGTAATTATTATTTTAGAATATGATTGTAGAAGATTTATTGTAATTATTACTTTAGAATATGATTGTATTATTATGGATTATGGATTATGGATATATTAAGACCCTAGCTGTTGTACGATATTCACTGGCTGCAGGTGATGACGCGTTGCGACTGCGGGGTGTTTAATCTGCACAGTAGGGTCTGGATAAATTGAAACCTTAGCTGTTGTATGATATTCACTGGCTGCAGGTGATGACGCGTTGCGACTGCGGGGTGTTTGATCTGCACAGTAAGGTCTGATTATTATTATTGATTACAGCTATAAAACGATTAATGATATTAAGTAAGCAAATGTACCTATAAGTATTATGTATGTAATTAATAATCAATGATTGATTTTGTGATTGTACTTCGAGAACGAAGTACTTGTCAGTATGGCCGTGTCAGATTATTTCATATTTTTATATAAATCCATAGTTAGTTTATAATCTATACTAATATAATAAAGCTGAAGAGTTTGTTTGATTGTTTGTTTGTTTGTTTGTTTGTTTATTTGTTTGAACGCGCTAATCTCAGGATCTACTGGTCCGATTTGGAAAATTCTTTCGGTGTTAGATAGCCCATTTATCGAGGAAGGCTATAGGCTATATATCATCACGCTAAGTCCAATAGGAACGGAGTCCACGCCGACGAAGTCGCGCGCAGAAGCTAGTGTAATATAAAATTTGATAATATTAAATTAAGTGAATAAATGAAGATAGTGTCTAAACGTTAGACAACAAACAAGTATGTGTCATACTTGTTTGTCGTCGCCTATAAAAACGAGTGTTCCGACTCGATTGGGTCATTCTTGTTTGAGACATCGACCGGTGCGGAGCTCTCGGGAATAGAAAAGATAAGTATTATTGATATTTTGTAATATATGTAATGAATAAGTGTATACTTGTATAATAATCTATGTTGACGCTGTATTTTATGCAACATAATTATGTATTACTAATTTTGTACCAAAACACTGTTTATACATTATTTTCAAAAAGAGTAACTGCGGAGTTTCTTGCCGATTCTTCTCTGCAGAATCAACATTCCGAATCGGTGGTAGCTTCACTTTTAAAAATAAATAATTTTAATTTGAATTCACTGATCAGACAATATTCTTAGATTAATAAAGTATGAATATTAAGTAAATTCTTTTTTATTACTTCTATTTACATTTTTATTTCTCTACTCTAACACATGCTTCGGAGACTTTGTAATGTGTACACATTTTAAAGGGTACTTACCCTTCTAAGTTTTTCCATATTTTAACATAATATAGTTATGGATCGTAGAATGGAAATTAGGGTATCTAACAGTATTTTATGTATCCTCTATATCACTCACTTCAATCACTTCAGCCTATCGCAGTCCACTGCTGGACATAGGCCTCCACAAGTTCGCGCTCGACATTATGGGGCGAACTCATGTGTTTTGCCCATACGACGCTTTACAGGCGGCCACCACGCTTGGCAGGCGAGTTGGTGACCGCGGGGCTGTCTTTGTCGCACCGAAGTCGCTGCTGCCCGTCTTTGGCCTGTGTATTTGAAAGCCAGCAGTTGGATGGTTATCCCGGTTATCGGTCGGCTTTATTAGTTCCAAGGCGGTAGTGGAACTGTGTTATCCCTTAGTCGCCTCTTACGACACCCACGGGAAGAGAGGGGATGGCTATATTCTTTCCTGCCCTAACCACGCAGCGAATCGTCTATATATACAAAATACTATTTTTTTTTTAAGTGAATTATATATTGAACATAACAGTACACTCCACAGATGTTTTATTAGGTTAAAACAAAAAATTTAGAAGAAGTGAAGCAATATTTTAAATAACAACATTCTATTGTCAATCTTACGGAAGGCAACACATAAAATTATTTTATAAATAAAGTAACACTTTACCCAAAGCTATTGGAAATTTAGCGTTGTTCAAAATTGATATTTTTGCAATACTCTTTTTTTCGCGAAACTAAAAAGGGTGACAGCTGAAAATGTATTGACATTCTTTCAAGATAAGTGCTATCGAGAAAGCTATCAATCAGCGAATAACAACATTATATCACTCGCGCTGCGTGTTTGATGATAATCGAAGACGATATATTTATTATACTACGTAACACACTTAAAACTTAAATGAATAGTATTGTTACTTAACAGATCTGTCAGTTTTTAAACACATTATTTAGTTCAAATTTTTCTTTGTACTTGTGATTGCTTAAAATTTTTAAGTAAAATGATTCATCTATTATTTATATCACGGTATTCTTATAGGGCTACTAACTTCTGGATTATTGAGTTTCTGAGTAATAGAGCTGTATTTACACTTACAACCTTGCGGGTCAGCTCTACTGTCGCACTTGCTCCAGGACATTTAAAACTAAAATCGGATTAGCGAGCCATATTAGGGCCCATCAAAAAAATAAGTAATGAGTCCCTGGGTGGCAGTCATCGAAATAAATATTTAATAAAAATTTTAGGAAAAGATTATATACCTATATGTATATATATAATAGAGCTGCAGTAAAAACCACACGACGTTTCCAGAATTTTGTAGATGCCTCAGTTACAGACCGCCAGGTTGAGCTTTACTGGGTCATTACTACTTATTACCGTGGTTTGTAAATCGATTAGGAGAATTAACCTCAATAGAAAATGGATCCTAAATGTTGTCTTCCCACATGCAAAACCCGGAGGAATACTCCCGGTAGGGTACATCCCTGAGAATATTTGTATAGCTATAGTCTATATACCTAGGGTAGGTATGCTCAAAAATTAAACGACGCATAGCAACTGCAAATGTCTAGATATATTAATACATGTATATTACAAGGCTCTTAGTAGTTTATTAAATTATGGAGGCTAGATGTGGTTCAACACTAAAAATCAGGTATTCAGTTTTTCCGTTCAGACAAAAAGGTCACATTGCTGGCGCCAGTTCGATTCCAGCACCTGGTAAACATTTATATATAGGCCGTACAGATACTTGTCGTAGTTTGGGGGTTTTTGTTTGTGTATTGTTTTTACGGACTCCCGAAACAGGAGTAAATCCTAGTAGAGGCTGTTGAGTTTGAGGTGTGTATTTTTTGATTTATAGTACACAGTCGTAAAAATATAAAATATAATAAGTATATGATATAAATATGTAAGAAACGTGTAAGGTAAAGGGCTTGTCGTCAAAATTAATGTTTAATTATATCAACATAAGAAGGGTACATTTAGAATAGGTAAATTTTCCATAATAATTAATGTGTTTATACATGGCTCGTTACGTTTTAACGCCACTAAAGTTTGTTAAACAACATGTTAATATTTAAGTACCAATTCCTATCTCGAAAAATACAGCTTACCTTCACAACATACATACATAATTATGGTATATTATAGTACAATTAAATTTAGAGTTTTGTTTAAATATAGATGGAATTCGCAAAATTAAATAATAAAGTCAAATAAAAGTATAATTTATTTCAAAACGATGATTGATGTTTTATTGGAATTTATAGATTTGCTTAAACTAACTAATTAACAAAACAATAAATAATATTTATTTGGAAATAAAACTACTGTTAGAATAGGTTAAACTTGTAACTACTCTGTGATGTAGCAACTCGTTTTAGCACTTTTACTATGATTTATTTCGGTAAACATAATTCTATACTCTAAAGTTGTGCTGGTAAATGATTACTAAAATTATTAGGTATCGTTACTTTCAATAACTGTCCAGTTTTACAGCAACTTTAAATTAAAATGATATTTTACTGAAATTCGTAAGTAACAAAAAAAAGATCGACCAAGTGCGAGTCGGATTCGCGCACCGCGGGTTCCGTATAAACAAAATTATTAAAAATTACTCATGGTTTAAAAATATTAAACTACAAATTTATGCTTTCTGCAATTTTTCCTTTATCCGTGTTATAAGACGTTGCTTTGTCCTAAATTTCAAGATCCTGAGTTCACGGGAAGTACTCTGTAGGTTTTGATTCCCTTGCGAGTGTCGAAATTTTGTAGCATAAAGGGCTGTATCTTTTGATTGCGTTGGCGTAGAAGTTTTATTTATTTATTTATTTTATGTTACTAGGTTGGCAAACAAGCGTAGGGCTCATCTGATGGTAAGACCGTAGCCTATAGACGCCTGCAACACCAGAAGCATCGCAAGCGCGTTGCCGACCCTATCCCCAATCCCCCCAGGAGCTCTGGTCACCTTACTCACCAACAGGAACACAATACTGCTTGAAAACAGTATTATTTAGCTGTGGTCTTCTGTAAGGTCGAGGTACTACCCCAGTCGGGCTGCTCCATATTTTGAGCAGGAAATTTCCTGCTGTGCCCTACCTCAGTTAAAGAAGAAAGATTAGAAGTTTTATTTTTTCACAGCTCTAAGAAACATTAGCCCTGAGTATTTGATATGAATTTCATCTTGATACCTCTAGGCGTTCCTGAGAAAAAGGGTCTTGACAGACAGACGAACAACGAAGTGATCCTATAAGATATACGGAACTCTAAATTTCAAAGGATCATGGTAATTAAAATGACCTATAGAGGACTCACTTCCATCCTACGTGGTCTAATAAAAATTAGTATAAGTTGTAACTTGAAACTTAAAACCTAGCAAGCAGGATAAAGCTTATAAAAAATTCAATTTTTTTATACAATCTTTTAAGAGATTTATAATTAAATCTTTCGACACTACTCTATTTTATCTTCGCGTGGACGCCGAATCCCGTAAATGGCAGATTAAACTCTACGTAAGTCCCGACCGAACATGAAATTTTTTTCGTAACATTTTAAATCCGTAGCATAAGTAAAAATAAACGGTTATTTTACGTTTATTTGCTTGTTAAATTATAATTAAACGAGGTTTTTAGCAAAAATAAAATGAAATGAGTATAATTACAAAAAATTTTGAAACAATTAAAAGTGAACATTGTCTTTGTTCTAATGCTTTGTGGTGGACGAAACATCAAATTAAACCCTGAAATTTTTTACATAAAATTCTAAGACTGGCTAATTTGTAGCGAAACACTTTCTCAAAAAAAAAAAGTATTTTAAATTTAACAAGTTATTAATTAAAGTAAATATAACTTAGAACATAAGTATCAAAAACCTATAACAACATACATTTATTTGACAAAAATAGTAGCAACCTACGAGTAGTTCGTCGACGTTCTAATGAGCTGTAGACTTCAAATTGCTCAGGACACATAAAAATACTTCACACAATTCAAAGAAAACAAATAAGTACATCATAATTAACAATTACAGTCGGTTTTCAACGCAATCAGCGTTAATCCTGCCGAAAGGAAAAAAAATTAAAAATTTGCTTTAAATGTAATTAGGTATCCATATTCTATATGACGAAAATAATTTCAATTTTTTCTAAAGATTTTTTTTTAACAAACCGCCAACGCGTCTTTCCATTCTGTACAAGGGCAAGGCCATTACGTGTACCATGAGTTTCCAGAGACGATACACGTTAGCGAGTGTAGTTTTCTATACGGAAGAAAGATAAAGATATTAGTAACTAATACGCAATATAACGCATTTAAAACTATAAGTCTTATCGAGTGCTCGATAGACTCTATAGTAAAATTTAGAAATACTCATAATAGGCATGGTATAGTTAAATATTCCAGTTGCGTTTCTACGTTTACTACTGTAGTTACGTCATGTGCGCTTGTAACAAAACTCATGGTAGACCTACTGAACTAGCGTCCACCGGACGGTATGGAACAAGATATACTACTATGTTATTACAAAGTATACGCGAGTATTTGCGTACTGCTCTTGTATAGATCGGGAGAACTTCTGATTAGTTTCATACCCTTGCGTTCTGGCCTTGTACAGAATGGAAAGACGCACCACCAACAGACGTGTGGATGTAACATGAAATAGATTTTGAACATAATATTATTGTTACGTATTAGGGTTCGAATGATTTGGAGAGAAAGACCTGCTGACTCTTTTAGAGACTTTATTCACTAGCACTAGGTCCAACACAAAGCACTAGGTCCAACACAAAGCACTAGGTCCAAACATTAAGCACTAACAATGTCCTAGGTCATAGCCAATGTCGTAGGTTTCGCTGGTATCACTTCTTGATCACTAGTCTTCACTTCGAAGTCGCTTCGACGGTAGCTCAAACTGAACTGAACTCGCTCCTATTTATATCGGCCGAGTCTACTCCCAGACCATTCTGGAATGTTCGCACATGTACTCGGTTTTCGAGACTATTCCTCTATACAGTTCCTCTAACGCCATCTAGTATTGAGTGGAGGTTTCATGTTGTCTTTGTTACAAAGTGGTTTTACCGATTGACGCTAGATGACGCTAGTTTTGTGTATTCGTAACATTATTTTCCCATAGACCATCTCGACGTTTTTACTTAGACTAAGTTTGCCTAATTGTTTTCAGCTTCAAAGTCAAAGGTTCGCACTCTCTACATAGATAATAACGGAACTAATATCGGTAACTCAATCTTTTATCGTGTTTTTCTTGTGAAAAAAAGGGACACCCTAGTCTACGTTACTAGAAAAAAGAAAAATATTAAATCAAAACAAAAAATGAGAGATAATTATTTCTTTAATATTACATTCGAACAAAAGTCGCTAACATGAGCAAAATAATAATAAGGTTGTTGAGAGTCCTTTAACAGGGGTCAATTAATACATTAAAAGAAGATACTTCTTTTATATGAGCTTTACACGTATTTCAAATCATCATAGAAATTTTTCTCTTTTATAATTTAATGATATTACTTTGATATGACTTAGCTTCGTGCTTTCATGTAAAAATCTTTTACGTTGACCTCCTTTTCGTCTCGTCAATGTTATACTCCCATAAAAGAATTTATCACGTATATTCGTAACGTACGAAGAGTGTATCTACGATAACATTATAAAATTTCCTGGTATTGACACGGCTGGTGTAAGAGACACGTGTAAATTATTAAGTCAATTACTTAAACTAGACCAACATCGTTGTCAAATAAACTAACAATAACAGAATAAAATTAATTAAGAGTTTGTAATTGAATATGGTGTAGCTAGTGTGTAGCTAGGATCATATAAATAAATAGCAGCGTTCTAGAAAATTATAAATATGTCACACTTAAGCTCACTTCAAAATCAAAGTTTTGATTATTCATTCATTCTGTAACATTCCACTGTTGGGCATATGCGTTTTTCTCCATGTAGGAGAAGGATTGGAGCTTAATCCACCACGCTGCTCCACTGTGGGTTGGCAGATATGTTCTCTACTATGGGCAACGATCGCTATTAAGTATTTATGATAACAGCCGGGACCAACCGCTTAACGTACTCTCCGAGGCATTGTGGGGAGGCTTACAAGGACAGACATCCAAACCGGAATGAAATATTTGTACAAATACAAATATCCATCCCGAGTAGGAATCGAACCCACAAACATTTAGTGTTTTAGACAACTACTCGCACCACTACGTCGGAGCGGTTATTATAATTAATTCACGGAAATCATTTAAAATTATATTTTAATGTTTCCACGGGGATTAACGCGAACAAAAATTTTTTAAGGTAAAATATATTACCTTGGGGCCTGACGTTTCGGCCAGGTTACACCAGCCGTGGTCGCAGGCAGACATTTAAAATTAGTTCTTACTCGAAATAACGTAGACATTATAGCAAAATAGAAGAATAGAATAAACGCTTCACACTCAACGATACAATATACTATATACTTGTAAATAATTATTACCGTGATATTAGATTAGACTTTTTTTATATTAAACGTGTTACGTTGTAGATATTTAATGCATAAAAATAATCAACAAATGTGTAAGCGTCATGTTTTCAATACCTTGTCATATACTTATACCTATATTTTTGATGGCTCTACGTAAATGATTGATTACTACATAAACATAAAAATAAGTCCTTAACGAAATACTATTAGAACTTTCATTTTATATACCTATATGCTGGCTTAAAATAAAGCCGTGTATCCAATTTTGCTATTCTAAAGAGACGTGAGCCAAATACGACGCAATCATATGTTGGACACGAAATGGAAGCGAAAATTCTTTGTACACGAAAACAACGCAGGTGTACCGACAAGAATATTGCGAATAACAAATTTCTCGCCAAGCAACTGCTGTCAGAGTACTGTCTCATATTGTTCAATAGTTTTTATTTAATACTAGCTTCTGCGCGCGACTTCGTCGGCGTGGACTCCGTTCCTATTGGTCTTAGCGTGATGATATATAGCCTATAGCCTTCCTCGATAAATGGGCTATCTAACACTGAAAGAATTTTTCAAATCAGACCAGTAGATCCTGAGATTAGCGCGTTCAAACAAACAAACAAACAAACAAACAAACAAACAAACTCTTCAGCTTTATTATATTAGTATAGATTTAGATCTATAGAAATAAAAATGAATTGCTAAATGTGTTTGCTAAGCGCTAAAGTCGACAACGCAACGGTCAACTGCAACGGACTCGAAAACTTGGCGTGAGAAAACAATCTCATTTATATATATATATTTTTTATACTTTAGCACGCTAGACAGAACATGGACCCACAAAAGAAAGTTCTCTGTACCTTTGACCAGACCCACCTAGGGTTATGTATTTCGATAGACGAAACCCCCGCATTATCCCTACACCCACACCATTTGAGTAAATTAAAAAAAAAAGCCAAAAACGGCCAAAAATCGCAAAATTGTAAAATGTATTTATGCAAATAGATTTTTTTTTTGAAATAGCCCAATTAGGTTACAATGTTAAAACAAAATGTACTGAGAAGCTTAAAAATTTCAAAGATTGACGCTGTTAGCCTCTGTATGATTATACTCAACGGCTCTTTATCTTAAATCTATTTTGCACTGGTCCTAAACGAAAACTCTCGGATCTAGAACTGTCGTAAAAATTCCTTTACAACTTCGATAGAGCGAGTATATTTTAATGTTTGCTCGTTTATTTTCGTCGTAAATAACGTCTGGACTATAATAAAACAAATGACGATATGCAATGAATAATATTTTCATATTTTATCGCGTTAAGTATATTTTTATAAGCTGTTGTACTAAAGTGGATTTTATGCCTACGTCATTCTAATTTAACATTATCATTTGTTATATTTTTTATATTAACGTGGAATCGTAAATAATATTAATAGTAAAAGAACAAAAAATAAATAAATAAAGAACCAATTAGGTGGTATTTATAAACGTATTCTTATAAATAAAAATAATTTTATGGTATCAATGTTTCGTTAGTAAAAATATATTTTTAGAGACTTTTTATATTATTGACGCAGATTTATTATAACAAATGAAACAAACCACACAGTGTGACGTCATAACGAGATCTAAACCAAAGACGAAAATATTTAACAAAATAATTAATCATGACAAAATAAGTAAAAGTTTTTCACGTTCATTTGCACTTACGTACTGTCCGAACTTTAATTATCAGCAAGTCTATCTGAATACTCGTACATTCATAAATGTCGATGCCTTCACTCAATGTCAATAATGTCACAAGCATCTTCTGTTAATTTATCATTAATAAAGTTTCAAAATAATTTGGAAAATCCAAAAGTGCACGCCTCACATGCTCATTGTGTTACGAATTGAAATTAATAATAATTGCATAAAAGAGAAATCAATTGAAAAAAATATAATTTTTTTTGTCGATTTTGCAAGATAAAATCGTTCTTATAATTATGTTAAGGTAGGCACTAAATTATCGCTGAGCCTGCTTAGCTAACCTATCTTTTTCTCGTTCGCTTTGTCTAAAATCATTGTTTTGACGAACTTGAGACATGCGACATTTTTTTTTTTGAGTAAGGTTTACATCATCCTTATTAGGAATTTGAGCAGAATAGTTTCCACTATGTTTATTTCCAAGACAGCAGCTTTCAAGTTTATTCAGTTCAATCATAACATCATCTTTATAATTTTTCGAAAGATTTACGACGTTCTCTTTTAAAATCACGTTGTAATTGATCACGTTTTCTTGCAGAGTTTTTATTTTCTTTTGGCATTTTATATTATCGAAAATCTGTCGACACGTCACGAAACATAGATACAATTTTAAATTCACTGCCAAAAATATCAATAATGTCGCTAGATGCAAGCAGAAGTTATTTAAAAAATAAATAGTTCATGAAAAAGGAGAGAGGAAGAAAAAAATAGACGGTGATAATTTTTATGAAAGAAACCCAGAAAATCTTTCGAATTTCGTTAATATCTTTAAAACAGTAAAGAGTTCAATCATAATAAGAAAAAGAGATCATCCTTAGAGTTACTGGAGTATTATTCAAAAGGAATTATTACAATTAATTGGCGACTCTACATATATAGACTTTTTATATAAATAATAATAAAAACTCTTTTTATAATTTTTATAAACATATGTTTTGATAGTTGTCAAAGAATTTGATTTTAAGTTCTTCTTGATAATATTTAATATTTTGCTACTTGATTCGTTTTTATATTATAACAAAATAACAATTCATTAATAAAAAGTCTGCGGAGTTAGCGAATATTTTATCATCCGCTCATCCATTCGCTAAACCGAGCTCATTTGCTAAACTGGTGGTCATTCGCTAAGCTGGTAACCCCGAGCTTGAACGGCAACGCTAGCTTCTCAAGCATTACCGCAGACAGTTCCAACTCACCGAGAGCTATGCAGCATCTGGTTCCACTGGCCCGCCAACCTGCTATCGATCTTCGGTCTCGGAGGAGAGTAATGTAGCGTGTTTTTGATAGTCGTCAAAGAATTTGATTTTAAATTCTTCTTGATAATTTGTTTTACAATTTAGTAAGTAAAATTATGTACGTACACGTAACACGTTATCTTATAATAATATTTTATATTTTGCTACTTGAATATTGTTTTTCTGTTATCTTATAATTATCTTTTGTATTTTGCTACTTTTTTATATTTGCTACTTGAATATTGTTTTTCTATCATTATTATTCTTCAATAAAGAGTCAGCGAAGATAGATAACATCTTATTATTTATCCGCTCGTTTAATAGCTTATATATATTTCGCTAAAATTGTTTATATTTTTCTAAAACGAGAAGACAACTAAAAGTGCACATACCAACGGACAGCTGTAGATATATTATTTTATAATATATATTAAAGGGCTTAATCCACCACGCTGCTCCAATGCGGGTTGGCGGATGCCTTACCATACATAATACGATACCTTACCATACACTTTCAATATCATTGAAGTAACACGGTACCAAATTTCGAATCGATAGGACATATGGAAGGTAGTCAGATCCCTCATCAACTATTAAAGAGCTGATGATCTTCGAACGGCTGATCAGGTCATGGTTACCCTACCATATACTTTCAATATCATTAAAGTAACACGGTACCAAATTTCGAATCGATAGGACATAAGGAAGGTAGTCAGATCCCCTCATCAACTAGAAAAAAGTACCACAGACAGTTACACAGATACACAGACACGTTAAACTTATATCACCCCTCGTTTTGCACCGGGGTTTAAAAAAGAAAAAATATTTATGAAAGAAACCCAGAAAATCTTTCGAATTTCGTTAATATCTTTAAAACGGTTAAGAGTTTAATCATGAAAAGATATACAGTTCATCCTTAGAGTGACTGAAGTATTATTCAATAGAAATTATTACAATTAATTGTTTATATTTTTCTAAAACGTGAAGACAACGAAAGGGCACAGACCAACGGACAGCTGACATATCACTTTTTAATTACGTTTTTTTTGTTATAAATATTAAACAAAATGAAAAGAAAATACGCTGACTTTATAGATTAACATGTCTAGTTTCCGAAACAACCTTTCTTTTTTAAATTCAGTGCCTAACTTAACGTATAAGAACGATTTTATCTTGGAAAATCGACACAGAGCCGTCTTTCGATAGTAAAGCACACCCACACGCTTAAGCGTGTGACGCGTGCAATTAAGCTTTCTCATATCGCTTTTTAAGTTACGAAGTATTTCATTCAGACCACATTAATTAATAAATTATTTATAATATGATAATGAATCATAGAACAATAAGGAATATAAACATACTAGCTGTGCGCTGCATTCGCTAACGTTAATCTGAGAAATAATTGTATTTGCTCGCAAACGAAAAAATAAATCAACTTTAATTATATCGAGAAATAATGCGACGTAGTTAAATAAAAATATAGTCAAATTAATTTTGCGTTATAATGCTTGCTAACTCGCTAACTCAAAAAGTTATTGTCGAATCTCGATTTAAAAAAGAGGACTATCTGACAACTACTACAACTGATTAAAAACAGAATCATTAAAATCGGTCAACCCAGTAAAAAGTTCTGAGGTAACATACATTATAAAAATACAGTCGAATTGATAACTTACTCCTTTTTTGATGTCGATCACAAAAATAATTTTTCAATTCGAACCAGTTACCGAGATTAGCGCGTTCAAACAAACAAATGCTTCAGCTTATAATATTATAGTATAGATAAAAGAAAGCAGAAATTCAAATAAATTGTATCAAATCAATGTAATTGGAACACATCTCGGCTAATATTAGCTGAGAGACGCTTTCGGAATAATCTCATTTATTCGCTTCAAACTTAATGAGATTTTTTCGCTCCACAACACTCGACGTCATTCAACCGCTACATTTCAAATCGATTATAATTTAAGTGACATCTTCTTCAGTTTTACCAACTCCAATTAAAACTACGATAACGTGCCTTGAATTAATAACTGAGCAAACTTATTCTTATTTGGAGAAGGAGGCCGATAAGAAATTCGCCTAAGCTGGGCGACGTTTGCCAGGCTTCGTAGAGTCTTAACTTCGAAGATTCCGTAATGCTTGAAGACCAAATTCTTCGAGCAATTCGTCCTGCCCGTGTTAAAATATGGAGCCGAGATGTGGACACTGACGAAGAGACTGGTCCACAAGCTTAAAGTGGCTCAACGTGCAATGGAACGGGCTATGTTTGGGGTTTCTCTCAAAGATAGGATTAGAAATGAGACTATCCGCGTGAGAACGAAAGTACTCGACATAGCCCACAGAATTAGCAAGTTGAAGTGGCAGTGGGCTGGTCACTCTACTAAATTCTATTTATAGGGGATAATCACGGGTTTCAGTGAAATTCGTTACGATTCATATGCTAACTACGTAAAGGCATATGATTAATTTATGTAATATACAATTATACTGAAGGAATAAGTGTTTCATAATTGCAGGCGTATATCTTAGGGTGGATTTAGAACAAACGGACAAAGAGCTAAAGCTAGAACAAGAGCATTCTTTCTTGATTTTTATGTATAAACGAAAACTCGTATTCATATATATAACAACGAAAGAATGCTCTACGCCTGTTTACACTAAAAGAATTTGATATAGTGGGGATAGAATGAGCCTTCGCTCGTCTGATGTAAATCGACCTTTAGAAATGAACCTTGTCATTTAACGTCAAGTAACTCAACTGTCCGTTTATTGACACTTAACATAAGAACTACAATTGTAAAAAAAAGAAAAATAGTAATCAATAAAAATAGGTAGGGATAAAAATAATAAATTTTTATGCTAATAATTGTCTTACGAAAGGCAGACCTGGCCAGTGTTTGGTCTGTAACGACTATTTTGTTCTTAAAAGCCTAATGAGTAATAATAACAATCGGAAAAATGTTGTGAAAATATTAATATAATAAAGCACACGTAAATAAATCGAAATCTTAATGAAGGCCAAAAAATAAGCTTCTTAGCTGCTTTATTACGGAGTATTTAGACTAAATAACAGATAACTAGGACGTAGTAATTAATACCAAGTGTCGATATTTTTGTTTCAATAAAAAAAAAAAAAAATTGTATGACGGTTAAATTCAATGATTTAAATTGTTTCTTATGAAATTTTATAACAACCCGCCAAAACACGTGTGGATATAACATCAAATAGATTTTGAACATAATATTATTTTCCTACAGACCATCTCGGTCTCTTTACTTAGACTAAGTTTGCCCTAATTGCTTTCAGCTTCAAAGGTTCGCACTCTCTACATAGATAATAATGGAACCAATATTGGTAACTCAATCTTTTATCATCGTAGCGTCTCCACTCTCCATACCTTCGTATACATACATTTAGCAAAAACCAAATTTTACCTGCAGAAATACTATTCGATAGGTGAACTAAAATAAAATTTATAACTTCCATACGATACCTAACACAACAAAAATTAATACATATATTTGTACGAATTTTTTAACTAACAGTAACTGGCCAAATTAACTGACAATTTGTACACACATTAATTGATTGTATAAAAGAAAGTCCTCAGGGAAAAACCCGTTATTTTAAGAGTAATGACCTTGACAAAAGACAGATACTGGTTATGTATTAAATATAAAGACTAAAGAACTAAATGTAGCAACGGTAACTTTAATAAATTTTTATTATATACAAAAATAAATTACTAAATGTGTTGCAAGCGTAAAACACGAAAATGACTAGCCTTATATGGATAATTATATTTTCAGAGTTTTCTAATACTTTGCAGAAGGTTCTTCCGGAATGTAAAATTACGAGAATTGGACAAAGAATTGTAAAACTTCAGGAAATGTAACAAATATTTAAACTTCACGCGTTTGACAGTACGTACGTAAGACAGAACAACGCAACGTCTTCTGGCTCATTTAGTGGCTATTGATAAAAAACTACATTTAAGAAAACCGACTGCAAAACTAAGAAGCAAAAAATAACTTAATAAAGATATAATTTGAACCACCTATTATGCAAAACAAAACAAAAAAAGAAGAATATTGCCGAATAACATTTTACTCCAGTAGTGTTTAGTTTTTGTGATGATCACGGTAGCCAAAGATCCTAAGAGTGCGTTCCTGAGAGTATTGTAGGGTCGGCAACGCGCTTGTAATACTCCTGGTGTTGAGGCCCATCAGGCGGACCATACATTTATCTCTCATCCTAGTAGTACAAATAATTAAAAATACTGGAAGCTGAATATTCCGCTCTCAGTTATGATTTCAATTTAATTTTTTGTGAAAATTTATTACGATAACGCACGATTCACGATCACGATTCAGCCTGTAATATCCCACTGTTGGGCATAGGCCTCTTCCCCATGTAGGAGAAGGATCGGAGCTTAATCCACCACGCTGCTCCAATGCGGGTTGGCGGATTATTACGATAACTTTTCTATTTATTATTTATTACGATAACATTTTCTATTTATTATTTATTTAGTTTAATTAATAGGATAAAATAAACCGTTTCTCATTATTACAATACAATATCTTGTAATGTATCATAGTATTTAACCAACAGTCTTCAGACATTAGGGCGACCTAGATAACTGAGCCTTCTATTATTAGTAATCATGACTCAGTATATTAGAAAATTAATATTAGTTTCATTGTAATATTAGTCAAGTTTAAACTAACAAAATAGTATTTAAAAATATTTATTTAACAAGACGCTACGTACAGTGTCTCTGGTAGATCTTCTACAATCATATTATGAATTAAAGATTGTTATTTTAAATAGTGATATTTTGTTCTATTTTTCCCTTTTTATACTTAGGTTGTTAAATAATCTTATACTGATATACTGATAGTGTTCTCACACAGCTCTTGAGGACTGACGCCTGGGACACATATTCGTAAAGTGGCGCAAAAAGTACTCTTTTACAATGTATTAAAAAAGAATTTTGGAAGTTCTACCCCTGAAGATGTCAAATAGAGGAGAATTTTACTGATACTTTACATTTGAATTTTTCATTACGTACGAATAACATAGGTACTTTACATTTAAATTTGAGTATCATTGAAAATTCGACCCTTAATGCGTGAAATGGGGATAAAACTTTGTAAAAGTTATTCCAGTTTTATTTTTAACTAGCTTCTGCGCGCGACTTCGTCGGCGTGGACTCCGCTCCTATTGGTCTTAGCCTGATGATACATAGCCTATAGCCTTCCTCGATAAATGGGCTATCTAACAGTGAAAGAATTTTTCAAATCGGCCCATTAGTTCCAGAGATTACCGCGTTCAAACAAACAAACAAACAAACAAACAAACAAACAAACAAACTCTTCAGCTTTATATATGAGTATAGATAAAAGTTAGAAGTATAAAAGTTTATTTTCATGCTAATCACTTGAAATAGTCAAGCTGGGTTATAAATATTATCATTTCATTATTTTTCTAAGAAAATTAAAAATAATGAGAACATAATTATTACAAGAGTTTTCTGTGATGGCTTACTAAATATCATTAATTAATATTTTGTGGTAAATATAAGTAAAGTAGCAAGCAACAGCATTAGCATCGCAAATAGCGTAGCTGAGGTTAGCGACCGACGACGTAGAGCTGTCACAGTTGAGAAAATTTGGAATTTATATAAAGTTACCGCACCGTGTCACACACATCACAGTGCGCTTTGGTTTTTATTACTTTAACCGTTAAGTGGTAAAATGTTTTACGGCTAACAAGCATAGTTAATATTAATGTCATGAGCTTGCGAATCTATCTCTCAACAATAAAATAACGCCAGTCATACCAGTAGGGATTGCAATCCTGCAGCTATTTTTAATCACGCGGAATCCCGCACTCTTAACATAATATTGTAAAATTTAATAGAAACTACTCTCTATTATTTAACATATCATATTGAATGTAAAATTTTTTTATTTAACACGTCATATATAACTTAACAATCATAATTTGTTTCCTAAGGGTGCGTTCCCACTCTGTCGTGACGATTAATTATCGTTTTACGACTGTCGTCTCTAGCTGTTCCCATTATAACGATTGTTTGTCGTTAAATTTTTTTTCTTTTCGCAACTATCGTATCTAGCCGTTCCCACTGTCACGACAATCTGTCGTCACTGTAAAGTGTCGTAGACGACAGTTAGTCGTGTCGTTTTATATGTGAACACCTCCATTTAAACATATGAGCCACGACACTTAAAACTACACCATTATCTGTCGTCACGACAGAGTGGGAACGCGCCCTTACAAAATAATAATCAAATCTCAGTAATCAGAGTTTTCAGGCCAATCGTATAAATTACCTGTCTGTGACTAATTTTTAATATCTTCCTTCGGTACAAAAAGTATGTTGTGTGGTGCCATTTAAATTTGATTGAGATTTGACAGCAGTTTTGCAGATTTTGAGCTATAATAATGCGTTACTCAATTAACATTTTTTTATATAACTAGATCGGCAAGCAAGCGTACGGCTCACCTAATGTTAAGCAATTACCATAGCTTATAGACGTGATAGATCCCATCTCCAATTCCCCCGAGGAGATTTCCTATTTTTTCGACTACCTACGTTGTATTATGTTTTAGTCTCTCGGCTTTCACGCTTAGGTTGGACCGTCATAGACAAGCGTCAGGTAGTCCTCTGATTCCGTCGGACACAAAGGACGCCAATTCATTTTTCAAAAATTTTTCATAGTCCTGTCAGGAGTTGTATGTATTTTTTTAACATATCTTATCCTTGTTGAAACTCTTTTTCTAATTCTTCCTTTAACAGGAGATCAGTATCGGTGTCAGTTGCAGAACTTCCAGCTATAGGTGTATTTCGAAAACGTCGCTATCATACTCCTAGTTGTCTCCAATTACAGTCTCTTACAGTTACTCTTTTTTATTTCTTGAGATGTTAGGTAACGCTAATTTTTAAATAAAAAAATGGGGTCCTGAAATCCGGTGGGATTCCGCTTTGCGGGATTCCCTACATACAACCCTGTATTGTTTATTTAACACTTCAAACTTTTTATAATCGAGCTAAAATATAAAAAAAAAATCCAGCGTGACATATACTTTTTTTTGTATTTTAATTTAGTCAATCACACGTGAATTTCACCTTTTACGTCTCTGAGAGTGAAAATTTGATAAAAATAAAGATTTTAACAGACATATTATTGAAATAACAGACTGTCGGATAAAGCAGTCTTAGTTAAAGCGACGGTAGCTTCTTAATTGGGACCACATGACACGTACCACTTTTCAATTAAAAAAAGAATAATCAAAATCGGTCCACCCAGTCCAAAGTTCTGAGGTAACACAAAAAAAAAAAACGATCGAATTGAGTACGTACCTACAAAAATCATGTTCCTTAAATAGTTTTCTTATTTCCTTTTTACACAACTAAGTAACTGTGATTTTCATTATTTAGGTACGATATTTTTCAATTACCTTTTCATATAGAATTTTCTTTGTATTAGTAGTTTTCCTGGTAATATTGAAAGAGAACTTCATGTGAATGGACTTTTCTAACATTCTACTTGAAATTGTCACTGAAATAAAGTCGAACTAATTTATAAAAAAATAACATAATTAAATCTATACTGATTTAGGCACGCTTACAATATATTTGAAATTTTAAAGTAATCTTTGTTAAATTATTTTTATCGCATCCATGGCTCCCAAAATAAATTAACAAAATATAACAACGAAAAATTTCCAACAAGAAGCGGTTGCACGAAGTACATTCACTATTGTTACGTTTGCGATTTTTTTTCTTTACATAAATTGGACAACATTACAAGCACCTCCATACCAATTAAGCTTTTGCTACACAATAACCGAATTTTATAACAAAAAGCGATCAGCGACAACGCATAAAATATTTTATCGATCTATAGCCAATTAGGAAAAAATATTCCTGAAAGAAAATACACATAATTTTTGTTTCTGTAACAATGGGTTTGTAAATTTTAATCAAAAGACCTACATAGTAAAATAATGGCGTGTTGACCCCGATAAACACAAAGGTGTTCAAGACGACAAGAATCCACACGGAGTTACATTTCAGTTTACCAATTTGAGTTGACTGCAGGCAAAACTTCAAGCTATCTAGGGATGCCCAAAAAGTAATGTGTATCGATATATCGTATTGTAATGTTTCGCATGCGTTTGTATCCATGCACTATATTATATAATTCTTTTGTATCGATTATATCGATATATACGATACTTTCGATATTTTTATTATTATGAAATGATAAAGATAAAATTATAGCTTTTCAGTTCAATCTCTTAGCTTTTTGCTAGTAATTATTATTTAAACAGATGTTATGTTAAAAATAGCGACGGATTTGATGTTTTAATTACCAAAAATAAATTAAAAAATATTTACATAATTATATTCACAAGACGAAACAAGAAGTCGTTTTTTTTATTTGCAAGCAGAAACAATTATTTTCTATTAAAACCATCTTTTAATTGCTTTGGCTTAGAAGTATGATTTTTTCACAGCTCCAAGGGACAGTAGACCTGAGTATCTTATGAAATACTAGCCAACCCGTGCCCACTTCGTTGGGCGTTATAATCCATTTCACATAAGAAGAGTACGGTGAAATTTGATATGTTCCAATACACTCTCACTATTTTCAGCAAATCAGATAAATATAAATGTTTTAAAATCACCAATTAATTTCTAAGGCAAATAATAATGCTTGATTAGATTGAATTGTTGACACGGCACGTCAGAGGGCGCAGGTTCAAATCCTGCTGGGTCGAAAATTTTGATAATTTTTATCTTTTTCCTTTTATCTTGTCACTCCTGAATAGTGTAGCTTTCTGTTAGCGAAAGAATTTTCATGATCGGATCAGTATTTGCGAAGATTACCCCGTATATACAAACAAAGTTATAAACTTTACCTCTTTATAATATTAGTATAGATAACAACGAAAATTTTCTGAGTATCTTATGAAATTTAGCTCGATACCTCCACGCGTTCCTAAGAAAAAGGGTCTTGACAGACAGACGGACAACAAAGTGATCCTATAAGGGTTTCGTTTTTTCCTTTTAAGGTACGGAACCCTAAAAACACAAAAAATGAGAATTAAATTTAAACAAAGGTTTCGGTACATATTATATTATAAAGATCTCAAATAATATTTTAACATACCGATAAATTGTAAATAAAAGTTATCTTGTTCTCTGTTTCATGTTTCGTTACGATAGAAGCATTAGGTACATAATTATATAATAACAATGTATAATATTACTAATTATTATATTTAAATGATACAGGTCGGTGTAGCTAAATAATGTGATCCACATAAATATTAGTTACATAGTTTGATGCACTACGTCAATATGATATTTTAATAGGAATACGATATATATCGTAGCCAATAGTATGGCTATAATATCGTATAATATGTCGATATATCGTATCATATTGGGCATCCCTAGAGCTATCTGTATTCATCAGATTCCAGTGTTAGTAAAGTAATGAATTAATACAGAGCGAAGCACAGAACGCTAATGGCCCAATTTCGATTTTCTCTAGGGAACTTGACTGAAAATTGCCAGACAACATTACTTAAAGAATCTATTAACTTCCTGCTGGGTGTGTTTAAACAATATTAATAAACAGGAAACTGTCGTATACGTACATTACTATAGGCATATATCTTAGTTCTACATTATAACATCTATACAAATAAATAAAATTGGAGTGTCTGTTTGTAATATTAAAATAACAGCTTTTTAGTAAATGCATATGGATGTATACACGGTAGTTACGTATATCAAAATAACTTTTTTAACAATTTTTTCTGGCTGTCTGTCTGTCTTTTTGTTCCGGATAATGTCTAAACCGGCTGGACCGATTTTGACGAGACTCCCACTGGCAGATAGCTGATGTAATAAGGAGTAACTTAGGCAACTTTTATTAACCGACTTCCAAAAAAGGAGGAGGTTCTCAATTCGACTGTATTTTTTTAATGTATGTTAGCTCAGAACTTTTGACTGGGTGGACCGATTTCGATCAATTTTGTTTTAATTGAAAGGTGTTGCGTGTCATGTGGTCCCATTTTTTTTAAATTAAGATCAACAACGACAAGTACTTTTAGAGTTATATCTAATAATGCGTATTTACGTGACTACTTTTTCGTCGACCTACGTTGTATTATACCGCATAACTTTTTACTCGGTGTACCGATTTTGATGATTCTTACTTTAATCGAAAGCTAATACTTGTCATGTAGTCTTCGTGAAATTAGATCGAGATCTGATTACAACTTTTTAAGTAATCTTTAATAGCGCGTATTTATTTGACTATTTTTTTGTCTTATTACGTTGTTTTACTTGTTGATGTAATTGAAGTCGGTTTTTTTTTCGTTTGCGAGCAAACACAATTATTTTAGAAATTTATTTATTTTACAACTCTGTAAACTGAGCAATAACTTTTTTGTAAAATTCCGCGCGGACGAAGTCCCGGGCACAGCTAGTTGAAATATAAACTTTTACCCATTACAAGTCAATACTCATATCAGTTTCATTGTGTTGTAAGTATTTCTTTGATAAACCTATCAAATTACTGTTCCAGTACCTACTGTGAATTGTAATGCGAAATTTGCAGCCTTAATAATGCTAAAAAAATCTTTTTTACATGTAATTACATGGTATCCACCTTAGAGCGAATAAATAATATATAATAGGTACACCTAATAATAAACCATCCAGAAATATTTAAGAGAGATTTTGATAATATTATATAAGTCATATACATATATAACCGATCTGTTTATGAAGTACTTCTGTATATAATACAAGAAATAAAAGCCTTAATATATATTTCTTGTAAATTTAAAGCTATCCTCAGTTTTCCCCAAGCAGTCAACTTTGTACAACCTTTTAGTAAGTCATTCTTTACACTATGATCTTATTTTATTATCGTCATTTGCTGTAAAGCAACCGGCTACTTCATATGGTCTAAGATCCGAGAAGCTAAATCTTCCCTCATCTGTTAATTAGATGAAACAATTTTTTATAGGCTGATTTCCATATTGTGAATTTATAAAAACAACCTCTGCCACCATAAGCCTGCTGCAAAAAATTGTTTCATTTAATTAACAGATGAGGGAATATTTTGTTATATCCCGGATCTTAGACCAATACGTCTTTTGCTTGCACAATATTTAATATTTCTGATGCGATATTTCTAGTTGATTAAAAATAGGTACAAATAGTTTAACAGTTTTGCAAACATTTTATTTTATAATATATAGACTAACGTAAATCAGTACATTTTATATCATGGTATAACTGATAGAAGCTGATCAGCCGTTGTGATATTGTCTTTAGTATCTTAGGCAATTCTTTTATCCGTAAATTGATATTTTAGCAAACAGGGCATACCTTGCCGTTATTATGTCAAGAACGAAAACAAGTCTCGTATCTTATTATTATTGGTTACTTATTTTCTACGTATTATGAGACTAGCTGTTCTGGAGGCGTTTTCTGCTCTTAAGTATTTTTCTTTAGTATGTTATCGTGTAAGTGATTGAAGGTACTACTAGTACTTCAAGCATTCCTATCTCTTTTGAGATTGACATTTTTTTAATAATTTTTTGTTATGTTTTTTTTTTTTTTTTTTGTAATAACAATTTAATGTATTACGAACACTTCCCTTGAATCTTACGTCGTCATATAAATTACAAAATTAAAATTTTGTATTAGTTACATTAGTTTTAAATAGAGTAAAGCAATTTTGATGAATAAAGACTATATCAGTGATTTTCATATTGATGTTTTAATATAAACTTGGTGCATGCATATTTTATTTATTTATTCTTAATGTATTTTTAATACAAATACAAGATGTGCAAAGGCGACATACATACACAAATAAATATTGAACATTAAATATAACTGATCCATTAACTAAACTTAGAAATATAATAGAAAGTCACGCGTAGGTACATCAATTAATTATCATGCAAAAGTTATCTGCCAAAAAAGGCATTAACACTGGCAATACACCGAGGGACGCGACCGACCGTCCAAACTTGGATTTACCCTCGGGACTTGAGCGAAATTGACATTCGACAATGTGTTAATTAAGCAATTTTGGTAATGATAGCTACATTCTACATTCGACACCTATTGCGGCATGTCAGCGTTAACGTATGAAAGAGTTGAAAGTAAAAGAGCTTCAGTGTCGGAGTATTCGTATGGAAGCCGAAATTTAACTTATAAAGTGATTGATGCGTTATATTACCAAAAGTTATTTGATAGCTACTGCCAAAGGTATCGATAAATCTATACAAGTAATGATTTTACCTTTTTCTTATATAATATATATCGATATCGCGGGTAGGCGTTGAAAGTGATAACTTCATCTCCGTTTCGATTTAGCATTTTTAATTTAATTAAATAAGTTACAGTGTACAAAAAGTAAATATTATGTACTGACTGTTCACAATACCTCCCAGCAAATATTATCCTGTGCGAATTTACAACATAACAGCCATCTAATAGTGTCGATACTTTTTATCTGTGATCCTTTTGAAATGGAGTCAATTAAAGATATATTGGCCTCTATGGCTGAACAATTTAACATGACAATGAAGAACTTCCAACAAGATCTACAAAAGGCGAATTCACCGGTCACTACGTCTTCTCTTGCTACGGACTTCGCCGCTTTTAAAAGCTTCGTCATCACTGCTTTAAACTCTCTCCAACGTCAGGTAGAATTATTTACCTGCGAACTTGACCGACTCGAAATGCGTTCTCGCAGAAAGATGTTGCTGCTTCATGGTGTGCCTGAAGAAAAATCGGAAGACACCTCGGCGCGAGTGACCAGCCTTGTTGCAGAGCATCTCGACATTGATCAGTTTTCTACAACCTCCATCAAAACATCCTATCGACTGGGTCGTAGAACTGAAAAGAAACCTCGCCCGATTGTAGTGAAATTCGCTGATGTTCCGGTGCGAAACAAGGTGTGGTTCGCAAAAACCAAGTTCAAGGGTACCGGCATTACTCAGTCCGAGTTCTTGACCAAATCCCGACACGGCGTGTTTGTTGCGGCGAGACAACATTTCGGAGTTAACAAATGCTGGACGCGTGATGGGGTTATTTATGTTATCGCTCCGGACGGATCACGACATAAGATTGAAAGAATGTCGGATCTCGACAACATTATCGCTTCATCGTGCACAAATTCGCCAGTTCAAAGTGTCGCAGCCACCAGTAAGACGGCGGACAGTAAGGCCCCACCTCTTAGATCTAAACGAGTGGTTAAAAAGTAGTTGTTTACTTTTACTCAAATTATTATTTAGTAGATGTTCATTCATTCATAAGTATTTTTGGAACCCACGCTTTAATACTATATAGCTTTTAATTTGTAGTTAATCTTTTTTATTCACAGCATATTTTACATAAATAAACAAATCTAATATATATCTAGTTGTAGTTAATTTACTTTACTTTAATATTTGTATTTCAGTTCAATGCTTAACAGCTTTTTTTAAATATATATTTGTAATGTACTATTGTTCAACTGTTGTTATTGTTGTTGTAGTTACATATAGCTAATAATTAACTATATTGTAACAAATTGTTGATTTGAACGTTAGGCTTTTAAGACTGTAAATAATTACTTTTAATCATAATTTTGTTTTGTAGGTTTTTGAATAGGATCCTTTCTTTTTTTTTTTTTTTTTTTAAATTGGTACTTATTACGTGTGTTTTTGTAAATAATCACTTTTAATCATAATTTTGAGTGTTAGGTTTATGAAAAAGTTTTTTTTATTTTTATTTTTACTTTTTAATTGGGAATTATTAACCGTGTTTTTGTTAATTTAATACTAGAAAAAGTACCTAAAATGATTTCCTTTTACAAATGTTTCCTTGCCTGTCATTAGTATTTTGAATGTTTCTGTCTTTTATTTTTACAGTTTTTTTTCTTTTTCTTGTTTCTTACTTTTCCATAGTAAGCATTAATCACTGTAATGTCTCTTCTCGTAGCTGGTGGGTATGTGAATTTAGCTTAATAGTATTTGTTTTAGTTATTATTATTATTTTTAGTATTAAGTGCATAGTACTTTCGTTTTAATAAATATTATTTTTTGCATATATCCATATTATTATTATATCTATTATCGTATTTTATATATATCATTTCAAGTATATTATATATATATATATATTATATACATAATTACATACATTTTTATATTCTGTAATATCTTTAGATTATTATGATTCATAGCGACGACGATCCTTCTGACACCTTTTATTCTATTTCGTCTTCAAATGAATCAAATAGCGATGACAGTTTTCTCAGTCTACCCTCACTCAGTGATGACTTAAATACACATTTTTGTGACGCCTCTAAACATTTTAACCTGGTTCATATTAATGCCCAGAGTATACCCGCTCATTTTTCTGACATGTTGACCTCCTTTCAAAATAAAAACTTGCATGCTATATTAGTCTCAGAATCCTGGCTGAAACCATGTCACCCTTCGACATCATTCTGCTTACCAGGCTTTCGCCTGATTCGGAATGACCGCTTGGGTCGATCCGGCGGAGGTGTTGCCATTTACTTACGTTCTCACATTCCTTTTACTGTTATTGACTCTTCGCAACAACATAATAGTCCGGGAGCAGAACACCTTTTTATCGAAGTCCTATTCTCCAACACTAAGCTTCTCCTCGGTGTTTATTATAATCCTAGCCTTACTATTGACTATTTTAGGTCTTTTGAAGATCTTCTTGAAAAATTTATTCCTTTGTTTTCACACACAATAATTATGGGTGACTTTAATACTTGCCTTCTTAAAAATGACTCTCGAACTTCACGCCTTAAATCTATAGTTCAGGCAGCTAATTTGCATATATTGCCATTATCTGCGACTCACACATTTCCTAACTGCTTGCCTTCTCTTCTCGACCTAATTCTTGTCTCCTCTTTTTCTCATGTCAAAAAATTTGGTCAATGTGTTGCTACTGCCTTTTCCTACCATGACCTTCTCTTCTTATCTTATAATTTAAGACCTCCTAAAGCTAAACGAAAAATTCTTTTGAGACGAAATTTTGGTGGAATTAACTTTGAAAGTTTAGCCGATGATGTTTCAAATATTGACTGGTCCGGAGTGCTTAACGCCTTATCGATTGATGAGAAGTTAAATTGTTTTAATTCCCTTATAACTCAACTTTACGATAAGCATGCTCCTATGCGTCCAGTACGATTAAAACACCTGCCGGCCCCATGGTTGACTGACGAAGTTAAGCGCCTACAAAAAAAAAGGAACATAGCCAAAGCTAAATACAGAGCCGATCCCAACGAAATAAACCGTGAGAGGTACAGAAAAGCTCGGAATCGCTGTAACAGGTTGTGTAGGGATGAACATCGACGCCATATCTATAAGTCTGTTATTGAGGAACATGACTCTGCCCGAGTTTGGAATTTCCTCAAATCACTGGGAGTTGGGAAGCAACAACGCGATATTAATTCCCATAACTTAAATTTAAATTTACTTAATCAGCATTTCTCATCTTCTGTTACTATTGATAACATAACAAAATTAAACACAATATCTCAAATTTCAGCTTCTCCAACTCGTGATATTCCCTTTTTTCAATTTAGTCAATTCACGAATAGTGATGTTAAGAAGAATATCCTAGCGGTATCATCCAACAGTGTTGGTTCTGATTGCATTAGTCGTCAAATGGTAATTCCTATTATAGATTATTTAATTCCTATAATAACAAACATCTTCAATTTTTCTGTTAGTAGCGGTACATTTCCATCTTGCTGGAAAGATGCTGTAATTATCCCTTTGCCAAAAAAGCCCAACTCTACTTCTTTCTCCGATCTACGCCCTATATCTATCCTACCGTTCCTTTCTAAAGTTCTTGAGCGTCTTACCTATAATCAATTTAACCTTTTCCTCTGTAGATACAACCTTTTAAACCCATTTCAATCAGGATTCCGCACAGGCCACAGTACGACTACTGCATTAGTTAAAATCACTGATGACATTCGCATGGCAAAAGATAAGCGAGAGCTCACTGTTTTGACATTACTTGATTTTAGTAATGCCTTCAATAGTGTAGACTTTGACATTTTGCTTGCCATATTGAATTCTCTTAACATATCTCCTATTGCGATTGACTGGTTTCACTCTTACTTGCATGGTCGCCGGCAACGCGTGCGGCTTAACGACACTTATTCTGACTGGGCTAGGATCAATGCCGGTGTACCGCAAGGTGGCGTGATGTCTCCGCTCCTGTTTTCAATCTTCATTAATACTATTACTCAATATATTTTTTCTCCCTACCACCTGTATGCCGACGATCTCCAAATTTATTTGCACACAAGCTTAATAGATCTCCCTCGTACGATAAACACCTTAAATCAGGAACTCGAACGTATCAACAGTTGGAGCAAAGAGTTTGGTCTGCAGGTCAACCCATCAAAATCGCAAGCTATAATTATCGGAAGCCAGCAGCTTATTTCACGACTTGATTGGCCGAATTTGACACCAATAACTTTCGCCGGTGTTGTAATTCCTTACAGCGAAAAAGTTAAAAACTTGGGTGTAATGTTTGACAAATCTATGTCATGGGATCCACAGATTTGTGAGGTTAGCAAAAAAATTTTTGCATCCATCGGCTCATTAAGAAGGTTGCGTAATTTTCTTCCTACGCCTACTAAAGTTGCTCTTGCCCAATCTCTTCTTCATCCTATCCTTGATTACGCTGACACTTGTTACCTGGACTTAAGGGAGGATCAACTAAATAAACTTGAGCGTCTCCAAAATATGTGTATTCGGTTCATATTTGGTCTCCGCAAGTATGACCACGTCTCTGAGTTCCGGGCGAAGCTCAAGTGGCTTCCCATACGTCTGCGCAGGAACACTCATGTACTATCTCTCCTATATTCTGCATTATTTAATCCCTTCCTTCCATCTTATTTGAAAGAACGCTTTGAATTTCTCAGTGACTCACACAATAGATCACTTCGTTCTAGTGAAAATCTCACTTTGAAAATCTGTAGGCATTCTACTGACTTCTACAGCAAGTCTTTCTGCATTGAGGCTGTACGGTTATGGAATACTTTACCATTACACATTCGACGTGCAACATCACTGGAATCTTTTAAAAAGAAGGTTAAGAAGCACTATTTGAGTCGCTGAAATAACTGTCGTCTACTTCGTCATTAATCATTGCTATTTATATATATATGTGTATATATTTATATATATGTATATATCTATATATATATATATACTTATATGTATTTATATAATATTATGTAGTGTATTTAATATTTTTATGCAATACGTTATGTAATGTTTATTATAGTTAATATTGTTTATTATATGTGTATATTTGTATGTATGTATGTTTATTTAATAGTCTTCCTGTTTTATTTTATTTTAATATTGTACACCCTTTCCGCTTTTTTCACATTATCTCCTCCACGCTGCTGGTTGTCTGGAAGAGATCGCTGTTTAGCGATAAGACCGCCTGTTGTACATTTATTTTTGTGTATTGCCTTGTAAATTTCTTCTTTGTGTACAATAAAGAGTAAATTATTATTATTATTATTCTCTTGTAACTGCGACGGTTTTATTAGCTGTGATAATTAACAGGCTACACATATCTGGAAAGGTAGCCAATACAGAACTACATAATGTACATACACATATACATTTTCCGAATAATATCATGTGTATTATACCTTCATAATATTGGGGCTTAAAATAAAATGTGAAACGTCTTAATTGAATTTACAATTGCACCAGACTTTCGCTTCCTGCTCAGTGAAGACAGACTGTAAAGTAATATACACAGACTGTAAAGTAATATTGGTCTAAGATCCGGAATATAACAAAATCTTCCCTCATCTGTTAATTAAATGAAACAATTTTTTATAGGTTTATTTCAATATTGTGAATTTATAAAAAAAAACCTCTGCCACCCTACGCCTGCTACAATTGATAATACTTAATTAGTTAATCAGTATTTTTTTATGATCTTTTCCCTCTTATGTTAATTACATGTAGTAAGCTAAAACCGTTAATATTTTACATTATATACCTGACTGTAGTAGGCACCCATTTCTATGATTGCTATACTAACCTGCAGCCAGGTCAGAAAAGGTAGATAAATGTAGAATAATACCCTCACATGTTAATTAAAAAATCCAAGTACAATAATAAACGGCGGCGAATTCTAAACATAATAATGTTTGGCTGCCGTATTAAAAGCTGATGCAGCCAAAGATAAATAGTAAAAAGAAAAAATTTATGATGACTATGAGCTCATTGCGAAGAGTAAGACAGAATAATACTAATTCCTTCAACGAAAAGAGACAGCGTAAAATTCATGCGCGCGCATCACAGGCTCATTGAAACATACTAGAAAATTCGAAATTTCGAAATTTTCGAAATCCCTAGTATTTTTTTCACCTGATTAGTATCAAGCTAATTTTCCGGGAGTAGATTCATTTTGATGAGACGAACAAAGGAGGATTTTTTTTGTCTTTATCTTTCTTATACTTACTCCAATTCTCATCTTCTCTCTCTCTATTCTAGTATACATTTTTCTTCAATTTTCGAAATTTCGAATTCGCGAATTTTCTAGTATGTTTAATTATTTTTAGTATGCCTGTGATGCGCGTGCATGAATTTCACGCTGTCTCTTTTCATTGAAGGAATTAGTATTATTCTGTCTCATTCTTCGCAATGAGCTCCCATAGTCATCGTAAATTGTATCTTTTTACTATTTATCTTTGGCTGCACCAGCTGTTAATACGGCAGCCAAACATTATTATGTTTAGAATTCGACGCCGTTTATTATTGCACTTGGATTTTTTAATTAACATGTGAGGGTAATAATCTACATTTATCTACCTTTTCTGACCTGGCTGCAGGTAAGTATAGCAATCATAGATATGGGTGCCTACTACAGTCAGGTATACGAGTATAATGTAAAATATTAACGGTTTTAGCTTACTACATGTAATTAACATGAGAGGGAAAAGATCATTAAAAAATACTGATTAACTAATTAAGTATTATTAATTGTAGCAGGCTTAGGGTGGCAAAAGTTGTTTTTATAAATTCACAATATTGAAATCAACCTATAAAAATTGTTTCGTCTAATTAACAGATGAGGGAATATTTAGCTATCTCGGATCTTAGACCATATTTATCTTTGGCTGCATTAGCTTTTAATACGGCAGCCAATCATTATTATGTTTAGAATTCGCCGCCGTTTATTATTGTACTTGGATTTTTTAATTAACATGTGAGGGTAATAATCTACATTTATCTACCTTTTCTGACCTGGCTGCAGGTAAGTATAGCAATCATAGAGATGGGTGCCTACTACAGTCAGGTATATAATGTAAAATATTAACGGTTTTAGCTTACTACATGTAATTAACATGAGAGGGAAAGGATTATAAAAAAATACTGATTAACTAATTAAGTATTATCAATTGTAGCAGGCGTAGGATGGCAGAGGTTTTTTTTTATAAATTCACAATATTGAAATCTGCCTATAAAAAATTGTTTCATCTAATTAACAGATGAGGGAAGATTTACCTTCTCGGATCTTAGACCAATACACGTAAGATTATTTTTGTGCACCAAAATCTATATTGAAATTTTTATCAAAATAACTTTCACTAATATAATTGTGTTTGCTAGCAAACGAAAAAAAAAACGACATCAATTACATTGACAATGTACAAAATTAAATACAACGTATGTAGACGAAAATAATTAACAAACGCACTAGTCGCCACTACAATTTTCAAAGGTTTCCCTCGATTTATCTAGGATGCAATCATCCGATCCTAGTTTTCTCATCATGGTACCACCCTTGGGGTATCTCTTTTCCAACAAATTTTTTTTTATCAAAATCGGTTCATAAACGACGAAATTACCCGCAAACACACATAACAAATATTATATAAAAACGATTGAATTGAGAAACCTCCTCCTTTTTTGAAGTCGGTTAAAAATCTAATTGTGTTAGTTGCTAGTTATAAGTTACACTAATTTTTAAATCTGGCATTTATTTTTTTTCAGACCACCAGGCTTTAGGACGATTAAAAATATACCCAGGAACTTTTTAATAGGCTCTAAAATTATATCGGTATGGCAAGGTCGTGAAAACAGCCCTATAGTCTCAGGTACAACAGTTTTATTAATAGTATGAAGGAGTGCTGAGTTTAAAAAAAAGATACAATCTTGATATATCTATATACATATATAAATTTATTTTGTGCGCGTGCTTGTCACTAAAGTCCTCCTAAGCGGCTGAAGCGATTTGGTTAAAATTTTGTACGTACCCATATTTCTATGGGATGGTTTGAAAACACTTTTGGACCCGGTAGGTGGCGCTGCTATCGGTACTTCAATAATTAGGTAGCTCTATTCCGGGCAGGACAACGTCAGCTGGGTCCACCAGTATATTTATAAAAACAGTGACATATTAAACAAGCAATAGCATATACATATTATACAAAACATTCTCATAAATTAATTGTTTACCTTCACCTGGTTATAGCAGAATAGGAATACGTTTAGATTATTGAAATCTATAAATGCGTAAAAAACAAAGCGTTATTTTCACTACCGTATTACGAATAAAATATAAATCTGGAGTTTGATTGAGGTGGCCATATTAAATTCGTTCAATCGTAAAATCAAATTTCCGTGACAACGGGCGGTAGTCGATAAAAAATAATAAAATATAGAGGTTTCCCTTTCTTCACAATACGAGTCGATTCAGAGAGGTAAATTATAGCTACGTATGCCTATATAGTATTAGCTATACTACTATGAAATGGTGTACTTGCAAAAATATTTCCTTGAATAGCTTTGATAGTTTTTCAGTTGTGCAAATATATTTGGATTGATTTCGTCAATCAATCAATCAATCAAAAAAACACTTTATTTAAATAGGCCCCATGGGCACTTTCAAATCGTCAGAATTTACAAAAATTAAATTTAAGGTTATTAATTAGTTTTTAAAAGTTTTTTTTAACGTGAAGCTACCACCGATTCGGAATGTAGATTCTGCAGAGAAGAATCGGAAAGAAACTCCGCAGTTACTCTTTTGAAAATAATATACAAACGTTGCTTTAGTAGATACAAAATTAGTAATATCTTGCATGAAATACAGCGTCACTAAGTCCACACATCTTTATCAACTATGAAATCCTGCACCGAATAATACGCTTTATCTATTAATCTCTTTTTAACAAAAACTTTAAATGTATGTTTAGAAATTTCCAAAATTTTTTGTGGGATTTTATTATACATACGAATACCATAACCCAGAAAGGAGACGTTTAGGTACTTTGCGTAGTCGGAAACAATGAACTCAAACCAAAATAAAAATTTATTTGTTTCATTCATCGTCAGCAGTTCAGCATCGTTTGTATATTAAAACAAAAAATGATGATTTTTTACTCAATTTATAATTTGCTGAATAAGAAATAAATACATATTGTAATTAGTCATAACTTTCTCTTCGGAAGTGGGACCCCTAAATGCACATATGGGTATATCATATCACATCCAATGCTGTACGCAAAAGCAGACATCAATGCCGTCAAATCTATCAGCGATCAATGCCGTGTTGGTTAGAAAAAAAACACGAGGTAAATTAATTAGTATGGTTGACAATAATACTTTCTCCAACAAATTCTGCAAACTTTCGAATTAGTAAAACTATTAAACATTGGCATCGAGCATAACTTATATTTTATAGGATAAACTAATATTTCAGTCTAATTAACCATGTTGTACAGTGTCCCATGGACACATTTGTAAGAGATAATCTGGCAGGTTTCGAAAGAAAGACAGTACAATCTAATGGAACACGCCTGTTTAAATTTAGCATTAAATAAATATTAATTTCAAAAATATTCATAACTTCTCGCGAATTAGATGTAGGTACTGATTCAATTTTATTGAATTTTAAAGCTATTTTTAAATGATAAATTTTTCTTAATATACAGTAAAACATACAACTATAACTTTATTACATTACAACTTATTATTACAACATGCATTTACATCGATTGCAAAGTAATTTAAATCTTTATTTTATATACATTACGTATGAAATAAACCATTTTTGTTTAGATACGCAGATGTTACATTTTCTGCTTGAGTAATGGAAGTATGTCGTATACAGAAGCATATCTAGAAAGCTTTGTTATGGGTACGCTTTAGATCTCAGGTGCAAAATCAGTTGGGAACAGTATATTACAGCTTTCCACTATCCGGTAAAATAATCTTTGCAGAGATGTTGTGTTATTTTTTCAGATCATAATTATAATTAAATATTTAAGATACACAAATATAATTTAAGGGATTATTATTGGTTTAGTAATAATTATTATGCAGGACTTCCAAGCTTTTGGGGCTTCAATTCTATTAAATAAAAAAATGTGCTTTTTTAAAGTAAAATTTTAACACCTAATCTCTAATATATCGGCAATGTAGTGTAGTATATCAATATCGACAATATTGTAAGATTGAGTTTAAAAAAGTGCATTTGATCGAACGAGAATTCCACTGAAATTTTTTTTCGACCAAAATTTTTTGCGGCGTGGTTAACAATTCAGCTATTACAGTAAAGTGACAGCCGTTACCGAAATTTGTGGTTTCCCAAGACACATAGGTATATGTACAATGAACGGACCTTTGTAATCGTCAGAGTAACATTAAAGGCGTTCAAAATAGGAAGAGCGAATAAAAACTGACTGAATAGATTAAATAGCTGCGAAGTAATAAGTTACGAAGGTTTTTTTGAAGTGAAACTTCTTTAGGTGCATGAGGGGTAAAATTTGAGCGACCGGTAACGCGCCAGCGTCATTACGTTCAGTAATTGGATGGGTGACCGCCTGGGAACACCGCGTGAGGTTGGCTTTTTGTTTCTTTTTTCAATTATTTTTTTTTGTATTTTAAATTAGTTATTTAATTAGTTTTTTGAATTACTTTTTTTTATTAGTTTGCCAAAGAAGTTTCACTTCTGAAATGTGTAGTACTTTGTACGTATGCAATTTTTTTTAAAGATTACTCACTTCTGAAAACTAAAATACAAATTAACACGCTAGTAGAAGCTCGATATGTAAAATCAATAGTCCCTAAAATAACTATTTACACTCCAAACAGTATTGGAAACTAGCAAATGAACACTCAAATCTGCAAATACGTATGCTGTATCAAACTAGCGCAACCAAAAAAAAAAATACATTTATCTATGTATAAAATATGTGTAGGAAAATCGAATTATCGTGTGATCAGAGGATCCGAGGAGGGAAAAAACTGAGTGAACATTTTTAGAATATTCTTCTATTTGTCTGTATGTTTGTTGATGTATACCGCTAAATCTTCTGGACGTAGATATTTTGTTTTAATACTGGATGTCTAATTTAAAATTTGGCGTAAGTATCATCTTATGTAAGTCTCGATATTATGCGGTATGCGTTATTGGTACATGCAGCTCAATAAATATTTGTACTCGTAGAGTACAAGTCGTATTACTATAGATTAAGCGGATAGTTAGTAAAAATCAATATTTATATATAAATAGTGCTAAAAATTAATGGTCCGTATTTACATTTTCTTACTCAAATGATGTGTATTTGGAACATCTCAACAAGATTTTGATGGCTTAACGTATTATAAAATAAAATAAAAATAATATAATTTGGAAAATCCAAAAGTGCACGCCTCACACACTCATTGTGTTACGAATTGAAATTGATAATAATTGCCTAAAAGAGAAATCATTTGAAAAAAATTATTATTTTTTGTGTCGATTTTGCAAGATAAAATCGTTCTTATATGTTAAGTTAGGCACTAAATTATCACTGAGCCTGCTTAGCTAACCTATCTTTTTCTCGTCGCTTTGTCTAAAATCATCGTTTTGACGAACTTGAGACATTCAACATTTTTTTTTTTTTTTTTGAGCAAGGTTTACATCATCTTCATTAGGAATTTGAGCAGAACAGTTCCCACTATCTTTATTTCTAAGACAGCAGCTTTCAAGTTTATTCAGCTAAATCATACTATCATCTTTATAATTTTTCGAAAGACTTTCATGATTTTTGCGACGTTCTCTTTACCTTGTAATTGTGCACGTTTTCTTGCAGAAGTTTTATTTTCTTTTGGCATTTTATATTATCGAAAATCTGTCGACACGTCACGAAACACAGATACAGTTTTAACTTCACTGCCAAAAATATCAATAATGTCGCTAGATGCAGACAGAAGTTATTTAAAAAAGAAAAAGTTCATGTAAAAGGAGAGAGGAAGAAAAAAAAATAGACGGTGATAATTTTTATGAAAAAAACCCAAAAAATCTTTCAAATTTCGTTAATATCTTTAAAACAGTTAAGAGTTCAATCATAATAAGAAAAAGAATTCATCCTTAGAGTGCCTGGAGTATTATTCTAAAGGAACTATATATTACAATTATTATTAATTGGGGTCTCCACATATAAAGACTTTTAATATACATAATAATAAAACCCCTTTTTATAATTTTTAGAAAAATAGTTTTTGATAGTTGTCAAAGAAATTTTGATTTTAAGCTCTTCTGATAATATTTTATATTTTGCAACTTGATTCTTTTTTAAATAATTACAATCCATTAATAAAAAGTCGGCGGAGTTAGCGAATATTTTATCATCCATTCAATAGCTCATCCATTCGCTAAACCGAGCTCATTTGCTAAACTAGTGACCTCGCTAAACTTGTAGCCCTGAGCTTGAACGGCAACGAAGCCTTCGCAAGCAGTGACGCACTCCTCTCCTGGTCGACGCAGCAGCCAGCCGCTACGCAGCACTGCACCACTCAGACTCACTGGAGTATTAGCAGCATCACCCCGACTTACTGGGGCATTGGCAGCATCACCCTGACTCACTGGGGCATTGACAGCACCACTCCGTCTCACTGGAGCATTTGGACCATCACTCCCACTCACTGGGGCATCACCGCAGACAGTTCCAACTCACCGAGAGCTATGCAGCATCTGGTTCCTGCTATCGACCTTCGGTCTCGGAGGAGAGTAATGTTGCGTGTTTTTGATAGTTGTCAAAGAATTTGATTTTAACCCTTAGCTACCTACCTCTCTTTTCAGTCTCACAACTACCTACCAGGAGTCTCTCAGACTCCTGCATTTTGAAGCCCTTCAAACAAAAACTATGACTTGAGGTCAGAAATTAAAATCAAAAACATTATTTTTATATTCGTTTATTTATAATTAAATTATAAAACTTCGTAACATTTGCATTACTTATTCTAAAAACTCAGTTTCTTTCTTGACTTCGAAAAAAATTAAAAATATTTAATCTATACTAATATATAAAGCTGAAGAGTTTGTTTGTTTGTTTGTTTGTTTGTTTGTTTGAACGCGGTAATCTCTGGAACTACTGGCCCGATTTGAAAAATTCTTTCAGTGTTAGATAGCCCATTTATCGAGGAAGGCTATAGGCTATGTATCATCACGCTAAGATCAATAGGAGCGGAGTCCACGCCGACGAAGTCGCGCGCAGAAGCTAGTATTTTAATAAAATGAGACCAATTACTATAATTTAAAAAATATATTAACTTTAGTCATAAATTTTCCATGGTATAGTAATTAACAAACTTAGCAAAAAACAAATTTTCTTCAAAATCGCAACATTTTTATAAAATTGCAAAGGTTGAAGATGATGGTTGGTGGTTATGATTTTTCACGGCAGCATAAACACACAATGGGAGAACACTCCAGACAAATAGGATTTTTGCACCTGAAACTTAAATTGGGTCTTCCGCTTCTTTTTGGAATTACGCATAAAACAGTATTTGCGTATAATATACCAGATCTGCTGTGTGGCTACGGCATAAAATAGGTATAGCCTCCTCCTCTCTACTCGTGGGTAAGAGGCGACTAAGGGATAACATAGTTTCACTACCACCTTGGAACTTAAAAAGCCGACCGATGGGATACCATCCAACTGCTGGCTTTGAAATACACAGGCCGAAGAGGGGCAGCAGCGTCTTTGGTGAGACAAAGCCAGCCCTGCGGTCACCAACCCGCCTGCCCGGCGTGGTGACTATGGGCAAAACACATGAGTTCTTGTGAAGGCCTATTTCCAGCAGTGGACTGCGATAGGCTGAAATGATGATACTAGAACTGCTTCCTCATCACCTTCTATTTCTAAATTCGATGCGGAATCACAGGTCAGTACATGACTTTCGTTGAGATTAACTTCTACATCACTGCAATTACTGTCCAAAACATCATCTTCATTTGAAAAAAGCTCTTCCTCCAACCAATGATCAATAATTTTATCGCTAGTCGCCATTTTCAACTAAAACAAAAAAGAAATTACTTCATGAAAAAGTTACGTAACTACCTACCAGGAGTCTCTCAGACTCCGTCAAAAATATTTTTACTCACCAAAACGCAGCGCGCGCGCTTATGACCGTGATGAGCGCAGGTGTGGCAAATTACAAAAATGCCTAGTTGCGGAATTATGAACAAAAATAATCTTGATGGAGTCTGGGAGACTCCAGGTAGGTAGTTAAGGGTTAAATTCTTCTTGATAATTTTTTTTACAATTTAGTAAGTAAAATTATGTACGTACACGTAGCACGTTATCTTATAATTATATTTCATATGTTGCTACTTGAATATTGTTTTTCTATTATCTTATAATTATATTTTGTATTTTGCTACTTTTTTATATTTTGCTACTTGAATATTGTTTTTCTATCATTATTATTCTTCAATAAAGAGTCAGCGAATATAGATATAACATCTTATTATTTCTCCGCTCGTTCAATAGCTTATACATTTCGCTAAAATTGTTTATATTTTTCTAAAACGAGAAGACAACTAAAAGTGCACATACCAACGGACAGCTGTAGATATATTATTTGATTACATTTTTTTGTTATGTTATAATGCGGGTTGGCGGATGCCTTACCATACATAATACGATATCTTACCATACACTTTCAATATCATTGAAGTAACACGGTACCAAATTTCGAATCGATAAGACATAATTATAGAAGGTAGTCAGATCCCTCATCAACTATTAAAGAGCTGATGATCTTCGAACGGCTGATCAGGTCATGGTTAACTTACCATATACTTTCAATATCATTGAAGTAACACGGTACCAAATTTCGAATCGATAAGACATATAGAAGGTAGTCAGATCCCTCATCAACTATTAAAGAGCTGATGATCTTCGAACGGCTAATCAGGTCATGGTTAACTTACCATATACTTTCAATATCATTAAAGTAACACAGTACCAAATTTCGAATCGATAGGACATAAGGAAGGTAATTAGATTCCCTCATCAACTATTAAAGATCTGATACTCATCAAAACGGCTGATCAGGTCATGGTTACCTTACCATATACTTTCAATATCATTGAAGTAACACGGTACTAAATTTCGAATCGATAGGACATAAGGAAGGTAGTCAGATCCCCTCATCAACTAGAAAAAAGTACCACAGACAGTTACACAGATACACAGACACGTTAAACTTATATCAACCCTCGTTTTGCGCCGGGGTTTAAAAAAGAAAAAATATTTATGAAAGAAACCCAGAAAATCTTTCGAATTTCGTTAATATCTTTAAAACGGTTAAGAGTTCAATCATAATAAGATATACAGTTCATCCTTAGAGTGACTGAAGTATTATTCAAAAGAAATTATTACAATTAATTGTTTATATGTTTCTAAAACGTGAAGACAACGAAAGGGCACAGACCAACGGACAGCTGACATATCATTTTTTGATTACATTTTTTTGTTATATAATTATATTAAACAAAATGAAAGAAAAAATACGCTGACTGTATAGATTAACATGTCTAGTTTCCGAAACATCCATTTTTTTTTTAAAATTCAGTGCCTAACTTAACGTATAAGAACGATTTTATCTTGGTAAATCGACACAGAGCCGTCTTTCGATAGTAAAGCACACCCACACGCTTAAGCGTGTGACGCGTGTAAAACTTCATTACGTGAAAAAGCCTGATGACTGTATACTAGAGATAATACGACTAATACTAATTTTAAAGAAAAAATTAGCAAATAGGATTTATGTTCGTGACGTATTTGTGCACAGTCTATTTCGGCTTTAATTTATCTATTTTCAGACTTTTTATTATTTACAGATAATTGTGGTATAGATAATGTCTATCTAAAATGGTGCAAATAATGCTGGCAGCCTGTCCCAGCTGTTGGATTCTTTGAGCAAAAATGCTAATCCTCTTGTCACCAGTAGGAGCGATGAGCCGTTGAATACATTTTTGATATTTATTTTTTTAACATATGAATGCCATTAATATCACTTAATTAGAAAATCTCGGTCATGCGTATAAATATTTTTGCACATCATCATCATCATTTCAGCCTATTGCAGTCCACTGCTGGACATAGGCCTCCACAAGTTCGCGCCAATAATGGCGTGAACTCATGTGTTTTACCCATAGTCACCACGCTGGGCAGGCGGGTTGGTGACCGATGTGATATTTTTGCACAATTACAATGAACTATCGGGGAGATCTTCGAAAGTCAGATTCAGTAAAAAAAAAATTGATTGCGCCACTATTTAGAACATTGATATTGTGTACTTTATATAAAAAGTCTACATTTTGTATAATTTAATTTTTTACAAGATTTCACTTAACTTGCCCGTTAGTTCCCCTGTAATTGAATTTTAAAAAGGGCTAAGCGCTTAAGCTAAAGTTTTAAATATCCATTTATAGTTTTATGATAACTTACGATCATGTAAGTACTTAGCTCAGCGCATTTGAATTGATGGAAATACATCTCTATATACATAAAAATGATCGCTGAATGTGTTGCTAAGCGCAAATCTCGAGAGCGGCTTAACCGATTTCGCTAATTCTTTTTTTATAATATTCCTTGAAGTACGAGGATGGTTGTTATGGAGATAAAAATTTAAAAAACTCTCTGAAAAAGTCTAAAAACCACAATTTTCCCATACAAAAGGTTCGTAATAATACTTAAAAGTCAATTTGAACTTTAATACCATACCATAAAGTTTAAGTATTAGTGGAGGGGTTACGGCAAGTATTAAAAAAAATAAAAAATTAAGGAATCGACTGTTAGGCGGTACGAAGTTCGCCGGGTCAGCTAGTTACTTATAAATAAAACCCTGCTATTAGTATCAAATAAAAGAATAATCTAAATACATGAAACTAAAAAAATAATAATAATCGAAAATGACTTTTATTGAGGGTCAGGTAACAAGCTAGTCATCATTTTATGACTATTTGTTTGTTTTCATAATTTTTTGTACTATTTGTTGTATTTGTTTGTTTGTTGTTGTTGTTGTGTTTAACTGTGGTCTGAGCATAATTTATATTAAGAGGCACAGTAGCATCTTTCTCAAAATTAACAGCAGCCGATTAAGGAAGTATCTCAAGTCTCAACCTTATAGAAAATCGCAGCTAAATAAAACTCGCCTCAAGAAGTGTTGTGTTCCTGTCACGAGTAACGTAGACAAAGCTCTTAAGAAGTTTCGTGGATAAGGTCGATAACGTGCTTGTAATGTATAACGTGCTTCTTGTATTGCAGGCATCGATAGACTATGGTATCCGCTTACATACGTTAAAAAAATTCGACTAGTATTATAAGCATGAATAAAAATGAGTATTTTAATGTGAGGTAACATTGTTTTTTTTAATTATTAATTTAAGATATATTATTTCGATCTCAAAGATACGAATATGCTTAAATGTGGCTACGATACGTTACTGTGTGCCACGGTGGAACACTAAGCTTTCTGTACCTATATCTTTTTAACACTAAACAATTTGCGCTGGGCAATAGCTATCCTTATAGAAGAAGGGTTGTAGTTTAATCCACCACGTAGCTCCACTGCAGTTTGATGAATTGCCTAAAAAAAATAAAAATCAATATTAGACGTTATGGTAATAACCGGGATCGATTAGTCCACCACTGGTTTGAAAGTTTGACCTCGTGTGTGTGTGTCTCCTCTAAGAGATCTCCACAAAAAACAAATATCTGTTCGGGAATTGTAACTGAGACCTTTGCCGTAAAGTAAATTTTAGTAGCTATTACTTCTGAACGTTTGTAGAAAAAGGTGCACACGTCAGCGAAATTTATTATGTTTATACTTTATATTATGCTCACAGCGTGTAGTAAAACTTTTATTAAAAGGGTCTATTGTGATTCTTATTTTGAGATTTCCGATATTTTAATTACATTACAAATGATAAAGTCACGGGGCGACTTTGGAAATCAAAGTGTTAATAATGATCGCGAAAGCTTAAAGACTTTTAAGGTGTAGTAAAGGACAGTAACAGACAGTTTATACGCTATAGAATATTATTTTCAATGATTTAGCTTGAGGCACGATGCCAAGAAATCCATTTCTTTTACATAGTGAATATAATCTTTTAAAGAGAAAATCAGTAAGCTCTACGATTATCAGATTCTTCAATGAAGCGAAAATCCCGGTAATGATTAATAACTTCTTTTTAATTGTGTTGCTAAAATATCTCTATTATTAGATTACACCAAATTACATAGTTACTACGAATAAAACCTTAACAGGCTATAATGAAAGTGTTGTTATTAAAAATAAAGCAGTAGTTTTAAATTAATAAGAAAATTTCTATCTAGAAATATATTTTTTATCATACCTTTTATGACGGTTTTTTTACCACAGATTAGTGACTTAATATTAATACAATATAGTCCTTAAAACTTAAAAGAATATTGTGTTTAATATAATAATTATTGAGATAGCGCAAAGCAGAAAATATCTTACTCAAAATGTGGAGGAGCTAGACTTAACTTAGAGATACAAAAAAAGGTCATAAAAAGAAATGATAAAAAAATCTTTCGAGATAGAAATTTTCTTATAACTATAAAACCACTGTTTTATTGTTAATAACAACACTTTTTCAATATATATAAGAGTAATAAAATCTGTTCACAGATAAAACAACTAAAATTTCGAGTACGTTATATAAAACCTAAAACGTTACACTGGGATATATGAGATATCTGTGATATATATAGATATATGAGATACGTATCAATTTCCGTAAAATGACGTAATTCATATGCGTGACAGTCGCCAAATCTGAGAAAATTACGGTTCAGCGTACGAAATGCTCACCAAGTAAATAAAACTTTGCATGACGTAGCACTTTTATTTCGAAAACCAACTGGTCCAACTAGATGACATCTTTAACTAAAATTATTTTTTAAAACAAATTATTTTATTAAAAATATTTTTAATCTGTGTGTATACTGTAATGTGTGTAACATCTTATTATAAACGGCTTTATGTACTACGAGTTTTTTAAACTTTAAAAATTGTTAATTTATTTCCATTTTGTTTGAAAGGTTTATCTAAAAGTAAAAAAAAAAGTACTCAAACTGTATCTGATTTCTTCGTATCGTTATTCGTTTTATAAAAATAGCTTTCTGAAGTATTTTAGTTATTATAATTTAAATTATATTTAGAAACAGTTTAAAATCACACTACATATTTAGGGACTTAAAATAAGTATTTACTAATATGATACTACAATATTGTCTTTACGACGACGACGTGTTGGCGCAACGGTCACAACTCACAGCATTGGTTTGTGGCTGTTGCGCTGGCGTTTGTTGCCGCGATGTTTGCCGTGGTCTGGGTGTTTTTGCAGTCCTTGTTGGTCTCCCCACCGTGCCTCGGAGAGCACGTTAAGCCGTCAGTCCCGGTTGTTGTCATGCACACCTGATAGCGATCGTCACCCATGTATATTAGTAGGGAATATATCCGCCAACCAGCATTGGAGCAGCGTGGTGGATTAAGCTCTGATCATTCTCCTACACGGGGAAAGAGCCTTATGCCCAGCAGTATATTACAGACTGAAGCGATTGTCTTTAAGTATATTAAAATGACTTATCTAGTTATACTCCTTATCTAGTTATACTCGTATAGCATATGAAAAAAAACACTAAGATGTAGGTACAGTGACAGCTATAAGTTAATAATTATACTCGTATAATATGTATTATACTATTAAGCTGTGCGATAAAAAGTAAAAAATAAAACATTTGCATATTTACAATATTAAATCGTTTGTAAGCTGATGCAAGTTTCTTACTTTCAAAATATATTTCTTAAAATTTAAATAAGAAATAAATTTCTTTGAAACGCAAAAAACTTTTAAAAATTTATTTCTATTTGAGAAAATGTTGTTAATGAAACTTTAGAATTTAGTTCTGAGTAATTTGAAATTTTTAGTAAAAAGTTTCCAGTAAAATGACAAAATAACCAAGAGTAAAACTTGAGTTTTAATTTCAACAAACTAAAAATGAAATGTTTATAAAAAATTTAAAGGTTTAAACTAAATCTACTTATCTTATACTATTAAACGAGCAATTCTTGTATATATATATATATATATATATTTTCTGAATCTCGGAATCGGCTCCAACGATTTTCGTGAAATTTAGTATGCAGGGGATTTCGGGGGCGAAAAATTGATCTAGCTAGGATTCATTTAAAAAAAATGTCGTTTTATCCCTGTTTTTAGAAAATGAAAAAATATCATTAGAATACGAAGCTTAATTTCACCATTTATTCATATAGCTGTATTAGCGTAATTAGGAAAGCGACGGATTTCAAATCCTTTTGACCTGGGTTCGAATCTCAGTCTCCAGATAAATTTTTTTTCTTTTTTTTTAATTTCACTCGTGATTTATTATTTAAATAAAATTAAAATATAAAAATACCGAGAAAAAAAACAAAAAATAAAATGAAAATACCGAGCAAGGCTCGGTCACCCAGGTACTACATATATTAATCATTTAAACATTTTGCCATGTGGAAACTTTCGTTGAAGTATATTTAGATTTAAAATAAACGTTGAGTAAAATTTGTAGTTTTTAAAACATTTATGTAGCTGGAGGAAAATTGATGATAAAATTAGGAAATAAAAACATAATCATTTCATCTATCTTCCTCATCATCATCATCATCATCTTTACCAAAATGTCGTCTGCTGGACATATTGATGTAGAAAAACTTTTTATTTTAGAATAGAACTATAAAAAGTAATTTAGGTACATGTAGCAAAAATATAAATCGTAATTCATAAAAGTAAAAAATAAATTATTCCTATCCGTCAAAAAAATATTTTTATCATTACATACTATAAACAAAGTCGCTTCCCGCTGTCTGTTTGCTTAGATCTTTAAAACTACGCAACGGATTTTGATGCGGTTTTCTTTAGTAAATAGAGTGATTCCAGAGGAAGGTTTATAATTATGTATAATACATGCATAATATAGTAGAGGAACACTGATAGTTTTTGCAACCGTGCGAAGCCGGGGTTGGTCGCTAGTAGTTTTTATATAATTTCTGTCATTGTGTTATAGTTGTACTGTAATAAAATTCGTGGATAGTAAACAAATATATACTTTTTGTAATCTAAATACCATACATCAGTGAAACAGTTACAATTTTATTTATATAGATACTCGTAGCTATAGCAATTCACAATACTTTAGCAACAATAAGTACACCATCAGTTTTTATTGGAATGGATGCACTCAGACAGCTTAGTCCTGATTGCACTTGACAGCTGTGGTTTACTATTGTGCTTCTCTACTGCCACTTAGTTACACTAACTTTTATTTACTATATTATTTGCATACGATTATGTGTGCTTTTATTTTTTTTCCTCGTGAAAAAATTCTAGAAAATGGTATCTATTTTCTTGATCTTTATATATTTATAGACTATATTATATACTCGTACTATCTAAATCTTTTATGAAATTTTAATTTGTAATTTAAAAAATGAAAACATTATTTCATAAAATTTTATATTTTCGTTTTAATAAATAACTTTCTCGTTTCATTGAAGTGTTTCATTGAATTTTGATACTTTGATCGACATAAAACAAAGCAAAAGCCGATTCAAAAAAATATTTGAAAAGACTTTAATATTTGAAAGCTTACTTAATATTAAGTACTAGCTTCTGCGCGCGACTTCGTCGGCGTGGACTCCGCTCCTATTGGTCTTAGCGTGATGATACATAATCTATAGCCTTCCTCGATAAATGGGCTATCTAACACTGAAAGAATTTTTCAAATCGGCCCAGTAGTTCCAGAGATTACCGCGTTCAAACAAACAAACAAACAAACAAACAAACAAACAAACAAACAAACAAACAAACAAACAAACAAACAAACAAACAAACAAACTCTTCAGCTTTATATATTAGTATAGATATAATTTGAATACGCGACCTACACGCTGTGTAGTTATCCTTCTGAACGGGAGAACTGTTTGAGTGTGTTGGTTATTGATGAAATAAACATTTTTATTATTTTTTATTTTATCTTGGTATACCGTTAAATAAATAATTACATTTCAACTTGAGGTGAGAGTTTCTTTCGCTAAAGTATGTTGTGTTGTGAAAATTAAGAACAACTCAAATTTTAACTACTATTTATTAGTAACATTTGTACGTATATTATTTCATTGTATACAAATATATTCATTGAAAGTTTAAATTTTAGCAACAAGCTGGCAATAATCTCATTTTCAATGGCGAGAGAATACCGCAAGAGCGCTTTCAAAATGCACTTACATTTGCATCAATTTTCTTCACGACTATGCGAAAACCGGAGGGTTGTATTTCAACAATACGATCTATAGTGTTCTTTGACTTTCATTGAGTTCCGGCACCATTTTATACGAGCAGTGAGTCTAGAGTTATATCAGAAGGATTTCTGTACAACAATACTTACGTTGTATGCTTTGGTGGTGTAGCTCTTAAATAAATGCGTTTATTTGCGTCACATACGCTAAAATGCAGTAGGAAAAAGTAGATGACGTGTTCTACTTTCTTTTGTTTGAGAACGCAGACTGTTAGAATTAAGTATTGCCTCTTAAATTAATATCTTGATGTAAAATTTTTCCTTTTTAAATTCGTAATGTGTCTGAGTCAGTTTATTATGTGTGTATATAAGTTATATTAAAATAGAACCAAGTTATTCATTGACTTTCGTGCAAATAGTTTCTTATTTAGTCAAACAAAATAGTGGTAGAGGATCTTTTGATGAAATAGTTACTCATATAAGTAAAAGGTACATTGAGGCAAATTTTACAAACGGAACATAACTATTAATGCCAAAAATTTCATCGAATTAAACAACATTATTAAGCAACTAATTTGTTCAATTTTGCAATATATTTAATTGAATTACAACTAATTAATAAAAAATAAAAAATATTATACTTACTAAAAAAAATGAAACTAAAACTAAAAACCTAAAAAATGTAATATAATAACTAAAATATATATTTAAAAGGAGTCCCTTTAGGCAAGGTTCCGAAGATACTGGCAGCGTTCCCCCTTTGGATAGCTAGACTAATTCTTTGTCCGAGGTAGCTGCCAGCTCTTCGGTCTCCTGTGATGTCGACTAACCTTTTAGCTATTTCCTTAAAAAGCCTTAAGGCGCTAGGACCCCACGGACCAAGGGTCTCGACACCGAATGGGAGTTTTTTTTTGAATATTATAGATGCATATTGAAGACAATATTTCATATTGTATATTTTATATGGTGCACATATTGTAGATAAATCTTTTGCAACAAGTGACATATTAATGCTTGTATAAACTGCTATAAAAATTGGATAAGTCGTTATTTCGCTAAAAATCATTTGAAGTGACAGTCTTACCATGAATAGCAATTAGAAAATCTATAAACCTACTCATAATTCAATAACAAATGATGAAGTTAACAGGAACGAGCAATTTCATAACTTGTCCCTTTAACGCTCTCACAAAGTCACTTGACAAGTTGTATTATTAGTTACTTATTGTGAAACTACACAACTATATTATTTCATATAGTTGTTGTTAGAGTGCATCAAGACATAAATATATTACGCTACGATGCTACTGTTGGACTCAGTGAGGTCCTTCCAATATTATTACGAATGCACCAAGCAAACAATTTAATAGTGTCTATGTGTTTGTGAGGGTAGTAATAAAATTGTATAAATTTTTGAAGTGAAACTTCTTTAGGCGCATGAGGGGTAAAATTTGAGCGCTAACGCGGCAGCATCATGACGTTCAGTACTTGTATGGGTGACCGCCAGGGAACACCGAGTGAGGTTTGGCAATTTTTTTTCAATTACTTTTTTTTTGTATTTTAAATTCGTTTTCAATCGACAAAAAAACGGAGGAGGTTATGTATTCGACGCGTATATTTTTTATGTATGACTACGCATAACTTTTTACAGAGTAGTCAGATTTTGATAATTCTTTTTTTATTGGAAAGAGTATACTCCGAAATTGGTCCCATATAAATTGTACGCGCCACAAAGCGCGACGTTTAAGTTCACCTCACTTAATCGTACATTCAATGTCATTCGCTATCGTGCGGCGCCGGGCAGTGAGCGAGTACGGACGATCCTGTTCGAATCGAAGCGTCGACGAGTAAAGATCAAAGTTTTTATTCCCGTATAATCTGCGCGCGCGCCCGCGTCTCACCCGCTCAAGTGATTGATAAATAATTAATATTATCGACCGGTATCTCATATTATATCGACTATATATACGACGAGTGTAATCAGCCCACGAGTGCGACTTCCCAACCATCGCCATCGAGTTCAGTGAGCCGCTCCATCACGTCTCATCGTCCTGCACCACCAGGTTAGTCTCAACCATCATCCATTATCATCCCTTACCCCTGCTCATACGGTCCTTCGAGTTCTCAAACCCCCATTCTCTCAGCGCGGGTAATCGACCCGCCATCCGCTCATCGATCGATGCGGGCATCGCGCCCACATTTTTTGGTCTTCGAGTCGGTACATATTCTTTGGATCAGCCCCCTGTGAACATTTTACAGTCCACTGTTCTCTTTCTCAATTCTCATAAGGTCCTACCGCGTTCGAACATTTTCTGGACTTCGAGCCGTTAGAATTTTTTGGTCTTCGAGCCGGTACAGATTCTTTAGATCAGCCCCCTATGCGTGTACAGTTTTATCTGATCCCATATATCGATAAATAATTCCCTTAACCTAAAGAAATTAGCTGTACCACACCCAGTATATGATATAAAATTACCCGCATTTAAAAAAAAAAATCAAAATCTCTTACACTCTTAAATCTCAATATAATATTAAATATATATACAAATCTCTCATAATTTACTCATATTTTTGTCTCATATTTTTGTCAGTACATAGTGTGTAAAATTGGTAACAACTAACAAAGTTTCGTATTTGAAAAAATAAATGTGTGATTTCATCATATTCCCGATATAGGTCATTGAAGAGTATAAAGCGGCGAGCGTTTATGCATTTATGCAATATTTTTGTTGCTTACTTGGTAATAATAAATATCAAAGTTATAGTTTCTTTGTATTTTATGTGGTTTCGTAAATGTTTATAATTGGTGCAGCGTTTTTAGTTCGTAAAATATATAAAATTCTATAAGTAGTAATTTATTCGTTATAATAGTGAACGGAGAAATTAATTTTATAATAGTATGTCGCCTTCCGCTCGATAAATAGACCGTTTTCGTTTACGTATCTTTATTATACTAGTTTTTATTATATAGGTTTTTAGCATTACATTTTTATATTATTATAGTAGTTACTTTTGATTATCATTACAATTTCATTTTCGTCACAAATATACGGTAGTATTAATTGTGATATACTCGTTGTAAGAATTGTTTACTTATTCTATTATTAGTGTTAACTTTAAATTCAAAATAAGTAAAGTTAAGTTAGTTAAATAAATTTAGGTCGCATATCTATTTTATTCAGCTCAGGTACCTATATTGTTCGTTGTTTACCTTAGTAACATAATTGTTATAACATAGCATATTATAGTACGCACTGTCTCGTAGTAAGAATTATATTGTTTGCTTATTTTATTTTTAGGATTAATTTTAAATTACCGCTAAATTAAGTAAGTCGTTTACTCTGCTCACTTTGCGGTATCGTATCCGTTGCTTGGCGCAGGAATATTTTAATATTACACATTTTCACATTGTCTTACTTTAACCGACTTTCAAAAAAAGGAGGAGGTCCGCGATTAAATCGTATTATAATTATTTTGTTTTTTATTATATTGTTAAATTTAATTTACAATGCCGTCTAAATCGCAAGCGGCCATTTTTCGCGAGGCGATAAAAGCTATTAATCAGCTCAAAGAAATTGGCTCGGCGGTGGTAGCCAAGGATACAAAAAAGTACGCCATTACGGACTTCACGGCTAGGTACGCCAAAATAGACGAGCAAAAACACAAATTAGAGAATGTTTACTACGAGATCCTGGATGGCGAGGACCTCACTGATGAACTTGAGGCCACCTATACAAAGAACTACGAAAAGGCAATAGCGGATTACAATGACATACTGGTTGCGTTTGAAAAGTTAAGCGTGGCTTCAGCTCTTCCTGAGACTGCTCACCCCTCCGCGTCATCAACACCTGCTAACGTCCTGCCCAAGATTGCGCTACCAAAGTTCAGCTCAAAAATTGAAGACTGGCCTTCTTTTATTGCCATCTTTAAAAGTCTTACCGACGATATGAATACTATATCGGATTCGGTGAAGCTCCATTACCTGCTGTCGTGCCTATCGGGCGAGGCGCGCAGTATGGTAGCTCATCTTCAGCTCACCAACGAGAATTTCGCCGTGGCAATGGATATTCTGACCAGACGATATGAAAACCGTCGCGTTCTCATCGACCGGTTTGTAGACATTATACTGGGGCTACCGAACATTCATACACGCTCTGATATCCGCACGCTCTTCTTGACTCCGCTCATTTCCGCGCAGTGCGCCCTCAACAACCTTGATTTGCCCATGAAGGAGAGTGACTACGTTTTCGTATCCATAGTAGTACGAAAGCTCAAGGGTGAGCTTAGAACCCTCTTTGAACGTAAATACGGATCACGTCAGACTCTGCCAACCCTCAAGAATTTAATCACCTTCTTGGAGGAGCACGCGCGATGTGTTGAGACAGAGTGGTCAAGCCCACTCACCTCACAACTCAGTTGGCACTCTCCACAGACTAGTCAGTATCGCAGTCGGACCCCCCCTGCTCATCCACGAGTTTCACCTCGTCAGCGTGTTTACCAGGAGTTCCGCCCCATTGCTCCGGTTAGAAGTCAGCGAGACTATCGCACCACGCAGCCGGCTCAGCTCAGGCCGGTTTACTCGGCTCAACCTTTACCTATTGCTCGCAATGGCAATAATTTATTCTGCCCATTCTGCAGAGAGAGAGGACACAAGCTCATCGCCTGCCCACAGTACAACGATCAGACGATACAAGGCCGGTGGAACTTCGTCAGAGCTCACGACCGCTGTCAACGCTGCTTGGGGCCTCATTATGAGAATGAGTGCAAGTCCACGAATGCTTGCAAGGAATGTGGAAATAGAGGACACCACACATCACTGCATGAACGCCATGCTTCTTCTCCAGCTCACTCAGATACTCATCCTCGACGTTTAAAGGAGCGCCCCGGACAGCGTTCACCTTACGAACAGCAGCATTTTTCGACGCACGCCGCGCATGGGAATCCCAGGCCACACAACAATCACTCCAATTATTCGCGCTCGCCTAGTAGGCCTAGGGTAGGTGGTCCACAATGACTACCTACAATAACAGAGCACTACGAACATGAAAATAATCAGCACACTCGTTCACACTCAACTCACACACAGACACCACAAGCTCACTCCGCGATATCAGCTCCAACAATTAATTATACTTGTAATTCCGCTCAGCGTGAAGAGCACGTTAAAAATTTGCCAATCTTGTTGCCTACGGTCTCGCTAAAAATAGCAGACGTACATGGCCATTTTCATATAGCTAGAGCCTTGTTAGACTGCGGTAGCATGATAACACTTATAACTCAGCGCATGGCTCGAATGTTAAATTTACCGCTGAATCAATCAGCACTAAAAATCGCGGGGGTGGGAAACCAACACACACAAAACTCAAAGGCATCCATCACAATAGTATGCAGACCTATACACCGTGACACACCCACGATCACGGCTACAGCGCATATTTTAAAAAATGTTACAGGCTATCTGCCATTACAAAAAGTTCCGCCCATAATTGATGCAGAGCCTCCGGTCCCCTTGGCAGATCAAGATTACCATACACCAGCTCCGATCGATCTCTTATTGGGTTCTGACGTTCTCGGCCAAGTTCTGGACGGGACTAAGGTCTCGTTAGGCCGGGGGAAGCCCATAGCCTTCGGCACGATTTTTGATTACACTTTGATAGGACCCATTGAGGGTTTATATGCCACACCTTCGAACCAGGCTATCTCAGCTCATGTTATCAGCTCACAACCAGAACCAGACATATCTACACGCGAGGTTTGCAAGCGCCTTGAGAGGTTTTGGGAGTCGGAGGAACCCCAGCCTCATGTAATAAGCAGCCCTTTAAATGAACAGTGCGAGGAACTTTACCGCACCACAACGACGTGGACGCCGTCGGGAAAATACATGGTGTCATTACCCTTTTTGCCGAATGCGCCGACATTAGGCAACACTCATGCGATTGCGCTGCGCAGATTTATTAACCTGGAGAAGAGACTGCAAGCAAATCCACCCTTCCGCGCTAAATACGTTGATTTCATGGAGGAGTATCTCAAACTCGGACATATGTCGCCTTGTCACCCGAGTACATTCGCAGGCAAAACGCACTTTTATATTCCGCACCATGGAATCTTCAAGGCAGGATCAGACAAGCTGCGCACTGTTTTCGACGGCAGCAGCAAGAGTTCAAATGGCGTCAGCTTAAATGATTGCCTGCACACAGGCCCGGCTCTCCAACAGGATATTGTTGACATTATTATGTCATTTAGAACACACCCTGTAGTCTTCAGTACTGACATCAGAAAGATGTTCAGAAACATACTCATCCGACCAGATCAAAGACATTATCAACTTATTCTCTGGCGGTCGTCACCTGACCAGCCTCTGCTCACGTATGCGTTAAACACAGTTACGTATGGTTTACGGTCAAGCCCGTACCATGCCATCCGCACGTTACTTCAATTGGCTGATGACGAAGGTCATCGCTACCCACAAGCTGCACAGATCCTACGCACTTCAATCTTCGTTGACGATATACTCTGTGGCCATGACTCTGTGGAGTCTGCACAGATATTACAAACCGAGTTGATTGACTTGCTTGGCCTTGGTGGGTTTCAGCTCAGTAAATGGACTTCAAATTGTCCACAGCTCCTGGAACGTTTTCCAGATGACCAATGTGACATGCCTAAGGACTTTGATATCAGTCCAGACTCGAACACTATCAAAGTACTTGGGATACAATGGATTCCTCAATCGGATGAGTTCACTTATCGCATCACTCTCCCTCCAATAACTCAAGTCACAAAGCGCTCCATTCTCAGCACAGTTGCATCACTCTATGACCCCAACGGTTGGGTCACACCGGTCGTTTTCCGCGCAAAGCTTCTGTTACAGAAGTTATGGCTTCTGAAGCTGGGATGGGACGAACCCACTCCCGATGAAGTTCACACAGAGTGGCAGCACATCTCACAAGATCTGCCTCAACTTTCAAATCTACGCTTACCTCGTCACATTTGCAAATACAAACCGACATCCACTTACTCGCTCCACGGGTTTGCGGATGCATCAGAAGCTGGATTTGCCGCCGTCATTTACCTACATGAGTTCAATGCTAATGGACAGGTCAATGTACACCTGGTTCTTGCCAAGTCAAAGGTCGCCCCTATTAAGAATCGCCTCTCAATTCCTAAATTGGAACTATCAGCTGCAGCTCTTTTAGCACAGCTCATGGCTCATGTGTCAGCTAAGTTATCAGCTCACATTGCTGTTGGCCAACATATCTGTTGGTCGGATAGCACAATAGTTATCGCGGTGCTGAACACGCCCCCTCATCGGCTTCAAACATTTGAGGCCAACCGAGTGGCTAAGATAACGTCTAGTCCGACTAGTTCTACATGGAGACATGTTCCCACGAATCTCAACCCTGCAGACTGTGCAAGCAGGGGCATGTCAGCACAATCTATTTCAGCTCATGATCTATGGTGGTCTCCTAACTGGCTCAAAGAGCCCCCAAGCAGCTGGCCTAAGATGCCACTCGCTTTAGGCCATCATGCTTTACCAGGCCTTAAACCAAAAAAGGTACCAGCGCATATAGCGATTCCTGATGTTGATCATGATCTGCTTACTCGCTTCAGCTCACTTGACAAGCTCGTCGGGGTGACGGCTTGTATCAAGCGTTTCATTTTTAATTGTAAGCACGGCCCAGAGGCACGACGTTCGGGTCCGCTGACTGTTACTGAACGTAGGGACGCACTATTACTATGGGTTCGTTCCGTTCAACAGAATGAGTTTGCAGAAGACTTTCACCGTCTTCAAACTGATAAAATTGTAACCGCTCGACTCCAGCGTCTCTCGCCATTTATGAAAGACGGTCTCTTGAGAGTCGGTGGTCGTCTGGCTCATGCTTCAATTAATTACGATGCTCAACATCCACTCATTTTGCCCAGCTCAAGTCCACTCGTAGATCTGATTATTGACCACTATCACAAGGTACACTGCCATCCTGGCTCTGACACACTACACGCCATTCTACGCCAGCAATTCTGGATATCATCCGCTCGCCGCGTGATCAGACGCCGGGTATTTAAATGTATTAGATGTTTCCGATGTCGCGCTCAACCTGACGCTCCGTTCATGGGTGACCTTCCCGCCGACAGAGTTAACCCTCAACCTGTCTTTAGCCAAGTCACGACTGACTTCGCCGGCCCGTTTCTCGTTAAGTCTAGTACGTTACGGAACGCTAAACTCTTAAAAGCATACTTTTGTATATTTGTGTGTTTGTCAACGAAAGCGGTTCATTTGGAGGCCGTCTCTGCGCTTACCACGGAAGCATTTCTCGCAGCATTACAAAGATTTATCTCACGGCGCGGTACGCCGGTACTAATTAGATCAGATTGCGGCACTAATTATGTAGGCACTAGAAATCACCTCATAGAAGTTCAAAATTTTCTTACTGCTAATAATGATGAAATCACACACAAACTTGCTAACCAGCACATAACCTGGTTGTTAAACCCCCCAAAGGGACCCTGGTTCGGCGCGTTACATGAAATTAATATTAAATCTACGAAACAATTGCTTTATCGCGTGATTGGTGAACAACACCTTACCTTTGAGGAATTTTGCACACTACTGGCACGAATCGAGGCTGTACTCAACTCTAGACCTCTCTGCCCACTTTCGTCCGATCCTTCGGACTTTCAACCGTTAACTCCTGGCCACTTTATTATAGGCCATCCGCTCACTGCTCTGCCAGAGCCGTCCTTTGATGACAGGCCCTTGTCTGCCCTCAGACGTTTTCAGCTCATACAAGCTATATCTCAGCGCTTTTGGACACTGTGGACCAGATCCTACCTCCATACCCTTCAGACCCGCTCAAAATGGCTTTCCCCTTCCTCACCTCCTCAAGTCGGCGAACTCGTACTCATCAAGGAGGATAACCTGCCCCCGCTCCAATGGAAACTGGGAAGAATTACGCATACGATACCTGGGAAGGATGGAGTGATCCGAGTTGTGGATCTGGATACAGCCCATGGACATTTACGCAGACCTGTGCTGAGGATAGCAAGGCTGCCATTGGACTCAGCCCAAGAAGAGGCTCTTCCCCGGGCCCCCCAGGATGTACGCGCCACAAAGCGCGACGTTTAAGTTCACCTCACTTAATCGTACATTCAATGTCATTCGCTATCGTGCGGCGCCGGGCAGTGAGCGAGTACGGACGATCCTGTTCGAATCGAAGCGTCGACGAGTAAAGATCAAAGTTTTTATTCCCGTATAATCTGCGCGCGCGCCCGCGTCTCACCCGCTCAAGTGATTGATAAATAATTAATATTATCGACCGGTATCTCATATTATATCGACTATATATACGACGAGTGTAATCAGCCCACGAGTGCGACTTCCCAACCATCATCCATTATCATCCCTTACCCCTGCTCATACGGTCCTTCGAGTTCTCAAACCCCCATTCTCTCAGCGCGGGTAATCGACCCGCCATCCGCTCATCGATCGATGCGGGCATCGCGCCCACATAAATTTAAAAATGAAAATCCAACCCTAAGGGTAGGAAAACAGGGAATGATTGATTGTTCACTTACTGATTGTAAGGTATGACCACGCATAACATTTTACAGAGTAGTCCGATTTTGATTTTTCTTTTTTTATTTCGTCTACTCACGTTGTATTACTTGTCGATGTAATTGAAGTCGGTTTTTTTTTCGTTTGCGAGCAAACACAATTATTTTAAATGAGTTTTTAAGATTTCGTTTTTATTTTTTAAATTAGTTTGCCGAAGAAGTTTCACTTCTGACGTGTGTACTTTGTAAGCACGCGTTTTTTTTCAATTAGTGTTTTTTTTGAAACAATATTTATTATTAATCAACAAACGTAAAGTTTATTTTTCCGAGGCACACCAATCAACGACCACGGTACACCAGTGTGCCGCGGTACACTGGACTAAAGCACACTCGTTTTTTATTTTTTACCTAGAGCGTGCTCTACACCTATAGAACCTGTAGGTGTACCTACAGAATCCCCCATTCGAATAAACGCAGTTAGGGGTCGAACACCTTATACACAAATATACAGAAACATACGCATATATATAGCAATGTAGCTGTAATTGCAAATGTACTGCCGTGGTATTACGTTGTCATTTTATTAAAATTAACTGTCGATATGAATGTTTCAATCAAGACAAATACACATTTTTGCATATTTCATTGCGTAAACGCGTAATTAATTGTACAACAGTAAAATTTTAACATATGCAAACCATCATTTATAATTATTTCGCAGTTTATTTTATTATGTCGGTATTATTTATATCAAAATAAGATCTCAGTGCTTATTTTTAACACGGTGATCCATTAAAATCATCAATTGTAATACTCAGTGGTATAATAGGCCGGGGAAAAATCTTTTCGTATTTTCTAGTTAAAAGTTGCATTAAAATCTTTTTGGTTGTATTTTACAAAAAGGTGACCTTTAAATTGTAAAGTACAAAACTGTTTTACAAAATCAACATTTTGCCAAAATGGTTGAAAAAGAAGACATTCGGTACATTTTAAAATTTTACTTTACAAAAGAAAAAAAATGCCACACAGCGCGAAAAACATGACATTTATGGACTTAATGCAGTATCAGTATGAGTTGCGCAAAATTGGTTTAAGCGTTTTCAGTCAGAAAATTTTATGTTAAAGATGCATTTCGCTCTGTCACGGATACATGTGACGACATTTTTTTAAAATTGAAGCTTATCGACATATACCTACACATATAGCTGAATTGACCATAAAACAGTTTCTACCCATTTGAAAAAAGCTGGCTATACAAAAAAGCTCGATATATATGTGAGTTCATAATCACAAAAAAACCTAATGGGCCGTGTACCGTGTACGTGTGTTTGCGATTCTGCATGCATTCAGCCTATATCTTCCAACTGTTGGGCATAGGCCTCTTTCTCCACGTAGGAGAAGGATTGGAGGTTAATCCACCACGCTGATCCACTGCGTGTTGGTGGAGATGTTCCCTACGATAAGTTTCCCTATGATGAGTAACGATCGTTATCTGGTATTTATGATAACAACTTGGACCGACGGCTTATCATGCTCTCCGAGTCATGGTGAGGTGATCCACAAGGACAGACATCGTAAGCCGGAAATAAATATTTGTACAAATAAAAATATCCATCCCGAGCAGAATTCGAACCCGCAAATCGTCTGTGTTTTAGGCGACAACTCGCACCACTATACCAGAACGGTTGTAGCCTCACTTAAGACGTAATGATATCGAACTATTTTTGAAACGTTTGTTCACTGCTGATGAAAAGTGAAAAATCACCTTACGATAAGAATGTGAGAGAGACCGAAACGAAAATATCAAAATATACGAAAGAGATCGTGGTCAAAGGTCAGTCAAGCTACACAGACTATCGCGAAACTCGGGTCGACACGCAATATGGTGACGACACTCAAGTTCATGGTGGGATTGGAAGGGCATCATTGATTATGAGCTTTTACAGCCGAGCAAAGCCATTGAGTCGGATTTCTACTGTCAACGCTGATGAGACTTAAGCAAGAAATTGAGAATAAGCGGTCAAAATTGATCAACAAAAAAGGTCTTATATCGCGACAACGCCCAACTACATACGTCTTTAGCCACTGAACAAAAGAAAGTTTGCAACCGAAGTCATTAAGACTTCCAAACACACCTTTTCCTCCCTTTTGGTGGGGAAAACTTTTTCGCCCACATAATATGTAAAGTATATATGTATATGATGCTTCTTCATAGTTGGGATTTCTAGTATTTTATTAAAACTTGGGAGAACTTAAATGACGTATAAGTTGTTTTATTAACCGACTTTGAAAAAAGTAGGAGGTACTAAATTTGATTGTATATTTTTTAATGTATATTAACCTCGGAACTTTTGACTGTGATACTATATTAATAAAAATTTATTAATTTCCATTAAAAAATTAACTGAGACAGGGCACAGCAGGAAATATCCTGCTCAAAATCTGGAGCAGCCCGATTGGGGAAGAACTTCTTACAGAAGATCACAGCTAAATAATACTGTTTTCAAGCTGTGTTGTGTTACTGTGGCGAGTAAGGTGACTAGAGCTCTTCTGGTGTTGCAGGCGTCTATAAGCTAAGGTTCACTTGATGGTAATCGCTTACTATCAGGTAAGCCGTACGCTTATAGCCGACCTAGGTGTATAAAAAAGTGTAAATAATGTAGATAGTTTTATGATGCATTTATTTACACAAATACCTGTACAAAAATATGTCATGTACTAAAAAGACCAATTTAAAAATCCACAATTTATCAGAGCGCAATATTGAGACGCGAGATTACAGAAATGTGCCGTATTTTAAAGATTACGAGTATGTTGAAACTGTTTGCTGAGTTCAGGTAGCGCGGTGCTCGAGCAAAAATATTACGTCTCATAAATTAGAGGAGTAGCAGTAACATTCACGACTCGTTTGCTTTAGATGGCTCTGTCCCTAATATTACGGAGTTGTATTTTGTCGTCGTGCGCTATATTTTGTTTTCTTTTACAAGTGTGTTTAAATAATCTCTACGATTTATGGTAGTTAAACAAATTTGTTGATAGAAAAAAATGGGTTCTCACGATACTTTTTAGTTGACTTTTTCATACAAGGCTTTAGCTGATTTTTACGTGGATAAAGCTTCAGCCTGTAATATCCCACTGTTGAGCATAGGCCTCTCTTTCCCCATGAAGGAGAAGGATCAGAGATTAATCCACCACGCTGCTCCGATATGAATTGGCGGATATAGTCTCTACTATGAGTATCTATCACTATCAGGTGTATATGATAATAGCCGGGACCGATAGCTTAGCGTGTTCTCCGAGGCACGGTGGGGGGACCCACAAGGATAAGCAACCAGACCGGAAATAAATATTAGTATAAACGCAAATATCCACTCCGAGCGGGAATCGAACCCGCGACCGTCGGTGCTTAGGCGCCGCCGACACGGCATACACATCATTACACCAGAGCGGTCGTCATAATATGCATGTGCACTAGTATTGGTGTGTGAATAAATTTTGTTTTTTTGCCATCGGCTCTGCGACACAGGTGACCAGCCCACTGCCACTTCAACTTGCTAATTCTGAATCGTAAAGGTATTTTAAAAGGTCATAGTACCCAATATCTTACAGAAATACAACTTGAAGTTGCAATTATAATAGCCATTCTTACTACGAATAAAAATTCTCGCTCTTTATTTTAGTCATACTTTTCACTGTTTTTTTTTTACTTTACAAAATAAATAATAAAAAACTTGGGTATCATGGCTCCAGAGTTGCATATTCTTATGAGCAGTTGTAATTACTTAACATTAGACACCTGAGCGCTGCTTGTGCTCAAAGAAAACACGTAAATTTGAAGGAAGTGACTTCAAAAAGATGCGAACCTTACTCTCAGACTCATTACGTTAAACATTAAACGCGAGTAAAACTGTCAAACGCGTCTAGCTGTCAATACATATAATAAAAATGTCACGGGTCGCTGTCTGTACATGGAAGGTGTATGAGAAAAAATATTATCGGCACCTTTATCAACGCAAATAGCACCCAAAACAAAATGATTGTTAGAATTTTTGTCTGTTTGTCTGTGCGTTTGTGCACGCTAATTTCAGAAACCGCTTATCTGATTTATATGTGCTTTTGGTGGTCAATTGGTTTATAAATAAAAAAGTTATGCCAATTCAAAGAATCACGTTAAAAATGCAAAGTGACTATTCTACGCTGACGAAGTCGCGAGCACAGCTAGTTTTATAATATAATTAGCTGACCTGGCGAACTTCGTACCGCCTTTTTTTTTCTTAAATATAATAATTACATATACTAAAATAAAATATAGCCTATCTTTCAAGTTGGATCAAACTGCACACGGTGTGCAAATTTGATTAAAATCGGTTAAGTGGTTTAGGAGTCCATTGAGGACAAACATTGTGACACGAGATTTATTTAGATTAAGATATAATCAAAAAATAATATTTTATTCTGTAGAAAACAAATCAAAAGTTTGAATAAAGCAATAAAATGTTATTTACCTTGACATGTAAAATTAAAAAAAAAAATTAATTTTTAGAATGAGCAATCGATTATTATTGTATTCTTTGATCTTAACCTATATACGAATGTTGTTTAATATTGATAAATAAACAATCAATCCAACAACAAAAAAATAAAAAAATAAACATGATTTAACAAAATATAACACCGTTATTAAAATTGGTTTTCATTAAAACCAATGCTCACTCAAAACATTATTTATTCTCGTGGCTGAAAGTGTTTTTTTTACGGTTTGACTCTTTATGAGCTATAAACTGAGTATCTAGCTTAGGCAGGCACGTGAGAGATTCGTGCAAAATGAAATTTATATTTGCTTTAATGGGCAAGGTGTCCTATTTGTTTTATTGGCAAAACAATAAACAAGTGCGTAATGAGAACAGATAACTTGAAGTACGCACTTAAGATGGTAACAATCTTAAAACATGAGCATGACATTTAAACTCAATTACATACTTACTAAATATAAGGATAAAGTCGTTAAGGACGATCGTTTTACGATCTATGACAAAAATAAGCTACATTTTGCGATTAGACTAATCATGTTGAAGATTATACTTGTACTTATGAGCTAACATCAGCAATAATAAGTTTAAGATTTAACCTTACCGCCAAAGCGTTACAGTATCTGTACTCGTATAGCGTACATGGGTATACTTGTTTGCTGATTTTTATGACATTTGTTTACATATTTGTTTATAGTGTCGCACTGTCAAACCAAGACCACATCCCTTAAATAGTTTATACTTCGTGCGCTGTAGCATGGTGCGGGTGACAGTTTTAGTAACGTTTCGTTTCACTCTTGAAAGTTGCCGCGATTTACAAATTATGACTTAGTATTTCACCTGTACCACATTCGTAATACACTAAATCATTAATTACTGTAGTAAATTAAATTAAACCCAACCAGAATGTTCTAGTCTACAAATAAAATTTAATGGAAAGAAAAATTAAGAAAAGTGTTATGCGTATAACGTAACGCCATAGACGTGCTTAGTGATGGGATGTACTGCTACGATAGATAGTCGATGTTTTTTTATAATAAAAAAAAACGTATATTGGGCGTAGTTCAATTATTATTGTAAAAAGTATTATATTATTATTGTAGTATTATATTAAAATTGATTTTATTCGTTTAAACTCATATCAGAGTCAGGAACATCTGAATTGTCTGTAAATTCATCATCTGTATCTGTGACTGATATTACCTATTAAAGGTGAGTCCATTATATTGTCAATATGGATGTAACGATCTCAATCAGACATAATGTTCCTTTTTATTTTATTCACAACCTTCGACCAGTCTTCGGATTGAACATTGTTGGTGGCCTCTTGTAATAGAGCCAACATCTTATTTGCCGTAAATGGAATCTATATATTAATACGTGAAGCAAAAACTTTGTACCCCTTTTTACGAAAATTGCGCGGACGGAGAAGTTTGAAATTTCGCACACTTATATTTTATATCGACGCCGCGTTGGCGCAGCGGTCACAGCACTGGATTGCGATTGGCTGTTGCGCGGGCGGTTGCAGGTTCGATCCCCGCACACGACAACATTTGTATTGGCCATACAGATGTATGTCGTGGTCTGGGTGTTTGTGCAGTCCTTGTGGGTCTCCCCATCGTGCCTCGGAGAGCACGTTAAGCCGTCGGTCCCGGTTGTTATCATGTACACCTGATAGCGATCATTACTCATAGTAGGAATATATCCGCCAATCCGCATTGGAGCAGCGTGGTGGATTAAGCTCCGATCCTTCTCCTACATGGGGAAGAGGCCTATGCCCAACAGTGGGATATTACAGGCTGAATCGTATAGTTTATATAGAGAGGGACTGCGGAATGCTAATATTTTTTCAAAATTATACATAAAATAAACATTAAATTAATAAAAATAGCATTACATACACTACCACACGCACACACGCATATTATACTATTTTGTTGATTGTCAAAATCTGTAGTCAAATTAAAAAGTTATTTAAAAGAAGGTTCTTTATTGTCATAATTATTTGGTTTTCTATGAATATAAAATTATAATTATGGTCGAATTTCGACCTCTAGGCGACCACTAGTAGCAATAAATACGTGTCACATACAAGGCATAAATCCGATTTTGATTACATATTTTATAGTACAAAGATATTATGTAGCCATAAAATATACCTATATATTGACAAGTTTATACACGTAGTTACATTGCACAACTGAATAACACCCACCTTTTCATAACACTAATTATCAGAACTAGATTTATGCTGCGAATATCGTCAGTGATAAAAATGAATTACATAATGTCACATCCCTAGTAATGTGTATTGACAGAAGTCAACGTCATATTGGCAACTGTCACCCGCACCATGCTACAACGCACAAGGTATAAGATGATCACATGTATGATACAGTCATGTATAGTTTAAGATCTTCTTATTTTCTAAAATATCTATATTAAATATAATATAAGATGTTTTGGTGAGAAACTAGTGTATAAACTATAATCTTTCTCTTGTTGGTCCTTCATGCCTGAGGATCGTGGTCAGCATCAGGGTTGCATTAGGAGCGGATGATTTGCCTCCACCGGTCTCTGTCCATGGCGTCTCTTATGACCGTGTAAAACTTAGTGGCAGAGTTCTTGACTTGGTCTGTCCATCTCGTCGGTGAACGACTGCGCGATCTCTTGCCCTCCGTGTTCCCAACCACAACCAGTCTCTCTAGATTTTCATCGCCTCTGCGTATTATGTTGCCGAGGGTATGCGTTGTTGACATATGGTGGAAAACCTGGTTTTTATATGGAGCTGGGCCAGAATCGATGCATTAGTGCGTTTTGCAGTCCAAGTATGTAAGGATCGTAGCAAGTGGAAAAAAGTGGTCTCTGCCTACCCCTACGGGAAAGAGGCGTGATTATATGTATGTATGCAGTCCAAGGTATTCTCAGCGTTCGCCTCCAGCACCACATTTCTAATATATCAACTATTATCTATATAAACTATTATACCTACTAGGTACTAAAAATAAGTTGTGTAGACTATTTTGGTAATTTAGTCTATGAAATAATGGATACTAACCTAACTGGATTTTTAATTGTTTAATCTGTTTCAATATTTTAAGTCTTTAATTGCTTATTTATTAAGATTTATGAGGTAAAAGTATTAGAAAGTACGAAGTAAGTAGATATTCGACATTCTATTAAATGTCCAATTTGCACAACAAAGATTAATTATAGTCTGTAAAATTAATATAAAAGTAGGTATTTGTGTCCTAAGTAAACGTTTTGCTGAGAATTGTAGTTCAAAATGATCCTTGAATATTAATAGTTTATTGAAGCGTCTTATAAAAATAAACTAATACAAAAAATTCATTGAAATTAAAATTAAATTGTTTAATTACAAGAAACCTAGTTAGGGCTGTTGAAACTTACAATGACGTATTATTTTGAGTAGTGGTCGCCCAATGGTCAAATTTTCCGTTCCAGCGGGGATCGATTCCTTAAGACTGAATCAAAATTCATTATATCAAAGATTTCGAGGACGAGTAAATCGTTCCATAGCTTAATTGGCTAAGAGCGCCGATACGATTAGTCGGAGGTGCGGGTTTGATTACCCGCTGGAACGGTCGGTATTTTTGATATGATATTAAAAATGTTTAATTTTTCCTCATATACCCACACATTACACAAAAAATAATACAAACAAAAATATTGTCAAAATATAGTTTTATAAATTAATTTCATAGAACAATAAAAGTATTTGAAAAAATAATAAGTATAGCAGAAAGTAATTATTTTTCTCGTTGTTGTTTCATAGTGTCATTATCAAGAATGCCAGTAGTTATAAAGTTTGTTAACAAGGTTCGAGAAGCGATATGAAGTAAACCTTTAAAGTGCTGCAAAGAAAACTTACAAAGGTTCCAGAAGAAACTTACAAAGGTTGCAGAGGTCTCTTTATAAGAATCAGTTGTTGATTTATGGTTCTCTTTGAGGTCTTCTTTTGAAAACTTGATTGTGGTCTTTCTTTTGAATTGTAGATAGTTTATATTTTAGGCATTAACTAAATGTCATATCTATAACCCTGTAGCACAAACACATATTCTGATCATAAAATAAAATTACGTTACTTAAGCAATACGAAACAAAATCATTTTTTAAATCACGCAGACAACAAGCCGGGTGACCCCAAAATATTTCTCGAGATTAAATTGTTTCATTTAAATTAAACGTTTCCATCTTGAAACAATGAAAAGAAAAATTATACGTCGAAACGTAAATTGGAAACCACAGGAAAAGCGCTGGATTTAACAAAAGTTCCCAAAATTAAAGATTGTAAGACGAAATGGAACATTTGCGCGGAGTTGTGAAGAAATTGAGGGCGTACTATAATTTTTAATGAAATGCGATGATTCCTTTGTAAGAAAAACAAACGCTTATATGTTTTTATTTGCTATTTATTATATTGAAAGTTTTGCATATTATAGCAAAGCAAGATATTAAAAAAAATATTTAGAAAAATAAATTGGACATTCTAAATATTACACGAACTTAATACTTAACAATAAACATTTCAAAGTTGTAATAACCTATACAATTCAGCCTGCATCCCCCGGATTGAATATACTAGCTTTCCTGAATCAGTTTCAATTTTTTTTTCAGTCTGAATAGAAATGAAGAGTAGAACAACAATTGACAACATACTTTGCTTAAAACGAAAATGGAGACAGCAAGAAATAGCTAGTGACTAGTGACAAGCATAATCAAACGACTTTCAAAAGTTCAATTAGCCAGTGGATTCCGAGCTGTGGTTTATGCTTAACGGTCTCTATAATTGTGTTTGCTCGCAAACGAAAAAAAAACCGACTTCAATTACATCTACAAGTAATACAACGTAATAAGACGAAAAAATAGTCAAGTAAATACGCGCTATTAAAGATTACTAAAAATGTTGTAATCAGACCTCGATCTAATTTAAACAAGACTACATGACAAGTATTAGCTTTCGATTAAAGTAAGAATCATCAAAATCGATATACCGAGTAAAAACTTATATGGTATAATACAACGTAGGTCGACGAAAAAGTAGTCGAGTAAAAACGTATTATTAGATATAACTCTAAAAGTACTTGTCAGATCTCAATTAAATTAAAATGGGACCACATGACCCGAAACACCTTTCAATTAAAACAAAATTTATCGAAATCGGTCAACCCAGTCAAAAGTTCTGAGCTAACATACAATAAAAAAAAAAACAGTCGAATTGAGAACCTCCTCCTTTTTTGGAAGTCGGTTAAAAAAGTCAAGCGGTCGTGTTCACTGGAAAGCAAAGCGTCTTGTTCAGACTGTTATCAGATGATCAACGTATACACCTCATAGATAAGATAAAACAGGCGTTTACTTGAATAAACATCCTGACCCTTAAAAATTTTTTAGTAAGTAGGTATAAAAATTTGATGTCACTTGATAGATTATTTTAAAAATAAACTAAATTAAACAGTTTAACTATCTAAAACAGACAAGATGATCTAACGTGGAGAACATTTTTAAAAAACACAAAAATCACGATATTTATCTGTTTAGAATAGCTATTAATTAGAACGACTTAATAAATAACTGAAAATGTATTAAAATATAGTCATGTTACATATTAAAAGGACTTACAGAGATAAAAATATGAAGTTTAAAGAAATAAGTACCATTAGTAAATATTTATAGATATTAAAACTAAACTAAATGTAAAATAATAATAATAATTGAGAGTGAAAGAAAGATCTTGGAAGAACTTCATAAACAAATTATGCGCCATTTCATGCTGATACAATGTAGAGGATTAATCAAAATCTTTTTCCTTAATAGAAGTAATGTCCTAATAAGGAAAAGTATGTTGCTTAATCGTTTCCATTCGCCTAACAATGGACCATTCAATACTGCTATCACGTGTACAAATCAGAATTGATTGATAGTTATATCTGTAGATAAACAGATTAAATCTTTTATTGCTTTCAATGAATAAGCTTAATTGAGAAAAATGATCGTACCATACAATAATATGATGAAATCAGACTTTAAAACATCCAAAAGTATTGCTGGTTTACCTGCTTACTCGTTTTAGCACATTTAAGATTACACCTACCATTATAAAGACTATGATAGTCTTTTGGAATTGACCAGCAATAGAATTTAGTGGCTCATTGTTTTATACTTTTCCGTGTTTGGTAATCTTTTTATAATTTGGTACTTTAGGGAGATGTTTTATAATAAATTTACTTAAATCAAAATTTTAACTTTGTTTTCTGTTTTATCAATTTAATATCAAAAATATTTTACATATTATTTGCATATTGTGAAGAAAAAAAAATTAGTAATACAGTTTAGAAGTTTTTAGTTCTTAAACAAAGACAAAAAAACAGAGATGGCTTATAATCTCAGCGTTATGATACTAATATATAATAAAAGGAAGGGTATAAAAGTAAATGTAACCTAGTTATGGTGTGATGTTATCAAGTTTAGTCTACAATTAATAGCTGCGGTAATTTCCGTAGTTCCAACACGACAGCGGAAAACCGCCGATTCATTGGGAATTTCTGAATTGCTTTTTATTATCTCCGAAATTACTTGATGCCAGTACAAAAAGCGACTCTTACTTCGTTATTTATTGGTTAGAAAGTAATTTGCTCAGCTAGTACAGGGTTGGGGACACGATTGAAGCTTTTGTGAGTTCATGCGGAGAAATTTTCTCCGAACGACTTTAGAGCTTTGTTAGCACGAAATTAGTATATTGTTTGCTTACTAACTTATCCCTAATATTATAACTATGATTATATAAATACATTGAATAATTTCAATAGACTAAGGTTATTATTACTATTTTGCTGCCCATTCGTCCTTCTAACCATCCTTCACACGCACTTACTCACATATTTCTTACTCTCGACTTGAAAATGTAATAAGTGGACACTAGTGATAAGCACATAATAATTATGTATTACTATTTCCGTTTTAGAGACAAAGAATATTTATATAAAAAATAAAACGCGTCTTTACTGCTGTTTGATATAATATTATTGAAGTATAACTTCTTTAGGTACGCTTAACTTGGGGAGTAAACTGGTGAATGCGTGACGAGAGCGTTACGAAAAGTGTGATCAGACATAGCGAATGGAACAAGAGAAAAAGGTGAACACACATTTTCTTTCTATCTTTCTCTCACAGTCATTTACTTTTCGTATATCGAAGACACAGTGCAGGTCTATTGTGTAGGCCTATTGCTAAAGAAGTTTTTCTTCACTCTTGTTTTCTAAAGCACACTCTTTTTTATCTCGAAAGATGTTAGTTAGTTGTACTTGAATTTCTCCTTCATCACATCATGGATACTAAGTAGTTTGTTTGACTTCTGTTGCTTATCATAAACACCAGACGGCGATTACTACGCTAACATTTCTCCTATACGTAGGAGAAATTGCCTCTCGGTTCAACATTTTATGTGATTTTTTATTTCATTTTGGTTCAGATAAAATAAAAATTCAGATTCAGTTCAGAAAATAAAATATATTTTTCTCTTATGCGATATTATCCAACGTCAGCTACGTATCATATTTCCTATGTTTTAAATAACGATACACTAGCACGAATATTACGTAATTAATTATGTAAAATATGCTATTTCAATAACACTTTATTTAATTTAAACTTCTCCTAGCGTATAATAGCGAGAATTTTAACGGTACATCGTTTTTTATATGAGGTGCTTTTGTAAAATATTTTAATGTTTAATATTTTTTTAATCTAAAGTATACATGCAAAATCGTGGCGCAATATTAAATGATATAGGAGCGTTACTACGTACTTAAGAATTGCAAAAAAAAGTTTTATGTTCCCAGTATTTTAGCGATATACTGAATACTGTTTAGCTACTTTTTGTTGCTTTGTATGTAAATTATAAATAGGTAAAGTCCTTTTGGAAATAAATTGCTTTGTTTGTAAGTGCTCGTTTGAGGAATCTGAGACGTCTTGAATGGCAACTAAATTGTAACTTTGTACCTTTGGCGGATATAAATGTAATTACTGAACTTACAACCGTTTCGGTGTAGGTGTGTATTTGGTCATCTAAAATGCCGGTGGTCGCGGAATCGATTCCCACTCGGGGCAGAAATTTGTTTTTTGTAAAAATATTTTTAAATTTGTTTGTAAGTCCTTATCAATCCTCTCACTGTACCTTGTAGATGTAATATCTATCTGTCTCGGTTGTTATTTATCATATATGTCTGATAGCAATCGTTAATAATAATATTAATAATTATATTTATTCCGTTTAGATAATTCCTTGGAAAATATTTCACAAATCATGTATTTGAAGTTGTATTTAATAATGAGCTAATATCGAGTTTCTTATGCGAATATTCTTATTAAATATCAGAAGTCGTATAAAATGAACGATCAAAACATGTAAATGCTTTGATCTACATTGTATATTAACCACAATATTTTTAGTCTTAATGAAAATATTGGATTTCGAATAAAACAAATTCTGTTTGTATGATAATCTTATTTAAATTAACATGTCATAACTGCCCTAGTATGAATGAATCTGAAAAGTGGAAACCCGTGTCGAGGTTCCGGAAACATTTTTGCTTAGTCAAGTCTAAATACTTAGATCAGACACAAACATCCGTACGGGAATATGTGTCATGAAGAAATCGATTCTTTGAACATTAATTAATTCACTTCACCTGCAACAAACGCCGAACAGCCAGTTGTTGTGACTATTGTGCCAACCCATTGTTAAATTTTTACTTTATCGTTGATAGGTATACAGTTTAAAGTTAAAGTCGTAATAAAGACGTTGAAAGTCAATAATCGAATATGTGAGTAGCTTACAAAAATTTAATTTGCCTGAAAATGATATAGCTTGAAAAAATTACAAGAGATAGGTACATTACGAGTAGGTATATGCGTCTTTAACTTATTTAAAGTGATTTAATTTTAGAACAATAACAATTATTCTAAGTTGATGTAGAGTTGTTTTTAATTCTAATTTTGTTTGTGTAGACGGAGAGTTTGTTATTATTTGAAATAAGTTATTCATAATTATATACTCTTATCGCTTCGCGCAAAGAATAGTATATAATATAGAGTAAGAACCTACTCAGTATAAAGTTACTCCTTAGTTCAAATTGGTAAAATAGTAATCAAATGAGATGAAAATGACTTATACAGTTTGAGAGTATCTCTTCACATTGAGGGGTTATAGTATGGTACGATTATTCTTATTGCATATCGATTGAAGTTCTTCTTTAAATATTTATATTAGGTATATATTTTAAAACAGCTTTATTAGCAAAATGTACGTAAATTATTCAAATCCATTTTACCCTACATTTGTATTATTGCGCAGAAAATGTATATAATTATGTTATTGTAAATGCACGAATTACGGTAAATCCTAAGATTTAAGAGTAAAACCTAAGATTTACCAACTCTTAATGGCAAAAGCCCGAACGATTTTGCGATTCGCACTATTACCACCATTCACTTGGTAGGGGAAAGGTGTACGAGATGATCCGTTGGGGGAAGATGATCCTTTTATATTGCAACGAATCTAGTAGTGCCACCTAGTTGTGTTTATTGGTAAAATGTAGACCCCGGTATTCCCCCGCCTCAGTCAATCGTAATCGCGTCTTCAGTGACAGTGAAATTTTTTGAGGAAGAAAACGAATATTACGTAACTTTGATCTAAGGTAAGGTTGACTTTAAAATTATGTTTAATGTGTTCTAACGTACTTTATTGCCGTGGCTGATGCATTACTTAGCTTTATATATTACTCTATTTTGATTTTTAACAGCATGGAAACAGTTGAAACCACATAGGTTATGTTATCGATCATTGGATAAAAAAGGTTACATTGGGGCAAGATGATTATGTTACCGGTGTACAAGACGATCCGTGTGGATGATAGGGGCGAGGTATGGATAAAATATTGTATATGCCAAAGATGGGGCCATGAAGCTTGTGCAGGGATAGATAGCGATGATTCTGATGAATTCACATTTGATTTGTGTAAAATAACGCCATCAGGAAAGAGACGCTTAGAACGAACGAACGCTAGAACCATAGATCTCATACAATGTGATGATAGTTTCCTTCTTGAATTATAATGGAGACTGACTGACTTGATTAAATATAGTAAACCCTGATTATGACTTTATTTAGATAATTCTACCATAACCTATGATAATCTACCACAGGGATCATCTTGGACACCGGGGTGTACAAGATGATCCTTTCATAACGTTTAAAAAAAATGGTGTTTATAATAATAAAACATCAAAAAATATATATTTTGAGTATTGCAACAATTAGATAGATAAATTTACTATGGATAAACGTATTTATATCTGCAATAAGTAGAATATCATTTAAACTACAAGCATTCTTCCTTAAGTGGATCATCTCGTACACCTTTCCCCTAAGTCTTAGGATTTACAATTATAGGCATGGTAAATGTTGAAAAAGACATGTTATAACGTGGCTAGTCTTTATATTAAGACCCGCGTCGGTCTAATTTTAAAGTTAGATAGGTTAGAGTTATTTGTTTTTTTTTTTTTTTTAACGAAATTATTCCGATAAACGGTGTAATTTTATTTAAGTTATATATTTGCTCGGGTGCTTACCGCGTTTATTGTTTTTTGAGGTCCCTATATGTCGGTGATGTTACAATCACCATGATCACGGAAAGACTGAACGTGCGGTACTTGAGAAGGCGACAGATCAGAAAAATCTGTCTACTTTCTTTCTTCTTCGTTTCTGAGGACTCGCTTCGGCTTCGGTGTAATTTTGAATTTAGATAGGTTAGGGTTTTTTTTCGTAGCAAAATTATGCCGATAAACGGTCTACAGGTCTGAATCTAAAGACTTACCAATTTAAATTTTTGACTGAAATAAATGAATAAGAATTAATCTTTGTTTTATTCCCAAAACCAACTTTTACTAACTGTCAGTGGTAAAACCTAACATGTACTAAATTCTAATAGTGAAAGCTCGATAAAATTGTCCCATTTTCATAAATTCTGACATTTACCAACTCATGTTGGTAAATCCTAAGACTTACTCTTAAATCTTAGGATTTACCGTAGTTCGAGCTTTTACAGTAACATATACATGAAATTTTAAAAGGAATACATGTAGCTTATTTTCTAAGCGCAAAGAACAGTTTTTGCGATAGTGGAATTCGTAATTAATACAATATTTAGTTTTATTATAATATCTGTTTCAATAATTTACGTTACCAAAAGTGGAACAAATTTCAAAATCAAATATACTAAAAGTTGAAAGATGAAATCTAAAACGATTGACGAAATCGTTACTAATGAACTTAATAATGTGTATTAAATTGGAAACCATTTCGCTCGTTAACCTTCTTTATAAGGTGCCAGCGTCGTTTAGGTTTTAATGATCGTTAGTCGCTGGTGCAAAGATCACACGTATACCTACTGGAAAATAGAGCACTTTTTGCCAGAGGTGTTGGCTGTTAGCTTGGAAAGGCCTCAGCGGGTATTCTCTTTACCTTTAGACGGGAAGGCGATAATTACATAGTGAATTTAGTGAAATATATATTTTTTTTATATTTGATATATGAAAAGTTTCATTTTTAATTAGTGACGTTGCCGCAAGAATGGTTGGTTTTTGTGATGTGTTATGTATAATTAACCCGTTTAATATATTTTGTGGCACTGTAACTATTTATTGTAATATCTATACGTTGTGTTAGATTTTTATACATAACTCATGTTAAAAATAATTATATAAAATTTAATTGATATAAAAATATGAAAATTCTATTACTACAAAATGGACCAAAATGAGCCCTTGAACGTTGTATAACTAATAAGTTAGGTATATGAACTTAAAAGGTGTTCTCGCCATTCAGCCATCTTAACTAACAAACTCATACTTAGTCCATTGAAATGTTACATTTTTTTTGGGCTTACCTTGCGTTTGTCAGAGGACGCAATTTAATTTTTTTTTGATATGAAGGGTGTGTTAGTCTAATGTTAAATCCAAGTTTGTGGGTTTGTAGTCCTTGTGCAACGGCCGCCATCTTGGAAAAAGAGGTTCAAATGGTTTTTATGGTTTATCTGCCAAACTATAAGTCTCACAAAAAAAATTATTTAACATTTTTTGTTGCAAATAAAATTATCTACAACTTTTGTTCAGTAACTTTTAGTCGTAGAATTGTAACGTAACAATAAACACAATTCGGCTGTTTTAGTGAACGGAAATGGTTCTAAATTATTAGTCTATAAATTTTAGTTATACTTGAGATAACAAACGCATAAATTGAAATGTGAGTTGACACGTAAACATAAAACAGTCAATTCAATGAACGAAAATTGTTCAAATCCATTAGGGTCTCAAGTTTAAGTTGTACTTAAGAATAGAAATTTATTAGCTGGGAACTCAAACAGTTTGACTAAACGTGTTAAAATATTAGGCGATAAATTTTATATTCGAGACAAGCTTAAATTGGTTGTGTTGACAGATTCGGTGAAACGTTCTAAGGGCCAGTTCCACTGATTGAAATAATCACGATTAACGGAGTTTAGAGCTGGAAATTGCATTTCACCAACATAAACTAAACGCAGTTAGAGAATGAGTTTAAATTCTAAACGATCGATTTTTGGCGTTTAGCTGTGTAAACACGTTTTGTCTAGTGCTTCTAACGGTCTAACCTATTAAAAACAAATCTTGTCAAGTTGTCACATGATATATTCTGATACTCGAGTTTATAGTAGTGTATCTCTATATATATATATAAATGAATGGCTGAATGTGTTGCTGAGCGCGGGTCTTGGGAGCGGCAGAGCCGATTGCGCTAATTCTTTTTCATGATTCCTTAAGTATGAGGATGGTTGTTACGGAGAGAAATTTTAAAAGAAAATTGCCTGAAAAAAAGGTCTTAAAACAACACTTTGCTGTATTCCCGTACAAGTGATTCGTAATAATAATTAAACGAAAGCCAAGATTAGAATCGAACTATAAATTCGATTAAGCAAAACATAGCTTTATTAAACGGTGGAACCCGGCCCTAAGGGTTCGAGGCTAGCCGTGGATACAGTTTTTTGTTGAAGTCACAACAAAAAAACCGGCCAGGGTTGCCATCACAAAGTTTTAAGTTACCTTGTTTTGAAATAAAAACTACAAAATTGACGTGTATTTACTTTACATTAACACGTAAGGTTAAAAATGGCAATAATCGGTTAAATAACTTCCCTTTTGAAATCGGTTGAATAATACATTATTCTTCACAACCGTCATACAAATTTATCGTAACTAACATTTTTTTTTCTTCGGCTTTATTCAATGTATATTTGTTTTTCCCTTTTATTGGTTATCTTTTGTTGTGTTTTTGTTTAATTGATTTACGCAATTTCCTTCGGATCGGATAAAAGTGCTTACAGCCAGTAAAGCTCAATTTATTGAGGAAGTAATAATTTTATTCCTTGTTTTTTTGTAATAATTTTATTCCTTGGTTTTGTGTTGCACTATAATGACTTATAAACTATCGATTAAATTATTAGGGAAAAACAATTACACATTGGATTGCCGTATCTTTGAACACGGCAATGAACCGAAGATATCCAAATTTCCTTGTAACACGGGAATTGCCGTGTGGATGGCAACACTGCAGGGCGCGTTGGTAGATGTATGAGGGTGGGGGAAAAACAGACGCGAGGCTGAATATATACGATTGAGATTTTGAATTTGGGACAGTCGGGATTCGATTTTGAATTCGGAGTTTGGAGCACGGTATTAGGAGCCCTCGGCTGGCGAAGCTATGGAATTTCTGACCTAGATCAGACATAGGATACCTAAAGTATCTTCAGGCCTGGATCAGAGATTTCATTAGCGTAAGCTGGCCGAGTGTGGCAATGTAGATTCAGTGTAGTTCGCGAAATAGTTTAATTTATTTTTTACTAATTATTATTAAGTGCAATTCTTTATTATAAAAATCTTAATTGTAATCCGCTAAATAAATTCAGTGAAAGACCTGTGATGAAGAGCTCCTGTGGTTCGATGCACAATTCTTTTTATATATTTGCATGTAAAATAATTTTACAATTTTGATACACTTTGGTCACCAATTGGTGTAGAATTAAAATGATGCATGTTTGTTTTCTGCATGTTGTGTTTCTTTTACTGATTTTCATAACTTTACGGAGGTTTTTAATAAAAGATATTTAATGAATTATTATCTAGGTTTACATTGATACTATTAATTATTGATTGATTATTGAATAAAATAATTATGAAAAGGTTTACATTGATACTATTAATTATTGATTGATTATTGAATAAAATAATTATGAAAAGGTTTACATTGATACTATTAATTATTGATTGAGTATTGAAAGGAATTATTATCTAGGTTTACATTGATACTATTAATTATTGATTGATTATTGAATGAAATTATTATGAAATAAGCCTTATGACCATAATTATATTGAATCTAACTGATAAAATGAAATCTAACTTAAGTAAATAATCACAATATGATGTTGATAGAATAAAACGAAATTACATTCGTTTGACTTTAAAGTACATATATAAATTGAATGAATCTTTGGTTAAAACTATCATATTAGATATTAAGGGTTAAATAGAATTTCGTTAGGGTGAATTTAAATAATGAAATGAAATTTTACTATGTTGTTTAATGAAGTCATCACCTTGGAAGTAGATAGTGTAGTGAATGATTTTAGGAAAATATGACCTATAAACAAACTAACGATTATTTGTCGTATCTTGTTGAGTATTCTCTACATATAAATATGCTTCTATTGAATGTATATGTATGTATGTATATGTATATATATATATATATATATATATATATATGTATATTTGGCTTCATTTTGACACTATACAAGATTGTAGTTCAAACATTAATTTAAGAACTTGTAGTTCTTAAATATATGTTGGAACGAGGTAACACAGGTGGTTTGTAGTCTGGAATGTGTTCAAGGATACTTTTAGCTCTTGAATACATTCTAAGATGAGGTAATTATACACTGAACCTTGACATTACACAAACTATTGTAGTTTTGAACATTGATCTAAGAATTTGTGTTCTTAAATGAGTGTCAAGACGAGGTATCTGGTAGACTGGAGTGTCTCATTTTCACGATGACTTTCATTGAACTATATAAACTATGTTAAGGTGAATCCATAAATGTTTGTATTCGCCAGTGTTTTATTATAGGTATCCCCTATAAGGCTTGGCCTGTCTAAGCCACAGTTCATCGCGTCATCGATACTAGGTAGATCCTAACTTTGGCCTATCTAGTAGAGAAAGTTGCGTGTACTTCCTACCAACCTCTGCGTTTGTGTTTGCCTAACTGAACTATGTTCTTGGTAAATACTATACGTACGTTTCCTTATCTTTGATAAGAGTTCCTCATCTTTGATGAGAGATATGGACAAACTTCACCAGACACCTAGTGTATGGTAGTTGTTTGAACTGCAACAAAGGTTAGTAATTTATATTTGGACAGTGGTATGAAGTTCTATTTTAGACTAATAGAGAAACATATTCACTTTTCCAATTAATTTATTGCTAATTTTTGTGGACGGGCTCTGCTAAGTCCTAATGGTGGATTTACTGAGATTTAAGCCAAGCCTTAATCAAGCCCTCTTGTGTTGTAAAACATACAAACATTGATGGATTATAAAACCTATTAAATATACATTCTCTTTTCATTGTGAAAATGAGATACTCTCAGAGATTCTGATTGAGTAAATGAATATGTTATATTTTAATTGTTTTATTTATCTCTCGACACTTCCATGTCCTGAATAAATCCAATCAGTTCCTGAGAGAGCCTGATATTCAAATGTTTAACAACTTAATTACTGGTTCAATGTTTCAATTGAACAACCTATTCTGGTTAATGAATGCTGTTTCATGTGAGTGCTGTGAGTCATGCAAAGACAAACCTACACAATACACCTACTCTACATGTTGGTCTTATACCTTTAATTATTCTTAATTTCCTTATAGGACACTCGAAAGGTTGCGTTGTCGCCAGTCGCCAGTCGCTGTTTGACCCATCTCATAATGGTGGCTAGGCTTGACAATATAGCTGACTATAGACTCGTAACTCAGTAGGTCTTTCCTATGGGAACTTACACTACACAATCCTATTGTGTCAAAAGTAGTAGGTTTCGTGATCGAATTTCAAAGTAGTTGTGTGACCGAAGTTCCCGTATGGGCTAGTAAGCACACAATGAAAAGATCAGTAGACACGATCTCCTTTTGTTCACGAGGAACACATCTTAATACCATGTCTGCTTACAGCTTGGTAATTACATCAACTCTAGTAATTCACTGGTTATGTCTATATGGCATTCCAAGGGATTATTCAAATACAGTCATTGCATGATTGTGCTGCAACGGTATGAAACAAGCATTTGTTAGACAGGATATATTTCCATCTAACTTACTGTAGAAAATTGGGTACTCTCATTTCCTACCTACTACTCTACTTTTGATTTGATAGCACCAACGTTGTGCCTAATTTAATTTAGAGCCTTCAGCACGGTGTGGATCGGTTAGGGTCGGAGGGGTTATGGTGGTAGCGACCCCCGGGTTCAGTTGAACCCGGCTTTTTAATTCCTTAATACCTATAAACCCTATCCTAACAGAATAACACATACAAACAAACACTACAATTTATCTTCCACAATTATCTGAGATAATTTATTAACTGAATAAATTATTTCAAGATAATTAATAGCTATATAATATGTATTTAATCATTATTACATTTACTTATATATTTTTATTTATTTCATTTGTTTAGAGATATTAGAATCTATCTATTATATCAGGTTTGAACTAAAAATACATGTAAAAGAAACTTAGTCACTATTCAATTAATCAATGTCAATATAGAATATCCTGAATATAATTATTTAACTTTATTTCTATTTTAGCTATTTAGATTCACTAAAATATTAACAATTATAATTTACACATTCTTAAGGAGACGTCAGATCTTTTAGTTAAACAGTAGGTGAAGTTATTTCTAAATGAATAAGTTTTATTCCTATTTATTCTTAATGGTTCAAATTTACTAAATCTTATTAATTCTAAATAAGTTATTTATAAGGTGTTATAAAGTTTAATATCTTTCTTTCCTTTTAATAGTATTCCAGGAGTTAGTTATCTATAGTATTTATATCACTGGTAAGTGTAAATATCTTTCAATTAAATTTTAGGATAAATTAATTTCAGTAATTTAATGTCATTGTGCAGAAATGTTATTTTAAATTAGTGGCTAGGTAGGATGTTAGTTAGAGTTTATATAGAAATCAAGGCTTCTAATAACATATACTATGTCTTTCCTTCAGCATACCACAAAAAGAACCGAAGTTACTCTGAAACAAAAATCAAACACAACGTAGAGTCCTTCCTTATTCTAGACGATCGCATTCATAAGGCCAAAGACATTTAATGTCCTCTTAAGCTTAATATTAGCTTGTAACGCCACTACCATGATAGTGTTACAAAATGGTCCACGTGATCAGGATTATCATAAGCATGATGATTAGTCATCGGAGCACCATAGGGTATATCGTTACAAAATGGTGCCGTGACCAGGATTGCCATAAGCATGGTGATAGTCACCAGAGCACCATAGGAGTATCATTACAAAATGGTCCACGTGACCAGGAGTAGCATAAATATGGTGAATAGTTATTAGGCCATATAGGGTAGAACGTTACAGAATCATAAATCATATCCATAAAAATTTGAGAGAAAAAAATCTATTTGTTGATAAAACTTGTTTTAAAATCATTTTACAAAAAAATAAAATCAGACCATTTTTATAGACAGTGTTTTAAGGAACAATTTTTATTATAAACATTTTTAAATTTATTTATTATTCAAGGTTTAGCAGCGCTGCGAAACGAATACTATTCTTCAGTATTCATAACAATACGTGAATATAAATATAAATATTCATGATTTGCCCTGATTTTTAATCACCTTGTTATTTTTTTATGATGATCTTTTTAATTATTGATAGTAAAATATTGTTAATATATAAATAATTCTTGATTTGACACTATACCTACGAGGAGGAGTTTGGAGGCGCGTTTTTTTTTACGTGGTATCCGCAGTAAGCATAATCCACGGTGATTTTCTAAATCACAACTACTGTCCTCGATCTTGCGGCGAGTGGCTGGTTGGCTTTCTATATTAAATACTTGAGGGAGAACCGAAGAAAAAAGTGGCGTAAATGTCAAAATGTGTGTAAATAATTTTCTTCAATTAATTTCGAGAGCTCCATTATTTTGCTGCAAGTCTCCCCATAAATAATGATAAAAAAACGTTCACCAATGATAGTGAGCAGTGCAAGATCAACACTCTTGTTGAGGAACAAACCCGTTCCACTTGCTAACTCTAGATGTTTCTCCAGGGTTTTCGGAAATTTGAGTTTACCCATATTGTAAGCACCTGAAATTGTGTCACATCTTGAAAAAGCATGGAGAAACAGCAAGTTATACGCAATAAGGTCTCCGTACATAAAACCACTTCACACTTCGTGCTAACTTCCTTCTCCGGTTCCCCCTCAAGTATTTAATATAGTAAGCCAACCAGCCGCTGAGGCGGCTCAGCCACAAGATACGGAGCCTGCTGCAGAGCTGCGGAGCTTGGTCCATCAAAAAGACCGAGGACAGAGTAGTTGTGATTTAGAAAATCACGCGCGTAAAAAAAACGCACCTCCAGACTCCATCTCGTAGGTAGACTGTCAAATCAAGAATTATTTATATATTAACAATATTTTACTATCAATAATTAAAAAGATCACCATAAAATAATAACAAGGTGATTAAAAATTATGGCAAAATATACGAGTATTCATCTATACTTCTATAGTTACAAATACTTGAAGAATAGTATTCGTTTCGCAGCGCTGTAAAGCCTTAAATAATAAATAAATTAAAAAATGTTTCTGATAAAAATTGTTCCTTAAAATATTGTTGACTTATGTTCCTGTGTCCCCTAGCTGGGGCAGAGGGCGTCCACAGTGCATCTCCATCCCGAGCGGTCCTGAGCATCTCGCTTGATCTCACTCCAGGTCTTTCCGATGGCCTTCGCTTCGTCAATTATTGTTTTTTATCCCTTTTTTCCGGTATAAAAAGGCCGCTCGAGGCCGAGCGGGGCCAGTTCAGTTTGAGCTAACGACGAAGCGACTTCGAAGTGAAGACTAGTGATCAAGAACTGATACCAGAGGAAACCTACGACATTGGCTACGACCTCGGACATTGTTAGTGCCTAGTGAAGTGTACCTAGTGATAAGTGAGTGTACCTAGTGCTTAGTGCTTGTACTTAGTGCGTAGTATTTGTGCCTAGTGCTTGTGTCGGACCTAGTGCTAGTGAATAAAGTCTCTAAAAGAGTCAGCAGGTCTTTCTCTCCAAATCTTTCGAACCCTAACACGTAACAATATTATCTATAAAAATGGTCTAATATTATTTTTTTGTAAAATGATTAGAAAAAATGTTTTATGACTTTTATCGACAAATATATTTATTTCTCTTAAATTTTTATGGTTTTTCACTTATAACTTTTTTATTTATGATTCTACGACTAAAAGTTACCGAACAAAAGTTGTAGATAATTTTATTTGCAACAAAAAATGTTAAATAATTTTTTTTTGTGAGACTTATAGTTTGGCAGCTAAACTATAAAAACCATTTGAACCTCTTTTTCCAAGATGGCGGCCGTTGCACAAGGACCACAAACCCACAAACTTGGATTTAACATTAGACTAGCTCCCCCTTCATATCTAAAAAATAAAATTGCGTCCTCTGACAAACGCAACCCCAAATGTAACTTTTCAATGGACTAACTGTATCATATATAATTTGGTTAAGTTGACATTTCAAAACACAAAACCGAACAAAATTAACAATTCTCTTTGAAAAAAATAAAAATAATTTGAATATGGTAAGTTGCGTCTTACATTTAAGAGTTAGGATTCTTTGAGAATTAATAATATATGAAAATCGTAGTACGGGCGGGGGGCATACTTGATAAATTTTACGTATGTTTAACTGAGGTAGGGCACAGCAAGAAATTTCCTGCTCAAAATATGTAGCAGCCCGACTGGGGTAGTAGCTCGACCTTACAGGAGATCACAGCTAAATAATATTGTTTTCAAGCAGTGTCGTGTTCCTGTTGATGAGCAAGGTGACCAGAGCGCCTGGGGGGAATTGGGGATAGGACCGGCAACGCGCTTGCGACGCTTCTGGTGTTGCAGACGTCTATAAGCTACGGTAATCGCTTTCCATCAGTTGAGTCGTACGCTGATCTAGTTACATTAAAAAAATGTACATAGATACGAATACATATTTAATTATGATTATTTCTAAGCCTCAAATTTCTTTCTTTTCCTAAGCTTAGTAAAACTTCAAAATATTATATCTTATTGTATAAAACTGAAACTGTCAATTCCTTCAAAGAGTAAAGAAAAAATAAAATCTTGGGCCCAGATTTAAATTCAATTTAAGTTAATTTTCAGATCAATAAGTATTATTTAAAAGCCTATATAGCGCATGAGAAATATGTACATTCCATTACCAACGAATTAAATAAAGGCAATGGTCAAACAATTATATTGGAAAATAAAACAGGATCTTCTCGGATCGGTTGATGTATCATTCCCGTCCATTACTGTTAATGAAGAATAATAGACGTGAGATTGTGAGAAAAGAATAATAAGTTAATCTTATTTTACTTACTTCCTGTTGTAGAATTATTAACATTAAATACGTAAAAGACAGATTCCTTACATAGTAATTAGTATCGTATTACTAAAAAAAAATTGCGTGCGTACAAAGTACACATGTTAGAAGTGAAACTTCTTTGGCACTCTAATTTAAAAAAAAATTAATTCAAAAACAAACTAATTTTAAATACAAAAAAAAAACTAGTTGAAAAAAAAAACAAAAAGGCAACGATACGCGGTGTTTCCCGGCGGTCACCCATCCAAGAACTGACCGACCCTGACGCTGCCGCGTTACCGGTCGCTCAAATTTTACCCCTCATACGCCTAAAAAAGTTTCACTTCAAAAATAAAATCTTTCACCGTTATTTTTTATTTTGATAGTTTTTGGACCCCTACAGCGGTTACCTAAAAATAAAATTTAACTTTAGAGGTCGTATAACACACATATACAACCTCTACCCCCGGATCTTAACAAATAAATCAAGAGCTCGGGAGGGCCAGCCTTTCATCATTTTATAAAAGCTGAAAATTTCTCAGCGCATGCTCTCAACACTGCTAGAAGCAATGATCAAATATGAAGTAACTCATAGTGGCTTTTTTAACATTTCATTTACTTAGGTTTTAAGTACAATTAAGTTAGTATAATAAAAAAAAATGCATTAATAATTATAGCTTAAAAACATCACGATAGCGCTTCTAGTATTTAACAATTTTGTAAAACAAGTCAGAAGTTCGACGGTGTTCAATGAAACGTGTAATTTAAGCTTGTAACAAAGTTGAGAGAGTTACGATACGATGCCATTATAGAAGTTGGAGCTGTCAAACTATTACTAAACCTTAATTGTTCTAGTTGATGAAGGAAGCGGATAATCGTATGACTATATTACGAAAGTAACAAGCTGAAATACTTACTTTTATTTTTTATACTTACTTATACTTTTTTTTTTAAATATAATTTTTATGTTTCAAATAAAACATATAAACAAATTTTTTACGCAATAATTGATTAAAATTAATATAAATATTAAAAGTTTAATGTAATAATTCAAAAACAAAGCTGTTTCTTAAACGATCGAAAAGTCAAACTCGGTCATGGTAATAAAATTCCAACAGAATTCCTTATTCCTGTTGACGTGCAAAGCAACAAAGAAACAACACTTTGAAAACGGAGTTCGAGCAATTTCAGTGACAATAGAAAGCAATTTACAAATTCACGTGAATCGGCGGTTTCCTGACGTCGAGTTCAACTACGGAAATTACTAGAGTTATTAATAGCGTGTTTATCTACGGAAAAAGAAAATGGGCTTAAACACCGCTGTCGTGTAGATACCTATAGCATCGCAATCAACAGACGGACCGCAGTAGAGCTGTGATTAAAGTGGTATTAACTCTAACCGCTAATTAAATCGTTCACGTCCAGTTGAATTACACCGGCAAATATGGGTATAGGTACATTAAAGGTTTTAAAACATTTTCTCAACAATATAATAAGATAGACGGTAGGTATATGGCGCTTGAAAGTCTATAAGTATTTTGAATATTACAAGAAACTATTGCGTCTAAAGTGTTCTATTGTCACGTTAACTTGTTAATTGTGAGAAGATGGAAAACGAAGCGCTATTATGCAGTGCATAATTATATTCTGCTGCGCTCTTGTTGAGATTGAATTATTTTGGAAATTAATTTTGGAAAATAAGAAAACAAAAGACTACAATAATTTTCCATTTACTTTAAAAGCTATGTTTAGTTGACTGTATTAGAATTATATGTTTAATATTGTAACCAAATATGGAAAATGTAATCTCTATATATATAAAAATCAATGCAACTTTTCGTTATAATTTTATAACTCAAGAACGGGCTCACATATCCAAACCAAATATTTAGGCTTTGTTCGGACTATTTAGTAGATGGTTTATGTGAAGTTTGCACAAAATCGGTCGAGCGGTTCTTCATTTATCACCTTTTTTTTTACAAAGGAGGATCATTTGGTTAATGGGGATTTTACTGTCAAATTGAAACTTTTTTCAGTGTTGATAGTACAAGCATGTTGTTATGTCATTCATTTCTGTCATTTCATTTTGGACGTGCTTCAATTAAAGCAAATTAAGACAAAAAACCCAGGGATATAGTACATCACAAAAATAATAAACGCCCAACGAAGTGGGCACGGGACGGCTAGTCTATACTTAATATATAAAGCTGAAGAGTTTGTTTGTTTGTTTGTTTGAACGCGGTAATCTCTGGTTCTACTGGGCCGATTTGAAAAATTCTTTCAGTGTTAGATAGCCCATTTATCGAGGAAGGCTATAGGCTATGTTATCATCACGCTAAGACCAATAGGAGCGGAGTCCACGCCGACGAAGTCGCGCGCAGAAGCTAGTATAGTATAAATTTAAAAATACTGTCCTCTCGGCTGCAATAAATTAAAAGCGGAATTGAAAGTTAATTGTCTAATGTAAATACTTTTATTATTTATACATTTTTTAAATTGATTCAGACTTTAACATCCCACTGCTGGGCATAGGATTCATTCTCCTTGGAGGAGAAGAGTCAGAGCTTAATCCGCCACGCTTCACGATTGCGGGTTAAGGATTGCTATCAGGTGTTTATGATAATAACCGGAACCGACAGCTTAACGTGCTCTCGAAGCACGATGGTACCCACAAGGACAGACCCCCAAACCGGAAACGATTATTTGCACAAATAAAAACATCCATCCCGACCAGCAATCGAACCCGCAACCGCCAGTGTTAATGCGCCCACATTTACGTTTTATTACGTAAATATGATATTTAACTAATTGTCAATGTATTAACAATTTGTTATTTGCTACATTATTGTAATGAAACAGACAACCTATAAAAGGGAAACAGGTGCATTTAAAGACATTTTCACTTTCATAAACGTTTCGAGAGCCGTGAAAAGGGTCGGATGCTGACTTAATAAGGTCGGGTGGATCAGTACAAAAATGTTCTTGCCTGAGATATGGCGAAACGCGCTTTTTACGGTTTTCCCTTACTCAAATAAACCCTTTATATGTATTCCTGCTATTCCATTAGGTACCTCAAAGAAGGGCTGTTATGATTTTCATAACTTTAGAGGGTCAGCTATAGTAAACGTTTATGATATATTTAATTATTTATATGACTCAAGAACAAGTTTTTCGTGATTATTTTTGGAACGTTGTCTTTTCAAACTTAGCAAGTTTCACTAAAATTTCAAATGGTGACGTATTTAATCAAGGATTACGGTTATAAAAACGGTTAATGTTATTCATTTGATTGGGATTTTTTTATACTACCGAAATCTTGAAAGTGTTTACATTTCAGTGCTTAGTTATATAATAAAGTTTTAACCTGTCCTGGACATCATATATACTAATATAACAAAGCTGAAGAGTTTGTTTGTTTGTTTGTTGGTTTGAACGCGCTAATCTCAGGATTTACTGGTCCGATTTGAAAAATTCTTTCATTGTTATTCAAAATCGGTTTTTTTTTCCTTTTGAGAGCTCCAGCTGCGTAAACGGTTAAAGTTTCGCACAAATCATGTATGACAGATTTGGTCCTATTCCATGGGGACGTTAGGGCTAGAAATCACATAAAAACATAAAAGAAATAAAAAGGTTAGATTGAAGATTAGACAAACTAAAAAAAAAACATCAAACAAGTTGTATTTTGTATAATTGTAAATACAATTATATAATTTTTGAGTCACTATTTTAACTCCTGCTGAAAAAAGTATCAATTGTAAATTGTTAAAATATGAAATATAAAATTTCACTCACACTTCAGCCTATTGCAGTCCACCGCTGGATATAGACCTCCCCAAGTTCGCGCCAGACATCCCGGTTTTCCGCAATCCTTATCTAGCCTACACCGACAATCTTACGTAGATCGTCGGTCCAACGGGCCGGAGGACGTCCTACACTGCGTTTACCAAGACGCGGTCTCCACTGGACACGTCTGCTTCAACGGCCATCGGTCCTGCGACACAAGTGACCAGCCCACTGCACACTGTAACTTCAACTTGCAAATTCTGTGGGCCATAGCCCACGGCATAATCTATACTAATATATGAAGCTGAAGAGTTTGTTTGTTTGGTTGTTTGTTTGGTTGTTTGTTTGTTTGTTTGAACGCGGTAATCTCTGGAACTACTGGGCCGATTTGAAAAATTCTTTCACTGTTAGATAGCCCAGTTATCGAGGAAGGCTATAGGCTACTCTACTACTGTATCGTCATGCTAAGACCAATAGGACCGGAGTCCACGCCGACGAAGTCACGCGCAGAAGCTAGTCGTATATAAAATTTACAACTTGTTTATTTTACGATTCTTATATGAGAAATTTCAACATGTTTATTTTTATTTTGTTTCAGTAGAAAAAAATAAATATAAAATAATAACTCGCCGCTTTAACGTATGAAAGTACGTATATTTAGGACGCTACACGCCAGCAACAAAGCCGATCCAACTTTATGCTGTAGGCATTTTAATAGTCATTTATTAAGGGTTTAAATCTCTCGAAAATATCGTTGTAAAATTATAACCGATACTTGAGTAAAAAAATACTTTTAAATACGAAGCCTTTACTGTCGAAGGATATTACAGTCCAGTTAGCTGAATAAAATGACAGTAATATTAAGTTTATGTTTTCCTCTTTTGAAGAATCATACATCTCGTAAGATACATGACAGTACAATTCCAGGAAACGTTCATTTCTTTTCTTTTATTTTAATAGTTTCTGTACAGTTTCTGTAAAATTTTATATTTGTGTATTTTTATACTTTTGAGGTAATAATGCTTAGTCCGTATCTCATAATATATGAGATATGCAATTTTTACTTACAATATTGTTCTTCACGCCCGAGTAAGAATTTAGTTTTATACACATTGTTACTAATTTATCCATACATTATTCACTTCTATATAATTTGGTATTGTAATATAAGATAATAACAATATTAGTCCTCATAATTTTGCTTTAGCCTTTACCTGCAGTCAATTTCAATACTGTTCAGAAAATATTACGTTTTCCTTTGCTGTTCTACGTAATATAAAAATCATTGATAAGTGATGCTTAATAGCTTGTGACACACAAAATGAGTTAGATTAGCAACTTTACACAAATATGGAACAAATTCCGCTGATTTATTAATGTCTCTAAGTAGACAAAACATACAAATAAACTAATGAAGTTATGTAGAAAGATGATGCAAAAATATTATGCATGAAAAGAAAAAAAGATGTAGAAATATTATGCATTTTTTATATACTGACCAATAAATAAAATAATAAAAAAAACATACAAATATAAATTAATAACATTATATTCACTAAATGTAATACAAGCTTTTTAAACGAAAAGAGTAACTGTTGTATTTTAATGCGATTATATTTCTAGGAACAATCTTCTGAAGCAGTGATAGAGTCATTCAAATCTAAAACAATTTGTAAATGTCGATTTAAAAGTGATTAAATAAATCTACTTAAATAAAATACATTTTGAGCAGAAATTTAAATTATTATAATTCATATAATTAGGTGCTATCGTGGTTGGAAAATCAAGTAATATTATATGAATACAATAATTTATGTGAGTTTGCTTAGGCCGCGTACAAACAACTCTACAACGGCCTATTTTCCGGAACGGTTACGCACTGAAGTTATACTGTCCTGCCACTATAATTTAATTTGTAAGTTTTGACGTTTGAAAATATACCTACCTGAGATCACAATATTGTACGACATTTATGTATTTTTTTTTCTTCCCCCCTTCCTTTTATCTTGCCCCCGCACGTAATGCGAGTTTGTGTTTACAGATTTTCTTTTATTACTCATTCATACTAGTTCTCGCATTTATGCCTCTCGCACTTTCATTCTGCATACTTTATCTTTCTTTCATCCTTCCTCATTCACACTGGCTTAAGGCTCTTTCTATGTGTACTTATAATCTATTAACTCGGGGATAATGAGAGGGGAAAATATTATGTTTTTATTATTTTACATTTTTTTTCTTAGTGTCTAATATTTTCTAGTTAACTAGTTAATAACTTTTATTTTTGTAACAACTTTTTCCCTTATTTTCTACATTTGTACTTGTTTTTGTTACATTTACTTATACACATTATAACATTGTACCGTTATATACAGGGACGGCACAGGTGCAGTCCTAATTATGAAGTGAAAACAGAAAATACTAATATTACTATATATACTTAATTATAATTTATGTATATTAGGTAATTAATACAAAATGTACTAAACATTAATTATTATTTTCATATATTCGTAAAATGTAGGTATATTCGCTATACGAGGATCAGACAGTAAAAACTGTAAGTACTGATTGAAGGAAAAAATAATGTTTAGAGTAGCTAAAAACGCATATGTGAAAATTGCTTTCGAGACATGATGCGGCACGGCGTGTTTCCGGTTTCCATACGATTTCAATCCAATTCAGTTCCGGTGCAGTTGCCGCACTGTGTAGGTAATAGGTATACATTGGCTTATTTATCATAGTCGGTGGATATGACGTTCTGCATTAGATATTAATAATGTGGTGTTAAATTTGTACATATTTTAACCACCCCGGATATTTCGATAATCCATTGAAAACTTTTCTGTTTTCTTTTACCTTAAAGTCAAATATAGAATGCTGTTGATTTTTTCAATATCAATGCTTTTCTAAATTAAAATAGTGAGGTTGTAATATCGATGTTTATTGTGGTATAGTATTGCATATGTTTTAACTATTGTTGATAATTTAATATTTTTTTGAAATAAAAATACCTACACGAGGAAGGTTAACATTTAACTCGCCGCACTTTTATTTTCGAACTAGCTTCTGCGCGCGACTTCGTCGGCGTGGACTCCGCTCCTATTGGTCTTAGCGTGATGAAACATAGCCTATAGCCTTCCTCGATAAATGGGCCATCTAACACTGAAAGAATTTTTCAAATCGGCCCAGTAGTTCCAGAGATTATCGCGTTCAAACAAACAAACAAACAAACAAACAAACAAACAAACAAACAAACAAACAAACAAACAAACAACCAAACAAACAAACTCTTCAGCTTTATATATTAGTATAGATAACAGATAATATTTACACTAAGAGTAAAGATCGTTATCAGGATGAACCGGAATGTTTTTGGACCCCAAAAAATGTTTCATCGAACGATTCCAAAAAATACACGCTACAGATTGCAGTCTTTGTATAACTTTTTTTTAATATTTAATTAAAAATGAAAATTTAACAAGAATTTTATGTTATGTTTATTTTTAATTTGGCGGGAAGCGAGCCCTATAATGTAACACGGACTTACAAACCGGTACGGGTTAAAAATACCACAGTACTTTTACTGTAAAAATGGGGGTTTCTAATAGGTACTTCATAAAACAATTTATTTTTATTCAATTTAATTATATTTATATGGTATAAGTATTATTCCGATCGGTTCAGTAGTTTTCGCAGTATAACTGACCAAAAAAAAAAAACGGCTCTCCATTTATGAGTATTGATTTTTCTATTTCCGTATACATATATGAAAGAAACAAGAAAAATCCATTAGTCTTAAGCGTAAGAAGTCCAATTTTGACGCAAAGATCAAGGATTTTACGGATCCTACGTACACTGAGAAGCCCTTTATCTGCTATAGAAGTTAAAATGAGTTCCAAACATATAACCAGCTTAAAAACTCGACAGAACGAGATTCTCTCACAGTTCGTAATGCGGATAAAATTCTCTAAAAGTCGCAAAATATATGTAAAGGATATTGTAAGGATGCGAAACTGTACAATTTTATGACAGGATTTTTATTACAGTTTAAGCTGTGTCTGTGATTTCGTTTGGACTTTGACCGTATAGTTTATTCCCTGCAAATTTCATTATCTGGAATTAAATTTAATATTCATAAAAAGAAGTCAGTTAAATTGAAAACATAATTTATTTCTGTGACATAGAATCAGATAAAGATAATTTGTACGTAGTAACTATATTATACCTACTGCGTAAGCTACAGGGATTTTAATATCAGTAGGGTGGATGCTTGGGTAGGTATGGGCCTTTAGTGGCTGACAGCTTCAATTACTTCGGTGTAAGTGTTATAACTACGAGTAGAATATTAATTTTTTGCATTTAAATTAAAAAAATATTAGTCATATAATTTACAACAAAATTTTATTGTACAAAATTATTAAAGAAATTCCCCATTCTAAAATTTTTTGTGGGTGTTTTCAGCTGCAAAATGCTTCGTTACTTTGCTCGCAAACGAAAAATAAAAATACGTGCAATTTACATGGACAAGTTATTCAGCGTGAGTAATAAAAAAAAAATTAATTAAATTCACATTATTAGCCATAATTCAAAAAGTACTTTTCAGTTCTTGAATAAATTTAATGGGATCAAAGTTGTGACAAGCGCCAGCTTTCGATCATAAACATTATCATCAAAATCGATGCACCTAATAAAAAGGTATCAGGTAAGGCACATAAAAAACATTAGAATTGAGAACCTCCAGAAAGTCGGTTAAAATATGAAGTTGTTTTGATCGTATAGTTGTACGAAACCTTTTATCGGCAAAACTAACCCGCTTTGATCATTTATATTCAATTAGGACTCATGCTATAAGGATGAGACCTTTACTGTATTACAAATAAAAAGGCAAGTATGAAAATTATAATACAATAAAATAACAAACCCTGAAATGAAAATTATAATAGATAGAATAGATAGATAAAATATTTATTGCACACCTCTTAGAAAAGATTTACATAAAACAGTTATTTACACATAGAAATAGTATCTAATGCACAAAGGCGGTTTTATCGCTTAGTAGCGATCTCTTCCAGGCGACCTTTAGAAAGAGGAAAATATGCATTGAAAAGGTAGGTGCAACAGCGTAATTATCTGTATAATTTGTAAATAAAACATTATGTATGTAACACGATGCATTTTTGTTTCGTTCCTACATAATAAATATGTACATTAAGCTGTGTGGCTACGGCGGTAAAGTAGGTATATAGCCACCCCTTCTCTTCCCGTGGGTGTCGTAAAAGGCGACTAAGGGATAACACAGTTCCACTACCACCTTGGAACTTATAAAGCCAACCGATGGCGGGATAACCATCCAGCTGTTGACTTTTAAATACAAAGGCCGAAGACGGCCAGCAGTGTCTTCGGTGCGACAAACATAAGTTCACGCCATTTTTGGTGCGAACTTGTGGAGGCCTACGTCCAGCAGTGGACAATAGGCTGAAGTGATAATAAATACAAAACAAAATAAAAACACTTAATACTTACACATATATACAAACGAACATACATATATACATATAATATTTACATAACACATATATAGCATACGTAATGATGACATAACATGTCGTCAGAAGTTAACAAACATAATATGAAATAGAAGATAAAATAAGTAAACGTGATGTAAATTGGAAAAAAAAACGAAACTGTTTAATCATAGTGAGGTAGTGCGCTTTAACTAAATTTTTAAAGGAGATAATTAAGTGATTGTGCTTTTTGGATGTTTAGTGGCAACACATACCATAATTTGAAGTACCTGTACAGAAAAAGATACTAATACTACATTTTATAAAATTTCCTAATATTATAATTTAATTTACATTTTATAAAAATTAGCTAAAATAACAATAAACACACCAATGAACTCTTAATTTGTAAATTTGTAATTTCCATTAAAATAAATTAATTTTCCTCTATTTTTGCCGAGTGATTTAATATTTCTTAGAAGGGAACAATATTGTAATTAATTTGATAAAATGATTTAAAAAATTCTTATTATAACAAGCGAAGAACAATTTGAATTCGTAATAATTTAATTTACTTTTGTTTTTGTTTGATCAAATAAAATATTTGGTAGCTTAGACTACAAAGAATCTTAAGAATCCACATATATGTACATATGAATACCAAATATATATATGTATAAAATCGTTGAAATTTGACAGGGAGGTACTTAAATAAATGTTAGGAAATAACCACTAAGAACAGATTTTACGACAGGGTCGCATTTTGGAGGTCTTTTGTAAGTTTCAAATTCTCGCAGCCACGACACGACGTGTCACGAAGTACGACAAAGGTGATATTATATCCCCGAAACTGTTTACCGCTGTACTGGAAGACGTGTTTAAGCTGATGGATTAGGAAGAGCTAGGTATAAACATCAACAACGAACACCTCACACACCTTCGATGTGCCGATGATACACTACAAAACAAAGAACTAGTACACAAGTTTAAACGCTCTACAAACGTGCAATGGAACGGGCTATACTTATAAAATTAATAAAATAGTAATCAAAGGCCACTAAATTCTATGGAAATCAACGGATAACATGTAGCTTAGTTGGCATAAATACTTTTAGACGTTCTTTTTGAAGAGGGTCTAAAAGGGTCAGAGGTATATTGTATAAAAAGATTAACTGTTTTATACACACAAAAAATAAATTAATATTTTGCCGAATTGCACGCATAGAACTTGTTTATATTGAATTAGGATTCCAAATTGACAGCGTATGCATTACATAATCGATTGTTTTGGCACATTTATTTAAATAGTTTAGTAAAAAAAAAAAATGCTTCACACTCAACGGTTAAATCATTTTTATAAAGTTTGATATTAAAAAAGTTTTTAAGTAGTATTAATCATTTTTTATAACCATACTGCAATAGATGATTCTTGTTTTCAGCCATCTTGATATAACAGATGTGGCCGGTCTATTATTATGTTCCTTTTGGATTATCAACTGTAAGTAACTAAACATTCAATTAATTTCTTACTTTCGGTATATTCTTAAGAATAAATAAGACCAGGTATAGAGCTTTAGCACGCACGCACTTTAGTGGATAATTTTCCTGCTAACGTAATTATTTTTTCATTTAGTAAGGGAATTACAAGATTATTCAACAATTTTGAGATCCATTACAACAGAAAAATTTTAAATATTTGCATGTATAGTTGTATACAAAGTACTAGATAATGTAGGTTCTTAACGGTGAAAGAATTATTGAATTAGATTCAGTAGTTTCAAATATTGTGATAACCAAAACTAAAAAAGCTCTATAAAATTTTAATGTACTCAATGAAACTATAAAATACATGATATTTTTATGATTCAGATCACAGTCACGACTTTTACTTAGGTTTCCGTTTTCATACTATGATTTTATAATCCTAACTATTATTTCATCGTACAGCGGACTCGGTAACAAATGTTTAACGTAGCATGAAACGTAGTACATTTCCAAGATACCTAAGTATCTAAGCACGGTTTTTCTCGTTCAAATACAGGGAATATTTTTAAAATAATGTAGTAATAGAATATGTCCGTAGTAAGTACCTAGAATTGAAATTAATGGACATTTAATGATTACTTGATTAGTTTGATTTATGAAAGATTTTAATATTTTTTTCATATAAATTACTGAATATTTGTACTTTTAAAGTTACTAAACACAATTTTTGTTATTAAAAATTAATAAAGTTAATATTGTTATAGAAATAGAACATGCATATTAATTACAGAACCAACTCGAATATTAATTTTGTCGAATAAGTTCTTGAATTTATTATTCAAAAATATTGATTGGTGAATCTAAAATTAAAAACTGTTTATCACTGCGCTGCTGTCTTAAAGACCTTGCTGGATTAGGGGGGACGAGGCATCAACGTCAACGGCGAATACATCTCTCACCTTCGTTTCGCCGACGATATCGTCATCTTTGCTAGGCGGCCTAAATGAGTTCTCCCGACGAGTCGGTCTCGGTATGAATTTCGACAAAACAAAATTCATGTTAAACAACCAAATCGTACTGAGACAGGTATCGGTAGGTGGTACCCTTCTCGAAGTTGTTTAGGATTATGTCTACCTAGGCCACACGATTAAACTAGGCCGAAATAAGTTCGAGAAGGAAGCTGATAGGAGAATTCGGTTGGGCTGGTCGGCATTTGGCAGGCATCATCGAGTCCTCGCTTCGAAGATTCCGTAATGCTTGAAGACAAAAGTCTTCGACCCATACGTCCTGTTTGTTTTAAAATACGGTCCCGAGACAAGCTCAAAATCGCTCAACATGCTATAGAACGGGCTATTCTAATAAATGAGATTATCTGCATGAGAACAAAAGTAGCCGACATAGCCCACATAATTAATAAATTGAAGTGACAGTGTGCTGGTCTCCCGTGTCGCAGGACCGATAGCCACTGGAGCAGACGTGTCCTGGAGTGGAGACCGCGTGTTGGCAAACGCAGTATAGGACACCTTCCAGGTTGCTGAACCAACGGTCTACCTAAGATTGCCGGGGAGGCTGGATAAGGATTGCAGAAAACTGAAATATCTGGAGCGAACTTGGAGAGGCCTATGTCCAGCAGTGAACTGCGATAGGCTGTAGTGATGATATTTTAGACGCATAACTTTAAATTAGATTATATTACATTAAAACGCGCGTTGGCGCAGCGGTTACAGCACTGGATTGCGATTGGCTGTTTCGCGGGCGGTTGCGGGTTCGATTCCCGCACACGACAACATTTGTATTGGCCATACAGATGTTTGCCGTGGTCTGGGTGTTTGTGCAGTCCTTGTGGGTTACCCCACCGTGCCTCGGAGAGCACGTTAAGCCGTCGGTCCCGGTTGTTATCATGTACACCTGATAGCGATCGTTACTCATAGTAGGGAATATATCCGCCAACCCGCATTGGAGCAGCGTGGTGGATTAAGCTCCGATCCTTCTCCTACATGGAGAAGAGGCCTATGCCCAACAGTGGGATATTACAGGCTAAATCGTGATCGTGACATTAAAACAATATCTCTTCTGTTAAATCAATTAACTTCATTGGATTACTATCTAAACAGAAAGCTTTTCGTACTATTACACCATAGAATAGTAATCAAGTTTGTAATTATCTCGTTATTTCGTATAAATAAATCAAGTAAACAGGTAATCAGGAGTGACATAGGACGGGCGGTCCACATTTACATTTTAATTAGTTTACAGGTACATACACATATAATATACCCGCTGCTGTTACGAATGTTTTAGATGTACATTATTAATAAAGAAATGAACCAAAAATGATTAAATTGATCTTTTAATTTGATTAATTTTTAAATAAGGTTTTTGTTTTCTTTTCGTATTAGGTAAGTACGTAATTAATTTGAAATAAACATAATTCTTGTTTAGATAGAGCTACGAGTATCACTATAATTTTATTATTGTTAACACTTTTTTTTCCGTGTAGCATAAATGATGTGTTCGCGCAATCAGCTGAGCCATAACTGGTTCTGGCTGAGCTAATTTTTATACATTTCATATTTATATGACGATCGTTGAATTACTAAACTACAATACTTTTATGAACGAGTTATTGACCTTGAGAATTCGTTACTTGAGAAAATAGTATATTTTTCCCAAATCCCCAATTTTCCATAACAACAATCCCCCCAGGAGCTCTGGTCACCTTACTTACCAACAGGAACACAATACTGCTTTAAAATAGTATTATTTAGCTGTGGTCTTCTGTAATGTTGAGGGACGACCCCAGTCAGGCTGCTATATATTTTGAGCAAGAATTTTCCTGCTGTGCCCTACCTCAGTTAGCGTGTATGTATAAATAGTGTGCGGTGAAAAACAAATTACAATTAATAACAGACTAACACCGAATCAGAAAAAAAAACGGTAAAACTTGGCACATGCAATATAGATAGTTAAAGAAATGTTTATGAAATTTTTACGGTATCGGGGTTTACGTGGGAAAAACTATGACGTATAACTAGTACTCAGACACAGGTAATTTCTAATAGATTTTTGAAAAGAACGAATAAAACTAGGTTTCAAACAATATTAATTAACTAGCTTCTGCGCGCGACTTCGTCGGCGTGGACTCCGCTCCTATTAGTCTTAGCGTGATGATATATAGCCTATAGCCTTCCTCTATAAATGGGCTATCTAACACTGAAAGAATTTTTCAAATCGGACCAGTAGATCCTGAGATTAGCGCGTTCAAACAAACAAACAAACAATCAAACAAACAAACTCTTCAGCTTTATTATATTAGTATAGATATTTGCCTGAAGAGCTTTTGTGAAGTATTTTTTCATTAAATTTGTTTCAAAAAACTTAATTGAAAAAAAATTTGTATTCATTAAGTTAAAATGTTTAACATAGAAGTCAAGTCTATTATTTATATGAAAATCTAATAAAGTTAGACTTAATTGCGGTTGCCACCGTGGGCGAGTCTAGTAAAAGTAAGAAAGCTTAATTACATTATACATAATAGATATTATACACATTATGTCAGTAGATATTTCTTAAGTTACAAAACGATAAAATTGAGGATGTCGTCGTTGCACGGCGAGAGTTATTTTAAAATGAGCTCGTCGAGATTCATTAAGGATCTTTATTAAAATTCCACCGCTGACTATATATCTTGCCCGTCTTGTTCTTCAGTTTACTCTCGAAGTGAACATTCTTCGTAAAAACCTTCAAATTTTATTATTAATCTAAATTGGACTGTCAGATATTTCATTGCAGATTTATCACCAATCAGTAGACCCGACAGTACTAACCATTTTCAACGCTTCTGCGTTTTATCACATATTGTATAATCTTATCTTAATAGAAATATAGATGTAGTTGATATCTTGCTTTAGTAAAATCCATTTTAGACTATTGCGTAGCTGTTTGGAGGGTGTTTCTTAATCATATATGATATTAGTTGAGAGAGCCCTAAGTTCCCAACTTAAAACCACGACATACAGCCCTTATAGATTTCCTACTGTGGACTTGTATAAGAAATGCTTAGTATTAGCGGTTAGGTAACTGTTCATAATGCAGTCTACTGTTCATCAATATCAGTACACCCCGTACGATCCTAGTGTAAGCAGTGGTAACCGCGTTTTTATAAATGTTATTGTTCTTCCCAAGGTTCGCACTGCTCTGGCTAGAATACAGAGCAAATATCTGTCCATTTATTTTTTTAAATCGGGCAAATAATATATTATTTTCTACACTCTATCCTTGAAAGAGCTCAAAGCGATTGTTTTCAAGTTGCTGTTCTCGCTGGACTACGAAAAAACTTAAGGTCACCTAAAAGCATACTGGGGGTAGTATGCACTTTTTGTACAATTTATTGTGCAGACATAAAAACACACTCATAATTACACCACACACACTCACACATACACACACACACACACACCACACACAAACGCTCATACACATACACACATAGATACGTACACATACATTGATACGTACACATATCCTCCTTATCGTGCATTATTCTGTTTAATTTTTTTTAAAATTATGTATAATTTACTTAAAGGTAATATGTTTACTTAAGTTCTCTTATGAATAATTGTAGCTGTATTGTGCTAGTTCATTGTAGCTCAGGCTACTGCCTATCACAAGTACCAGGGAACTCATTATTGTATGTAAATATTTATTATGGATAAAGCATTATTAATATCTATATTTTAAATTCTTACTGAGATGTATATAACTTTCTTCGGTAAGCAGGTTTTGTAACATAAGCGGAATAACAAATTTTTATGCATATTATTTGTTTAAGAATCATAACCGTTTTGATAAATAATATACTTCTTGAAAGTTTAACAAATAACTTTCGAGATCAAACAATAAATAAAATACAAACATATATATATTTTTATGTAATTTTTTACAGTCTTGCCATTGCACAGTGTTTCTAGGTATGTTCTAAGTCAGTGGTCGGCAACGCGCGGCCCGCGGGCCGCATGCGGCCCGCGGAGCTCTTACTTGCGGCCCGCGAATGTTTTGTAAATAAGTTATAAATATCAAAATAAATGCATATGAACGAACCGCGATCGCGTAACACGTAGAATTAAAACGAAACTGGCAGATATAATTATGATGTGACATTTTTTATTCAGCGACAGATTTGGTGAGTTTGAAAGGTTTCAAGCAAAGAAGATTTTTGCAAACCCTTTTTCCTGTGATATTCAGGAAGTATCAAGTCATTTACAAATGAACGTGATTGATCTGCAATGTCATTACATTACAGATCAATCACAACATGCGTCTAGAAAGACCTGTGTAAACAATCCAAATAGATTTTGTTACATTTGTGTTCAGTCCTAATACGTTTTCGCAAAGTCCATCCGAGCTGTCTTTTTTTTTTCTTTGGAGAGGTGGTTTCTTCACAGAAACACGTCCCCTTATTCCCATAGCCTTCAGACTACACGTCCCCGTACTCCTAGTAACATCCGCTTAACTTTCTCTTCAGAATTCTCATGAAATGTCGGCTGCGATCTTTCGCGGATCCACACGGCCCACATTTATTTACGGTCTCTCGCTCAGATATTTCTCCAGTATTCCATTTGTTTAGTTACATTTAAAATTTTAACATTTGACAGTACTTTTACACACCAATAAAACTCTTGTGATGTAACACGAAATTTTTTTCTGAATAAAGTTTGAACTTTGAACGTGGTTTGAACAAAATTTCATAGAGCTTAATGTTTGCATATATCAAGTTTTATCGTTAAAAATTTTCGGCATTGAGGCAGAAATAATAGTAATTTTTAGCATATTCCTTGTGCATAGCGTTTTTAGAAACCAATGAGAAAAAAATATCAAAAAATCTTGTGCAGTAAGGTCCGGCAAATTCGTGAATTGCGGTGGCCGAATACTTTTGCACACTGTTTTTTTATATAATTATTAACGTTATAATCTTTATTATGGTCCTCTCAAACAACTTGAACAAAGAACAAGTGAAAGAAAAAAATATTTTGTCAGTTATATGGAAAAAACAGGGTGGCCTAAAACTTTTACACGCCACTGTATATCCAGATCGTTTCCAAAATTGAGTGCTGAGAATTTAAAAGCTGGAATTTTCGAAGGACCACAAATTAGAAAATTAATAAACGATGTAAATTTTACGGAATGTATGACAACTGCTGAAAAAATACCTGGAATTAGTTTTTTTGGCTTGTAAAAAACTTTTCGGGAAATAAGAAGTCCGTCGATTTTCCTGACCACGTCAAGCAGTTACCATTATACGTTCAGCACCTTGGATACAACATGAGCATTAAGATGCATTTCATTTATAGCCACCTTGATCGATTTTCTGTAAATCTTGGACATTTAAGCGAGAAGCAGGGAGAGCGCTTTCATCATTATATTCGCTTCATGGAGGAGCGCTACCAGGGCTATTGGAGTGAAAGAATGATGGCTGACTACTGTTGGATTATCCAGAATAGTAGTAAAACTCCAACTTATCCAAGAAAGTTACATAAAAGAAAATGTTGTTTAAATAAATTGTTATATGACGGGAAACCATGTTTTTTTGACAAAAATAGCTACCCTTCATATCTCAAAATGTAGAGCTGCTAGCAAAAATCTGAATACAAATTTAGAATTAGAGTAGAAAATGCAGCTAGATTCATAAAAAAATCCATACAACAAAAATGCTGTTGTGCTGTATAATGTAAGTATTACGTGTATTAAATTCCATATGTTTTAAAAATTTTAATAGCATTTTCATTTTTTCTATGGGATATGACCAATTATATGTAGGTATCAGGTAGAGTCTAGGGTTTAAATCATAAGTGCGGCCCGCCTTTAGTTTATTTGGCCACCTCGTGGCCCTTGCCTACCAAAAGGTTGCCGACCACTGTTCTAAGTTATTGTAGATGTACATGTACGTGTAATTATTTTTATTAAAGTTATTGGTCATATGAATTTTTTGTACGTATATTATATTCGAGACTTCACCAAGCAATTTTAGTTTACGTATGATATTACATGATAGCAAAGTTCAGACCTCGCAGGCTCTTCACAAGTCAGTCTTGAAAGTGTTTTAGTCTAACAGTATGCACTAGTCTTAACACTCCTCTAGTGCACTACGTGCTTAGTTTTTAAAGGATTCTTAAAGCATCTTGACTGCACTTTGTACTGAAAATGTGTCCGATACACGTCTTTAAGAACAGTACAGATGTATTACTTAGCTAGTTTTCTGTAGTAAATCGCTTTCATTTATCTTACAAATCTACAAGACCTCTGTAAGACAATTTACTTTAAAAATATATTTTACTAGCTGTTTCCCGTGGTTTCACCCGCGTCAATTTGAGGAAAATACGTACTAAAATATTTTTAAACCTGTGAAAAATTACTGTGCAACTTGGGCGACTTACAAGGTAAGCGGCGTGAAGTGGCGATGTAACGATTTGGTTTTACATTATCTGCTAAATTGTGCGTCTAAATTAATTGCTGTAAAAGACAAAGTTTACCTTCATATAACTGCCTAGTTAATGAATTATTTCTCAATCGTAAGAATTTATATGCGTGGCATTAGCCGGCGATAAAATTAGTTTTTAATTTTTTATAATCATTAATTCGTTGCAGAGCTATTTTCAAACTATGATAATTATCTTTTAAGATATTCATTGAAATCAAATGATGTCACGGACTATTCGGTTCAAAAAGAAATACTTATGATGAATGACGTATTTATTTGGATAGGGATTTATATCATGTCTATAAAGCCACCTTTCCAAACAATGCATTATCTTAGAACAAACTTGATTACAATAAAAAAGCTTGTAATGAGTTAACCTTAAAAGATAGACATATGATGTCGCAAAATTTTTTTTAGAAATTTTAATGGTGGTGTATGTATCAAAAAAAAAAAAAAGAAAAAACTTACACGTTTCACACAAAGTTTTTACTCACTTTAGTCAGAATCTTCTCATGTTTTATGGAATTTAAAGCTGACACGTAATCGAAATAGCCGAAAATATTTTAAAATCTGACGCGAATGTAATTGAGATTCTGTGACGCGATCTGTCAAATTGCCGACGCGGCGTGACAGTTGACACGTCAGTGCACAAAAACAAGTAGCGGTTCAACGACGTGATACGAATTAGTCACCTCAATTCCAATGTTTCAATATAGCTGGCAGGCTTCGTCTATCTCTATTATTATTAGATTTTCACTATAGTAATTTTAAATAGGTACCTACAGATAATGTGGTAGACGACCTCATCACATTAACGTATAGTATTTTTTTTTGACGACGCGTTGGCGCAACGGTGACAGCACTGGTTTGTGGCTGTTGCGCTGGCGGTTGCGGGTTCGATCTCCGCACCTGATAAATATTTGTATTGGCCGTACAGATATTTGCTGTAGTCTGGGTGTTTGTGCGGTCCTTGTGGGTCTCCCCACCGTGCCTCGGTGATCACGTTAGTTATATATACACCTGATAGCGATCGTTACTCATAGTAGGGAATATATCCGCCAATCCGCATTGGAGCAGCTGATCCTTCACCTACATGGGAAAAGTGGCCTATGCCCAGCAGTGGGATATTACAGGCTGCAGTGATTATTTTTGTAAAACCAAATCAAGTCGAAAGGTCTAGTTAGATCTGTAAACAAAGATTTCTAACAGCATTATACAATACTCAAAAATATTGATTCTTGAGTTCAAACTGAAAAAAAAAAACACAAAAATTCACTTTCACCACAGCACTGTGAACATTTTCACATTGTTTAGATTAAGTTATATACGGTGAGCTTGTGTATGCGTGCCTGCGTGCGTGTATGAATGTTGCCTAGGAGTGTGTCGTATGATCGTATTCTATGTCACAATTAAAATTATATAAAATAAATTTCAGCTTGATACCTCCACGCGTTTCTGAGAAAAAGGGTCTTGAGAGACAGACGGACAACAAAGTGATCCTATAAGGGTTCCGTTTTTTCCTTTTGAGGTACGGAACCCTAAAAAAGTTATAAAATTAAAGCAGTGCACTATTTAAACAAAGGTTTCTTTCAATATTGGTTTTCTTTGAGAGTTTCTTTGATGTTTTTCTCACAACTTAATAAGTAATATTGTTTTACTTTCACTCCATACTAGAACATAATTAGAATTACATATTTGTTGACATTTTTTTTAATGTTTTAATTGAGGTTTTTTCTTATTAAAACATAAGGTTTATCTTTAGAGATCACAAGGTGTTTAATCTTGGGTTAATTAATGTATGTCTACAAATCAAAGTTAGAAAATAAATAGAACAAAAATATCGAAGAGTATTAGTACAACAAAAATGTATGCATATTTATATAGTGGCACATGAATCGAAAAAAAAATACAGCTAAATAATAGTGCTTTAAGGTAGTGTTGTATTCCTGTGGTGACTGAGGTAGCTAAAGCTCCTGGGGAATGTTGGGGGTGGATCGGCAACGCACTTGCAATGTTTCTGGTGTTGGAGCCATTCATAGGCTACAGATGTTTGCCGCCCTAGTAGTATTAAAAAAAAATTGAAGAGGAGAACCAAAATCCCACAACTTTATATTTTTAATGACTGATAAGTTAAAAATAATATATACCCATATTTTTGTTTAATAATGAAATACATTACATTTAAAAAAACGTTACAAAATATATAAATAGTTTTTCTTTGTACATTAATTACATGGGTATATTCTTAATCAATAAATACTGCAAAAACTTATACACTTTGTGACGATCACGACTCTTTATTATTTACAATTTAATGTGTTTATACTCGTATGTATAAGTTTACATATGGGTCTATATACGCTTAAAAATCTTAACTGTCTTCCAACAGTTAAGTAAAATAGCTGAACAAAGAATTTTAGGACTTATTAATTTCAAACACGCACTCGTAATACTCAATCTTTGGATTGTGGTTATTAAAGCACAAAATCCAGTAACTTCATGTCGACACAAATCCTTACATGATATACTGTAATGTACTTACCCAACAAAATATATAGACAAACGAGTGCCCTTTCATCTCAAAATTATTACCAAGAAGATAGGGAAGGTACGGGCTGTTTGAACATAAGTACGATTTTGTGTGTAATATGCTGCTCACAACCACATTTTCATTGATATTGAAATACGGATTTTCTTGAAATAAAAAATGTAATATACGATAGTCCATAATCAAATAGAAGATATTATAGAAAGTTCAGTTTACGTATTACAGTCACATAATTTATTTCTTCAGAGCTTTATTACATAACTAGCAGACCCGTGCCCACTTCGTTGGGCGTAAAATCGTAATAATATCGTGTATTTATCTATTATTTTAAATTACAGAACCAAATAACATACTATAAAGAACAAATTTTAAACCACTTAAATAAATAATATGTTGCTCCAACGCCATCTATCAAAAAGCGTAAAAACTTCGTCATCGATAGATTCAAATAGACAGTAAATAAAATAGAGTATTAAATAGTTAAATCTAACAGCGATAGATGGCGTTCGTTTCTTTGTCATTTTCATAATATATTTTAATATTTTTCTTTTTTACTGAATTTTTTTGTACAATTACAATAAAATATAGCCTATGTCACTCCTGAATAGTGTAGCCTCTCACTATTTTCAGCAAATCAGATAAATATAAATGTTTTAAAATCACCAATTAATTTCTAAGGCAAATAATAATGCTTGATTAGCGTCAGTGGGCGCAGGTTCAAATCCTGCTGATTTAAAATCTTTATATATTTTTATCTTTTTCCTTTTATCTTGTCACTCCTGAATAGTGTAGCTTTCTGTTAGCGAAAGAATTTTCATGATCGGATCAGTATTTGCGAAGATTACCCCGTATATACAAACAAAGTTATAAACTTTACCTCTTTATAATATTAGTATAGATAGATTCTAAGATAGAATATAATATCTGTTAAGATAGTATATTTGCAACTCAAACACAATCTTGCACTGTCTTATTAAATATACAACATTTTTTTACCTTTTTATGTCTATATTATATTGATGGGGCTACCGATTGATTTTTCAAGTTAAAAAGAGATAAAAATCGTGACAAGCTTATATAGGACCTTTCTCACTCGCTAATAAATTATTAAATTGGTGAAGTCAGATTGAAAGAACAAGGACGTGAGTGAGGTGAGCTCAGTATTTTTAAGTCTTTTACTTGATTCAAACGTATATTTTGTAACAAGTAACAGTAGGTATTTGTAAATACCTACTCTTTATTCTTAGTTCGTAATTACATTTAACTAAATAATGACATATTTTCTTTGAGAATCTGTATATACAATTAGTGTGGATGAATTTTGTTGATAAAATACAAATAACACCAATTGATACTCTGTGTTGAGTTTACTTAATTACACCGAAATTATGCCGTACAAAATAATTAAAGATCACGCAATATTTACAGGTATTTTGGTGCATATACAATATAAACGGTCAATTTACGTATTATTACGATGACAAATTACCTATTTAATATATTTTTGTAAGAACATGGGTACACATCTACCACAATACTTACTGATACTTCAATGGTAACTTGGAATGAACCTAGATGTTCCGAAATTTGAACTTATATATTAAATATTATAGTTGTAAACTAAAGCTTAGATAACATTTCATAACCTCTGGAAACGCTGTAACTTAGCGGCTACATAAGTGTATTCATTTATTTAATATTTCTTTGTTTCGTCGTTCTGTAGCGAAAAAGTAAAATGACCAATGTACATGTACCACTAAAGAATGTACATATTCAGTCTTTACAAAATTTTAAGTGCCAAACGCTGCCTTAAATCTAGATCCATTAATAATAAACGACATTCTACAAGCGATAGAGACAAAAGGCATCGCCGGCCATTTAACATGTCGCTTCCGAAGGCGAAGGGCCCAATAATTGGATTCATTGCCGAACAGAAATTATTGCCGCTATCCATTGCCAGCGACGTATTGACGACGACTTGCGAGATATTGGAATACTAATGTCTTTTACTTATTCTATTAACGATTTGCTATTGGGGTGAAATGTTCTATTTATAAAGATTTATGATAATATGGACTTGCTATCGTTTCTCGATTAATTTGGATTGTTTCTCGGATAGATGTATACTTGGCAGATTAGTAAACAACGTCATCATTCAAATTTACTTAAATTGTTTGTAAATTTGCCACTGCTAGACAAATATAATATCTTTTTATATCTTTTTTTTATATAAAGGTTACATATTATTCCATAACGACTCTTCACTGCAGGTAAGCGAATAATTTCCGACCATAAGCATCTACTGATTGCAATCAGATATATACAATAACAACCCTATGACTTTACGTAGTTTTCCGCCGCACTATGTGGATATCCAAAAGATATGCTTCTAGATCAGAAATTCAAATTTGCATTAATGACAAATATAAAAACAAAGGGGTCAAAAGTCGCTCGAAATGGTTCGTGTAAATATACACACGGCGCTGAGTCGCCAGTTCTTTTGCTTGAACTTGGCTTGACACGCTGCCGCGTGTCTAGATATCTATCGAAATATAAAAATTCCGTTCTGAGCGGTAATCGAGAGCTCGCCGATCTGACCTACTGGTGCTCGAATAACACAACAGAGCCATTGTCGCTGTGAGTCCTAAAACTTAGTTTGTAGCTGAATTAATGTACCGTATTTAACCGAACAAATGTTGAAACCAGGAGACCTGTAAATATCGTTTTTCGAACTTTTATTAATTTAGATTTAGAAGTTATAGAAAATTACTAAACAATTATTTACAATATGGTTTAAGAATTTTATTTCTCAAAAAAGAATAATCTATTACTATTACCTAATAATAGAGAAATATGTAATAATAAAGAACACTCTATTATTATCATATATTATTTATTATTAATAGGTATACGAATTTCTCAAATAAGATTACACCAAAAAACAATAGTAGAGGTAAAAGTATAGATACAATGTTTAAAATATACCAACAGATAACACGCTGTCTAGACGGTATAGCTAGGCATGACAAACAGACATCGCTTTTCAAGTTCATAAGATGTCACGAAAGAGTGACATTTTGTGAAAAGCGACAACAAGAGAAAGCCAAAATAAAAAAGTCTTTGTCTCATTTCGTACCTTGTTGATATGATTAAAAAAGAGTAAATAAACATAAAAAAATAGCAGCCTTAGACTTACTAAAATAAACAAAAAGAAAATCTGGAGCATTTCACTTGACTAAACTTGTCCATAAAAGTAGATCACAGCTAAATAACACTGTTTTCAAACAGTGTTGTGTTCCTGTTGGTGAGTAAGGTGACCAGAGCTCCTGGGGGAACTGGGGATGTGATCGGCAACGCGGTTGTGATGCTTCTGGTGTTACAGACGTCTTAAGTTACGGTAATCGCTTAGCATCAGGTGTAGCCTTACGCTTGTTTGCCGATCTAGTTACATAAAAAAAAAAGTTTCGAAGATACCAATAAATCTTATTAAGAAAATTGGACTTCGTGTTTTTAATGCTTCTGAATATAATTAACGCGATTACTAAGAATGGGATTTGTCTTCCCTTGAAATCGTTAGATAACAGATTGGATTTAGTATTTAGAGACTTTGACTCTCCGTTAGACTAAAAAATACGAAATTTAAGTCAAAGTTTTTATTATAGTCACTGTTTTGAAGGTGTAAATAACGTTCTCATGTTTCAGATCATAATAAAAAATAAATAAATATGTACTTTACGGTCTTTTCATATCCATTGGAAAAAATTGGATTGTTCTTATGGTAAGTTCTCTTATTTTTGAAACCAAAATATTTATAATATTTCATTTCAATTAAAAGTAAATAATTAGCTACGGGTTTAAGTGATTTTAATAATTTCACTTTTAATGTAAAATAATATTTATAGCTCTTTACCTTTTTTATTTGTGATTTGAAGAACATAGGGAGTAAATTTCTAATTTTGTAAGTAAGAACTTTTCAGAAGATAAATAATTCTGCTCTTAATCAGTGTTATGTTCCAGGGGTAACTAAGGTTGCCAAACAAAAATTTGACTAGCCTATTGGCGCAGTTTGTAGTGGCCCTGCTTACTGCTCCGCGAGTTGTGGGTTCGATTCCCGCCTGAGTCGGGGTATAATATATGTATTTAGGTATATATTATGTATTATTTCCATGTATATTAATTAAAAAAAAATTAGCTATAGCAATTGGCGATTACCTATAACACAAGCACTAAATTGCTTACCATAGGAACAGACGACCGGGTGTGAATGTTATAAGATATTTATTTAAAGGTCCTGGAAAGGGTCGGGGGTAGGGCCAGCTACGCGTTTGCTACGCTCCTGGTATAGCAGGCGACTATAAGCAACAGTAACGTAACCGCTTACTGTCAGGAGGGCCCTACTCTTTTTTCCCGCTCTAGTCGATAAAAAACACTATTTCCTGAATAAATGTAGAAAAAATTCAATACTAAAAGTAGAAACGGGAAAGTCGTATTTATACGTAGACTAGCCGACCCGTGCCCACTTCGTTGGGCGTTAATTATCTTTTTCTTGGTGATGCATTACCTATGTTGTGTAGTTCTTAGTATTTACTAAGTTCTATTAGGTTCATTGTTTATAGCAAGTATTGGACGTATACACTCGTAATAATATCGTGTATTTATTATTTTAAATTACAGAACCAAATAACATAGTAAATTTTATAGCACTTATACCCCGTCCGGCGACTAATTAGCTTTTTGACAGCTCACGCCTATAAATTACAGTTTTTTTTCCGGAATAACGTACTAAAAATTTTACAGTAATGTCATACTTTATTGCCGATTTGATTGATTGAGTGAAGTACCCTGTGCATAACAAACAACCACAGACTATGAAAGAGTTCTTGAAATAATAAATCGATAATAAATCGACCATATGATAAAAACAATTTTACGTCATGTGATTATTGTTTCTATAAATTTAATACAAAAAAGGAAATAAAAATAGTATCTATGACCCCCAAGATTGATTACTTGCAAGGAATTAAGTCGAAATCTTGAAATTTAATTTGCAATTAAAGAATATAGAGCAATAACTCTGTTAATTCATTTATTTATTATTTATATATTTCATTTATAATTAAAAAAACTAATAATCGCATAAATAAATAATATTTTTAAATGAAATGTATTTAATTAATTCGATTGAAAGTTCTTCTTAAATAAAATCGATTATTATTTCGAATCGAATAAATAATGTGTGAGGCAGTCACTAATGTCAAAATTTCTTGAAGTGTCAAAAAGATCATTAGTCGCCGGACGGGGTATAAATAAATAATATGTTACTTCAACGCCATCTATCAAAAATCCCGAAAACGACGTCGATAGACTAATAAATAGTCTTCTAATGGCGATAGATGGCGGCGAGAGATGGTAGTACATTTACCATTTTTGAGTTATATTTTTATCTTTTTCCTTTTATCTTGTCACTCCTGAATAGTGTAGCTTTCTGTTAGCGAAAGAATTTTCATGATCGGATCAGTATTTGCGAAGATTACCCCGTATATACAAACAAAGTTATAAACTTTACCTCTTTATAATATTAGTATAGATAATCACATGACGTAAAATTATTTTTATCATAAATGATCGATTTATTATCGATTTATTATTTCAAGAACTGTTTCATAGTCTGTGGTTGTTTTTTATGCACAGGGTGCTTCACTCAATCAATCAAATCGTCAATAAAGTATGACATTACTGTAAAATTTTTAGTACGTTATTCCGAAAAAAAACTGTAATTTATAGGCGTGAGCTGTCAAAAAGCTAATTAGTCGCCGGACGGGGTATAGTGCACGTGACGATATATTTCAATAATGCAATTTGCTTTCAGATCGACGAAGTGTTAGACAAAAATAAAATAGAGAAATATTTGTATTGTAATATTGAAAAATCGAAATAAATATCCCGAAATTTTAATTACCTGTAAGTAATGTATCTAAGCCGATAAAATAAAACAGAAAGTAAAGAGAAGAAAGTAAGACTGAAGCTAAAGAAACAAAAAATTATGATAAACACAAATTAGAATTATTTCTGAAAAGACTAAACAACAAATAATAACTATAAGAAATATTAAAACAGAAGTAGTTATAGTACTTAGTAGAAATTAAAATGCAAAAATAGTTTTGAAGAAAACTTTTGACCAAAACTACGTCCGGAGTACCGATAAAGTAAAACAGAAAGTAAAGAGAAAATATATAAAATAAAAAATAAACGGCAGCGGGCGCCTACAGCGATGAATAAAATCGTAATAATATCGTGTATTTATTATTTTAAATTACAGAACCAAATATAACATACTATAAAGAACAAATTTTAAACCACTTAAATAAATAATAAGTTGCTCCAACGCCATCTATCAAAAAGCGTAAAAACTTCGTCATCGATAGATTCAAATAGACAGTAAATAAAATAGAGTATTAAATAGTTAAATCTAACAGCGATAGATGGCGTTCGTTTCTTTGTCATTTTCATAATATATTTTAATATTTTTCTTTTTTACTGAATTTTTTTGTACAATTACAATAAAATATAGCCTATGTCACTCCTGAATAGTGTAGCCTCTCACTATTTTCAGCAAATCAGATAAATATAAATGTTTTAAAATCACCAATTAATTTCTAAGGCAAATAATAATGCTTGATTAGATTGAATTGTTGACACGGCACGTCAGAGGACGCAGGTTCAAATCCTGGTGATTTAAAATCTTTATATATTTTTATCTTTTTCCTTTTATCTTGTCACTCCTGAATAGTGTAGCTTTCTGTTAGTGAAAGAATTTTCATGATCGGATCAGTATTTGCGAAGATTACCCCGTATATACAAACATTTATAACTTTGTATAAAAGTTATAAACTTTACCTCTTTATAATATTAGTATAGATAGCAACTCTCGTACATAGCGGAGTCTGTTTGATATTATGATCGAAAAAGTGCACAGTCATTAAAAAAATTTTTTTGATATAACAAAAAAACATGACATATTTCATCACACTTACAAATGGACTCAGTCTGTTTGTGTAAATTTTATATGCTAAATCTCTAATCTTTTATACATATATTTTTTAGTCATTCATCCGAAGTTCATACACAATAAAGATTTAAAAATAGTTTTAATTCATTGCAATTTTTGTTTCATATTATTTTGAAGAGAGAATTTGTTTTTAGTTTTTTTCAGCCCTTCATCTATATTTTTGTTATGAAGCTGAAGAGATTGATTAGTTGAAAACGCTAAACTGAGGGACTACTGGTTTAAAGCGTTTTAGTGTTGGATAACCCAAATATTGAGAAATACCTTGCGCTACATCCAATAAAATCATCAATAAATTTTAATGAATATCGTTTAAAATCCGCCATTTAGATTAAACGTAGACGTTAGTACCATAATGTACTTGGAAACAATCTGACACTTATATAATAACTAGCTGACCCCGCAAACGTTATTTTGCCATATATGTTATTAACCCCCACAACCCCCTCTTGTGAGTGGAATTTCGTAAAATCCGTTCTTAGCTGACCTCTACTCGGTGAAAAGAATATTCCTACCAAATTTCAAGTCTCTACGCCTTATGGTTCCAGAGATATCGTGATGAGTCAATGGGTGGAAATCTCTTTTATATATATAGATTAAGAGTTAGAAAACTAAGGATTTCAAGCACGGAAAATGCCCGAACGTTGATATGCCCTCACTTTGTGGTTCGTTAAGACCGAATAAAAGCTATCAAATGAATTAGATAGAATCCGGTGCTGACTAAAGCCTATTGTTTTAATAATAGGCACTAAAGACTTAGAAACAAATCCGTTTTTCTTGTTCCATTAAATGTGAAGTAAATCTTATATATAAAATTCTCGTGTCATAATGTTAGTTACAATACTCCTCCAAAACGGCTGGACCGATTTTTATGAAATTTTGTGTGTATATCGGGTAGGTCTGAGCATCAGCCAACATCTATTTTTTATACCCCTAAGTTATAAGGGGGGGGGAGAGATTAAGGGGGTAATGACATATATGGCAAAAAACATTTGCGGGGTCAGCTAGTAATCTCATAATTTATTCTCATACTAAAACCCCTGATGTTACAGAAATCCTCGGTCATAGTGGTAGGGGACTTCTGCCGAATGCTCTGTTTACCCCAGGTAGTTAATGTGTTGAGCACAGATTTGCCCCCCCCCCCCCTCAAAATTCGCGGGGCTGCCCAGGCTGCCGTTCTCAGGTGCAGTGGAGTTGTAAATTAGGAAAACTTCCTTACGTTACTTAAACAAAAATGATTAATTTATGTGTTTTGTACTTGAATATAGATACATTGTCATTATTATGGCTATATTAATGGGTTGCATAATCTAGTAATTCTTGTTCTATCATCTACTAGCTTCTGCGCGCGACTTCGTCGGTGTGGACTCCGCTCTTATTGGTCTTAGCATGATGATACATAGCCTATAGCCTTCCTCGATAAATGGGCTATCTAACAGTGAAATAATTTTTCAAATCGGCCCAGTAGTTCCAGAGATTACCACGTTCAAACAAACAAACAAACAACCAAACAAACAAACTCTTCAGCTTTATATATTAGTATAGATTAGAAGGGCATTTAAATTTCATTATATTTACCATGACATCACCTTATGAATAGTTTTACGTACTGTCGTGGTACTGTACGTCGCGTACTGTTATTTCTGACACTCTGGTGTTTTTGATATCCATATTTAGGTGAACCCAACAGTACAACCGATGCAATCCTCTCGGGGTATTTTAAAATGAATATTCTTGTAAAAGCGTGACATGACATTGACTAGTACGTTTGTCCAATACTGTTGAATTCAGAACTTTATATTACTGACAGCTGTCCCAGAGATCAAGCTATGTTTTACATACTATAATAAGCACTACAATAACATTAGATTATAAAACATATGTAAATAAACAAATAAATTGAATAACTTGATCTCAACGATTTTAATCTACAATTAATACGTGAAGCATAAACTATGTACCCCTTTTTACGAAAATTGCGCAGACGGACGAGTATGAAATATCGTACACTTATATATACTAATATAATAAAGCTGAAGAGTTTGTTTGTTTGTTTGATTGTTTGTTTGTTTGTTTGTTTGTTTGTTTGTTTGAACGCGCTAATCTCAGGATCTACTGGACCGATTTGAAAAATTCTTTCAGTGTTAGATAGCCCATTTATCGAGGAAGGCTATAGGCTATATATCATTACTCTAAGACCAATAGGAGCGGAGTCCACGCCGACGAAGTCGCGCGCAGAAGCTAGTAGTTTATATAGAGAAGGAGTGCAGAATGCTAATATTTTTTAACATTATAATTATATAAATTAAATCAATAGAAAAACATTACACACACTACCATGTAAATGACACACACACACACACACACACATACATGCATACTCTTTTGTTTATTGTCAGTCTGTGGTCAAATTAAAAAAGATTCTTTATTTTCATAATTTTTTGGTTTTTTTTAGGGTTGAAATTCGATTTCGATTTTTATTATTTTAAAAACAATGTTTAGTATATAGAAGTACTTAAATCTTGCGACAATCTATTTTATTATGTAAATTGTGTAATGACGTCATATGTTAATAGAAAAAGTTTTAAAGGAAAAGTTTATTTTTTAAAATAGTAAAAAATAAACTAAAGATTTTCAATTTATTTTTTACATTTTTCCTTCATTTTCATTTTAAGTTATCGCTGGACAGGTTTCTCAGTCTGGTATTCTGGTAAGCATAAAAACTGAGTCCGCTTTATTGGATTTAGAGTATCACTTTTTTTTCGAGTTACTCTTAGCAAACCCTTTCATTTGATACACATTTTGTATGAAAGCATTAACAACTTAGGCCTCATTTACGGATATGCGGGGCGTTGCACGTCGCGTGTGGCGTAGCGTCGCGCGTGTGTCAAAATGTATGAAAATGAACGCGTGTAAAATCGCTTCTCCGTAAACGCACTCATCCAACGCCCTAAATTTGAATTTAGTGCGGGCCGCCACGCCACAAGCGACGCGCGACGCCCCGCGTCTCCGTAAATGAAGCCTTATCTGCCGTCTTTACAAGTGCACCACATTGAATTTAGAATGACGTATTCATTTGACAATATGGGTATCAAATGAAAAGGCTTTCATTTGATACCCATATTGTAGGAGTACATTAAAAATAACTACTCCGCCCGCGCCATCTTGGGTGTGGACGCCATGTTTGATTTAGAATGACGTCACTTAACATTGTCGTACTAAACTAAATGTGTATACAAAATTTCAACTCAATTGGTTAAAGATATATGCTTAAAAATTGCACAACAAACATAACAACAACAAATAAACAAACATACATAATACTTGCTATAATGCAAATGCCTATGAGGTTGTATGTTTACTACATTGCAAGTTTTAAATAGTGTAAATTATTGTAGACTAAAATTTTAGAAGAGATACAAATTGTCGCCTTGATCGCTTTTGAAGCAAAAGTATCACATTTTTTTTATCCATCAAATATAAATTCGTAGAAACAATGAAGGAACGAGGCGAAAATTTCTCGTCTCTTCCACAACATTACCAGTTTTCTTCCAAACGTCTCCATCACGCCGTGTACAACAAAGTGTCGTTTTTAAAATTGAATGTCTTGTTTTGTTTTTTATTATAACTTTGACGGTGCCGTTTATTTCTTATATATTTTTACCGTTACGGGATTAAGTTCGAATACAAGTGTAGCATTAAAACTACATTTTGTACTTTTAACATAGTGGAGACTTATCAGACCGTTGCCTTTGTAGTTTTACATGATTCATCTATATAGATTTTGGAATAGATAAATATTATATTTTCAGTTTTAGTTATAAATACTGTTCTACTATCATAAGCCTAGAAGATTGTATGTTTTACAGTCTAAATCTTTTATAAATGAGCTTACTGACCAGCATATTCCCAGTCCATTGTTTTAATAATATGTATCACGACACGGTACTGCACGTAGTATATTTAAATTATAGTTGTTTATGGCAAGGTACTTTTGTAATTTACACTTTTTAATCACAAGATCGTTTCACCATGTTTTAACATAAATTATTACTTGTATACTGAAGTTTTTATTTACTGTTTTAATAAGTATTATTTTTCTCTATGTTAGTAAAAATATTCCTTTTTAAGAGAAAAGTTTGTTTTTGTTAAAAAACTATGCTGACAAAAGCTTGACTGAAACATTTGTTCGTAAAGTGCACTTCACCGATCTTAGCAAACTCATATTTCCTACGTAAATTGTACAGTTTAGCTGCAAATATTTGGAGATCTCGCGTGTAATATAATGCGTGCTTTGTTCAATAGCCTTTTGTAGGATTCGGGGGTTGAAGTCACTCGTGCTCAAGTATCACATATTTTGAAATTTTTCTGTCAACTTACGAAGCTTAGTTCGAAACAGGATTTTTTAATTTAATTTAAGCATATGTATTTCAAAATGTATTTTTTGAAGAACTATTGATATAAAAGGAGAGACCCATAAGGACAGACATCCAAACCCGAAATAAATATTTGTACACATACAAATTAATATCCATCCCAAGCGGGAATCGAACTCTAAAACCGTCGGTATTTTAGGTGACTACTTGCGCCACTAAACCAGAGTGGTTGTTGAATAATTAATTAATATAATATTGAAGCATCACTAATAAATGTTAATAAGAAAATTAGTGCAATTTGTCGCTTACACAACTATTATAAAATAATGTGCTTTCATTATTTAAATAAATAAGCTACACAAATATATTATTTAATATACAGATATAGCATTTAATGTTTTCTAAACACTGTGTTTCATAAGTACCTAACATTAAAACTTTAGACCTTTAAAATTGCTCCTTTGTGAATTATTTTTGGATTTCCAATTAAAATATATCGAAATAATATTAACGATTAAAATTAGTAGTAAAGTAACAATAAAATTTAAAATTCTAAACTTCAAATAGTATTGTTCTTTAAGATCTCATAATTCTATGTCACGTTTAAACGCATTATTTTGTAGTCGAAAATGTTCGTATTATGAACTGACTGCTTTTGGTATATTCGTTTTACACAACTTTTATTTTTACATAAGCTAACGCTCAAAAATCAGCAGGAATCGCTATAAATTTTGTGAGCATTGAATTTATTCCTATCAAGAATTACGACGAATATTTTTACACTTGCTTTAAAATTTTGGCGTGAAAATGTTCTTTCTTAGCGATAGTTTTAATGAACGATAGTTGAGTGCATTTCATTCATATTGAATTTCTAAGTTATATTTTCACTAGTGACCCGCCCCGGCTTCACACGGTTGCTAAACCTATCAGTGTTCCTCTACTATATTATGCATGTATTATACATATAAACCTTCCTTCTGAATCACTCCATTTATTAAAAAAACCGCATCAAAATCCGTTGCATAGTTTTAAAGATCTAAGCATACATAGGGACAGACAGACAGCGGGAAGCGACTTTGTTTTATAATATGTATTGATACAACAGAGGTTTTTACTTTACTCGTAATTATTATTTTAAAATTTGTTGTAGTCTGTTTATATGATTGGTTAGGAAGTTTGTTCAGAATATACAACATTGTTAAGTAGTGAATATTATAGATATAGTAGGTATCTAATAGATACATGTGTAGTATCTAATAAAAGCACTTGAAGCTAAACATTAAAATAAATTATTTGTAAGCGTTATTGCGAAATTCGACTTCTAAATTACGTTTAATACTTCTTAACTACTTTACCTTATAAAATCAGTACATATTATATATCTACATATATACATTTCTACTTGATATGAATACAACGGGTAATAAAAATTAACATAAATTAAAAGTAAAAAACCTTTTTAAAAAAAAAAAAGCTTTTATTTGAATGCACTAAAACGAAAAAAAATAAATTTTTACTTTAAAACTTTTTCTATCTACTTATAAAGTCATTACACATAATCTATATGATAGAAATCTTGTCGCGAGATATGAGTACTCGTATTTCCTTAGTTTGAAAATTTTAATAGTTAAAATCAATCACATCAATTTATTTAATTTACTTGTTTACAAGCAAATCTGTGTGTGACGCCGCGTTGGCGCAGCGGTCACAGCACTGGATTTCGATTGGCTGTAGCGCGAGCGGTTGCGGGTTCGATCCCCGCACACGACAGCATTTGTATTGGCCATACAGATGTTTGGCGCGGTCTGGGTGTTTGTGCATTCCTTGTGGGTCTCCCCACTGTGCCTCGGAGAGCATGTTAAGCCGTCGGTCCCGGTTGTTATCATGTACACCTGATAGCGATCGTTACTCATAGTAGGGAATATATCCGCCAACCCGCATTGGAGCAGCGTAGTGGATTAAGCTCCGATCCTTCTCCTACATGGGGAAAAGGCCCATGCCCAACAGTGGGATATTACAGGCTGAATCGTGAAAAATTATGGATGATATTATGCAGTGATACTAAAAACAATTATGACACATTAAAACAAATGGTTAATAGTTTTTAAGTTGTGTTTCATTGTAAATATGTACAACTAGCTTCTGCGCGCGACTTCGTCGGCGTGGACTCCGCTCCTATTGGTCTTAGCGTGATGACACATAGCCTATAGCCTTCCTCGATAAATGGGCTATCTAACACTGAAAGAATTTTTCAAATCGGCCCAGTAGTTCCAGAGATTACCGCGTTCAAACAAACAAACAAACAAACAAACTCTTTAGCTTTATATATTAGTATAGATATGATAAAATTTCGAAATAATTTTGCTAACCCATAATATAGACATATATGTATATTATTTATCATATGCATAATTAAAAGTACTACTAGACTACTAGTAGACTTTAGAATTGGCCGATGTCGAAGACTGTGAAATTAATGCCGTAATGAATTTTCAACAATTTACTTAAAGGATAGAATATCTTGCTGTTTTCCTTAAATAGTAAATAGTTTCTCCGCAATATTTAGATTAATAGATTAAGAACCCGCGAGGGCCAGACTTAAGTCATTAAATAAAAGCTACAAATTTCTCACCGCATGGTTCTAACACCGATAAAACGTTATGACGATCACAGCACTAGCTTATGGCTATTGCGTTGACGGTTGTGGCATTGATCCCCGCACATGGCATACGTTAATTTGTAGTTTGTACAGACCATAGAAATGTTTGCTGTTGTCGTACCGTTTGAGCTTTATGTGTGTAGTGTGTCTTTTCGAACTCCTAACACAGGAATAAATACTAGTGGAGGCCGTTGAGTTTAAGGTGTTTATTTATTTATTTACTTATATTGAACAATAATGCATCATAATAAAGGCTTTAAGTTATTAAAAACCGAGTTTTCAGTTTTATAAAAATAGTCATAAATAAGCAGTAGGAGCTTCTTAAATAATATTGTAAGTGATCTTAGTCGTTATTTTGAATGAATATATTTTCATAATAAAATAATCCTAATCTAACTACACTCTAAGAACAGATACTCAATGATGGATTTATTAATTATTCCCTAATTCCTTAAGACGGAATGTCCTTGTACTATATTCCGCAATAAATATTCATGTTAGAGCCTCCTTGAATATTCGGTAGAAATAGAAAAGTCAATTTTGAAGCTGTAATAAATACAGTCAGCGATAACGAATTCAATATTAATTATGCATAATGTTATATTCAATTAAATGAAAATAAATTACAACATTGTAGTAAAGTTATACATTTGCTGTTAAGATCATTTTTGTGAAGAAAAACAACTCATTAATTATATGAAATATATATACATATTTAAAATAGGAATTAATTGCTGCTTTGTGACTTTTTATTGGTTCTGCGTATTGCACTCGGTCTTTATTGCCATTGTTCTCTAAATAGTTAATAGTATATAAATGATATATAGCGAATAAAAGAGAGAAACCAAAGAATAAATTAAAGCGTTCAAAGGCGGACTTATCTCAATGAGAGTTCCAGCCATTCTTTGAGGTATTAAGGAAAAGATTTTATCATGTAGGGTAGTTTATAAAAGTTACGTAGAATCTAGTCATTGAATATGTTACACTAGACGCACCTTGCGGTTGCAAACAATTCACTTATTATAAGCAATTTGAAATATAATATATATATATATATTACATACATTGTGTAAGCAACATTTTTATGTATGCTATTCTTTGTGTAAGCAATAGTCGTATGCTATTATTATTATATGCATACATTTATTTATTGAAACGTACAAAATCATAAAAAAGGTCAAATCTAACATTTTTTCATATGTTGGTGTTGAATTCCAAGTACATAATATATATGTCGAATCGCTTCTTACAATTCTTACATACACTCCATTTAAGAGATTTCTATTAAATGTTTTAGGATTATTTAATACGGGCACTATACATTTTATATTAGGGGCACATACTTTATTTAAAAAAATTTTTTACTGCTTACCTACTTAGTAGATTCGAGTTATATTAGATACTTACATGACAATGAAATTATGAAATTAACATTTTTCCTATTCTTGTTCAGTATGAGCATGAAAACTTTATACTGCTGTCAAATGTAAGAAGTCGATCACAAAACTGTTGGTTTGTAAATCATTTTAAAAATAGTGGACGTAGAAATGCTATTTGGAAGAACCCTGATAAGAAGTGGCAATATTAGTATAATACGTATAGTAGTTGATAACGTCTTTTGCTGACTTTGTAGTAAGAAACGACTTACAACATATCAGTAAAAAAAGACTTACAACGGATTGGAAAACACGTAACGCATAATTTTTTAACTATGGTCAACTTTGTCAAAGACTTTTAAAAGTTCATATCTCAAATAAGAACCTCTACTTAAACTATTAATAGTTTTTGTTAAATCAGAAATATAACCTAGCATTTTGTGTTGATGCTTTTTTATGGGTTCCAATGACAACGATAACACAAGAAATTCGCATTTTTTCTGGCTTAAAAGAAATATAATTTTAAGATGAACACTAGAGCAACGAAATAAAGGTTAAAAAAGAGTTAAAAGTGATGCTTTTTCTCAGTTATATTTAGTGATTTTTAAATATAATGAAAAGCGTATATGACGAAGATCGATACATTTGTCTAAAATAGATGAATTTTTGGCCTACGACACAAGGGAAATTAAATAGAATTGATTGATATCTATCTACGTTATATACAAATTTACGTACATTATTTGAGTCCAAAGCCATGTTCGGGTAATCCGTACGAAAACGTATCTAGTAAATTCTTATACGTGGATTAAGTCCAAAACCCAAGCAAATTAATCCCTTCAGTGGAAATCAAGACGATTCAATGAATATAAATTGTATTATCTTACAAAGGTTTCGAGTAAATAGTATTATCTTTTCCCTTGGGCTCCTAAGGTACGCGTGAAAGGCTAGTTGCCAAAGGGTGCCTATGAAACTCCTAATGCCTGTTTTATCAGTTTTTACTTCATTTTAGTTTTCTAAGTTCATCTATTATGTTTTCTAACGTTTATTTTCATAACGTAAACTAAAGAAAAAAAAAACTCATAATGTGACTAGCCCACTGCACATTAAAGACTCGCCCGTTGCGTTTTTAGTGGCCCTGCTTTCTGTTCCGCTGGTTTTGGGTTCGATTCCCGCCTGAGTCTGGGTGTAATATTTGTATCTATATATTTATGTATGTATTATTTAAATTTATATTTATATTAAAAATATTTAGCTATATTAGACAGCTTTTACCTATAACACAAGCATTAAGGTGCTTACCTTAGGAACAGCCGACTGTGTGTGAATATTATAAGATACATAATTATACAGGATGTCCCGCGATAAAGTGCAACCCCGAAAGAGGGTGAAACTAGACCATAAATTATCGACAAAAAACAGAATAAATTAGAAACAATAAAAAAAAATTTATTGAAGAATCAAGATTTTTATATATCTTATGTACAAAAAATGATGATTTCTGTGCGCGTTTTTTGGGATACAGGCGTAATTTTTTTTATTTGAATGGCAATATGGTAAAAAATAATAATAAATTATAAAATTTCCTGGTATGGGGGGCATAATTCCGAGAAATTTAGAGATCATTGAAAAAAACAGTCATAAAAAATGGATTTTTTTTTCACAAGAAGCATAGTTAAAGTCATAATGCCACTTTTTTGCGAGCTAATTGTTATTTTATCCTTACCGCCAAGTACGTGGCGTAATATTTTATTTTATTTTAAAGTAATCGACCCACTACTTTGGAAGAAATCATCATTTTTTGTACATAGAGTCTACGTAAGATATAAAAATCTTAATTCGTCAATAAGAAATAAAATATTTATTTAAAAAAGTTTTTTCTATGTTTTTTTGTCGATAATTTATGGTCTAGTTTCACCCCCTTTCAGGTTTGCACTTTATCGTGGGACATCCTGTATAACGACACACCTTAGATTAGAGCTTACTAAGCATGTAAGTAAAAAGTAAAAAGTCACTGTTTTTGGTTCTTTTCTGTAATATGTTATTTATGGACTATAAATTGACTCACGTCGTTTTTAAGCAATGCAAGTTTCAAATGAAAATATATTTTGTTTAACTTATAGACAATTTTGTTTATATAAAAGTCACATTTCCTTTTTATAATGTTAAAAATAGAGTTTATTCTAAATTGTGTTTTTTGAAATCATGTGGTTGTGCAACAAGCATAAAATTTCTATTCATAATATGTCCTGAGGACACTCGCTTTATAATATACTAGCTTCTGCGCGCGACTTCGTCGGCGTGGACTCCGCTCCTATTGGTCATAGCGTGATGATACATAGCCTATAGCCTTCCTCGATAAATGGGCTATCTAACACTGAAAGAATTTTTCAAATCGGCCCAGTAGTTCCAGAGATTACCGCGTTCAAACAAACAAACAAACAAACAAACAAACAAACAAACAAACAAACTCTTCAGCTTTATATATTAGTATAGATTTGATTTACAATAACAATTTTATGATATCTTTTATAATGTAATTGCAAATATCTATCTACTAATTTTGATAAATTTGAAATTGAATAGCAAATGGAACGAAGAACGAAGCGAACTGTTTACAATATTGAAATCATTTCCATTTACTCCTACAAACGAATTTACGAAAAATTGTGGTGGTGGAGTATTCGGAGATTTTAGAACTCAATATATTTTATTTATGCCATCCCAGCTTTGCATAAACAGAGAAGAGAGACGTTTAAATTTGACGGACGTATAAAATATATTTATATGTAATATATCTTGTCGTTTTAGTAGCTAAAATATATATTTGATTTCTTAATGATCATATTACAAGGAACAGTTACAAAATGAAATTCATTCGCGACATAAAATGAAAAATGCATAATACATGTCGCTTAAAATTTAACTTACGTCGATTTTTATAATAATATATGCACAACCGAAAGAGAAGGTTAGGCAATGTTCATCAAGGTTAAATTAAAAGAAGACAGTATGTAGGTATTTATAAAATCTGTTCAATAATTTCAGAGATTTACCATCTTCATATAAAGAGTAACAGCAGCGTTGGGCCTTGGCTTAGTCAAGAATACATACTTTTCAAGTCCAATATCTCCGACTTTCTCACACAATAAGCTTTCTAGGTAGGGATCCCTAGTACATTTTTTTAACCTGATCAGTATCAAGCTAATTTTCCGTGAGTAGCTTCATTTTGATGAGACGAACGAAACATCAATTTTTGGTGACCTTACGAGGTCATCAAGTTGATGACCTCGTAAGGTCATCAAAAATTATTACTAACCAGCTGATTTTTTTTCTTTTAGTTACTTAATATTTATATAATTTAATAGTAATATTGTCCTCCAAATTGCGTGGTACGTTATCCCGGTCCTACGCTCACTGCTGCTCTACCTCCTGCTAACTCTATTATCTACCACAATCGAGAGTTTTTGAAGAGGAATTTTTTGTTCGTCTCATCAAAATGAAGCTACTCACGGAAAATTAGCTTGATACTGATCAGGTTAAAAAAATGTACTAGGGATCCCTATCTATTCAGACCATGTTCGACGCTATTAAACTACCTGAGGTTTGGTCTGTTGTGACTCTTTCGCCTAGTCCATCTTACCATTCACTAGACGTTTAGATATCATCCATTTCATCATCATTCATTCTTACCACACGGGTAATATACGGGTTACCATGTTCTTGTGTTTCGTATCTTTAATTTTCATTGATTATTTATTAAAGTAAAGATTTGTTTTCGTTTATAAAATATTAGTGTAATGGTATTTAATTTTAACGACGGGTTGACGCATTAACTTGCTTACATTGTATAGACAACGAGCATATTATTATACAAATTAATGTTGGTCATGTTTTTGGCGTTCGCGTATGTTTGAGAACCCACAAAATAAAAAAAGAATTTCACTTTCCTGAATTCCGTTATTCCGTGTCCTGAAGCCTTGATTTTTATTTTTATTTATTTATATTTATATATAGATGTATGTACCGGACCCCAGCTCAGGGAGAGCTAGCGGACTGTATTATGACGTCTGATTTGCCAGAGCCGGTACATAAACGATTGCGAACAAAGCCGGTACGGATATTCGTGCTCGTCGTGTGCAGGGGTTCTTCAATAAAACACCACTATAGCGCTTCACTAAATCCCGATGGAGAGAAGAGTGGCTGGCAAGCTTCTATATAGCAGACTTCTTACTATACTATCTTGAGTCTTGACTATGTACTTCTTGACTATTCCGTTGTCTCAAGACGAGTGACCTCATGACGCCCTTTTTTTTTTTTTTCGAAATGATAGTTGCTGTTGGCCCTACTGGCCTTTACAGCGTCACCGGTGAGAGGGGCCGGGTACATAGACACCGGCCGCGAAGGAAGATGTGGGCCCTTTTGGAGGGCACGGGGGTGACGTTCGTCCTAAGGGTGTCTCCTAGCGAGATCGCACCTCGGCTTAGAACGTCGTCGGAATGGAGGAGGCGCTATGCGGAGCGCTGTGACGAGTTGTAGACGGTCGATACGCCTAAGCGTGTTCGAACCGTCCTAACGCGGGGGACCTCGTCTTCGCCGGCGAGGACGGTGTGTGTGTGTATTGTGTGTATCCCCTGTGAAGGGGGTGTTTTCTAGGGTAATCCTATCGTCGGGGTCTGTCAGGACGTGCTTAGGACGTCTAAGTCTGGTCTGTAAGTTTCCTCTACCTACGTAGATGCAGGCCTCTGCTATAAGAGGGTTAGGGTGTCGACTTGCTCTCTCGAAATACTTTGTAGAAAGTATTTTGAGATGCTTGGAGATTGAATCGATCTTGAAGTCTTTGTGGAGATCTACGTTACGTACGTACCACGGTGAGGCCGTGGCCATACGTAGGAATCGATTCTGCATCGCTTGCAGGCGTTGGATGTAGGCGGGGCGACAGTGGGCAAAGACTGGACTCGCGTAGGTCATGATAGGACGAACGCAGAGTTTGTATAATGTCGTCTTATTTCTAAGAGACATTTTACTCTTTCCGCATAGCATCATATATAACCTATTGAGTACGAAAGCGGCTCTGTTACGAACGCGGGTAATGTGGGATCTGAAATTTAATTTTCTGTCTAGAGTGACTCCGAGGTATTTGGCTTCTTTTTGCCATGGGATCGGTGTCCCGAAGAGTTTAATTATTTTCGGTCGCCCTTGTCTCCCAAGAATGAGCTTTGGGTTTCTGGTGAAGTGCACCGCTGAGCTTTTTTCGGCGTTAACCTCGATTCTCCATTTCCTGAACCACTCGCCTAGTGCGGTGGTTGCAGTTTGGAGGCGTCTGGACATCACGTCTACTGAGGTGGAGGTCGTGAAGATTGCAGTGTCGTCTGCGAAGAGAGCTAGCTTAGTAGCTGATCTGGGGTCGGGTATGGGAATGTCGTTCGTGTATAGTGAGTACAGGAACGGAGAGAGTATAGATCCCTGGGGGACGCCGGCGCGTATCGGCCGAGGCGACGATAACGTGCCTTCGACTCGATAGCGGAATGTGCGATTCGACAAGTAGTCCCGTAAGATGAGCACGAGTCTGTCTGGTATTTTAAGTTGATACAGCTTGTATATTAAGCCGTTGTGCCAGACTTTGTCGAATGCTTTCGCTATATCGAAGAAGAGAGCACCCGTTGAGTGGGCTCTTGAAATGGCGAAACCGGATAGGATGTGTTCGGTGATGCGGTGCACTTGGTGAACTGAGGAATGTCCGGCTCGGAATCCGAACTGCTCGTTAATGAGCGGAGGTGTCATATTCTTCGTGGCTTTTTTAAGTCTGATTAGGATTATTTTCTCGTACACTTTGCCGAGTGTATTGAGAAGACTGATAGGACGATAGCTGGTAGGGAGGTTCCTGGGTTTACCAGGTTTATGAATACCTACTACGATTGCCTCTTTCCACTGATCGGGAAAGGAGCAGCTAGCCAGGAGGGAGTTGTAAATTATTACAAGTAGGGCGAGGAGGCGCTTAGGAAGACGCTTAATGGTCTTATTTGAAATCTGGTCGGGTCCCGGAGACTTTTTGGCGTGAAGACCTTTCAAGATCGATTCAACCTCCTCGACGGTCGTCGGAGGGAGTGGTTCGTCCGTAGGCGGTGAAGCCGCCTTGCGTTCTACTTCGAAGTCAACCTTTAGGAGGTGACTTTGATCGATCGGCTCAGTGCTTGGCGAGCATTGACTCTCCAGGCTACTAGCAAGACACTCGGCCTTATCCAGATCGTCGAGAGCTGGTGGGAGGTTCGGGCGTAATAACGGGGGCATTGTGGTGACAGTATCGCTTCGGAGATTTCGCGCTAGCGACCAGTAAGCGGTGTGCGAAGGCGTGAGCTCTCCGAGGCATCTACTGTGGCGGTCATCCCTGAGTTCGGCGAAGCGAGCTTTCACCTCCCTCTGTAGGGCACGGAGTCTCCTCCGGTTGTCGTCAGTCGGGTATGTGTCATGGGCTCTAGTCTGCGCGTTTTTGCGCCTAATCAGATCTTTTAACTCCTCCGGGAGTTCCCATCGCTCTCCAGGGCGATTAGGAATTTCCCTAGAGCAGTAATCGATCTTTTCTTTAATGAAGGAGGTGAGGTTTAACGCGGCTGCTTTTGCAACATCTACGGAGTCAATTGTGTCGGGTATTCTATTTAAATTCTCGTTGGAATCGATGTTATTTAACTCTATATCGAGCTTCTTGAAATCTATTATGATTTTAGTGGGTTGGGGGAGATCTGTGTCTGGTCCTAGCTGGATTAGGACAGGGCGATGGTCAGAGTCTAACTCGGATAACGTCTCTATGGTTCGTAACTGTAAGGTTACTCCCCTCAAGATCGCTATGTCGAGTATGTCGGGTCTGTCTCCGGTGTCCCTAGTGGGGTAACGGGTGGGTGCTGTAGGGGCGATCACTTCGAAGTCGAAGGTCGGCAGTGAAGTCAGTCTGTCTAGCTCTCTACCTTTGGCGTTCATTCTACGGGAATTCCAGCGGGGGTGCTTACAATTCAAGTCGCCGGCCAGAAGGACCGCGACGTCCAACGAGAGTAGTGATCTGATATCGCTTTCTAAGAGGGGTTTGCTTGGAGAGCAGTAAGCTGAGACTATGGTTATGGGCTGATGGCCCGTCAAGCTGACTCGACACATTGACACCTCGATGTTGCAAAGCGTGGGCGGGTCGAGCGGAATGCAGTGCAAAGAATTCTTATAGTAAATGACAGTGCCCCCGCGGGCGGAGTCTCTGTCATTCCTAACAAGCCGATAATTAGCTATCCTAGGATCTCTAATTGAAGGCTTGAGGAAGGTTTCCTGCACTAACATGACGTCGACGGGATGGTCCCTAAGAAATTGACGTACTAAGTCAGTTTGTCGGATAAGGCCGTTTGCGTTGAAAGTAACAACGCTGAGCGATCGCGGTTTATTCCTACTAGCGGTAGCCATTAAGAACAACGAAGGGATTGCTCTATTTGAGCTGACATGTTGTTTAGATTAGCACGCACGCTATCTAGGTCTGCCCGCACGCTATCTAGGTAAGCCTTCATGCTAAGCAGTTGGCTTTTTGTTAGTGGTTCCGATGTTGTCGGAGAAGTTACAGTTTTACCGTTTGTTACCAACGGTACGGACCAGGCTCCTAGGGGACTGTTGACCTGAGGGGTCAGTGAGGGGATCGAGGCGTTAGTTACCGCCTGAGGAATTGTTTGCTCTGTGGAAGGGGCAGACGGGGTAGTTGTTTTTGCCGGCTGGGATTCGGCGGAAGTTGGGGAGGGTTTGGAACTCGTGTTCGAGTTCTTCTGGGGGTTTTTACCCCGTGGGCGTCTTCGCGGGGCCTTAGGGCAGCCGCGGTAGTTCGCTGGGTGTCCCTGCGTGTTGCAGAGAACGCAGCTTGGGGGAACTAGTGGGTCTGGGACTTTACGAGGACAGTCCGTCGTACTGTGGTCCCCTAGGCACTTTACGCACCTAGGCCTCGTGAAACAGTTACGGGCGGAATGCCCGTATTTCTGACAATTGTGGCATTGTCCGGGGATGCCACGCTTAAGGGGTTTTTCAACTGTGAGCCCGGATAGGTGACACACAGTTTTTAGGTTATAAATCTCTTTCCCTTGCGGGGAGAGATCAAGGATGCACAGAACCATGTTATATGGTTCTTTGGTGCGAAGGTTGTACATCCTGTGTACTTCCTTGACGGGGAGGTCTTGGGCTTTAAGGTCCTCATGGATCGAAGCGACGTCGATCTCTTTGGGGAGCCCGCGGATGACAACACGCAGCTGACGTTCATCGTCAAGTGCGTGTGTGTGATAGCCGATTTTCTCGGCTCTGAGAAGCTTAGATAGCTGGCGGTGGGATTCAGAGTCCGGAACGGTGACTCTTATACCCTGCGCTGTAGATTGCGCGTGGGTGAAGTTAATTTTTCTGGCCTTTATTCTGGCCGAAATGTCGTTCCAGGACCGTAAGTCCTGGATGTAGATGGGCGGGGGTTTCTTCGGCGATACCGACTTGGCGTTAGCCGGGGTGGCGGGGGTCGCGTTAGGCGCGGTGATAGCGTTAGGCGCGGGGGTTGCGTTAGGCGCGGGGGTAGGCGAAGCGGGGGGCGTGCGGCGGGCTTTGCTAGTGGCGGGTCTCTTTGTGTCCGGTAGTGGACTCGTAGAGACAACCTTTCGCTTTTTCTTAATGGCTTTCTTGTTTATGACGGTCTCGAAACCGTCATTGGAGCTCTCGGTCGGTGAAGCCGACCTCGAGCGTGTCTCCGAACGTGAGTCGTCGCTATCCGACTCACTTTCACTCTCGGTAATCATGTCTACCGAGTCGGGGGAAGCCGGTGCGTCGGGAATCGAACCCAAGACGGTGGCGGTGGGCGTTTCAGAGACCGCGTCCTGTTCGCTTAGTTCGCGATTCAGGGCTGCAAGGACCTCCGGGAACCGGGTAGCGAGCAACTTTAGGAGTCGCTCCATAATGAGATGTGTCCCTAGTGGACACGGGGGGGAAAGAAAAATAGAAGTATCTCCCCTGCCGGTGGCAGGGGAGGTGTGTGCCTACGGTGTGAACCCTAATGAGCTCTGCCCGAAGGTGACAGAGGTGAGTCCCTACGACTAACCTGGTAATCCGGGTGTGTTGGTCGGCTCCGGGAGGAGCGGGCCCGCGTCCGCGGAAACACTGAACAATCCGTACACTATACAGTCCGAGTGCACTCACTTGACACAGTCCTTTGACTAGCACGATCACTGAACTACACTGGCCTAGCACAAAAGTTCGTAGTGCGGAACTACAGCGGATAGCTCTAACATAGAGCGATACGGCGACCGGGTGGTCGCCACGTGGCGCGGTCGACGCTTCGGAGAAGCGGACGCGAGTGGTCGGCGGGCACGGGGGTGCACGAGCGACGAGCGAGAGAGCAACGCAAACACGTCCGAACGGGTCGGAGCGCGGAGGCGGAATCCCTTCATGACGCCCGATATGGCGTCCTATTTATATGATTTCGGGAGTAGCTAGCCAGCGGACCCTTACCTCACCCCGGAATATCTTTATTTTCAATAAAATGCAATTTACAATATATTTGTCTTAAAACTATATCTTACCTATATTATTATATTAAAATCTAGCATTTTAACATACAATTAGCGCTGCGCGCGCGATAAATTCGGAATAATCGAGCTAAATCGATCTCTGGAATATTTATATTTCCCCGTCCCCCACAGTCGGAGTATAAATATCCCCTCCGAGTCCCGAACCCGCGTCAGTACTATTCCTGTGCGCGCAGCGTGCGTATCTATCTATTTACAAACATTTTGATGACGATTTATGCTAAAACGTATGAATATCTATCTATAAAACATAAAACATTAATAAAATCGTAAGAATATTAGAAATTATCAAACAAAACATGAATTTTCTTCCCGAACTATAGCTATCTTTGTCTATTTTTCATACTAAATCTATCGCTATCTCTTTCTAACCTAGATAGTTTACGAAAAATGAACAAAACTAAGGTGAATCTGTTCAACTAGTAACTAGTCGCACAAGTTAAAATTTTCTATGATTCTTTAACCATGAAACTTAATTTATGAAGCAACTTTATACGTAATTAATTATTTACATAATATTATTTTGTAATAACTATTGCGAATCGTAGTTTGTTAAAATCGAATGCTTTACTATTCTATTCTTATAAGCCTATTTACTTAAATTTAATACTTTTAAATATATGAAATTATAATCGATAAAATTAAACCTATTTTATACGTAAAACTATTTACATGTTCGGTTGTCTCGTACAATGTAGTTTGTGCTATATCGGTTCAGTTAATTAATTTTAGTTGTTAATCAATTTGCGTTTCTGTTTTGTAAACATCTAAACAAGATTTAAATACACGAGTGTCGTCATACATAACTGTACATATATTACGCAGCAGTTTTATTGTAAATTAGCTTTTGCCTTCAACATTATAGTCGTGAAATTTACTAAAAGGTATATTAATGTAAAAGACAATTAATAAATTAAAAATATGAAGCGCGTACATAACGACAATCAGGCAGATCTACTATATATTTTTTTTGTGTTTTTTGGTCTAAACATTCATAGTGAGATGCAGCTAACTTAAAAAAATGTGTAAACAAAATGACTTACCTACCATTTAATAAATTGTTTGTAAAGTAATAACTTTACTTTTAGATTACGTATGAATTACAATAGTGAAAATTAAATCAAATGTTGTATAGTTGATTGAGCATTAAACCAAAAAAAAAAAAAAAAAACATACTCAAAGGTAAACAGACATATAGACAATTTTTAGTTTTATTATACATGTAAAAGTGTTAGCGATACCTTTGCGGATTATCGACATAATTATTTCACATGATGCGAAGAATCAGTTGTAGTTAATCTTTTATATTTTTTTGTTAGAGAGTTCGGTACCATTATGTATCAACGGATATTTAAGGTAGTATGATTATACTCGAGTAGTATTAGTAAATCATATGAACTCCAATGACAGTACAACACAATAGCTATCGTTGATAATTAATTATGAATATTTAAATATCACATACCTATTCTAAATTGTAGCATTATTACATATAAATTTAACCCTAATCAATTTCAGAGGTAGATAAAGCCTTAATGTACGCCTCAGGGGCATATGTACAAATGAGTCTGTAAGTCAAAGTAATATAGGTATTTGATAAAATATTTTATAAATAATTTTTTTTTTCTTAAATAACTTTCATTACATTACAATCTGCGGCCATAATCATAATGTGATATTATCATTATAATTCTTATATGTGTACTGAAATCTAAGCCTTATTATAATATCATGTCATGTTTTATTTCATTTTATATTTTTACTTGTAACATGTCATTACTGCAAACTCAATACTTTAATATATCTTAATTACGTCGTTTTCCAAAAGATATAATTTTCTTTTATTAGGTACCATGCGTTTGTGTTTCTGAAAAAGATGTTTATTAGAAATATGAGAAGGTGGTTGTACAATTATTTTTATACACACGTCACAAGTACCTACACTTCTTTTGTTACAAGTTATTACTTTGATTCTACTTTTTGTTATTTTATTTGTAAAATACATTAAATTAAATAATAAATATCTTGATAATGTTTTGTTCATTACAAATGAATAAGGTAAACAAATTCTAAATGTGTTATTTTGCTGAATATTAAATTACATGTTCCGTTTTAATTTATGGACACTATCCACTGATAGTGTCCATAAATTAATACGGTCATTACACTTGTCGTGTCTTTTGAGACTCTAGATATCTTCGGGAGGCTCTTCTCTATTTAGGTCAAAAACTTTTATGTATACATAATTATAAAGACGGCTTCCCGTCAGTGCAATTTGTCGTGACCCTCATTTCTGCTCCAGGGCATATGGGTGCGATTCCTGCCCCGAGTCATAGTGGATACGCAGTTATTCATTTACATATGTACTATTTATATATAAATTAAAAAACATGTAACTATATTAGCTGGCTGCTACTTATAACACAGGCATTAAGTTATCTGTTGACTGTTATAGTCATCGCAAAATAATAGGCCCGTTTGGACATATGTCATCGAGACGTAAATAGGGAAGTAACCAAACGACTCGGTATTCGATACTCACGATAAATCGATTCAAGTTTGTATGACTATTTGATCGATTTAATTATCTAGTGTAAAGTATATTGAATTAAATTTCTGATTAGAAAATTTAACTTAAACTTTAATATTGTAGGTAAATTGAAATAATACAATGGTACAAAAGATCAATTTGTCTTTAATCAATTTTTTTATTGTTTTCTAATGTTTACGTCAATTTCTCTCATTATAATGAAACAACTTTTTCTGGTTTTATCGCGTTTTATTAGGTTCTCTACACGAGGACATCGTTCTCCCGTGACCATGGTACCTGTAAAGACATCAGATCTTTGATAACGCGTATTTAGTTGATTATTTTTTCGTCTATCTACGTTGTGTTACTTATCGATGTAATTGAAGTCGTTTTTTTTTTCGTTTGCGAGCAAAAACAATAAAATTATTTTCAGTAGAGATCACTACACAATATCGATTTACTATTAAAATCGAATGATGCTGGTGAAATTCAGTAATTAACTAGTTACAACACTAGTATTTAAAAACAAAAAGACTTAGAACGTAACTGTTTTTGAGACGTTTCGTAATAATTAGAAATTGCATGCTACTATAAAGTAAGCGCGAAAAGAACACTTCCAATATATTCTATCATATTATTTAACGCGCCAAACAATTTACGTATGTTTTAAAAACACTTTATGTTATTAACAATTCTTTTATTGTGTCTTACAGTTTCGTACCAAGTTACGTTCTAGGGTATTTGTTAAACGTCCAAACGGGCCTCTTATTTTGTGACAACTATAACAGACGTTGTCCTACAAACTGTCAAACGCATGAACTTAAACATTCGTTACTTTTTCGGAAATCTTATACGCAATGTTCTTAATTTTTAATTACCTTAGATACTTCTGCAAACAATTTAAAAAAAATTGAAAAAGCAGTAGACGGAGCAGTACGTAGTGTTTTGCTCATAAGGATTAACTGAGGTAGGGCACAGCAGGAAATTTCCTACTCAAAATATGGAGCAGCCCGACTGGGGTAGTACCTCGACCTTACAGAAGATCACAGCTAAATAATACTGTTTTCAAGCAGTATTGTGTTCCTGTTGGTGAGTAAGGTGACCAGAGCTCCTGCGGGGATTTGGGGATAGGGTCGGCAACGCGCTTGCGACGCTTCTGGTGTTGCAGGCGTCTATAGGCTACGGTAGTCACCATCGGGTGAGCCGTACGCTTGTTTGTCGACTTAGTAACATAAAATAAATCGGCCAAGTGCGAGTCGGACTCGCGCACGAAGGGTTCCGTACCATTGACTAGGTACATTGATTGTAATAACGAGCAAAAAGCGGCTAAAAACTTTTATTGTATGAGAGCAAAAATAGGCAAAAATGACGTTTTTTGTATGGGAGCCCCCCTTAAATATTAATTTTATTTTTATTTTATTATTTATTATTAAAGTAAAAGTACAACTGAGTATGTTGTGAATATTTCAAGTGCCTACCTGTTGCCATTATTGATATCAAGCAAAAAAGAGCAAGAAAATCGCGTTTGTTGTATGGGATTAAAAAATTATTATGGGACTAAAATATTTATTTTATTTTGTTTTTAGTATTTGTTGTTATAGCGGCAACAGAAATACATAATTTGTGAAAATTTCAACTCTCTAGCTATAGCCGTTCTTGAGATACAGCCTGGTGACAGACGGACGGACGGACGGACAGCGAAGTCTTAGTAATAGGGTCCCGTTTTTACCCTTTGGTTACGGAACCCTAAAAAAGGATGTCATGTGTCTGTCGCTAAAGTTGCGATACTATTGTAATGTTAGTTCATTGTTGCGCGCCACGACATATTTTAATTAAAAAAGGGTAGTTAGTTGCTATCCTTTCAAATGTTTAACATGCCATTCAGTTGAAACTAGAAAAGAGGTCTACAGATACTTAATGAAAATAGTGGAATAGTAATAAAAATAATGTGTGAGTTATCCCGAATATTTTAATTTTATTATGTTTGAAGGTGCATAAAAAGGAGCATTGTCGTTGTATACTACTTTCCTATTATCCCTATTGAATACGAGACTGGACTGGTTACTTCTCGTATTTCTCGTCAGTAGGTACCATCTGACTTTGATAACCTGTTGTGATCAGGTTGATTATTACATGAGTATTTTGTATAAATTATACATACATATTTTTTATCTTATCATATATACATTTTTTTACAATATCATATGTCGATCACGATTCGGCATCCAGCGCATCCAATCGCAATCCAGTGCTGTGACCGCTACGCCAATGCGGCGTCATATTCATATCATATATGCTTTCTCTTAATTTTATATCATACAATTAGGAGAAAGCATACTGTTAATTAGAATATAGGTACCTATATATTTTTTCAAATTTTTGGGGCTTTATCTTCACAGACATGGCAGCTCCATCATACCTTAATTCTCACTATGTCTAAGAGATGGAAAGTAAATTATTTAAAATAGGTAACTTTTTTTATCTTAGTATTTTATAATGTAACAACATTTCAGCAATTACTATTAACTTCGTATTTTGCAGCGTTATTCGCTATTAAGGTACTAGTATAGATGATATAATAATAGACAAAATGTGGCAGCTGGCCATAAGGTTAAGACGTGGACGAAATATTAAACATTGGTAGGATACATGAAATTCTCTTTTATTAGTAGAAGCTCTAAGTCTTAGTATTCTTAGTGTTTACTAAAATTCCTTTTAAATAACAAGATTACTTTTATGACAAAATGATAATAATAGTAGGTAGGGATCCCTAGTACATATTTTTCACCTGATTAGTATCAAGGTAATTTTCTGGGAGTAGCTTCATTTTGATGAGACGAACAAAAAGTTCCTCTTCGAAAACTCTCGATTGTGGTAGATAATAGAGTTAGCAGGAGATAGAGCAGTAGTGAGCGTAGGATCGGGATAACGTACCACGCAATTTGTAGGACAATATTACCATCAAATTATATAAATATTAACTAACTAAAAGAAAAAAAAAATCAGAAAAAAAAAATCAATTTTTGATGACCTTACGAGGTCATCAAGTTGATGACCTCCTAAGGTCATCAAAAATTATTACTAACCAGCTGATTTTTTTTTCTTTTAGTTAATTAATATTTATATAATTTGATGGTACTATTGTCCTCCAAATTGCGTGGTACGTTATCCCGGTCCTACGCTCACTGTTGCTCTATCTCCTGCTAACTCTATTATCTACCACAATCGAGAGTTTTCGAAGAGGAACTTTTTGTTCGTCTCATCAAAATAAAGCTACTACCGGAAAATTAGCTTGATACTAATCAGGTGAAAAATATGTACTAGGGATCCCTACCTATAGCTAACAAATAACATAAATAAATAAATATCCTTAAGATATACCTACACAAGGTTACCTGTTGCTAAGGCAATTAATTAATGCCTATTTTTTAAGTTGTGTGATGGTGCATTTTGCGAAACCACCAAAAGAATGCTAAGTGCTAAAATGTAAGTATTGTAAATATTTGAAATTGTCCAGTTAAGCTCGTCCGTGTCTAATTACATTATCATTATTTTTTATACCATATAAGTTTACCCTGTTCCATCAGATTACACTTCAGCCTATCACAGTCCACTACTGGACATAGGTCTCCCCAAGTTCGCGCCAAAAATGGCGCGCACTCGTGTGTTTTGCACACAGCCATCACGCTGGGCAGACGGGTTGGTGACCGCAGGGCTGGGTTTGTCGTACCGACGACGCTGCTGCCCGTATTCGGCTTGTGTATTTGAAAGCCAGCAGTCGGATGATTGTCCCACCATCGGTCATCTTTTTAAGTTCCAAGGTGGTAATGGAACTGTGCTATCCCTTAGTCGCCTCTTACGACACCCATACTGCCGTAACCACATAGGGTATCATCACAGCGTATCCATCAGTTTTAAGGAACTTTATATATAAAGTGCCTTAGATAATATTATCAATATTAAAGCAGTGTTCAAGCGTCGATCAGAATGTATCTCTTTTTAATTTGATTTTATCGCCTATTATTATAAGCTTTCCGGAAAAAAGTACGCGTGATACTGTTTTAGTCATCATAGATATATTATATGATTTATTTTTAAGGTCGGCGATAAATGGAATATTCCCTATATTTTTTATTACCTACATTTATTAAATGTTACCTATATTTCATATCAAGACTTGAGGAATTTAAAATGATTGAGTTTGAAAACTCTCACAGCACTGGATTGCGATTGGCTGTTGCGCGGGCGGTTGCGGGTTCGATCCCCGCACACGACAACATTTGTATTGGCCATACAGATGTTTGCCGTGGTCTGTGTGTTTGTGCAGTCCTTGTGGGTCTCCCCACCGTGCCTCGGAGAGCGCGTTAAGCAGTCGGTCCCGGTTGTTATCATGTACACCTGTGATAGCGATCGTTACTCATAGTAGAGAATATATCCGCCAACCCGCATTGGAGCAGCATGGTATATTAAGCTCCGATCCTTCTCCTACATGGGGAAGAGGCCTATGCCCAGAAGTGGGATATTACAGGCTGAATCGTGATCAAGTTTGAAAAGAAGAGCAAACTGAAAATAATTATGTTTACTTTTATTTACAGGTGCTGGAGGGCTTACGTTAAACACAAAAAGTAGAACTATAACACGAGGTATTCCTTATAGTACACCAAAAAACAGTATAAGTAAACGAATTATCACAAATAAACATGACATTATTATAATAATAATAGAAGTTTCCCAAAATCATATTAGTAAGTTAGCATAGGCAACAATATAAGTATGTATTTACGAAAGTTATTATTTGAATAAAATTAATCAATTTTACTACAAGTTACAGTTTACACATTTTTCACAATAATTGTGACAAAAATTCTAGACATATAATTATAATAAGTTAGATTTTATATAATTGTCTGATTATTATTTGACATTTTAATTACCACTTTGATACTAAAACTCATAGTGAAAACCCTGTGTGAAAACCCTTTTGAAATATGTAAACTTATTTCGTGCATAGGTAAATTCTTAATTGACCAAACTATCTTTATTTAAATAAATACGTATGTATTTTAGTGCCTGTTGATTTAATTTAACATTATTTTATAAAAAAAATCCTTTATAATTTACTCATTATATTGATTATATAAGTACGCTGTTTACATGTTCGACATAAAATGACCGTTCTTGTTAATCGATCACGACCCTTGAAGTAAGGAACAATTTGCACCTTTCGAAGAATTCAGTCTGTATTTCTTTAATTAAGTTTCAGGCCTCAAGGACTTCTATCTTGAATACCTCTAACGCCTAATGACTCTTACGCTCGTTGTTTTCATTACTAAACGCTACAAAAGGAAATAGTAAGCGGAAAACAGATTAACGTTACCTATTTGAATTGTCCTTTAATTTGAATCAATATATTAATTATTTATTATTATTTTAATGTTTAAAGCAATTATTATATTAGGGATTTGTAAATTTATGAGATGACTTTACAAAATTTTGAAGCTTATGACATTTCTAATTTAGTTATAGGTAAACAATACACAGTTTATTTTATTATTATTTTTTAATTGATTAACTGTGGATTTTCTTGTCAGTTCTCGCAGCTTCACTTGTAAAAATGGTAAAATTTTGATTTGTAAAATGACGATTCGAAGGTGCTGTTAAGCCTATTTCAACAAAGTTATTTTTGATTTTAATTTTGAGCCCCTAGGTGTATGAAATTGAATATAGGACTTAACATAATTAAATAAACTTATACAGAAGAACGGCTTTAAGTAGTGACTAAAAAGCTTGCATTGGCTTAGCCCAGCAATAGAGAGGAAATGCATCATTTTCCGCGATAGTATAAACTAAAGTAATTTAGAAAAAAATCTAATTCGTCTGCAGGTTAAAATTCTATGTTTTATAGCATTAAATATCAATCTTAATACTCTCTAGCGTCGTTGTTCTATAATTTTAGTTCTCATTAATGGTTAACCGTCAAAGAGGACTGATATACCTACATCGACTAGCATACTTTACACAAACGTGTAAACCATACACGAACTTGTGCTACATGAGCACTAGGTACTAAAGGCAGAATAATTACATGCTGAGCGAACTTATCGTCATTTACAGTAGGAACTCTGACGAACTTCAGCTATTGCTAGATCAACGTCGATGTTTCTTGCGCTATGCAATACATTTTCTTATTATTAAGGATATGACAATCAGTAATATTATTAGTTCGAGTTTTATAAATATCGTTAAAGAAAAAGCGTCAAAAACATTTCTTAGCTTTCTATAGTGACCGTTGTTTATTGATAAAAAAAATTATAATTGTAAAATATTATATTACACACATACATAAAAATATAAAATACCATTTAACAAAAAAATGTACGAATAATACTTCGTACAAAGTGTTAGTATTCAAATTTTCGAACTGGTTTTTTTTTTTGCAATCCTTAATATTCGTAATAAGAACCAAATATTATAATAATGTATAATCAGAAACGTAATAATGTACCAATTTTAAAATGATTTAGCTATAGATAATTATTTATCGACTATTATAAGTACAATAGTTGGTTTTAGTCATACATTTGTAACAAGATTACGGGCGGTGCATTTGTAATATGTATTTGTTTTAGATAAACATGTATTACTTTTATTCATATTCTCGTTTATTAAAATAGTATCTATTGTAATTAAAAACTTAATAAAATAAGTACTGAAGCCTCTGTCTATGTGTGTAACCCTGACGATAACAACTACACCAGTGATGACAACTCCAAGAAAACTACAAAACAACTTGACATGAAGGAAATTGTATAAGACTACGTTTTATGTGACTCAGAAGATTTTATATGAAATAAAATGGTATTGTGTCTCACACACGGTTTCTCAGTAAGGGCAGTTTCCATCTAGAAGATTACACTTCAAGGAACACATAATCCTTTGCTTTTAAATTGCCTCTCAATTTTTCTCTAACATTTGTATTACGATTTACTTTATAGTCAAAGAATTGATTGATCTTAGTATTACAATTTGTATTGTGAAACGAAAGATAAAAGCTTTTCCAAGAGGCTAATATTAATAAAATTATATTCGAATTGAAATCGCTTTGGTTTGATTTTTACTTTATTTGTTGGACCTATTGTTATATAATATAATTACTAGCTGTTCAGAATAACTTCGTACCACCATTTTGTTTACCGTAAATATATCGATTTTCAAGTTTTCTTTTATAAAAAACTTATTTTTACTAAATTATGTATTGGAAAAATACAATGATTGATATTTTACATAAATAGATTTTAATAGACTGCTAATACTAGCAGGTAGACTAGCTTGAGGGACATTTTGAGACAAATTAAAGCTGCCAATTATAACTACTGTATTTTTCTAAACTACCGCGAGTGAAACCGCGTAGTAAAACTTTTATTATCGTATACGTGGTATAATTAAAATAATTTAGTATACATCATAACCTCGTATAAATTTATTTAAAAAAAAATAATTTTAAGTTACACCGATAATTAATAAAATCAGGTCATTCCTATGTAGTAAAATTTTTTTTCAATTAAATACGCATTATTAAGGATAATTGAAAAACTACTTTTCATATCTCGCTCAAGCTTTATAAATGGAACCTCATATAAAGCACTAGCTTTCAAATAAAAAAGACCATCAAAATCGGCACACCCATAAAAATATATGAGGTAACACGTACTCGTATATAAAAAAAAACTTATAGTCAAATTAAGACACTCCTCCTTTTATAAGGCGGTTAAAAAGAAAGACGAGTCCATTAGGATTACTTAGATTAGACCTACTTTATAATATAAAAATATAAACGGAAGTCAACCCATTCGTTTATCCCTTATTGTTATCCTTTCACTCTTATTTATTGTAGCGGAATGTTTTACTGCTAAACCTTTCTCATTAAAAAGTAATGCGAAGTGATTTTTAATACTGTACCAGCAAATCTCAAGATTAAAGCTTTAAGTAAAACCAGCTTTTCTAAATTATAATCTATACTTATAATAAAATTGTATAGGCACAATTCTGGACATTTGAGTTATTTTAAAAATTGTTTTGGAAGGTATTCATACTTATTCATTTTTATTTGTCTGTTATCTAGGTCACAAAATTACGTAGGAAATATTCAGTAAATTTAATGAAACGAATATGATTGGAGTTTGTATTACGAAATTCAGGAAGTTTCTCTTGTAAGAGCGGATGTAAGTTTGAATAAGTTTGAATTAATGTATATTTAGCTAAAATTCATTATGAGTAGGCCGATTACACTCATTTTTCGTTTAAAAGAAAGTTGTTATATGATTTTTTGTTTAAATATTTCAAAATATTTGGTTTACAGGTGAATAGAGTTCAAATCTAGAAACGTTGAGTATTCAGAAACATTTGGACGTACGGCTCATTTAAAACTGGCTGTCATATTTAATAGGTTTAATGGAATGTATTCAACATAATGATTGTGAGAAAAACGTATATAAGCACAGACATTTTGTACTTTGAGATGTTGGAGTTTAATCAATTACTTTGGTCTATTGGTTACTTTAAACATTTTCTAAAATGCGCAGGCTTCACTACGATGTTATTCTTAAAAAGGCTTTAAAAAAGTTACTTATTTGATATGAATATGGTTATAATTTTTGTGTTTTTTTATCTTTATTTTCAATAGAGGGTTTGTTCACAGGTTGAACATGTCACCCTCAGTTTTACACACTAAATCTTACACACGACGCTTAAGATATATTTGTATAATTTTAGACAATTGTTTTGCCTTTTCGCTAAGAAGAAAAGCAAGGAATTTTTGTGTTATAGCTTATTTATTTCTTACACTACAATCAGAAAATATAAGTATCAAATAACAGTACTACGGTAAGGCTTTGCCTGGAAAAGCTATTAGTTGGGAGTAATCTTTAATTACTTATACGATTGCCAGGAACTCGAGGTTCTTATTACTGCTTGTAAAGGTTACAGATGATTTATTGTTGAAGTAAAACTTTCTCTCTTCTCAAACTTTATTCTCTTTCTTTTCCAATGTGTTTCATCCTACTATAATTTTCTTAGGTTTTTACCATTTTTAAAGGCTAAAAGCACTGGTCTATTGGATAGTTTCATATATTACTGTAGAGGTAAGAGAGAGAGAGGAGCAGCATATATTTTTTTTCTCTCTTTCTTGGAGCTAAAGAAGTTTTATTTCAGTCGGGTTGTCTAAGCACACTCCTTTTTTATTTTATTGAAGCAAAATTTTTTACGCACGCTTGACTTGGGGAGTAAGCTGATGAATGCGTGATGAGAGAAAAAGTGTACTTGGGCGAGGCGAACGGAAATTAGGAGGGAGATATAGTTTGTGAAGATAGAAAGATAGAGATGGTTTAGTGTGGTTTAAAGAACACTCGTTTTTTCTTCTATCGTATGGTAGTAAAACACATTTGGTTTTATGTATTCGGTTATAAATATTTTCAATCGAGCATAAAATTGTCGCCACGCTACTTATTTACTTAGTACATCGTGCATAATTTACTGCTCTCTAAGGAATATTTACGCTAGAACCCAGTTTCATGTAACAATTTATGATCTTATCAACAATAATATCAGTAATTGGCTATTTAATATAGATTTAGTATTTAGCGCATAAATTTTACCTAAGCTTACATTGATTGTTGTTTATGAAAATAAAATTATAATACATTCAATTCACAGCGCCATTACCACTTCCGTCAGACATCACGCGGGCGTATATGGATAATCGAGTAAATTATAGCGTAACTGTAACAATCTATTTTTATTAATTTTCGTTTTAATTTTCAACTGCATGACTTATCACAGTCTTTAATTGCCCAATGCTGCCATCTTCGGGAGGTGTGCTACGCTTCGTTTTGTGATTTTACTAATGATATAAATAATATCTTTTCTTACGGTTTATTGCCTGATACATGACTTTTAAATTTAGAAGACAGGGTTTTTATTTTTTCGGAAGATATGTAGTATGAAATTTTTGCAAGTATTTTTTATATAATAGGTATTCTCTTACAACCTTTTTACATTGTAGTCACTATATTATTTTTAAATATTTTAAAAATAAGAGATAACCAGCGGTGACACCGCGTGGTTATGAATATCGTTATTCATGATTTAACACAGTATTTTCCGGGGTTAATACATTGTTACGCAAGTAATGTTACAAAAACCAAAATTTAAGTAATTTATTATTCGCAATAAAACATTTCTTTGATATAATCTTGTTTTAGAATGTTTTAAAACTAACTGAACTGAATAAAGTCGGTCTATAAATATCACACTGATTTGCATGTCTCTTCTATTGTATATGAGAACGTCTAACGCTTTAATCTATCACTCTGTCGTAAATGGCTAGTTAGTAGAGTTTTATATGCTGTCACGTCCACAGTCAGCTAAGATTTATTATAATAAAAAAGTAAGAATTTCTGACTTCAACTGTATCTCATAACTTTAAACTAGATGTACGGATTTTTATGATTTTTTTTTTATCGAAAGTTGGTGTTTGTCATGTGATCTCATTAGTGGCGTAGCGAGGGTTTTTGCCACCCGGGGACACCGACAATTTTGCGGCCCCATTTATTTTTTTACAAATTTTACCTGAGCCATATGTTTTAATTAAGATTACAGTTTTCGAGGTAAAAAAAAAATAAGACAAAATTTTGACCGTTGATCTTGAATCCTCTTCTTAAATTCAACATCTTACACAAAATTTTGAACATTGTTACTAACACTATAGGGGCTAGTCCCGAAATAAAAGATATATTATTATTATTAAAATAATGTTCATTTGATTATAAAATATGCTTTTTAAACCTTACTGCACTTATGGTCTAAGATCCGGAATATAACAAAATCTTCCCTCATATGTTAATTAGATGAAACTATTTTTTATAGGCTTATTTCAATATTGTGAATTTATAAAAAAAAACTCTGCCACCCTACGCCTGCTACAATTGATAATACTTAATTAGTTAATCAGTATTTTTTTATGATCTTTTCCCTCTCATGTTAATTACATGTAGTAAGCTAAAACCGGCAATATTTTATATTATATACCTTACTGTAGTAGGCACTCATCTCTATGATTGCTATACTTACCTGCAGCCAGGTCAGAAAAGGTTGATAAATGTAGATTATTACCCTCACATGTTAATTAAAAAATCCAAGTACAATAATAAACGGCGGCGAATTCTAAACATAATAATGTTTGGCTGCCGTATTAAAAGCTGATGCAGCCAAAGATAAATAGTAAAAAAAATAAATTATGATGACTATGGGAGCTCATTGCGAAGATAAGACCGAATAATAGTAATTCCTAATAGTCCTTCAACGAAAAGAGACAGCGTAAAATTCATGCGCGCGCATCACAGGCTCAATTAAACATACTAGAAAATTCGAAATTTTCGAAATCCCTAGTACATTTTTGTCCTACAATCGTGGTACGTTATCCCGGTTCTACGGTCACTGCTGCTCTATCTCCTGCTAACTCTATTACCTACCACAATCGAGAGTTTTCGTAGAGGAATTTTTTGTTCGTCTCATCAAAATGAAGCTACTCCCGGAAAATTAGCTTGATTCTAATCAGGTGAAAAAAATGTACTAGGGATCCCGGACTAAAATAATTGATTTTCGCCTTACAATTATTTCCAACAAAATTTGATTTCACTAATTTTCTGTTTGTAATATGTTTATAATAATGGTATGTATAATAATAAATAAAACAAATGTTTTTGTTTGTTTAAAAAAATAATTAATTTCACCGTATCAGAATTATAATTAAAGAACTATATAAAAAGAATTAATAATTGAACCATCAAGAAAATTTCACGGTAAGGGTAACTCAAAAGCATATATATTTTTTAAAATTGCACATTATTCCGTAAATTAAAAAAAATCTTAAAAATTTGGAGCAATTTTTTTGTCTTTATCTTTCTTATTTCTTACTCCAATTCTTATCTTCTCTCTCTCTATTCTAGTATACATTTTTCTTAAATTTTCGAAATTTCGAATTCGCGAATTTTCTAGTATGTTTAAATGAGCCTGTGATGCGCGCGCATGAATTTTACGCTGTCTCTTTTCGTTGAAGGAATTAGTATTATTCTGTCTCATTCTTCGCAATGAGCTCCCATAGTCATCGAAAATTGTATCTTTTTACTATTTATCTTTGGCTGCACCAGCTTTTAATACGGCAGCCAAACATTATTATGTTTAGAATTCGACGCCGTTTATTATTGCACTTGGATTTTTTAATTAACATGTGAGGGTAATAATCTACATTTATCTACCTTTTCTGACCTGGCTGCAGGTAAGTATAGCAATCATAGAGATGGGTGCCTACTACAGTCAGGTATATAATGTAAAATATTAACGGTTTTAGCTTACTACATGTAATTAACATGAGCGGGAAAATATCATAAAAAAATACTGATTAACTAATTAAGTATTATTAATTGTAGCAGGCTTAAGGTGGCAGAAGTTGTTTTTATAAATTCACAATATTGAAATCATTCTATAAAAAATTGTTTCATCTAATTAACAGATGAGGGAATATTTAGCTATCTCGAATCCTAGACCATATTTATCTTTGGCTGCATCAGCTTTTAATACGGCAGCCAAACATTATTATGTTTAGAATTCGCCGCCGTTTATTATTGTACTTGGATTTTTTAATTAACATGTGAGGGTAATAATCTACATTTATCTACCTTTTGTGACCTGGCTGCAGGTAAGTATAGCAATCATAGAGATGGGTGCCTACTACAGTAAGGTATATAATATAAAATATTGCCGGTTTTAGCTTACTACATGTAATTAACATGAGAGGGAAAAGATCATAAAAAAATACTGATTAACTAATTAAGTATTATCAATTGTAGCAGGCGTAGGGTGGCAGAGGTTTTTTTTATAAATTCACAATATTGAAATCTGCCTATAAAAAATTGTTTCATCTAATTAACAGATGAGGGAAGATTTACCTTCTCGGATCTTAGACCATTATAGTTTAAAACATATAACCAATTTTATTATATAACCAACTTTATTAAATTTTCTATTAACAATCCGGTTAATGATGACAATAAAATTATTTAAGTTATGAAAGTTTTATGTTAGTTTTATACGAGATTTTAAACCCGTAAAATCATACAATTATATCTTTCTCATCAATTCTGATTCATTAAAAAAAAGCTACGGTATTTAGCTTTGCTTGACTTAACGTAGATCGTTCATAGTTTTTTTTTCTAATTGAAGCAAAAAAAGGCTTCTCTTACCCAAGCGATTGGTTTCTGCTGTACATAAAGCTATATGAAGTTTGTCTAGTCCATAAAATTGTCCAGACTCTGGTTTATAGAAAATTCTAAGTCAGTTTCCAAATCATTTTCATCCAGATACATTTTATTTCAAAAGAAGTGCTTTTTTTGTCCATTTGTTCCAACCAACTGTTAAATCCGCCGCTGCTAGGATTGATTGTGATTGTGATTTTGTTGCCCTCTTTTATGTGAAGCCAGGACTATGGCACCCCCACCCACGCTACGCCACTGGATTTGCTTTAAATTTGATTGAGATCTGGCGTGTACTTTTTGAGTTATATGAAATAATGCGTATTTAATTGTTTATTTTATTAAAATTGTTTGAGAGCAAACACAATTCATAGAAATATTGTTTAATATTCAGAAATTGAGGTTGTAATTAGGTTTTAGTTTTCCACGAATCTATCCACTCAGGCACTCAGATTAGTTTCTAAATATTTAATTATGTAATATTGTTAATTGCTAAATGGTACTTTAACTTATTGCAATATGTATTTGCTTGCCTGTCATAGATGAAATGTCTGAGATGCTCGGTAGCTGTATGTATCATCTGTAAAACTACATTTCTTGGAAATAAATGATTCGATTTTGTATTGTGGAATAAGGTGTTGAAAATAAACAGGTTAAGTAGGTCACTGTAAATTGTATTATATTTTTTTATCTTATCAGTCATCAGTTCAGCCCATTGCAGTCTACTGCTGTACATACGAGGAGGAGGGTGCTCCGCCACTCGTCACAGAGACTGAAATGGAGGCGGCTCTGTTCCGTCTTCAGAGTAAGAAGAGGGCGCCGGGTCCGGACGGGGTGCACGGGAGGGTACTCGCGATCGCTCTGAGGCACCTCGGCGACAGCCTCCGGGAGCTGTTTGACCGCTGCCTGCGGTCTGGCTAGTTTCCAGGGGCCTGGAAGGAGGGTCGGCTCTGCCTACTTCCCAAGGCAGGGCGGACCCCGGACTCGGCTTCGGCAGTGCGACCGGTGGTGCTGCTGAGCGAAGCTGGGAAGGCCTTGGAGAGAGTGGTAGCCTCCCGGCTCGTTCAGCACCTAGAAGGGGGCTCGGGACCCGGACTCTCAGAGTCCCAATTCGGGTTCCGAGCACGCCGGTCGACCATCGATGCCCTTAAACGCCTAAGGGCAGTGACGGGTGAGGCGGAACACAGGAGGGAGGTGGTTGTCGCGGTGTCCCTGGACATCGCGAACGCCTTCAATAGTCTCCCGCACGCAGTGATACGGGAGGCACTGAAATACTTTGAAGTGCCCCCGTATCTAAGGAGGCTCTTGGAGGCGTACCTGTCCGATCGGAGGGTAGGCTACGAGAACCGGTCGGGGTCCGTGGAATGGTGGCAAGTCGGCTGCGGTGTCCCGCAGGGATCGGTTCTGGGACCGATCCTGTGGGACATCGGGTACGACTGGGTCCTGCGAGGCCGTCTCCTCCCCGGGATGGGTGTCATCTGCTACGCGGATGACACCCTCGTGTACTCCCGGGGACGTGACTTCAATGAGGCAGCGCGGCTGGCCGAGGTCGGACTCGACCTCGTAATCAGCCGCATAAAGAGTTTAGGGCTTCGTGTCAGAATTCACAAGACCGAAGCCCTCCTATTCCGCGGGACCGGACGCAAGGGACCCCCACCGGGGGCTACCCTGCAGATCGGAGAGGGGAGGGTCAGGATGAGCCCCCAAATCAAATATCTGGGCTCATCCTCGATGGAGGGTGGACCTTTGGCCCACACTTCGCCATGGTGGGACCGAAGGTCGTGAAGGTGGCGAGTGCACTGGGCAGACTCCTCCCGAACCTCGGAGGACCCAGCGCCGCCTGCAGGTAGCTGTACTCCGGTGTCTGCCGGAGTATGGCAACGTACGGTGCCCCGGTTTGGGCAGATCGCCTCACTGCGAGGAATAAGGCCGCGCTGCGCTCTGCGCAGAGGACCATCGCGGTGAGGGTGATTCGGGGGTACCGTACGGTATCGTGGGCTGTGGCTACTGCTCTAGCTGGCGACCCCCCGTGGGAACTCGTGGTGGAGGTTCTTGCCGAGACCTACTCATACGTCTCGGGTAGGAGGGCTCTTGGTGAGAACCCCACGTTGGACGGGATCCTACGGGTGTGCCGGATATGGCAAGAAGCGTTAATGCAGAGGTGGGGGGAGGACCTGGCACAGGAGCCGTATGGCACACGCGTTACGGCTGCCCTGCGCCCGGTCCTTGAGCGGTGGATGCGTCGAAAACGCAAGCCCCTCACCTTCCGTCTGACGCAGGTTCTCACCGGGCACGGTTGCTTTGGTGACTACCTGTGTCGGACGGCCCAAAGGGAGCCGACGACTGAATGTCACGATTGTGGTGCGGTGGTGGACTCTGCCCAGCATACCCTCGAGGTGTGCCCGAGATGGGCGGCGCTGCGTCGCGATCTGACGACAGTCCTCGGAGGGGACTTGTCACTCCCGAGCGTCATCACCGCGATGCTCGGCAACAACGAGTCCTGGAAGGCGATGGTCTCCTTCTGCGAGACAGTTATGTCCCAGAAGGAGGCTGACGAGCGGGTGAGAGAGGAGGCCGCCGACGTGGCTTCCACCCGCGGGCGACGAATGGGGGTGCGTAGGAGGCGCTACTTAATGCGCTTCCAGTAACGCCCCTGTGCCCGTGTCGGGCCGGGATGGGAACCCGGGCCTGCTAGACACGGCGTCGTCGGGACTGTTCAGAGGTGAGCCGGACAGTCCCCATGGAGGAGAAGTCTGGCCTTTTCGCCGAGGCCAGCCTGTCGCTGGAGGGATCCTGTTGCCTGCAGATCCGGGACCCTCCAATTAAAGCGGCTGAAGGCTCCCGCAGGGGGTTTAGTGCGGGAGTGGCACCCCCAAGTGCTGAGTCCGACACACGGTCTAGGACTGCCTACCCGGGCGTCCTGGATATCACCCGTAAATGGGTTACCCTGCGATATCAAAAAAAAAAAAGTCTGCTGCTGTACATAGGCTTCCCCAAGTTCGCGCTAGACATCCCGGTTTTCCACAATCCTCATCCAGCCTACAACTTCAATCTTACGTAGATCGTCGGTCCAACGGGCCGGAGGACGTCCTACACTGCGTTTGCCAAGACGCGGTCGCCACTTCAGGACACGTCTGCTCCAACGGCCACCGGTCCTGACAGATGACCAGCCCACTGCCACTTTATCTAATAATATTATAATCATGTAACACTAATCAGATCGCTTTTTCAATACGTTATACTGTCGTCAAAAATCTAAATCGAATATGTTGTATGAGTACTATTAAAGATGCTAAGTTTTAGTAACGTGAAGTGCGCTCGTCAATTTTTAATAATTAAAAAACACTTTAGCTTTTCATAATTTTTTACGATCTACCAATAATTTTTTAACTGTTTTAATGAATTGACCACAACCAATTAAAAGTTGGATTATGGAACAGGACAAAATTATGTCATAGAATGCCTAACACCTAAACCACTTTTGTTTGATTATGTCGCATTAGTACCTCTCAGAATAACGATTTAGTGTGATACTTTTATTGATAAGAAAGTCGATAATTCAATAAAAATCCTTATAGCCGAAGACACAGCCATTTGAAATGTCTTAAAAAGTTGAGATTATAACTAATAGATATTCATGCCACTAACTGTAATGTGACAAACAAGATTCATCACAATCATTCTTCGCCACATTTATTCCTCATTAATTAAATTAAAAATTATACCAAAAATAACAAACTTAAGCACAATAATTTGAAACTGATGACTCTTATCTCCATGTTACAAACAGGTAATTTAGATTCTAATCAGAATGTAATTAAATATAATTTATAACAACCTCAAAGCTAAACAGAAACTCCTTGTAGTGAGAGGGTGTATATTAAATATACATCATTCCGAGATGAAAACTGAAAACTTAAAGTCATTACATGAACTGAAAGCCATAAAACTAATCACTTAATTAACAAAGTAAGCAGTGCTTGCTAAGCAACAACTTAAAAACTTTTCTAATTTTGGATGAAATAATAAGAACAACATTGCTTCAGCCTGTAATATCCCACTGCTGGGCATATGTCTCTTTCCCTCTCGTAGGAGAAGGATCAGAGCTTAATCCACCATGCTGCTTCAATGTCGGTAGGCGGATATATTCCCTCCTATGAGTAACGATCGCTGTCAGGTGGTTAGGACTATGTTAATTCAGTGTTTATTTTATTGTTCTAGTTTCTCTCTCGTAGCGGGCCTAATTTAGTACAAATATTTATTTCTTGTCTGGGTGTATGTCCTTGTCTATGTTACCGGCCAAACCCGATTTCAGGACAAACTAGTTTTGCCTAGTCCAAACTAGTTTATCCTAAGCGTGATAGGATAAACTAGTTTAGCCTAGTCCAAACTAGTTTGTCCTAAGCGTGATAGGATAAACTAGTTTAGCCTAGTCCAAACTAGTTTGTCCTAAGCGTGATAGGATAAACTAGTTTAGCCTAGTCCAAGGTTAGTTGTTAGTTCCCGATAGGATAGACCAGTTTAGTTCATATTATTTTTTATTTTTATGTTACCCACACATGAGGAAATTCTAAATATTTTTTAATCATATCAATTTTTTTTTTCGATTCAGCGGGGTTCGAACTCGCACCTCCGACATACCGTGTCTAAGTTGAATGGTCTAAGATCCGAGAAGCTAAATCTTCCCTCAGCTGTTAATTAGATGAAACAATTTTTTATACGCTTATTTCAATATTGTGAATTTATAAAAACAACCTCTGCCACCATAAGCCTGCTGCAATTTTTTTTTTATCTTTTCCCTCTCATGTTAAATAATTATTTGCAGCAGGCTTATGGTGGCAGAGGTAGTTTTTATAAATTCACAATATTGAAATCAGCATATAAAGAATTGTTTCATCAATTAACAGGTGAGGGAATATTTTGTTATATCCCGGATCTTAGACCATAAGTGTTTTTAAATATAAGTAATAATCATATCTCAATCACTAAAATTGTTGTGCTACCAAAGCAAACGATATAAAAATAAATATCAATTTTTTTTCAAATTTTTTGATCCAGAGGGGTTCGCCACGGTTGCGTTAAAACCGAATAAAAATCATTATATCAAGAATTTCGATCTAGCTGGTACATCGTTCCATAGCTTAATCGGATAGAGCATCGACACGGTATGTCGAAAGAGCGGGTTCGAACCCCGCTGGATCGAAAAAATTTTGATATGATTTAAAAATATTTAGAATTTCCTCATGTGTGGGTAACACAAAAATAAAAAATAATATGAACTAAACTGGTCTATCCTATCGGGAACTAACAACTAACCTTGGACTAGGCTAAACTAGTTTATCCTATCACGCTTAGGACAAACTAGTTTGGACTAGGCTAAACTAGTTTATCCTATCACGCTTAGGACAAACTAGTTTGGACTAGGCTAAACTAGTTTATCCTATCACGCTTAGGATAAACTAGTTTGGACTAGGCAAAACTAGTTTGTCCTGAAATCGGGTTTGGCCGGTAACATCTATATCCTGTTATTCCTAAAAGTAAAGACGTCAGTCCCGATTCATATAGTACCTGATAGCGATTATTACTCGTAGCAAGGAATTAAGCTCCAATTCTACACGATGAAGAGATTTTAGCGATAACATTAGGTTATTTTTTTTTTTCGTAATATGAATTATAGCTTTAAATCTATTTACTTCGTTAGTTGGTATTCAACCTGTTTTTAGCTATAATAAATCTATATTATCTCTTTTATACGAATTTAAGCTTATTAGAACACAAAGAATTTATTGTAAGCACGTATTTTTCAAGTGGTTTTCTTTATTAAAGTTCTAGCAAAAATAATAAATATTATGATTTTTAATTACACAATGTGCACACACAGTAACAAAGTTTACAAACGAAGTCTGGAAACTTTCAAAGAAAATCTCTTACAATTAACTCTTGGAGTAATAAATTATTCACTTACATATTTTTTTCTAATGTACTCGAATTTTTCTCATTACAATTAGACAATTTTTTTGGGTTTTATCGCGGTTTATTAAGTTTTTTAAAAGTCCGACATTTTGGATACTTTACAGCAACCTTAATCACGGGAGGACTAGGTCGGGGTCGGATTTAATAAACCGCGAAAAAATCCAAAAAAGTTGTTTTATTTACATATTATTATCGGCCTGTAATTCTTTCACAGACATATCGCCACTCTTAAAAAATATTATTATTATTGTAAAGTAACATTTTAATGTATTTGAATATTTGTAATTAAATAAAAATCAATGATATTGAAACGAAAAAAAAAAACACTAACTGACTTATAATATTTTCATGTAATGTTTCAGAGCTTGTCTTATTAAGAGGCTTAAAGTCACTATTTAACCATCTAAGTACGTGGTGGGCTAAACATTATAGTTGCGTAATTAAGCGTAATAATAATTATGTGGTTTTACACAAGTGATAACTTTTTTTGGTAAATTTCAATGGGATTTATATTTTCTTTTGTTCTACCTTTAAGCCTATCATAAACGCGAGGTCTTTACTCGTCTTAGAAATAGAAGACGTAAATACTTTAGTATAGCTCCAAACACTTACGTAAAAGTACAATTGTTTTTAAGATTTTTAACAAATAACCAAAAATAGACATCTAACACAATTGAATTTTCCACACACAAAAATCAGAAAATAGTACATTCATAAAAACCCATTGCTTTTATTATAATACTACAAAGATGATTTTTAAAGTCAAACTATGTCAAGCATTACTCGTGTCAATACGCAACTTTGATGATTCACTGATGCGTCGGGAAATACTAGGTAGTAAATGCTACGATTGTGCAATATGGCTGAATATTTGCATACACTGCGCCATTGACGGCGACGCGTTATGTAATTTGATTGAGGAATGTATCCTATTGTTTGAAATAAGGCTCGTTGTATTGTGCATAAACGAGCGGAATCTACATAGGGTTTTAAGCTTAGATTTTTATAATTGAGACCATTCTGGAATCATCAGTAGGGATACAAAACTTTTGTACAATTTTATTTTATTTTTAGGAAAGAAATAACTATTACTTATTATTTGATCAAGTTACCATTTAAAATTACCACAGATATATATATCAGCTTATTATTATATTCAGCTAGCTGTCAGCTAGCATCTTCCTGCAACTTCGTCCGCGTGGACTCCACTCCTTTGGCTCTTAGCGTGATGACTTTTATAGCCTATAGCCTTCCTCGATAAATAAGCTGTCTAACACTGAAACAATTTTTCTATTTAATCGGACCAGTATTTCCTGAGATTAGCGCGTTCAAGCAAACAAACAAATAAACAAACTCTTCATCTTTATGATATTAGTATAGATTTAAAAAAATTAACATAAAATGTAAATTGTTTTGAAATTCTGGTATTTTATTATTTACAAATACAGTTTTTTAAATTTTACTTTTTAAATGACGAAAATAAAATGATGGGAGATATATTATAAAGTTACGGTGAGGAAGCTGTAACAGTAAATTTCAGCTAATCTAATAAGAATCAATGTTCAAATCTCGTGAAATTATGAGGTGACATGGAGTTCAGAATTAAAGCTCCAATATATGTAAATGAAGCAATTTACCCTAAATTTTTGTCAGCCTCTAAGAATATAAAAAGCTGTATCTAGTTACTTAATCAATATACCCTTGTACTGTCCTTTAAAAATAGTAACATTTTTTTATATAAACGTTTAAAAATTATGGGGATAAAACAACTTTTGCAGTTCCATCCACATTGTGTTTATTACTATTATTGATGCTCGTTTGTTCGAACACGTCATTATGTGATGTTTTATACCCTGTATCAGTCTACATTAAGTAGGCTCTCTAACTTAAAAATAATATTCCATGGTATAAATCCGTAGATATGAGCGTTCAAGTAAAAAAACCTTCAGGTTTGTAAGCATAGATGTACTAAAATATTAAAATGTACATCTTTTTTAAACTATATCAAAGGCAGATCCTTTGGTAATTGGTATAGTTATTGTGGGATTTATATTACTCATGTTTTCTCGCACTACAGAATCTTGGCAGCGTTTGTACTAGGTACAGGAGTGTCTGAAACTGTGAACCTTGCCGTGCTTTATTTAAAATGTATGAGTTAGGAACCACCTGTTATCTATTATATTTGAACTTTATCAGTGTTCTCACTCGACTAAATACTCGAATAAAACTTTAGATTAATTTTAAATATACCATTATTATTTACAACCGAAAAATTTAGTATGAGAAAACTTACGTCAAAAACTAGAATTGCTTATTGTTTCAGAATTATAATAATTATGGTATAATATGGTATACCTATATTAAAATTACGTTAAAATATATAAATGTATGAAAAAGAAATAAAATCCTTATCGCCACCATCTACATAACTGAATATTTTAATGAAGAAGATATTTTGAAACTGAAAATATATTGTTAGTTAGAATTCTGTCATCTATACTAATATTATAAAGAGGTAAAGTTTATAACTTTGTATATACGGGGTAATCTTCGCAAATACTGATCCGATCATGAAAATTCTTTCGCTAACAGAAAGCTACACTATTCAGGAGTGACAAAATAAAAGGAAAAAGATAAAAATATATAAAAATTTTAAATCAGCAGGATTTGAACCTGCGTCCTCTGACGTGCCGTGTCAACAATTCAATCTAATCAAGCATTATTATTTGCCTTAGAAATTAATTGGTGATTTTAAAACATTTATATATATCTGATTTGCTGAAAATAGTGAGAGGCTACACTATTCAGGAGTGACATAGGCTATATTTTATTGTAATTGTACAAAAAAATTCAGTAAAAAAGAAAAATATTAAAATTTATTATGAAAATGACAAAGAAACGAACGCCATCTATCGCTGTTAGATTTAACTATTTAATACTCTATTTTATTTACTGTCTATTTGAATCTATCGATGACGAAGTTTTTACGCTTTTTGATAGATGGCGTTGGAGCAACATATTATTTATTTAAGTGGTTTAAAATTTGTTCTTTATAGTATGTTATTTGGTTCTGTAATTTAAAATAATAAATACAGGATATTATTACGAGTGTATACGTCCAATACTTGCTATAAACAATGAACCTAATAGAACTTAGTAAATACTAAGAACTACACAACATAGGTAATGCATCACAAAGAAAAAGATAATTAACGCCCAACGAAGTGGGCACGGGTCGGCTAGTCAAGTATATGTCTAAATTTAGATTCTTAAAAGTTGAAATGTCAACTTTTAGGAATCGAAATTTAGACATCCATAGGAAAATCAGTATGTAGGTACATATTGCTATTATTTGTAGCATTATTATGGAAGATTTAACTGGTAAATTTATGTCACTTAAATTTTTTTTTAATTTATACTAGGCACTAGCTGTACCCTGCGCGCGTTGCTACGCTTTTTTTTGGTCGTACCAACTCAGAAACCTTTGTGTGTACATGTACAACACTTTTCTGAAGATCGTTCCATGATCAAATGCATAGTTTACGATTTTGTAAAGGACAGAGACAAATATTCATTTTTATATATGGATATAGATTAAAACTTTACTGTAGGTATATCTTCCTAAGTCCTAACAAATAAAACAAAAAAATATATAAACAATTTTATTGAGTAGAATAGTAGGCTAGTTAATTTAGGCTAGTTAGTTTTTTACAAACGCTTTTAAAAGTCCCTAGATTCTGAAACACTATTTATGTTTAAAAAACAGACCAGGAAAACATGCAACAGTTATTCTGAGTTCGAATCGAAACCGCGATCGTTAGGCCGAAATCCAGTTAAGCTGTGCATTTACTTCGTTCAAAATTGAATATACCGATACCCTTTTCAAATGGACCGTATTTGTCTAAATAGTAGGATAAATGTTACTATTGGACTCAGGCGTAGTTCAAGAATTGGAAGGGAAGTGTAATTGGGCCCTAAACCCATTTAAGATTTAACACGTTCAATTGATAAATATACTAAAAAGATAATTAAGTTAAGCAAAAATATCCAACATCAGAGTTTTTAAAAACCCGGAAAAGCTAGATTAAAAAAAAAACTAAATGGAAAGAAAGTTATAACTAAATAAAAGGCACATTTTTTTAAGTACGGATCAATTTATTATTGGGGAACTGGATTGATCGAGCGTGTTTGTTTTCGATTATCACACTTCAAAGTTGAATATTGACTAAGAGCCTACCTAGTTTACTCTTTAAATTTTTTATGTGTACTTAAGCAATATTAAGTCATTATAACAGATACCTGTGCTGTGTGGTTACGGCACTAAAGAATGTAGCCACCCTCTCTCTTTCCGTGGGTGTCGTAAGAGGCGACTAAGGGATAACACAGTTCTACTATCAACTTGGAACTTAAAAAGCCGACGGATGGCGGGATAACCATCCATGCTGGCTTTGAAATACACAGGCCAAAGACGGGCAGCAGCGTCTTCGGTGCGACAAAGCCAGCCCTGCGGTCACCAACCCGCCTGCCCAGCGTGGTGACTATGGGCAAAACACATGAGTTCGCGTCATAATGTCGGGCGCGAACTTGAGGAGGCCTATGTCCAACAGTGGACTGTGATAGGCTGAAGTGGATATCAGATACCATATAATACATGCCTCCAGCATATCCTGAGCTGTTATGCCATCTCTTTCCCTTTAGATTCTTGTCACTAGAGATTTAAAAGTAACAAAGTAGTAAACATAATTATTTAAATATGATAAAGGAGAAGACTCGTACTATCATCTATATAATAATAGGTGAAGCAAAAACTTCGTACCCCTTTTTACGAAAATTGCACGGACGGAGGAGTAGGAAATTTCGCAAACTTATAGTTTATATAGAGAAGGAATGTGGAATGCTAATATTTTCTCAAAATTATACATTAAATTAATACCACACGCATATTATACTATTTTGTTGATTGTCAAAGTCTGTAGTCAAATTAAAAAGGTAAATACCTTAAAAGAAGGTTCTTTATTGTCATACTTATTTGGCTTTCTTTAATTTAAAATTTTAATCATGGTCGAATTTCGTCCTCTGGGCGACCACTAGTTACAATAAATGTATGAGCCTTTTACGTACCTATTACAAAATTGTGTCTGTTAGCTACAAACTAAGTAATAAAAATACGTTTTAATTTTATTTAGGTAAAATTATTTAGTCTAACAGACATTTTTTGGAGTTAGAGGTAGGTACTCATTATATCAAACCTAGATATTTGTAACAAACTCAGGTCGATTATATTATATATTATTATAGTTAAATCACGATCCAGCCTGTAATATCCCACTGTTGGGCATAGGCCTCTTCCCCATGTAGGAGAAGGATCGGAGCTTAATCCACCACGCTGCTCCAATGCGGGTTGGCGGATATATTCCCTACTATGGGTAACGATCGCTATCAGGTGTACATGATAACAACCGGGACCGACGGCTTAACGTGCTCTCCGAGGCACGGTGGGGAGACCCACAAGGACTGCACAAACACCCAGACCACGGCAAACATCTGTATGGCCAATACAAATGCTGTCGTGAGCGGGGATCGAACCCGCAACCGCCCGCGCAACAGGCAATCGCAATCCATTGCTGTGACAGCTGCGCCAACGCGGCGTCCGGCGAGTTAAATAATGTATATTAATTAAAATTTTATCTCACTTATCGCCATATCTCATGCAATGTTGCTACCTAATTTGCATGTTGTTGTTGTGACACTGAGTCAATACAAGTTGTTTGAGATTCATGCTGATGAAGCTAATTTACGAATTTCTGTTTTGACTTATAATTAGTAAGTAAGAGATCTTAAATTAAAATCTCAGACAACTTGTATTGACTCAGTGTCACAATATAATATTATGATAAGTGATACTTCTCTTGCCGGGGGTGTGGTAACAGGTGACTAAGGGATAACACAGTTCCACTACCACCTTGGAACTTAAAAAGCCGACCGATGGCGGGATAATCATCCAACTATTGGCTTTAAAATTCACACGCTGAAGACGGGTAGCAGCGTCTTCGGTGCGACAAAGCCAGCTCTGCGGTCACCAACCCGCCTGCCCAGCGTGGTGAATATGGGCAAAACACATATCCTCAATAATTTTCTATACAACAAATTGATATATTCGTGTATGTAAAAGGGTAAAAAGTGACCGTGAAAGTTATAAACTTATATTGTCTTGCTATAAGTATGACAAACTACGAATGCACAAAGTGAAAGTTTTTAATAACTTTAATAGGAACTAGAAATTTATTCATAGCCCTTTTACACAGAAACCTCGGTGGACGTTTTGAACTAAAACTACAAAGTTTATTTTCTTAGCAAAATATTTCACGAGAAGTAAAGAAGCCAAGATAAAAATTGCAGTTCCTTGCATTAATCCCACATCTCAGGATAGAAATTGTAAAGTTGCTTGAAACTTGGCTCTCGAATAGTTACAAAGATAGCGTAAAACGAATACTTAATTAGCATAAGTAACATAAAATTTATTTTGTATAAAAAGAGTTTAATATATCCTGTATAGACGAAACGGGCACATACTCACTTAGGATATTTCAATTATGCCTGGTGTATAATATTATACTATATAACCGTTTAATATAAATAACTATACCGTATTTGATAAAAGTAGCTAAAGCTTGCTAGAAAATTTAAATAACGATTAAAATCGAATTAGCTGCTACAGCATCCTAAAGATGTTGTCATATTGAATGCTATTATAATTATTACTAGCTTCTGCGCGCGACTTCGTCGGCGTGGACTCCGCTCCTATTGGTCTTAGCGTGATGATATATAGCCTATAGCCTTCCTCGATAAATGGGCTATCTAACACTGAAAGAATTTTTCAAATCGGACCAGTAGATCCTGAGATTAGCGCGTTCAAACAAACAAACAAACAAACAATCAAACAAACAAACTCTTCAGCTTTATTATATTAGTATAGATAGATATACTATTCTATACAGCAAATATTAATTACTTCTTAAATTTAAAACTTTTCTCAATAACTATCATTTTAATGTAGTCTGGTGAATCCTAAGATTCGAAATCATCAAAGAAAAACAAAATATTCTGTTGTATTTTAATGTACGAGTATGTACATACATACACATTATTGGATAGTAAAAGCAAACAATCCATTCAATATTATATGATAAAACTTGACATTCTTTGAAATCTCATAACGTATATGAAATATACCTACAGCGGTGTTTGAACAGTTGATGAAGTTTGTTCTGAAACTGCCTCGTGGCATCTAAAGGCGGTAACACTGTTATTGAGCGGTTGTGAAGCTGCGATGTCTGCTAAAATATTTATAGATTTTGTACCTAATCAATTAATTTATTCATTTAGATTTGCCATTAGAAACTATATCGAACAAATGCTTAACACTTTTTCGATAGCTAATACATCATGCAGTATGTGCTTGAAAAAAAAATTGTTATTAGATATGTAGGTACACTTATTTGGACTTTTAGTTGTTTGTATGAATAATAAAATAATATTTGATTAAATATAATTATATAAAAATAATTTAAATAGAACCAACATAAAGTAAGTTTCAAAGATTGAAATAAATGACAATTGTTCCAAAGTTTAAAATAAACTGCATGAAAATTAGAAATCAGAGACGCTTTTAAAAATTTACTTGAAACCTTCGAATAATTTTAATGTTAAAGTAAATTTACTGCAGGAAACCGCAATAAGTTTCTCACAATGAATATGAATCAGTATTTATAAGCACTTACTGGATCTACCAGAAAAGTGAACATTTTAATAGATGTTTATTTTTGTTTTACGAATTTTACGAAATATTTTATGTATTTTTGCAAAAAGTAAAAGTAATTAACATGTTAGTAAATTTCTCGCAATAATTATATTGATACAAAAAACCCAAGCGTTAAATATAAAATAAAGATTACAGTAGTTTAACGATAAACTAATTACTAATCAATTTAAGTTCTAATTAATTTTTGGTAGTGTCGATTATGTCAAGTGAAGTTAAGTGGGTAATCCAAATCTTTCAAAGATAGACTTAAGTTCTTACGACACGTCCTTTGACACTGCGGACTAAAGTCGTCTCAAGTTATAAAAATGATAATGTTGTAACACAATATTAAAGAAGATAGCATAGATATTAAAGAAAAATGAAGTTTTATGCATATTGACTAGTTTATTTTTTTTATGTTAGCTGTAATGAAAAGCTGTGAATGGATAAAACTTGTAAATGGATTAAAAGTTTTATTGGCAAAAACTTTATTACCTTTTTTATGCATACAGTGTCGTGGTTAGGTTTTTGTGAGTAAAAAAATACAACTCGGAATATTTTTTAACACATATATTTTCGTCCTACAAATACTGTGTGAAAATACGTGATAATTATACGTATTTTTATGTCGTTTAAATGTACTTTTACTGTAGAAAAAAAAGGTTGAGTGCTTGACTCACGTTAACAATATTTTATTGTGGCACTTAATGTATATCCTAAGAATATATATAGAACCATACCTATAATATTAAATAACAAAGTATATTTCTTACTGTCTCTATAATTATTTAGTTGTAATTTATTATTACACTCTTTACTATAACGTAAAAAAGTGTTCTAATATTTCAAAGAAAATAGAAATTATAAAAGTTCAAAAGTTACTATATTATTATCATTTTTAAGTTTTTTAGAACAGTTATATAGTACTTATGTACATTTATTTTATTATTAGCACATCGTATTTTGGTAGAAACTTATTATACAATTAGCATTTTGTACACATTTTGTAAATGAACTTTGAAGCAATGAAAAATTAATTGTATAAACAGTGATTAAATTATAGCTAAATTGTTAATTTGTCAAATACATTTATAAATTTTTAATTAAAATATCCTAATATAACTCTGTTGCAAATTAAGTTCTCTTTGGCAAACCACAAAATTGTTAACAAATTGATTTTCCAATTACGTTCAGTATAACGACATGTGACTGCGTATTATATTCGCATTACTCGGGCGTTGCATTTGATCGTTGATGTCAAATCGCTTTTCGATTTCTCGATATGCATTAGTGAAAAGAAAACATTGAAATGTGGTCATGTTTATGTTTAAAAAGTCCGTTGTGTTAATTAATTTTTGTCTCTGGTTGATTTTCTGTTATAATTGTAATCTTGTTTTATTGGTAAAAAATAATAATTAAAACTTGATTTCAGTTTGTTGGATATGATGATAATTATAATATTCTTGAGTATTATTGACCTTGTGAAGATAACTTTACGATGTAACACACAATTTTGTCAAAGATGAAAAGTTAATTTTAATAAATTCAGCACACACCGCTTTAAATAGTCACTTCGAAACAAAAATGTAATATTTCAACAGTTACATGCAAGTAGACAGGGTACTTAAAGTCAGATAAGCATTTTACTGTTTTTATTTTTTATGCTAAGTGAAGATTAACGGGAGATTACATTTTCAAGATAAAACGTTATCGTTGAAGGAAATTTTGTGGTTGGGGACGACGCAAAATTTCAACTCGCGAAATTTGGTACTGTTTTTTTTTTTGCAGCAATTTGAGCTTTTTTCTTACTTTTCTTTTAAAAATTAGTATTCAATATGCTAATGTAAGTATGCCCTGAAATGTAAAAAATAAATATTTTTCCGATTTGTTTTTCAAATATATTAGCATTTTTTAAATTTTTGTTGCAAAAAATTTTAAGCCAAATAATTTTACTTTAAACATTGTAATAAAAACTTTTACTTTGTAAGTTAAATTACAATGTGAAAGTAGTTACAAATATAAATAAATTAGACGTCGCGTTAACGTGTTTGAAATATAATAACTTGTCACTAACGATAGTAAACAAAGTGTTCGAGTAGGTACATTTTATCCGAAACGTCTCCGTTGAATTTTGGATGCAAATAAAAATGTGTGCCGAATACCTGGTACAAGCTTTACATACACCATCGCTCATGCTCATATTATAAATAATGGTAACAGATTATCATAATTATTCAAAACGGTCAAACATTACCTATATAACCACTATACATTATATTTCTAGAGATTTCGTTAATTAAACCGTAGAAAAATGAAAAGACGTGTCATTCTCTGATGAGAGAAGAATAGAAAATTAAAATGTTACGATAATTATCTGTGCAATCAGATATTAAATGCCAGACAGACTCCAAGAAATTATCAGCCCCTTAGGTAGTACTAGCTGTGCTCGCGACTTCGTTCGCTTGAAATTTAACAAAAAGTTATTTTTCAGTTCGCAGTTCTAAGATAAATAAATTTCTAAGATAAAAATTACTCCCTATTATATCAGCTATCTGCCAGCGAAAGTCCCGTCAAAATTGGTCCAGCCGTTTCAGAGATTAACTGAAACAAACAGACAGCCAGACAGATAGACAGACAGACAAAAATTGTAAAAAATGTTAATTTTAATATTACAAACAGACACTCCAATTTTATTTATTTGTATACATGTATAGATAAGGTTACCCATCGACAATAAAAATACGCGAACAATTTAAAATTAGTATCTATAAATAATAATTATTTTCAAAGTAAGGCCGTAGTTCTTGTCTAAATTCATTAAAAGTTTTGTTCATTCTTATCACTAATAATACAGATGTTTGAAGTACTTTTGTATAGCTACTACTACTAATGTAGAAACCGTAAAAAGTAATAAATGAGATTTGAATTACCTAATTACGACGAATTACAAGGATAACATTTTTATACAATTTATTAATATAAAACAGCCACGTACCAGACTAGTGAAAAAAAAAAACTCCGGTACATTTTTACAAAACGGAAAATGATTTATAAAATAACGAAAATACTTAATTTAAAAAATTCCGTATACGTAAAAGATTTTTATATTACAATGAAGACTAAAAACATAAAAAAGCTTTGATATAAACCTTTTAAAAGTAATTTTTATCAACACAACAAAAATGATGCTATGTTATTAGTACAGTCTGTACATAAGAGAAGTAACCTTAGAGAATAAATTACAGCAGTATACAGTATACTCTAAGGCAGTAATTATTTGGCTGTTATGCTTCAGATTGATTTATTTTTGATTGATTAATTTTGATCTTACTATGCCCTGCATCAATTTTTCAATTAAATATAATTATATTTAGTTTTTATAATAATAGTTTTTGTCGAATCTATACTAATCTAGTTTGTTTGATTGTTTGAAGGCGCTAATATAAGGAACTATTGGTTCGAATTGAAAAATCCTTTTCGTGTTGGATAGTCTATTTACTGAAAAAGGTTATAGGCTATATAATATTTTAATACGTTTTCTTCTCAAATTAAGAAGACGGGTGAAGTAGTAGTAAAAGGATAATGAACAAAACTTAATTAAGAATATTAGCTTAATTATGAATACAGCTCATATAATGAAATCTCGAACAATTATTTTATGTTGACTTTGAACTCGTAACCACAACTTCAATTTCAAAATAAGAGTTTTTTTTAATAAGAATTTTGTTTTGTAAATAAAAAATAAAACAATAAATGTAGATGGCAATGATTCAAATTTTAATGTTATTTAAAAATGTACGGTTTGGTAATTACTTATGAATAAACTATAATATCTGATACTCGTAAATGTCCACCATGACCCCGGTTACAGATGTCGTTCTTTTATCAAAGTTTTAAATCACTTTTTGACAAAATGGTACGTTTATTTTCGTCTAAATGTATTGTTTTATTTTCATTTATAAAACAAAGTCCTTGTTGAAAAACCCTATCCGCTTTCCTTTAGAAGCAACGCAATACGAAGAACACAAAAAGAGTAGTGTCGTGTTACTTCACTTTTAATTTGATTACAAATAGCAAAAGTACGAGTCGGACTCGCCCATGAAGGGTTCCGTAGCAGCAAGTAACATAATATAAAAGTTCTTGTAGTTCGTCGTAACTTTGATCGATGTTATAATACTAGTGTGTACCATAAGTATGGGGAAAAGTGCGAGTCGAAAAGGTAAATTGCAGTTTATCTCGTTCAAACCAATTTTCGGTGGAAGTTTGCATGGTAATGTAAATCATAGTTTTTTTTTTAGTTTTATCATTCTCTATTTTAGAAGTTGCAGGGGGACACACATTTTACCACTTTGGAAGTGTCTCTCGCGCAAACTTTGCAGTTTAGAAAAAAATGATATAAAAAACCTCAATATCATTTTTGAAGACCTATCCATAGATACCCCTCACGTAAGGGTTTGATGACAATTTTTATTTTGAGTTTCAGTTCTATAAAGTATGGGGATCCCCCAAAATTTATTGGTTTTTTTTTCCATTTTATACAATACATCCTTCTCCTACATGGGTAAGAGGCCTATGCCCAACAGTGGGATATTACAGGCTGAATCGTGTCGTGTCGTGTCATACAATACATCTAGGTACTTACCAAGTTTCAAAAATATACCTAGTTTTTATAGTTTCGGAAAAAAGTGGCTGTGAAATACGGACAGACAGACAGACAGACATGACGGATCTATAAGGGTTCCGTTTTTTGCCATTTGGCTACGGAACCCTAAAACGCCAACAATGTATACTTGAAATTTTCAACCAAAATCATTACATACTTATGAAAACATTGTTATAACAATTTTAACATGTTTTTAATTTTTTAGTCTTGTTTTTATATCAGTATTTTCTTTTAAAACCAACATTTATATATAGAAGAAAATAAATTATTCATTGCGTAGATGAAACGTTTCAATATAAATTGAAATTTGATTAAAGAAAAATAGAACGGACCAATACATTTGTAGGCGTAAATTGTATTCGATTACAAGGGTCTGATCAAATACAGGCGCTGGCTTTTATCGATTGCGAAGTATAAGAAACGGGTGAGTATTTTAGTATACGCTAGTGATTTGGCCTGGCTACGGGTAGAGTTTGATATTGAGTCTAATATAGGTACCCGCTATAAAATATACAACTTTATTATATCGAATAATTTCTTCGATTCTATTGAAATTAGTATTTATATCTATACATATATTATGTATAAACGACGCGTTGGCGTAACGGTCACAGCCCTGGCAGGCTATCGTCACTCCATGTACTTGCGCGCTATAATTATCGCTTTCAGCCTGTAACATCCCACTGTTGGGCATAGGCCTCTTTCTCCATGAAGGAGAAGGATTGGAGCTTAGTCCACCACGCTGCTCCACTGCGGGTTGGTGGATATGTGCCCTACTATGAGTTACGATCGCTATCAGGTATATAATATATAATATGATAACAATCGGGACCGACGGCTTAGCGTGTTCTCCTAGCCACGGTGGGGAGACCCACAAGGACTGCAATAACACCCAGACCACGGCAAATATCTGTATGGCCAATACAAATAATTCTGTCTGTCTGTCTGTTTGTTCCGGCTAAACTGATTTTGACGGGACATTCACTGGCAGATAGCTGATGTAATAAGGAGCAACTTAGGCTACTTTTATTTTAGAAATTTATTTATTTCGTAACCCTGCGAACTGAACAATCATTTTTTTTTAATTCCACGCGGACGCCGTCGCGGGCACAGCTAGTCCATTTATAAAATCATTAACACAGAGTTGCGACCAAAATGTTACCGCTAATTAGCAAAATTGTGCATGATTTACAGCCGCTCTGGTAAAATCGTAGCAAATGCGTAATAATTGTGCAATATGCGTGAAGATTTGCATTCACAACGCCATCGCCATAGGCGTTTATAATGTACCTACCTAAATGATAATAAATAGATGTACATTGATACCTACGTTAATTTTTAGTTTATAACACTTTATTACTTTCGTAATACTTAACTGTAAACATATTTTCTTACAAATAAAAGTTTATTACTTTTATAATTTACTAGCGACGCGCCCCGGGTTAGCACGGTTGCAAAAACTATCAGAGTTCCTCTACTATATTTGCATGTATTACCTATACATAAAAACCTTCCTCTTGAATCACTCTGTCTACTAAAGAAAACCGAATCAAAATCCGTTGCGTAGTTTTAAAAATTTAAGCATATAATTATACAGACAGACCGACAGCGACTTTGTTTTATAATATGTAGTGATATAACCTTTTATTTAATAAAATCTTTTACCTCCATCAAAATTAAATTGTGATAGTTATAAGTATAAACGATGAAACAATAATATATAGGCTGTGTGGCTACGGCAAAGAATATAGCCTCTCCCTCTCTTCCCGTGGGTGTCGTAAGAGGCGACTAAGGGATGACATAGTTTCACTACCACCTTGGAACTTAAAAAGCCGACCGATGGTGGGATATCCATCTAACTGCTGGCTTTGAAATACACAGGCCGAAGACGGGGAGCAGCGTCTTCGGTGCGACGAAGCCAGCTCTGCATTCACCAACCCGCCTGCCCAGCGTGGTGACTATGGGCAAAACACACGAGTTCACGTCATTTTTGGCGCTAACTTGTGTACGCTTATGTCGAGCAGTGGACTGCGATAGGCTGAAATGATGATGATGATAAACGAATGTGCTTTAGACCACACGACTGAAGTAAAACTTACGAAACGTAACTCTCTATCTTCAATAACTTATATCTCCCTCTCAACTTCCGTTCGCCTCGCCCGATCACGGTCTAACTAACTCTCTCGTCACGCGTTAACCAGCTTACTCCCCAAGTCAAGCGTGCGTGAAAAAGTTTTCAAAGATGCCAACCCGTAACCAACAAAGAACAAATAAAGTAAAAAGACAAAAGTGTAATTTTTGCCCACTGTGGTCTGTGTTTTTGTCCACGAAGTATTTCTGTGGTCTGTGTTTTTGTCCTATAAATTAAATTTAATAAATAAAAAGTCGATATTTATTCTTCTTATCTATGGTATTATTTTACCAACGCTGTTACAAAATTAAGCTTTAAGTGGACGGCATAAACAATAAAAAGATAGCTAGAACGTTGTGACTAGTGTGTTTCATGAAGTTCACGGTACGGTAGATACGGTGGGGGTTTTCAATTATAATAAAAATGTAAAGCATGAAACGTTGAATGCGATCTACAGTAAAGTTTTTGTAAGAAATACGATCTCTCGCAGAGCAATTTTTACTGTCTTCAGTTTGGGATATTATGTCTATTAATATTTATGATGCAGACAAAACTATAATGAAAACAAATGATAAAGCGGTACCAAAGTGAAAGAAGTATTTTTTAATCATACGATTTAAAAAGAAAAAAAAAACAAGCCAAATAAAACAACTATTCTAAGCAGCCAGAGTTATGGATACAAGCTTGTTATTTTTTATTACATCAAGTTATTTGTAGGACAAGTACTATTCTGAATTCTATCCCTCTGCACGGTGGCTTTTATTCGACGACATTGCGTAAATTGCCTTTATACATACACATAAACGATACATAAGCGATACGATCGTTCAGCTGATAGCTATTTTTAGTTCAAAATAAGTATTATTACTGTCATTGGTGCTCCATCAACAAAGTACATAGTCGCTACCGGGTATAAAATACTCATTTGCGCTAAAAAGGTCTGTTGGTGATGCACGCCGCAAGAACAAGGTCGGTCATTCAAAATGGTTGACTGTTGCACGTTTCTCGAAAGGTACTTAACAGTGTGGCACAAATTAAGCAGAAATCCTGAACTAGATGCTAAATCTTACCTGGTCGCGCCTCCTGCCGGGTTAAATTACTACTAGCTCATAATTATGAGTAGGTAAATGAATGATTATTTGAAGAACTAAAGTGACACTAATACACTAATAGATTTGTTATTAAAATAATAATTAAAAATAAAAATAATGTTTTAATAAGTAAGGCTTCATTTTTGGATACTCATGTTGAAATTGACTATTATCAATTATGCGATAATCGAAACTATACGTTAAGACTAGGGAATGCAATCTCGTTCTCGCGAGATCTCGTTTTTGCGAGATCTCGGCCTTTTTTAGCGAGATTCAATCTCGGATGAAAAAAAGGACGAGATCTCGCAAAAACGAGATCTCGCGAATAATTCGTAATAATGGCTTGTGCCGCGTTGGCACAGCGGTCACAACACTTGTTTGTGCATTAAACTTTTCACTGGGTTTATCGATTTTGATGATTTTTACTTTAATCGAATGCTAATAGTTTACTTGACATTTTTTTTCGTCTTATTAGGTTGTATTACTTGTCGATGTAATTAAAGTCGGTTTTTTTTTCGTTTGCGAGCAAAGACAATTATTTCCTAAGTTATTTAAATATTGTGATTAATTGCAAAAAAAAAACGGCCTAGTGCGAGTCGGACTCGCGCACCGAGGGTTTCGTACCAACAAAATTATTTCCGTACCAACGAATTTATTAAAAATATATTTTTTTTTACATGAATGTAACTAAAAATTTATGCTTTTCGCAATTTTTCTTTTATTTGTGCTATAAGACATTGCTTCGTACCAAATTTCAAGATTCTGAGTTCACGGTAAGTACCCATGTAGGTTTTAAGAGGGCGCATAAAGCAAAATTATCAATCTGCTATTTGATTTTACATGAAAAATTCCGGACCAAATCTTAAAATAAAAATATATGACAAACTACGTGATATTTTCAAGACTTAAATAAAAAAATAATAGTTTTAAATAAAATAAAATAAAAAATAAAATAAAAATAAAAATAAAAAAAAAGACTACAGCCTAATCAAAAACATAAAATAATGAAATTTCCTCGATAAAATATAATCACGAAGTAGCCTCTAATTTTTATATTTTTTCTTTTTATACTTGATATGGTTATGACCATTAAGATAAAAATTTTATAATTAATTACATTTAAATATGAGTAAAGGCTATGCCTAGGCATTTAATGTAATTACTTTTAGTTTCGGAATTATATATAAAATAAGATATTTGTCGTTTTTTACATTCGTAATGCGCTCAAAACTATATCGTCTATCGCACTCTGACACGAGGCTTTGTGTATATTTTGTTACTCACGGGCGCGCGGTTGAAATCTGATTTTTTGCTCGCGTTATGCGCCCTCTTAATTCCCTTGTGAGTTTCGAAAATTTGCAACATAAACAAACGGCTGTATCTTTTGATTGCGTTGGCTTAGAAGTTTGATTTTTTTCACAGTTCCAAGGACCAGGTCTTGACAGACAGACGGACAACAAAGTGATCCTATAAGGGTTCCGTTTTTTCCTTTTGAAGTACGGAACCCTAAAAAAACACACAAAACTGCCAATCTCGCGAGATCTCGAAATTGGCGAGATCTCGCAGTATTGTTATTCATAAACTCGCGAGATCTCGCTTGAGCCCCAATCTCGCGAGATTTGCATTCCCTAGTTAAGACGTCCGTTGCACCTAGTCTGTACCCTCATAGTAGAAATGCGCAGACTGATTCTCTGAAAGTTTAAGTAAATTATTTGTCATGGATATATGGTGAGTACTTTACAAACTATTTTATACATAGGTAGTTATATATTTGTTAATTGCTAAAATAAAAGTCACGATCACGATCACGATTCAGCCTGTAATATCCCACTGTTGGGCATTGACAATATTGGGCCTCTTCCCCATGTAGGAGAAGGATCAAAATAAAAGTGCTACCTACCTATATAGTAGATATATTAAGAATTTCATGTGTGTTATACCTACTTCAAAATAATAAATATTATTCTAATAAAATAAAAAAATAAATAAAAAAATATTATTATATCTGAGCAAAAAAAAAAAACACTTTTGTTGCAAATATTTAAATTTCATTTATAAATAAAGGAGTCCTTCGTAGAATCTTATTATTGCTGACTTACAATGACATCGAGTTACGAGGTACTGCGACGCAAAGCGGCAATAAGTTGGTCACACTAAACAAGAATATACTATTTACAGCTCCTTGTACTAAATTGGAAATTATAAGCAACTTCTAAATAAAATTAAATCAACGAAGTGGTATTTTATTTAGTAGCTTAATTTTATTCGAGATAATATGCAAATTTAGATCCGGTGTTGACTTTAAAATTATTTAAAACGACTTCCTTACTCATCCGCGGCTTCTTCGTTTGGGTTTGATTTTGTTTAAGCTTTAAATTAATACACATTTATGCTTGAGTACAAATACCTACGTCCTGCTTAAAAGTAATTTATTGAAAAACCGTGTGGTGTCGTGCGACACCAGATACGAACGAATATAAAATATTATTATTATTATTATAAAATATTCATTTCAAGTTCTATTCGAAGTATAAAGAAACAATTATACGGGTATACACTTTTTACTATGATTTTTTTATCGATATTGGCTTATTTATTTTTGGTATATTCCTTGAGGCTCATGGAAGGTTTTAATACTAAAAAAAAACAAATTAAAAAAGGGAAAGACTTTTTGAGTTGGATAGTTCATTTCCTGAAGAAGTCTATAGACTATAATTATAATATTTTAGTGCGATTTTTCCTCAAATTTACACGGGTGTAACCGCGGGGCTGAGCTAGTATATAATAATTATTGATTGATATAATAATAATAGTTACGAACGCTTTTTGCCGGCTAGGGAGGGTAACCCCTCTGCAACGTCCCTTATGGAACTTCGTTCCAATAAAAAGAAAAATACAAAATGTACTTACTTTTATTGAGTTTTTCTGTCATATTCTGTTGAGTTTTTTGGAGTTTACTCCATAAGAATCGATTTTCATATAAGGCCCCCGGTATGAAAAAAATATGAAGAGTAAAATCTACTGAACGAATGACCTCGTTACGTTTCTCGTAACGCCATCTATCGGAAAGATAAACCATATTGGGTTCCAGTAGACGACGACGTTTTCTAATAACGTCATCGATCGATCGATCGATGACGTTATTTGATTCATTTATTTACGATTTAATATGGTATTAATCTTCTTCTTAGACTTGTAAGCCTTTTTGTGCCTATTTAGACAGTCGATCTGAAGGAGTAAACTCCAGTCGTGCGTCTGAACTGACATACATACACTTTATTTATTTATTAGTTTAGCAGTGTTTCTACTAGCAAAAGGCTAACGGCAGCAGTTATATTCAGATCTATAAAATTAAATGTAAAAATATCAAAGGGTCTTGTTTAGTACTTTGTATTCTGAACACAATTGACGACAATTACATAAGTTTCGATATTACTTTACTTTACTGAAGCAAAAGAAAGAAAAATTCAATTTTATGCGTGTCCTTATGAAATCAATCATTATACTTCTCGTCGACTTTCATTTCAATTTCAAATACTTTCATTTCTTTTTGATAAAAGTCCGTATTCAACATCGAATAGTAATAACATTATATGATTTTAAAGGAAAGTTTTGTTTGTTTCTTTCAAAACTTGAATCTAAAAAGTGAGAGAGAAGATGCAAGAGAAGAGATGCAATTTGAAAATAAATTTTGAAAGATCTTGAGTATTAAATAAAATAATTATATAACAGTGATCTGATTTTTTTAACGATTGATGGAATCAGCCTGTAATGCCCAACTGGTGAGCAAAGGCTCTTTAGTAATGTAGGGGATGGGTCGGAGTTTAATCCACAACTCTGTACCATTGCGAATTGCCGGATAGTTTCTTTAATACTAGCTTCTACGCGCGACTTCGTCGGCGTGGACTCCGCTCCTATTAGTCTTAGCGTGATGATACATAACCTATAGCCTTCCTCGATAAATGGGCTATTTAACACTGAAAGAATTTTTCGAATCGGCCCAGTAGTTCCAGAGATTACCGCGTTCAAACAAACAAACAAACAACCAAACAAACAAACTCTTCAGATACATTAGTATAGATAAGTAACGTACACGATCAGGTAACTATGATAACAACTGGAATCCACATACTGAACCACGGTGGAGATACTTACAAGGACATACTCTCAGACCAGTAGGGAACATTTGTTCAAATACAAATATATGTTTTGATCGGGCATCAAACCCACGACCGCTGGCGTTTAGATGACTGCACAGCATACACGCAGCACCATAGCTGCGGTTGTCATTTTTTTACCCAACTAAAAAAAAGAGGAGGTACTAAATGCACTGTTTTTTTTTAATGTATGTTACCACAGAACTTTTTACTGGGTATACCGATTTCAATCATTCTTTTTTTAATCAAAATGTGGTGCTTGTCATGTAGCCGCATTTAAATTTAACTGCGATTTGACAAGTATATTTGGAGTTATATCTAATAATGCGTATTTACTTGACTACGTTTTCGTTGACCTACGTTCTATTATACCTCATAGCTTTATACTGAGTGAACTTATTTTGATGATTCTTATTTTAACCGAAAAATAACATTTTTCTTGTGGTCCTATTTAAATTTTATCGAGACGTAAATACCACTTTTTGAGTAATCTTTGATAGCGCGTTTTTGCTTTACTATTTTTTCATCTCGATCGATCGATTCAGCCTGTAATATCCCACTGTTGGGCATAGGCCTCTTCCCCATGTAGGAGAAGGATTGGAGCTTAATCCACCACGCTGCCCCAATGCGGGTTGGCGGATATATTCCCTACTATGAGTAACGATCGCTATCAGGTGTACATGATAACAACCGGGACCGACGGCTTAACGTGCTCTCCGAGACCCGGTGGGGAGACCCTCATGGACTGCACAAATACCCAGACCACGGCAAACATCTGTATGGCCAATACAAATGTTGTCGTGTGCGGGGATCGAACCCGCAACCGCTCGCGCAACAGCCAATCGCAATCCATTGCTGTGACCGCTGCGCCAACGCGGTTTTTTCGTCTATCTACGTTGTATATTGGTCGATATATTGAAGTAGCTTTTTTTTCTTTTGCGAGCAAGCACAATACTGTTGATTTACAATTACAATAAAACTACATAAATGACGTTAAAGACGAAACGATGTAAGTAAACAACGCAATAAATCTTAAGGTTATTTCACACCAGGAATAAACAAGATACAAAATCGTTTTGATATATAAACTTTGTTATGAGTATAATGTACGGTATGTTTTTTGTTTCCTTAAATCAAATTAGTCATAAAAGGTTTATCATAATAACAAGACAATTAAGAAAATAGGCTTCCTTAGAAATTAATATTCAATATAATTATCAACATTGTTCGATTTAGAGTATAATTTATCAAATTATTTTGTATCTTTTTTATTTATTCGTTTGTTTAATTTAGCTTTTCATCGTAATTATTAATATTGTATTATTTTAGTGTTTGATTAATACTCGTCAAACATAATTAATATTTTATTAAACGTTGTCTACCAAGGAACGGCATATTTATTAAGTAAATGTAAAAAACATCATAAAATACGCCTCAGTTAAAATTTTATAATTATTTTCGCTTTTTATAATTATTAGAATATAATAATTATAATCTATACTTAATATAATAAAGCTGAAGAGTTTGTTTGTTTGATTGTTTGTTTGTTTGTTTGTTTGAACGCGCTAATCTCAGGATCTACTGGTCCGATTTGAAAAATTCTTTCAGTGTTAGATAGCCCATTTATCGAGGAAGGCTATAGGCTATATATCATCACGCTAAGACCAAAAGGAGCGGAGTCCACGCCGACGAAGTCGCGCGCAGAATCTAGTATAAAATAAAACAATACGAATATTACGCATTAGACTTTTAGTAGCCTATAACGATTCGATAGGTATCTCACTATCACATACATCTACATATAAATTACATATTTATATACGTATTTATCTTTTACTTTGCCACCGAGCATAAAACTAATTTTACACAAGATTACTTGAAACTCACTATTGCAATTCCGAAAGTTAAAATGAAAAAATTACTTTTAATTATTTATACTCGTAGTATAATGTGATAGTTTCTAACATTTTTATTACTGACCCTTTCAATGAAGAAGGGTTGTCATTATTCTTTTTTGTTTTTGGTTCAACAGTATCGTCAAGTTCAGAAAACACATTTTTGTTGTCGGTGCTGGTGCCGCCAACCAAAGATTAGGTTTAGTCAGTTTCTGGTTTTGTGATGTTGTACCGGGGCTGTTTCTTTGTTTTTGCGTCTGTTCTCCTGTTTCCAATTATGCGTTTCAATATGTTCATATTCTTCAACCTGTATGGTGCGAGGCTCTTAGCTTTGTATACCAGCCGAAAGAGTTGGATCTAGCCATATTTGTAAACAATACTTTGTGAAAGATCTGCTAAGTAAAGTTGGTTTTTGAGTCGTTTTTTTTTTGGTATTGTTATGTTGTTATAGAACGATATTTGCCCCCTCCCCCAGAATACGAGGGGCTGTCTGAGGCCTGATCCAAGGAACGGAGCTCATTGAGGTATTCTTCGCGAGTAGTGGTACCCTCCTGTGGTGATTCTGTTTTGTGTTCCACCATTTCATTAGATTAGCTGTTCCACAGATACTATTTTTAGCCGACAAGCTTTTACGCGACAAGCTACCATATAAATTGTGTAATAACTTCATATGTTGATTGTAAAAATTTTAGAGGAAAAGTTTATTTTATTATTTTAGCGCATTTACATAAAGTTTGTGTTTAAAAAAGTTTTCTAATTTTAATTTATTTTTTACAAATTATTTTATTATTTATTAGATTCACAATATTTACGTACAAGAAGATACATTTTCTAACTAAAATTCGATGGAAAAATTAATTTTGCTATATCAATCACAAAATAATTTAATTGCTACTCAAATGTTTGATTTCGTTAAAGTAAATGATCGTTACATTTTTTTGGTGATTGGGCTTGATCAAAAAGCAACTAATGATCACTTCACATGAAGACTATCAAAGAGGGTTCAATGTGTTCGTAATAAATGAAATTTTTGGAATTTATTATTTATGAAAAAAAAAACCGGAATGGACCTTAATTTTCGTTGTTATCAAGATGGTGAATTACAATATGATCATATTATGAGTGCATTTTTGAAGAGATTGTTTTAAGGAAAATCTTTAAAGTAAATAGCTAGCTATAATTCGAATATAAGCCTCAAAGGAAGTTTATCATATTCGTTTTTCAAAACAGTATTTATCGCCTCATTTTGATAACTGTGATATGACGTCACTTTTATTGCAAAACCTGGAATCTGAAAACAAACAGAAGTTTTAGTTTTGCATAATATTTGTTCACTTAAGCATGGCAAAAATTAATTAGAAATCAAATAAAATTTCTAGATCTCTAGATCTCTAGATATTCTAAATTGTAGGTACTCTAAAATGTAAATTTTAACTAGCTTTATCTTTTTTTCCAAATATTAGTATATTGATATAAAGTATTAAATATTTATTAAAGGTTAGGTTAGTCGAAATTTAATAAGAAACATCGTATAAAACACATAGGTAGGTAGGTACCTATAATTTTTCGTCGCTCCGGTATTTGTGGAATATTTTAAATAATATCTACTGAGAGACTATCTACTCTTTATATCTCAATAAAGTTATAAAATGAGGATGCTAAGGTTTACATAGGGTAAATAAACAATGTTGTTAGGAAATATCCAATAACGTATAAAAAGCGAATACTTCTAGGAAAATATCACGAAGTCCTAAATTCTCATATCAATTTTAGTAACTTGTATTGTGTCCGGTAGGATAACACAGTATTAAATGCTTATTTCGAACTAATATTATAGTCCGGTCAAATTAGAACATATAATAGGGTTAAGGTTACAATAATTCACACATGGCTGAAAATTGGTAGGATTGTTCAAAAAACTATTCTAAATGAAATGTGAAAAGTCCTCATCGATCCGACACCTGGAAAAAAAATTTATTCGGGTTCAAAGGTCACAAAAACTGGTTCTACGCGATTTTCAACAAAACGGTAAGTTTTATCATAAAATAAGCTTAAACATAATTTTTAGATCAGATAATTATCTATAAAAAATGTCTTAATACTTTTTTTCCTAAGAGCCACCGTTTTTGAGATATAATGATTCAAAAAGTTGAAAGAGTCGAAATCGTCATAATATTATGCACACGTTAAAAAAAAGGGAGTTTGCTGCCTAAATAAAAGAAATTATAATTATTTGCTCGCAAACGAAAAAAAAAAACCGACTTCTATTGCATCGACAAGTAATACAACATAAGTAGACGAAAAAACAGTCAAGGAAATACGCGTTATCAAAGATTACTCAAAAAATACTAATCGCATTTCGATCAAATTTAAATGAAACTACATGACAATCATTCGCTTTCGATTAAAGTAAGAATCATTAAAATCGGCAAACTTAGTAAAAAGTTATACGGTTAAATACAACGTAGGTCGATGAAAAACTAGTCAAGTAAATACGCATTATTAGATATAACTCAAAAATTACTTGTCAGATCTCAATTAAATTTAAATAGCATCAAATGACACGCAACACCTTTCGATTTAAAAAAAAATCATCAAAATCGGTCCAACCAGTAAAAAGTTCTAAAGTAACATACATGTGAGTGTGCATTTTATGACGATTACAACTTTTTCAACTTTTTCAATCGTTATATCTCAAAAACGGTGGCTCTTAGGGAAAAAAAGTATTTTAAATTTTTTTATCTAGATAATTATCTGATCTAAAATTTTTATCTAGGCTAATTTTATGATAAAACTTACCGTTTTGCTGAAAATCGCGAAAAACCCGTTTTTGTGACCTTTGAACCCGAATAATTTTTTTTCCAGTTGGATGTCTAAATTGACCGGACTAAATAAGTTTGCACAATATTTTTATTGTGATAATTTGATATTTAAAATTATTTAATTATTATTATAGCTATTACCTGTATAATATTTGGTTTTTGAAATACATTTAAAACTGTTTGAGGATAATTTAACATCTTATTTGCTCGACTTCAAATCAATGTTAGATGTAAATAAATCATAATATCTGGTAGTATAAATCTTATGGATTAACTTTTATTATTTAAACATTGTACAAGTGGATATATATTATGTTTTTATTTTAATAATTCTATGTATATGTTATTATTTTACATTTAATTTTTTATAATCAAATACAAAAGCACTATTGCTATTTTTATGTATCTGTTTCGCATATACCGAAGTGACGCCTTTGACCAGCAGTAGAGCATTTATATATAGGCTAATTGATTAGAATATTCATTTACAATTTTATGAAAGTCATTAATGTAAAATATTATATACCTTTACCAGAAAAATAACATTAAAATGCGATCGTCATTTAATTCGTACGACTTCTTACAAAAACTGCTCGGTTGTCCTTTGGGATTCCTTTCACTTTTACAGTAATAAAACTACTACCGGCAATATTTTTGAGGGTAAAAAGCTATCACTATGCGGAGTTTCATAAAAAAAATCCATGTGCTGATTTTACATTTCACAAAGACTTTCACATCGACATTCACTCTTTCTATTTGATAAGTTCATTACATTTTCCACTTTCACTAAAGTTACCAGATAAGATTACCTTTAACTTTACTTACGAATTTCACAACGTTCGAGTGGTTGTTGTTTGAAATTTCATCTTTTTAAAAGTTCTTAGCTTGTATTGTATTACTGATGCGTTGTTATCAAAATGTTATTGAAGTTGATTTTTATTAAAAACAATGTATTAAATTATCTATCATAATAATTATGAAAACAAAAAACATGAATTTTTCATGTATTTATGAATTTACGAAGACTACAGTATAATTAAGTATTATACAAGTATGTACTTGTATAATACTTAATTATACAGAAATGGAGCAATTTTAAACATAAACCATCATTTCTGACATAATTATTTTTTTTTTACTATATTCGTGATTTCAATAAATTGATGTCATCAATGTATCCGTGTAAGCTGTTGAAGAGTCCTACAGCTCACTGGACTAAAAGGGTTGATAATTGTATCATTAACACGTTCACTGCGTTACCGGACATATATAGCCGGTAATGAACTTTACCGCGGTGCGAACGCCAAAAACTAGTTTTTCTCGCTCGTGCGGCGTAATTTTAGATACGATATTTTCTGAGTTAAATGGAGACAAATATATATTATTGCTTCTTACTTTAAGACGGTTTTATTAAAATAGAAAAAAGATACATAGCATATTGGTCCTGTACGCACAGAACGAAAAAACTTTGCATTCAGTGCGTTACCGGACGAATACGACTTGTCTGTGCATGTCCGGTATCGCACTGGTGGCGAGGGCGTATTTATTAGTGAGGATCTGATTTTGTTAGACGTTTGTCGACATTTGTTCATAATGAAGCGCTCCCGAAAAATGCTTGCACGTGTTTTCGAAGAACTACGACGATATTAAGTCCTCATAAAAAAAAAGTACCATAGCTTAGATAAAATTACAAAAAGAAGATAAATCAGACTTTTCTATCAGGAATCACGCAAAACAATGACTAGCCGGGAAGCTGACAAAAGGTACCAAAAGTTAAATTGATGTGTTTTGAGTGTATGAAAGTTTTTTGTCTTGCCTGTTTTAATAAATGTCATAAAAATATTGTTAACTAATTTTCTTTATAAATAAAAATAATATCGATAAATATTTGTTTTCTTATTAACATCACTACCTGCTCATCGACTATTTGAAAGTTTTTACCACTTTAGGTGCGCTACATGACATTTAAGTCCGGTAAAACGTTTATATCTATAAATGTAAAATTACTTGTCCAATTCTACAACCAAGAGACACGAATATAGTTCAAGGTTTTTAGATACTGATAAAAGTCAAAAAAAATCCAGAAAGTAAAAACTTAATGAGAAATAGAAGTTTGAAAAAAAATGGAGTACCGGACATAATAGTCTTGTTCCGCACTAGAAAAAATTACAGTACATGGCAATATCGTCTTGTACCGCACCAGTGGAAATATTGTATTTTTGAGCTACGCAGTGAACGTGTTAATAAGCATTAATCCTTATAAAGGGTAAACATCCTTAATGTTAATATGGAATGTTAACCAATTTTCATGCACGCAATTAATGCAAATTGAAACATCTAAGAGAAGTTTTGATAACTGTGAAATTATGTCTCTTTCATTGCTCAAAAACCAATTACACTGTTTAGAATAAATTATAGCACTATGATTGCCAGAGTTATGCTGCTATCAGCTACAAGCTATATTATATTAAAATGTTAAATTTAAAAATAAGAATAGTACTCTAAAGGCTATTAACAGAATTTTGTAAACGAAAATATTTCAAGATTTTGTAACCATGCCCGTCTTCCTGGTTCACTGAATTGATTATATTTTAGTTGGTAATATTGTTGTTCGACCTGTTCCTTGTCTGCGAAGATTGGATCCAGTTTCATGGAAACGCTGGAGTACTCGGTGTAGTAGGCTGGAGTACTCGATGAGCTGTAAGAAAGAGTCACACCAATAGTTCTCGCTGTTTTTCGCTGACTGTTCCCAACTTCAAACATCATCAGAATCCTGGTACATTGAAGGCAAGAAGACACCATATTTATAACTTTTTTATTGCTTAACTAAAACAAACGGGAAACAATTATTTTTTTTTTGATGATTTTTCTTTTTTGAGATTGATTTGAATTTTTGATACTCATCCTTATACTTATATAAGGATAATAAAGTTTCAGCCTTATAGTCTGTGTATTGTTTATTTAGTAGGTTTCTTCAGTCACCTCTACATGAATAGAGAGCTGTATTTAGCTTAGCAGTAAGAACACTAGTAGATAAAAAGAAATATTCCTATGAAATTCAAATAAACTGATGAGTATTAAGTAATGTCCAAGTCCTTAAATTTGTTTGAATAATAGGATCATCTGCCAAAGGCAGGAGGGTCATTTTCAATTGAGTGGCTATTTAACCCAATTTAATTTGTGTTTACACTTCATCTCAATGCATAGAAAAAAATAGCACAAACAAATTATCATGGACTTTTTTACCACGCAAATGTCTATAAAAATTTGTATATGATTTTTTAATATTCTGGAAAGTTTGTACTATCACTATTTTGCAATTAAAATATGCCAAAATATATTATAAAATTAAATACATCAATGTAAAGCGTAAATGTAGGTACTGGGTGTAAAGTTATTTGAATCTGATACTGAGGGTGGTGAACTGTGTTATTTGGGACATAATGAATCTATAATATTTATGCGATCATTTTAAAGTAACTTTTTTCCAACAAAAATTTATTCTGACTCGTTTTCAATTTATTCAGTAGTTTAGCCGTGGTGCTCGGTCAAGATACAGACAAATACAGGGTTCGGCACTCGAAGTGTTACTAATTATTCGTTGCCATAGCAACTAAACTGTTTACAGTATGGCGCCCATTTTTTCACATTCCTGTCTATTGTATTGTTAATACGAACCCTGTATATATTGAAAAAAAAAAAAAACATCCTACCATTAAGAATCGACTATTATTTAGTGTCCTACAGAACTGTTGGAAACTGTCAAAATATATTCAATGTATTTAATTGTAACAGCTTTATTCTAAGAGTCGATGAAAGGAAAACAACGACTTTTCCAAAACAAGCTTTGAGCGCAAGAATGTAGCAATGTAAATATTAGCACCAGTGTAATATCTTGTTTCTCTTCTTAACCATGTCAGGAAGGGAAGTTTGAATTTTAAAGGATATAACAAGATGTTTGCCGTCGCGAAACGTATAATGTTAGCTTAGTAACAAGTCGACTAAAGAAAGGCAATTTATCATATATTTTGACATTAGATGCGCTTATGAGAACAGCTTAAAATAAAAATTATATACTGCTACAAACTCAACAAACTGATTTTTTTTCTTTAAATCTAAATACAGAATTTTTTTGGAAACAGCATATCAGATAAGTCTAATAAATAAACAAGAAAGCAAATATTATATGCTCAAGGCAACCCTGAAATGCTTGAATCTATATGTTTTTCAAATTTTATCTATACTAATATATAAAGCTGAAGAGTTTGTTTGTTTGTTTGTTTGTTTGTTTGAACGCGGTAATCTCTGGAACTACTGGGCCGATTTGAAAAATTCTTTCACTGTTAGATAGCCCATTTATCGAGGAGGGCTATAGGCTATGTATCGTCACGCTAAGACTAATAGGAGCGGAGTCCACGCCGACGAAGTCGCGCGCAGAAGCTAGTATTTTATATTTTTCTTTTATTTTCAAATATTTTCTTAGTATTATAAAATATTCTGAATAAATATCAGATGTAAGGGTTCTATAAAACTACCAATTGGTAAGCCAGCAAAGTAATAGGTAAATAATTAACTCAAGAAAATTATTTGTGGAAAACTATTATATATATTAATTTATATTTAGTCATAAAATAAAATTTACAATCGCGACATTAATCTATTTTTGTTAGATTGTTAAGTTGCGCCTCTTATTTCAATACAATAATGATAAGGATACTCGTTATAGCTACCCACCCACTAAAATTATTGTAAACTGTAATAATTTGTGGTTCCTCTACGACCTTCTTTCACTTTTAACTATTCTTTTTAAGAAAATTGACATTGATTTGATTTTGTATGACTAATATATAATCTTAGAGGACTTCTAGAGCGTTTTGTGTTTAAAACTAAATATTAAACGAAGCTTGTCAAAATCCATTAGGGTTAAAACTACAGCTTCTTTTGATTGTAAATTTTGTTTTGAAATTTTAGTGGAAATCTTTTCTGTGATTCTTTTCTTTATAACAAGACACAACTCCACATTATATGAGCTCAGAAAGGTTCTATAACTTGACGAGAACGAAACAGGTCAATTAATCAAGTATAGTTTCTCTCAGCGACTCTAGTGAAATGAGTTTCCCTGGTCTAGTAGAATGACTCTTGTAAGATGAGATTCTGGTAAGACTGATTAAGTGAGTTTTTTTATCGTGTGTATAATGGGGAGCGTCTGAGGAATTCTCTGCAATGGTGATGTCGATTGTCGTCACGTTTCTACAATTGCATCCTTCGCCGCACGACTAGGTATTATCCACGCCGCTTGGATGTCAGCTGGTTTACATTCAACGTAAGGGCTTCGCGTTCTTATTTTTCGTGCACTTTTGAACTTCCTTCCTTTTTTTCCTTCTTTGGGTTTTTCCGAGCGCTACAATTAGCACAATTGGCGCAACACACTCGCAATTAATCTGATATTGCAACTCTCTATGAGTGGTGGTAGCCATTTTATATCACACTAGCTTCTGCGCGCGACTTCGTCGGCGTGGACTCCGCTCCTATTGGTCTTAGCGTGATGACACATAGCCTATAGCCTTCCTCGATAAATGGGCTATCTAACACTGAAAGAATTTTTCAAATCGGCACAGTAGTTCCAGAGATTACCGCGTTCAAACAAACAAACAAACAAACAAACAAACAAACAAACAAACAAACAAACTCTTCAGCTTTATATATTAGTATAGATTGTACCATCCACTCTTTTGCTCTCCTTATAATAAAAATACTGCAAAGACAACCCACATCTGTAAAGTCTATTATTGAAAAATTAATAACATGTATTGAATAATGTCTCTGTCAGCATAATATTTTAGTACTATAAAAAGGTTTTTTTATATTCTAAAAAATAGCTCTCATTTTTTCCAACCCAAATATTTTAGGATGATATCAAAATTATTGTATGTGACATATCAAAAAGAACCCTTTAAATAAAGGCCTGTTACATTTTTCATTTGCAAATTCACGTAAAGATAAGAGGCGGGTATGACCCAAAAAAGTCACATTCACAAAAAGCCACTGTAATGAAGAAAACTTTGAGCAGATTTTAATTAATGTCTAATTTTTAATGTTGTAGGCTTAAATACAATTTTCACAATTAAACGGCTTTGTTGTGTTTTTATATTTGTATGCTTATATTGTAAAATCTAGTACTATTTTAAAGATAAAACCATCAATATATTGTTATAACTTAAAGTAATTTGTATCAATAATCTACTACTATTTGATTTAGGAAAGAGTTTTTAATTTTTAAGCTTCAAGGGACTGCGTTTTGCTTAAATAGGTTTATGTATAATTTATGAAGGTCGTTAGTTTATATAGATTAATCAAATATCACTTTAGGGGTAAAACATTGATTAAGCAATTATAGTACTAAGACTTTGCTGTGTGGTTGCGGCAATTAAGAATATAGCCACCCCCTCTCCTCCCGTGGGTAACGTAAGAGGCGACTGAGGGATAACACAGTTCCACTACCATCCTTGGAACTTAAAAAGCCGACCGATGGCGGGATAACCTTCCAACTGCTGGCTTTCAAATACACATGCCAAAGACGGACAGCGGCGTCTTCGGTGCGACAAAGCCAGCCCTGCGGTCACCAACCCGCCTCTCCAGCGTGGGGACAAAACACATGAATTCACGCTGTTTTGGCGTGAACTTGGGGAGGCCTATGTACAGCAGTGGACTGCGATAGGCTGAAGTGAGTATTAAGAAATAAAACGCCATTAACTGTATATATTGTAAGTAAGCCAGTGGAATATTTATTGATGTAGGTTTAAAATAAATAATGTATTGAAAAAAGCTTTTTCTTCACTTATCGGCAAAGTTATTTTGTTCGATAATTATTTTTAATGAGAGTTTAGTTTTTAATTTTTTTCAATCTTTTATTTTCTACTTTATTGAAATTTTAATTGCGAATTAAAATTTTAATTGTAAAGACAGTAGAAGTTATGTATATAGCCATTAAGACAATTTATGAAACTGGTCAAGTTTATAATTATGATTAAGGTGTAAGGATAAATGACCGTAATCCTCGCGTGTAGGTAGAACAAGAAAATTATTATTTTAAAATCGTTTGAGGCTTTCATAGTATGTAGTCTCATAGTAGCCATATAACAAATAAATAAAATTGGAGTGTCTGTTTGTAATATTAAAATAATCGCTTTTTACTAAATGCATAATTATGAATGTATACACGGTACAAATACCAAAATAACATTTTTTAAAAAATTTTGTCTGTCTGTCTGTTTGTTCCGGCTAATCTCTGAAACGGTTAGACCGATTTTGACGGGGCTCGCACTGGCAGATAGCTGATGTAATAAGGAGTAACTTAGACTACTCTTATTTAAAAAAAAATATTTAATTTATAGCTCTGCGAACTAAACAATAACTATTTTGTTAAATTCCACGCGGAAGAATTTGTGCGCACAGCTAGTATTTTAATAGTTTGAGTGTGAATATTTGCAGAAAAGCTCAAAAAGGTAATAAATGAAACTCGTTGAAATAACACGTAAAACATTTTTATTTACAAAATTTATTCACAGTTTCGAGCTAAATATTGCATAATATTTAATAATAATAGTTTAATGGAACTTTACGCATTTGATGTATTACAGATATTTTAAAATCTTATCAATAATTTTTAATCTACGATATTGCAATAAATTTACAAAGGCATATTTACAGTTATAATTAAATTACACAACAAGTATTAATAAAACTTATATTCGATGAAATTTTAAACGTTACACGATTTTTCACGTGTTAACGTTTTTTGATGTATGTGTGTTTCATGATGCGTAGTATAACTTTAACATGACGTGTTTTTTTTGTAGTTTAAATTGACACAAAATTAGTAGTAAATAGAAATTTCATTCGACTGTCGACATTTATAATTCATATCGCTGCGTCATGAACGAGTTATGCAATATTGATGACGTTATCAATTACTGCTCTGATTTAACTTCCCACAGTTATTATGTATGCATGTTTCATATTTACATCGTTAACGTAATATATTTCGACAATATTGTGCGAGAACTGAGTTGACAATTACTTGACTGTTGTATTCATATACACTGTAGCCTAGTAGGAGCAGCCTGTAGGGAGCCTTCGAAAAATGGTGCAATAAACAACTGACAGTGATCGCTCTGAGACGTAGAGTTTTTATTGCATATCGAAACAATAAATCAAATATTATGTATAGCTTTTGGATGTGGGTTTCCAAAAAGATTTGAACTAAAATATGTTTCTTAACTGTCGTTCGTATGTCACAGCCTATGAAATGGAATGTGGATAACACACGAACTTAAACCACGTGAATATAACTGTAACGTTAACTTTTTAGTTCATTCATTTCGCTTAGAAATTAGTATTGAATGTACATAATATTATGTATTGAATATACATATATATTAAATATAAATATGTACGAAATTTCACTATTTCTGTTAAAATAAGTCAGATCATTAGATATCTTTATAATACCGAAAAGTACATTTTCAAAATTTACGTTAATGTATTTAGAGTATAATTCGTCTTTTTAAACTATACAAAGCCTTTGACAAGCTGAGACGTAGATACGATACTCTATTGTTTGGATACTGATTATTTTATAGAAATCGTGTACCGAATATGACTGAGATTTGATGTTTTCTTGATATACATATATTTTAATTAAGAAATGAACATGCCAAGTTTACAGAATTAAAATAATTGACCTGTTATTTTGCAAATTAGCTAAAATTTAAACAATCGTAGAGATATACGTTACGATTTCTAAAGGATAAAATTAGTACCTACTATCAAAATATAAAGCAAACAAATTTGGAAATATATATATTTCTACTAACATATAACTTTAGTTATATGTTATTATAAATACATTATTGATTTGTATTATAACTAATTATTAAATTGGTCAAGATAATATTCTTGAACGGTATTAATAGTTTAAACAAATGTGATATGATGTCGCATACAATTCTCTACTTTAATTATATCAACATTATCTTATTTTTACAATTTCATTCTTCCAATACTAATAAGTACATTCCAAACAGACCTTTTTTTCATGTCAATATCGAAACCGACAAAGAGATATGGAAAACAGAGCTTTTTGATCTTTTTTTTCTTGTTAAATATTTGACATTCTCTTTAGGAATGCAATTGAATGTTGAAATCGTCGAACATTTAATTAAATCATAATGAAAATTACAAATACAACAAGAGTAAAAAGGATATCCATTACACATATTCACGATATGAAAATTTTATTTGTTCGTAATAAATTAGAGACGTCTCTGACTAAGATAATCACATTTTAATATAGAACAAAATTAATGTAAATTGTTTAGTGTAACGTATTTTTTTTTTGTTTAAAATTTCAACTATAAGCTCTGTATAAGAAATGTTATGGAACTGTGAGTAAAGTGTCTAATTAAAAATGTAAATTTTTTAATTTCATAAAGACTATTTTATTGAACGGATATTTATTTTATTTGTAAACTTCTATATTAACGTACATTTACATTATATATCCAGCCATGTTTTTACAAATACCCAGTTTGATATTTATGTAATATGTTAGTATAATTTAGTTAAACAAAATACTATAAACAAGTAAAACCATTTTACGTTGAAGTTAAAACCTTACTATAACTAACTACTTTTGATATTTACTCTAATTTTATTTATTTCTTATACTTAACGATCCTTCAAGGTTACATTAATTTCATAATCTTTAATAATAAGATATAATTACAAAAAGAACGTAATGATAATCAACATCCATGAAAAAATCCCCAATCTTTATATCATTGTATTCAAATAAAAATAATGTAAATATAAATTAATCACATGTAACAGATGCAGTACTCTAACAATACCAATCAGTTTTAAGATAAGTTATTATTTAATCAGACGGTAAATATTATAGTAATTCGTTTTTATTATTTAATAACTAATGTCATTATTAAATTTATAATGCATCTTATGCCTTTACAATTCCTTAATTTATAGGTCATCTATATATGAAATGAATGTACTTATTTTTAATGAAATGATTTTTCATTTGAAAACTTTGGGACGAATATGAGATGAAGGTTTGTATGATGTCGTCGAGTTTGTGAATCCTTAGTATAAGTATGATTAAGATAAGTGTGTTGCTTGGAGAGTTTTGGAGAGCATTACTCTGCATAGCTGCCGGCCGCTCGCCGTTGAGGACGTGTACGACCACAGACGCGGAATCTGACAAAGAAAAATTTCCATTAACTTATATGATTATATCTTTAACTAACAGTACGATTATTATTAATTAAAAATAAATTTTCCAAAAAATAATCGCACGACTTTGATGACAACTTTAAACTGGAATAATTTTACCCAAACAATTAAACAATGTTTGTGTTTTGACAGCTTTAAAACAAGATGATAATCTAAACATTGTTTTTTTTATTTTCGTGTCGCTAAAACTATCAAGAGCTAGAATCATCAAAAATTCGTCAATGAACATATAGGTAGATACGTCGCGTAAATAAAATCTTTATGTTTTGGAATTATAAATAGGAATATATGTACGTAATGTTAATTCTGTGTATCGTATTTCATCATAACATTATGTTAAGTTATATATTGTATAATATCATTTAATTATTAAATATTACAATTAAATTAAATTTACAGTTCTCCGTTCTCCTGAATATAGACTTAATGAAAATGACTGTCTCATCCTTTAAGAAGAGTGATTTTCAAGTAGCTTAACCTCGAAATCTCGATGCAAATTTAAGTGCTGAATTGTAATTTACGAGTATTTTGTCCCGCGGCGAGATGAACGTTGCGGACGAATTTTAAGTGAGATTAAATATTTCTTTTAGTACTTAGATAGCATGATGATTCTTGATAAATACGTACGTCTTGAGTATTATCTCGCTTTCTTATTCTTGGAATATTTTTCTCTTTATATTGCTCTCAATTTATATTTAATGTGTAAGTATTTTGAAATTATTGTATTAATTGTTGGCACAAATAAAATTGTAGTTATTGGTAAGGCGTTGTTTGCACAATGAATATGCAACTGTAACATATCAACTATATTATACTGGATTTTTAGCAACTTTGTTACTTTAGCGCAACATCTTATAAACATAATATTTACAGAATACATCTCTTATCTTAAAAATAGTCACTATTTTTAGTCGGTGGCTTATAATTTGTAGTTACAGAGTACTGCGCGACGATCAGCAAGCAACTGATACGCGCATGTTGATTGATTTTCCCGCTGATATCACTGGTTAGTTTATATTAATGTTAAAACTGTTGTACACGTCCATATCCGTATCGCGCCTGTAGACAAGTGGCATAAAAGCTAAATAGAATTCTCAATGTATGGGAATGACATTAGCTTTCGACATATAATTTGAGCCAACGAATAAGCTAGTGTCATTCCCATACATTGAAAATTCTATTCTGTTCTATTTGTTTAGATTTTATGCCTCTTGTCAATGGGCTCTGAAAGTTTCAAAACTCTTACCCGAACTACTAGGTGCACAGGTATAGTTGCCGGAGTCTCTAGGTGATGCTCGTGCAATCAGCAGACGACTGGTACGCGTACGCTGCTCAGTCTCTACGCTGATGCCACCGCGTTGCGCGTAGTTCACCACATTGGCACCGCGATACCAGTAGATAAAACTGGAGACAGAACTGTTTATTGTTTATTCAAATTTCTTTTTCATAAGCTACATACATTACTTCATAGTAATGTAAAATTTACGAATTTTTATAAATTTATGCAATATCAGTATAAATTATGAAGAGATTTTAATTATTACTTTTAATAAATAAATATCAAATGGTTACGTTTAGTTTTGAAAACTATGAAAATCCAAGATAAAATTTACGTATGGCAGAAATCGCCAGGGATTAATTCAATCATCTTAACAAGTATTCAATTCTACAGGGACCACCAGATCGACTGAAGTCAATTACATTTTACAGTAATAAAAATATGATGTCATCGTAACATGAATTTTATATGAAATATAACAGAATTGCACTTATGTAAATTGAAAATAAATAAGAAAGAAACGTTATCTGACACAGTTTTCATCATTTTCCTTTTATGATGCATGTCATAAAAATCTTTTATTTATTTAGACTAAGAATATTTTAAAGAATTTAATAATTTATTACAGTAAGAATATATTATCGAAGGATTAGTAAAACCAATAATTACCTTGGTGGATCGGGCGCGTGTCTGGCGATGCATGTTAAATTAATATCAGAACCAGCACGTACAAATAGCTCAGGACCAGACAGGATCTCGGCCTTTGAGACTGCAACAATAACATCTAATTTGAAAACAAATTCAATGAGATTGCTAACTATATCGATATCTCAAAAGTATCCAGGTGACAAACAAAACACTTAATATAAGTACCTACTTATTTGAATATGTGAATATTACTACTAATACTTTTAACGTAAACACGTCTTTAAAATTATTTCAATGATGGGAGACATTTTATTATATTATTGTATGCTTGCAAACGAAAAAAAAAACTACTTTAATTTACATAGACAAGTAATAAAATGTGGTTATTAGTATTAACTTCGCGCTTGCCAACTTTCTTTGAAAATATAATTTTAACTATATATTGAAAATATATTTTTAAAGTGCAATAAAGAATCACGATCACGATTCAGCCTGTAATATCCCACTGTTGGGCATAGGCCTCTTCCCCAATTATTTAATAAAGAATAAAATAATTTAATAATAATAATAAACTAAAATTAAAAAAAATTACTTTAAAAAACAAGCTTGTCTTCAAATCATAAATTTTAAATATATATTTTTTTCTTTATTAATAAATTTTTCCTTTGCTTTTCGCGAGATTTAAGTACCTACTCGTATTTACTTAGTTTGAAAATTTTAAAAATTAAAATTAATCAGATCGACTTATAATTACCCTGTTATTTAGGTAAATCTTGCGACAAGTTTTTCTTATACTATTAAACGAGCAATTATTGCAGCTTCGAGTACTCTTTCTTCTATATAATTTTTTTTTCTGTGAAATTTAGTATGCAGCGGATTTTGGGGGAGAAAATTGATCTAGCTAGGATTCATTTAAAAAAAATCTCTTTTTATCCCTGTTTTTAGGTAATGAAAAAATATCATTAGAATACAAAGCTAAAATTCGCAATTGATAATAACGGTGTAATAGCTCAGGTGGGAAATCGGTAGCTCGGGCTCAACCGATAAGACCATGGTTCAAATCCGTCTCCAATCTATTATTTTTTTTTCTAATTTCACTCTTGATTTTTTATGTAAATAAAAATAAAATATAAAAATACCGAAAAAAAAAAACAAAAAAAAATACTAAAAATACCGAGCTAGGCTCGGTCACCCAGGTACTAACATTTAAATTGTGTAATGACTTCATATATTGATAGTAAAAGTTACTTTATTCTTTTTAGAGCATTTAAATAAAAACTTGTTTTATAAAAGGTTTTTTTTTTTACTTTTTTTTTCTTTTTAATTATCACTGGACAGGTTTGTCAGTCTGGTATTATTAATAAATCGTTTCATTTGATATTCATAATGTAGGAAAGCATTAAAAACGTAGTCTGCTATCTTAAGAAGTCTGCCATATTGGATTTAAAGTAACATTACTTTATTTACAAGTTACTCTCAGCAAGCTCTTTCAATTGATACCCATATTGTAAAACAACATAAAAACTTAATCTGTCATATTTAGAAGTCCGCCATACTGGATTTAGAATAATGTCACTTTATTTTTCGAGTTACTCTTAACAAGATCTTCATTTGATTGCCATATAAAAAGCAAAAAAAAAAAAAACTTAGTCCGCGCTCTATAGAAGTCCGCTATATTGGATTTAGTGTAATGACACTTTATTTTTTGAATTATTCTTAGCAAACTCTTTCATTTGATAGGTAGGTATATTATAGGAAAGCATAAAAAAGTAAGTGTACCATCCTTAGAAGTCCGCTATTTTGGATTTAGAATAACTACGCATTATTTTTCGTATTACTCTCAGCAATCTCCTTCCATTTGGTACCCATTTTGTAGGAGTACATTAAAAACAACTACTCAGCAATCTTGCGCGTAGATGCCATGTTCAATTTAGAATGACCTCAAATAGCTAAACATGCATCGTCATACAAACTAAAGGTGAATACTAAACTTCATCTTAATCGGTTAAAGATATATGCTTCAGAGTTGCAAACTTCCATCCTAACAAACATACATAGTAAGGTAAATAAAAGCTTTTAAAAATGAAAATTCAACTACGCATTATTTTGGATAAATCAAAAACCACTAGCCAAAAAATACTGCCAATTTAAGAACCTTCTCCTTTTTATGTAGTCGGGTGAAAAGTTAAGTACAAAAATTACTCCGTTTTATAGTTCTAGACCGCTCCGATCGCTCTGAACAGCAGTTTGTGGTTTTGATTTCCTCTCGGGATGGATAAATGTCCATTTATTTTAACAAATATTTCTTACCGGTATTGATGTCTGTCGTTTTGAGTCTCACCACCGTGCCTCGGAGAACATGTTAAGCTGTCGGTCCCGGTTGTTATCACATACACCTGATAACGATCGTTACTCATAGTAGGGACCATATCCACCAAACCAATATGGAGCAGCATGGTGGATTAAGCTCCGGTTTTTCTCCTACATGGAGAAAGATGCCTATGTCCAGCAGTGGGATGTTACAGGCTGAATCGATGTAGTATAATTAAAGGATCAAAGAATTTATTACGATATTGTTAAGCATTGTGTGCGTCGGAAGGAGAAGCACCGCCGTTTTGACATAATTTTGCGGTGTATCGAGATTTCCTTTCAGTATAACTTTTGTTACTTAAAGTGGAGAAAGCACGAATGACCAGAAAAGCAACACGTCATCAGAAATTACTGCCAGACATTGTCTGAGAAGGGACTGTCTAAGCTTTTATAATAGAACAAGCTATGAAGTACGAGTATTGGCGTCATGTTATCAGTGAAATTTCAAATTACCGGGTTTAACGTTACTGGGCTTACGTTAAGAGTATGCATTCCATAACTGACGTTCAAATTTTTGTGGTTGGCAAATCGGAAATTGTATGGTTTCAGTCACTAATTAATGTAAATGCTTAGTTTATCAAATTATACAAGAGTTAAATAGAATTGAAAACTGCTATATTTTAATTGGTTCAGTGAATTAAGTGTGATTAATTATTCATTTTACTGATATGATTTTCTGAAATTAATTCCAAAATACGTAATTAACAAATACACTCTATATCACTCAACTGGTTTCGCAGAGGTTTACCTACGCGAGTAATATTAAATGTTATGCAGTTATTTAATAACAATCCTCAAACATTTTTTATGGTTACTTGAGAAATTCTCAAGCTAACAGAAGTATTGTAACATAATACATACATACATACATACATATAATCACGCCTCTTTCCCGTAGGGGTAGGCAGAGACCACTTCTTTCCACTTGCTACGATCCTTACATACTCGTTTCGCTTCGTCCACTTTCATTATTCCTTTCATACATGCTCTTCGGTTTAGGGTACTCTTGACCTGGCCTTTTATTAGGACGTCCCTAATTTGATCTTGAAACGTCCGCCTAGGTCTACCCCTTCCAACACTTCCATTCACACTCGCCTTATACACTTTTTTCGTCAATCGTTCTTCACTCATTCTCTCGACGTGGCCGAACCATCTCAGCATCCCTTTCTCAATTTTTGTCACTACATCTTCTTTCAGACCACATCGTTTCCTTATCTCACTATTTCTTATCCTGTCACTCAGATTAACTCCTATCATACTTCTTAACGCTCTCATATCAACTGCATTTATTCTGCTTTCATGTTTCTTCTGCCATACCCAACTTTCACTTCCATACATGAGTGTCGGAACCAACACCCCCCTATGCACAGCCAAACGAGCCTTGTTAGACACCTTTCGACTGCTCATAAGGGAGTGCAAAGCTCCATTCACCATGTTTCCTGCATTCACTCTTCTTTCAATATCACTCTCACACTTTCCATCTCTTGTAAACTTTGAACCCAGATATACAAACTCATTCACCTGTTCTATTTGTTCATCCCCAATCACGATATTGCAATCTGTCACTGTCTCATCTCTTTCAAACACCATCACTTTCGTCTTCTTTACATTCATCTTCATTCCCTTTCTAACAAAAGCTCCATTCATAGCAGTTACCATCTCCTGTAACTCCTCGGCCGAGGACGCAAGTAATACTTGGTCATCAGCATAGAGAAGACATTTGACGAGTAACTCATTAATTCTCAACCCACTTTCATTCTCTTTTAGCTCTGCCAAGCAATAATAATCTGTAACATAATAATCTATATTTATAAAAGAGAAAGGTTACTCATCACGAAATCTCAGAAACTATAACACATACAAACTTAAAATTTGGCAGGTAGGTTCCTTATAGGGAGTAGACATCCGCTAAAAGCGGATTTTACAAAACTCTACCCCTAAAGGGGTAAAACGGGGGTTGGAAGTTTGTACGAAAGTCCTGTTTTTGAAGTAAGAGACTTGAAATTAAAAATGTATGCTCTATAGATGGTGTGGAAGTGTACTAATAATGTATTTTTAGAAATTAACCCCCTTTTGAGGTTAAAACAGGGGATGGTAGTTTGTATGAAAGTCTAATGTTTTTATCTTTATTTTTCCTTCCATTAGGTAGGTATTTAGCTTTTTCGAATATAATTAAAAATTATGTGCAAATAACTAACTCACTACTCAACTAAGTCGCGGGCGGCCGCTAGTATTCCCCTAAACCTTGATACTGGTTAGTTCAACGTGTACCGGTTTGAGTATTTCTTATACGTGTAATATCAATCGAAGATCTCAAGAGGTAAATACATATATTTCCGACTTCCATCGAAAAACTTCATGAATCTTATAGAATACCGTTCTGTATTGGTAAAGCTCACTTGAAATACTCGTAATTACAGTAGCAGAGTTATAAGCCACTTTCTAAACTTTTCTGTGATCAAATAAAGTAGCGAAAAAAAAAACGAAACAAAAATACATAATAAAAAGTTGATATTGGTTTTTTAATGAGTATCTCTTTAGTATGTTTAGGAAAACAAAGAAAAACAAAACTATTTTTAATCATATGACCAGAGGTTTTAAAATTGAATTAAAAAATTGTACTAAAATAATTATGCTAATTTAGTTAGCACTTTATATACGAGTACTTTAGTTAAAGTTTAGTTTACTTTAGTTTGTTTTATATTTTCATTTTGCGGAGCTTGATATCGTGTGAAATTGTGAATGTCTTGTTATCCCGATTTTAAATAATTTTAGTAATAAAAATAACCATGTTAATTTAAAATCTTATTCTATTGTTTATTATTTAAAATAATTTCAGTGTGGTAGATCTCGGATGTAATAAACGACTACAGTTCATCAGGTCACATATTGTGCGGTGTACGATGAAATTTTATAGAGAACAGAAGTAGAAGCATAAGAACGGAAGTAGTAGGAACTCATTGCGCCTTTGCCCATTTTAATCCTACTATTACTATCTATTTGATGATGCGTTGGCGTAGCGGCTAAAGTGCTGACTGTTGCGCTTGCGTTTGCTTTTGCTTAAATCCTACAAGCGACTGTTAAGGGTAAGGTGTTTATTTATTTATTACAACTGTTGAGTCCGTTAAGGTCAACAAAATTTGAAAGAATACACTGCTAGGTTTCTCACTAACTCTGGGTAGCTTGAGGACTTACCACATCTCAGCAGAATCACATTCCTTGGTTACTGATTTATAAATATTTATATATTTACTGATTTTTACTTGGACTTTATATATTTACAGATTTTTACTTGGATTCTACGACTTCTATATTGTATTTTTTGCAACATAGAATCTCAGCTTAGAAGTACCTTAAAAATTCACACATAAACGTTAGGATAATTGGAATTCAAATTGTAAAATTGTATTTTTATCGGACTTCAAAAAAGAGGAGGAACGTTGCATTTCAACTTGATTTTTTAGATATTTTGATGACAAGTTTTAAATTCGAAAGCTGGTTCTTGTTGTGTGGTTTTGTTTAAATTTGAGCAAGATCTAATCAGTATTTTTTGAGTTATTAGATTAGATAATCAGGTATGTTGTCGATTTTCCTTTTATTTGAGAACAAAGACAAATATATGCCAAGACTTGGTTTTGTGGTCAAAAGAAAATGTTGACATTACGTTTATTCCAATGAACAATCTTCGTAATATAATATAATTTCGTAATATCCCGGTAACAATAGGGACAGTTTCAATAAAGACATTAATATCAGGGTTATTCAAGTTTGAAAATTTTAGCTGAACAAGGCACTCTTGACCTTGCCTTGCTGGGTATTGGCTTCTTGTTGGTATTTAGTATATTTATTAGCTCTGATGCTTTTAAATCACCTTGAACATATGAGAAGATTTTAACTGGTTCGTAATAACAATTTTTTTTTTGTATAACTAGGTCGGCAAACAAGCGTACAGTTAACCTGATGGTAAGCGATTACCGTAGCTTATAGACGTCCGTCGGCAATACCAGAAGCATCGCAAGCGCGTTGCCGACCCTATCCTCAATTCCCGCCAGGACCTCTGGTCATCTTACTCACCAACAGGAACACAACTTACACAACACTGCTTGAAAGCAGTATTATTTAGCTGTGATCTTCTGTAAAGTCGAGGTACTACCCTCGTTGGGCTGCTCCATATTTAGAGCAGGAAATTTCCTGCTGTGCCCTACCTCAGTTACAATAAAAACCATAAATAATATTAAGTAGGATCGCAACAAAATGTTATATGGAAAACATGCTAAGTCGAAAGGTAAAGGGATGTAATAAAAAATAAAAAAAAAAACAATTGGTCTATATTCTTACCACGCATCAATATTTGATTTAAATTCTAATAATAAAATATTATACAATACAAAAATATAGTTTTTTTAATATCTATTCTTAGTTTTAACACTTTATTAATTTTTTACTAAATTAAGTTCCTGTATAATATATTTGAAACATTAGTAACTTCTCGTATGAGAAGTATCGGATGTATATCCGATAGAGAATAAGGAATAAAGATTATTTTTACCATTCATTAAATTACACGATTTATGTGTGGTCAAAATGTAGACATCAAAGACTGTAAAAAAAAAAAATACTGAAAATAATTAGTGTCCAAAAATCTTTAGTGCACAAAGTGAGATATGTTACACTTTGTCAATTTTATTATAAAGCAAGGCAAAAGGAATATGCTATGTTTCAGACAATGTAATGAAAACTAATTATATTCAATAGAACAACATTATACAAATCTTTCGATTTTAAACATAAAATTCGTTATTTTAAAATAGACAGTTACAGTTATTAAAACCGAAATTACTAATCATCGTTAGTTTTAACTACCCACCTACAACTGTGAGCCAAAAGGAGAGACTGATCTTGGGTTCAGTCGATACTTGGCACTCATAAGCACCGGAGTCTCTTGGTTGTGCATGCGCAACTCTCAGTGTCCACTCATCTGAGTCATCGGTGTGTAGAGCTGCGAATCGTGCGTCGCTGCTGTATGTGTGAACACCCACAGTGAGGATGTGAAGGTCGCGTTTGCGTATCCACGATACCTGAGAACAGAAAAAAGGTGTACTTTTAGAACTAATTAACATGATGACTAATATCCAGGACGCCCGGGTAGGCAGTCCTAGACCGTATGTCGGACTCAGCATTTGGGGTGCCACTACCGCACTAAACCCCCTGTGGGAGCCTTCAGCCGCTTTAATTGGAGGATTGCGGATCTACAGGCAACAGGATCCCTCCAGCGACAGGCTGGCCTCGGCGAAAAGGCCAGACTTCTATAGTTAATATTAACTTATTAGAATTAATATCTATTTAAGAAATACTGTATGAAAAGGACTTAATTGGTGTACTCAAAATATTTTAGTGTACAAAGAAGGGGGGTACGCAATTGCGAAGAAAATAACCAATTTCTTCATACATTCAAAAATCAGCACCTAAGAGTTAGTCATTATGGGGAATCAATGCGTATTTTACTATAATCGATAACAAAAATGTTTGTATTCATTAAAAAACAACCGAAGTAAATATACAATACTAAGCCTACGAGTACAATTTTATTTGAAGTGAAAAAAAAAACATTCATTTCAACACTTGTCAAATAACGGTCTCTCGCATCATAGTATGGAAAAATCATAAAATCAGGTAGGTAAAATGTTTGCCAACCCGTTATGCAGTAGCAGTGTAGTTTGGGCTCCAATCCATCTCCTGTGTGATGTACGAGATCTTTGCCGAGTGATTGTTTTTTACTTTAATTACTTCTTATTATAAATCTAGTAAAATTTATTTGTAAACAACGTCTACAACAAGAACAATGAGAGAACTGAAGCAAACATTCAAAGGAATTACCCGGGACATTATAAAAATAAATCATTGTCATTTTGGATTACCATGTTTTGCCAAACCGGTTTTAATTACATTGTAGCATTTTATTGTTTAACCAATTACAGGGAACATTCGTAATTTATACTGTTTTATCACTTATTTATTGTTTGTGTAAGCGTTCAGAATCTACTGTGTTTATTTGTAGTGTTATTTCGGTAACTATAAATGGATAACAAGATAGTAATAGTAGTTTTTGTTGTTTAAGAATAAGAAAAGCAAAAGTAATTTATTGTATTACAATTTAATCATTCTTTTACATCAAGAAAATAATAGAATAGTTTATTTCTTTTATTTGCCAAATTATTAGACGTTTGTGATATACTAGTTCATTTCTTTATGAATTCGGGTAAAATTAATCTGAATACTCAAAAGTTTTAAAATATCGTTGTGAGATACAAATAAAATAAAAAATAAAGATGCAAAGCATCGAATAGATCCTGTCTTATGAAACCCAATAATATTAACATTATATTACTAAAGTTTTTACATTTTATACCGTCTCATTCACTGAAGTTACTTTAGCTTTTACAGAATATGATTTTAATTTCATCAGTGATATTATATAAGAACTATAATTCACTTACATTAACATTCAGATCTAAGACTTGATTTTTATAGTAAAATATTGGTTGGTACTCTTTTTGAAAATTTACATAACATACTGTCATGGTATGTTAAGCTGTCTTTAAAAAAAATTTGTTAAGTAGTAGTAGTAAGTTAACGATTGTTAATGTTGTCAATCAAATATAAAAAGTATGAGACAATGAATAACGCAAATGTTATTAATAATTCTTTCACATTATTAACTTATAAGTTTTGCGATAACAAGTGTTACAAATAATTTTTTTACACTTTTATACACACAAACTGTGTACCATCTTCTCGTAGCAAATACGTACATTTGAGTTTTCTTTCAAGTGATGTAACTTTATACCGTGTTTCTGGAACCTTGGGATTTCCTCGCGTCCTTCGTGTGATCTCCGCTCTTAAGAGTGCTTAGAGTAAACATTGTAGGTAGTCTCGCTGTGTAAAAAGCGTAGTTTTGAATAAATACTCCATGTATACAATGAAAGGACGGTGTGTTTGCTTAAAATTTGTAGGTAACTAAAATTGAATAAATTAAATTTACAAAACTTTCAACCAATTTAAACTATTTTTTAAATATTGAAAATTCGCATTGTCCAGAAGTAGCATAATATCATTAATAATTTTTACAATATCAAAATAGTAGTCATAAACAATGTCAGTGTAAGTATATCCGTGAGGAACGTTTTGTTTCATATAAATCTTAATCTTCGTCGTGAACAATACTTCTCGAGTTTAATTAAATTATTTTACAAATTTAATAAAACGTTTGTGAGATGAGATACCCATAAGTTGAAAATATTAAATTAGAAAATTAATTTCTTTTATTTAAAAAACTTAAACTGTTAATATTAGAGTAGTGCTACCTATAAAATTAATTTCGTAGCACCTGCTACGAAACGTAGGCAATGTCAATGTCCTACGAACATTTACAATGTAAGGAGCTAAAATACACACCTATGTATATCTATAGCTAATATCAGCAAACTGCACAAGACTTTAAAACAGCACTTTCCAGTCTGACGGTTCTAAATGTAATTTCCAAATAAAAGACTGCCGCCCTCCGACACGGGAAATTTTCCTCCATGTTGCAGTTTCCTTTCACTGAGCTTGAGAGCAGGCGTCAGAGCGAAACAATGTGGGGGCAGGCCCTCAATTAAATGCAGTACTAGCCAAGAGTACCAGACTGCAATCCTTGAAATATAAGCAAAAATATATATATAATTTAAAATTGATACAGTATGTTTCTCACGAATAAATTTATTTTATTATTATTATTAAGCATTAAGTAAAGGTAGATAGATCTACGTACTTATCATAATACTCTTATATACATAATTATGTGTACTGTTGATACCTACAGTATCATTTATAAGTAAATTTCTCTTACAAGTAATTTTAACATTCAAGTCCTCTCAAACCTATCACACGACAATTATCTACACGCATTTTTTTAATATCATAGAAATGTATATAAAGTAAAATATAAACAGGTTTACAATAGTGTACCTACGTGATTTGAATATAATAACTTTGGCAAAATACAGTTCGGATAGCTTTGCATACACATATCCTGTCAGTCGTTGTATTTTTGCAACATGTGAATTTTTATTTATTCTTTTACATTTTGCACGTGTAAATCGTTCGGTTGAAATGTGAAAAAACTTTTGAAAAAATAATTTAATACGTTCGGGTATTGTCGTAAAAAATAATTTGAAAGGTGGAAATAAAACAAATCGTTTCTTTATAATCAGTTTTGAGTCGACGTCGAATAATTAATGGGAGAAGATCATTATTATTAATTGTTTTAAGGAAGTAATCGAAACAAAAGGACAACGATGAAGCTTTCAAATGTTGGTAAAATAACGGTTTCACTTTGTTAAGCTGATTTGTAACTTTCATAACTATTATTCAAGCATGTTAAAATACTTAATTTTTCGATTTTTTGTTTTCTTTCCAGACCGAATCTATGAGTATTAACTAATTTTTTCATAGTTTTCAATTTTAGGGCGAACCCTCGCTTTTTATATACCTATTTTTTATATAACCACTTCATCGTACTTTTCGTATTTTATCATTGTATATTTTTTAAAGTATTTGATGTACATTATTAAATCTATACCAAAAATCCACAGTGACATTTAAGGCATATCCAAAATAATAAAATTAATCATATTGCTAAATAACTAGATGTGCTCCACGTTTTACCCGCATTATGTTAAGGGAAATACACACTAAAATATTAAATAGACAAAAAAAAAATTGATGGTGAAATGTTCATAAGCTCATCCACTTCAGCCTATCACAGTCCACTGTTGGGCATAGGCCTCCACAAGTTCGCGCCCGACATTATGACGCGAACTCATATGCTCATCATTATAGTGCAATTGTTAATGATAAAGAAAGTATGTAATATTTTATTTTCACTGTATATATCACGACTCAGCCTGTAAATCCCACTGCTGGATTTAGGTCTCTTTCTCTATCTAGAAGAGCCGGAGCTTAATTCACCACGCTGCTTCACTGCGAGTTGGGGGATATATTCCGTATTATGAGTAACGATCGCTATCGCGTGTATATAATAACAACCGGGATCGACAGCTAAACGTACTCTCCGAGTCAAGGTGGAGAGGCCTTAATATTTGTACAAATACAAATATCCACTCCGAGCAGGAATCGAAACCGCAAACCGCCGGTGTTTAGGCGCGTACATGACACGTACCACTACACCATAGCGGTTGTTACTATTAATTCTATAATACTAGCGACCCGCCCCGGCTTCGTACGATTGCAAAAACTATCAGTGTTCCTCTACTATATTATGCATGTATTATACATATAAACCTTCCTCTGGAATCACTCTATTTACTAAAGAAAATCGCATCAAAATCCGTTGCGTGGTTTTCAAGATCTAAGAATATATAGGGACAGACAGACAGCGGCAAGCGACTTTGTTTTATATCATGTAGTGATTTATTATAATTTATAGCTTGATTGTGTAAAATTATAAAATTGCTAAAATGCAAGAAGAAAAAAAAAAAACAAAAACTCTTGGACTAAAAAATTAATAAAGATAAAAATTGGTTACCACAATATTATAATTCACCCAGCGATTTCGCAAATGAGATCATTATTCAAAGAGACTGAACAAATAATGACCAAAGGTTAGAAACTTTGTTACAGCCCCTGGTTTATCTGCGCCTTAAAGTGACAAGGTATTAGGATAATTTAGCTTGTAGTTTAGCGTGACAATCCATCATTGACTATACTTCGCTGATAGTGTTAAATTTTGGGTATCAGCTACCGATAGTGTACAATCTACCGAGTATTTCGACAACTTAAAGAGATAATCAAATGAATACTGTTATACTTTTAAATTAGTTTTTTGTTAAAATTGTATTTATTACAGCAAATAAAGTCGTGGGTATAAATTATCACGGACACCTGATTGTAATCGTTACTCATACATGGTAGGGAAATTACCCAATTACCTGCATCGAAGCAGCGTAGTGGATTAGGATCCAACTATTGTGTCGAATCGTCGGTTTGGTAGAATCGGAAGCTCCTCCAAGAAAGTTTTTCGAAAGAAGAAGAAGTTTTTCGAAAGAAGAGTTTTTCGAAGTAAAAAGTACCCAGTATCCTAAATCATAGTACACATCGAGTTCTTGCCATTGCCAAGTTTCATTTAAATCTAGTTAGTGTTTTCAATTTGATGCTTGGCCAAGATACAGTGAGAAACACGAATAAAAATGAAAGCAGCATAACATATTTTTGACCTTATTACTAGAAATAATAAATGAATTTAATATAAAATTTGCATTGGTATTCTGTCAGATTATACAGGTGTTATATGTAAGTGTTACATTTACGATTCTTAAAATGTAAATTTTATGAACAAGGTGACTATTTCACGAGTATTTTAATCGAAACACTAAGCGTAAACAGAAATAACACACGTTAAATTTAACGATTGGTGTTAACAACACACGCGGAGTTTCGTGTTACGAGTGTAACGAAACACGTTAAATATTTATATTCAAAAGAAAATAAAAGTTTTCACGGAAATTAAAACATTAAAGAGAAAATTATTTTAATTTATGCTAAAACTGAAATTATCGCTGAAAGAATTTATAGGTAACGAGATATTCTGTAAGTAATGAAATTCTCTTTTTTTACATACCATAATAATTTATTTACAAATTAAAGGTTTGTTTTACAGTGTTTTATTTTGAAATTATTCATAATGTAATATCAGAAATTCAAAAAAAATTAGATTTTTTAACCGAATTCCAAAAAAGGAGCCTCCACCTTTTTTGAAAGTCGGTTCTCAATTCGATTTTTTTTAATGTACGTTACTTCAGTAGATACTATTGACTGGTTGAGCCGATTTTGATGATTTTTTAATCGAAAGGTGTTGCGCGTCATTTGGTTCCATTTAAATTTAATTAAGATCTCACTAGTACTTTTTGAGTTATATCGAATAAAGCGTTTTACTTAAGATGGCGTATAAAGCCATCAAAAAATAAGTTTTCACCCGCGCGCCCATGACTAATAGATGAAACAAAATATACACAAAGCCTCGTGTCTGAGTGCGATAGACGATATAGTTTTAAGCGCATTACGAATGTAAAAAACGACAAATATAATTATGTTTTATTTTAATAACTAATGTGAGCTATTAGTAATATTAATTGGAATTATAATGCTAAATATTGTGTAATACAATGAAGATAAATTGAAAATAGTAGAAAACTAGACGTAATTTCGTGATTTTTTTTTTCGATAAAATTTTATTCTTTTATGTTTTTACTTAATCTGGTCCTTTGAAAATATGATGTAATATTTTTTTTTCCTTTAGTTGAATCATGATCTACTGCTGTAAAAACCAAATCTACAATCCAATCTAACTGACACTTTCAGTTTATACCCGCTTTTAACTATTTTTTGTCGTCCTACGCTATATTAACCTTTAATTGCCGAGGTGGTGTCACCGTGAAACAGCTCAAGTTGAATCAGGAATATTTTAATAACCAATAGGGTTACAAATCTGTCTCTTTCAGTAGCTGCTTGTTTTGACTTGATCTTTCGTTAGTCGATCATGCACACGCGGTACGTTTACAGGTGGTCCCGCAATCAAACCTCCGGTGTCAACGTGACGTAAGGTCGGTGTTAATGTTACTATTTTATGATTTTCTGTTTTGTTGTGAAATGCTTATTTTGGCTTAATTTTTTAGATGGCGCACGCAAGTACATCAGGAATCAGTCTTAAGAGAAAAAGACAACTGAATTTGAATAATCATAGTTATGAAATTATTCTAGAGAGCTGGTTTATAGACGAAGAGTTACAAGATTTTAGTGATTGTGATGATGAGTTGGTTGACCTAGATTTGAAAATGCTCAGCGAGCATGATACAGGCTAGGAACAATCTGAGGAAGAAGAACCATTGGGTGAGTTGCAAAATCAACTTTTCGAATATTGAATCACGACAAAGAACAGGAAAATCATATTATAGTAAAAATGGATACAAGTGCAGTTCTTCTGAGCCTGTGCCAAAGTTTTGTAGATCTTTGAGTCATAATATAGTCAGAAACATACTTCAAAGGCAAAGAGAATGTATCAGCCCTGTTACTTGCTTAGACTTGTCAGAGAGTTGGTTTTGATGCGTTTGAATCGACGTGCCTATAACACATTTGCCAAGGGAGCTGACACTTACAATAAATCGTATTCTTGGTAAAGACTTGACAGCCAAAGAACCAGGAGACTATGAAGAAGTCGTAGTTAGCCAAAAGAGGAAGTTGTGTAACATTTGTCCATCCAAGCCCAAAAGGAAGACCCCTCATCAGTGCATCGGGTGCAAAATATACATATGCCTACAATGCGCCCAAAAACTTTGCCAGAATTGTGCCCCAAATTATTAGATCTTTGAAATATTATGGTATCTCGTTGATTAGAGTTTTTACTCACTGATTATAATAAGAAAAGTTAATTTTATTAAAATATTTCATGACTTCCTAAGTTTTTTCAAAGACTCTAAGCTTATGTTCCTAAAAACGTGGCATTTTTATATTTTTGCTATTAAAAGTTTATAAAATGTATTTTTGTCGTTTTTATGATTTTATCCCAATGTTTGTTAAGCAATCATTTAGGTTATAAGTATATAATTTTAACAAATTCTTAATATAGATTTTATTCAAAACGTCACTTCAAATAGGGTGTCACCATGACCTAACCTCGGCGAATGAGTACTAAAATTGAGGGTCGGTAATTAAAGGTTAAACCGTATAACTTTTTACTGGATTCACTAATTTTGATGATTCTTAGTTTAATCTAAAGCTAATACTTGTCATGTAGTCTCATTCAAAGTTGATCGAGATCCGATTAGAACTTTTTGAGTAATCTTTGATAACACGTATTTACTTTACTTTTTTTGTATTGTACCTACCTAAAAGTTTTTTACTGGGTGCATCGATTTTGGTGTTTCTTTTATAAATAAAAAGCTAACACTTGTCTTGTGATTCCACTTAAACATAATGGAGATCTATAATGAGTAATTTTTGAGTAATCTTTGATGACGCGTATTTATGAGACGGTGCGTACTTTGTCACAACGCCATCTATCTGAATTAGGTAAAACTACTTTCGATGTAATTGAAGTCAGTTTTTTTTTTTCGTTTACGAGCAAACACAATTATTGTTTTAATTGTTCTAGTTATAGTGATAGTTATTTAAATATAAAAAAATGACTTAGTAATGATAGCATTTTGTTTAGTGATTATATTTTTAAATTTATACTAAGACTAGCCGACCCGTGCCCACTTCGTTGGGCGTTAATTATTTTTGTGATGCAAATAATATACTTATATGTACTTAAGTTTTCATCTCGCTCACATATAACTACCACCCCCTGTTTTAACCCCAAAAGGGGGTTGATCTCTCAAAATACATTATTAGTACATCTCAACACCATCTATAGAGCATACATTTTGAATTTCAAGTCTCTTACTTCAAAAACATGGGACTTTCATACAAACTTCCAACCCCCGTTTAACCCCCTTAGGGGTGGAATATCGTAAAACCCGTTCTTAGCTGACCTCTACTCGGCGAAAGGAATATTCCTACCAAAATTCAAGTCTCTACGCCTTATGGTTCCAGAGATATCGTGATGAGTCAATAGGTGGGTTACTCTTTTATATATATAGATATATCAATAGGAAGAACAGTATTTTCTTCTCAGTCACACGAGTTATTACTTTAGCTAGTTAGTCGTTATTATTAGTATAATATTCGTTATAAATAAAGAGTTAACACGTCCTTGCAAGAATAAGTTTAAAATGAATTAGAGATACCTATATAGTGCTGTGTTAGTTTAGTTGTGTATAGTGTTATAGATAGTGCTGTGTGGCTACAGGTGCTGTGTGGCTACGGCACTAAAGAATGTAGCCACCCCTCTCTTCCCGTAGGTGTCGTAAGAGGCGACTAAGAGATAACACAGTTCCACTACCACCTTGGAACTTAAAAATCCTACGGATGGCGGGATAACCATCCATGCTGGCTTTGAAATACACAGGCCAAAGACGGGTAGCAGCGTCTTCGGTGCGACAAAGCCAGCCCTGCGGTCACCAACCCGCCTGCCCAGCGTGGTGACTATGGGCAAAATACATGAGTTCGCGTCATAATGTCGGGCGCGAACTTGTGGAGGCCTATGTCAACAGTGGACTGTGATAGGCTGTAGTGGTGGTAGTGGTGGAATTAGAGATAAAAATAATTTCGTCAGTGACATCAATTGTTACTGATATAATTATGCACTATATTCAAATTGAAATCGAAAATCAATTAACGTGTGGTTTTATCTCAGAGCTCACGTGTATTTTACTAGACGATATAGTAATACAATAGGAGCTTTGTTAAAAGTAGGTCTTGTAGTTTGCAACCTAGTATTCATCTATCTGGTAGATAGAAACCAGATGCAGTGCCACATTTATAACTTGAAAACTCTAGCTTAGAGGCTTTAAGCATTTATATGGAAAATGGTTTTTTAGCGAATGAGCTATTTAAAGAATGAAATAATGATAAAAACTTCATAATCATCTTAATTAATAGATTGTATAAATATAATATAATATAAAGAATAATTAATTTAAAATATAAATTATTGACAATCTTTATCTATCAAAAAATGATTTTATAAAAACATAAAATGAGGTTCGATTATTATTCTGATATAAAAAGTTTACACATAGTATATAATATATTAGATATACAATATAATATATTAAATATTATAATTATGTGGATATCCTACAGTTTGGAATAAAAAAAATTATAAACAAAAAAGAAAGTAGCGAATGTTAGTTTTAAATTAATCAATGAAATGTATAAGGGACAAAAAATATTTATGTATAGATATAGGTACCTATAATATGATAAAATATTTTAATTTTCAATTAGTCTTTCGAAATAGTAAATGAATCATATTTATTGTAAGTACTTCAGACATGTACAATTTTTGTTTCGTTTTCCTGTTTAATAATTGAAATTGCCGTTAAGGATCACAAAAAAGAAAATATCTCGTAAAAAATATCAAAACGCTTTAAGTTAATGGTTACAACAAGCTATAGGTACATACATATGACTGATAACTAACATTTTTATGGCGTCTAAACTCATTTATAACTAATAAATTATATAATTGATATATTAATTAAGCCCAATTTTTTAACAATAAAATTTGTTTCACTCTTTCTATGTTTGGCGAACAAATTTACTAAATCAATTATTCGTACCTACTTACGAATAATATTTTTGCCTTAAGTAATTTTGTACGAAACGTAGAAATGTTTCTGAAATTGGGCAAGACTACATAGATACGGGTCATAAACATAATAATAATAATAATAATAATAATTTTGTTTATTAAAAAGTTTCTTACAAAAATCCACTAGTGATTGGAGCCTCCTTTTAAGCATGTTGTTGCCTGTACCAGGAGACTCCGCTCTTCCATTAGCATAATAGTAAAAATTAATAATAATCAAAACTAAAAATCAAATAAATAAATTAAAAAAAAAGTTATTAGTTTTAGAATGTGATGACAATTATTTTGTTCTTTTGTGCTCATTGAAGTTGCCTAAATGTAGTTCTGTATGAGATGAGTTGTGTGAGGTGCGTGGTGTGCGTTCGGATGGATGCATTATTATTACGTATTTGTGTTCACTGTATATGGGTATGATGTGTAGTGTACATATTTTCGTTAATTTTATGTGCTTTTCTATCACTGATTCGCGATCTGAATAAAAGATTCTGTTTCCTCATAACTGAGTGGTTTCAACCATTCTTTAATTTTTTTCTTACACTCATAATATAGCATTGGGTATACATTTAATATTTTATTTATTTTATTATACAGAAAGCATGAACGTGACTCATATTGAATGCTAGCAAATAAAGTTCTAGTCCCTGGGGTACGTGCTATTATATATTTCCTTCTTTTATTTTCTAATTGTGGGTCATAGGGAAGGGATTTATGCATTTTCAAAATTATGTGCAATAGATAAAGCTTTCGAACAGTTAGTAAGCAACTTAGTTCATACAGTTGGTCCGTAGGAAACATTACATTTTTAAAATAATGTGAAAACAAAAGTGAGAATCAAAACTTGGAAATAAAAAAAGTCACTTTTTATGTAAAATATCAACATTTATTATAACATGTAACAATAGGATCATTTTACGATTAAATTCAGAGATCAAAACCTTATTTTCTACAAAATTTGGCACATTTTCGTTTTTTAGTATCCACCGAAAAGACGACAAAGTCAACAGAAAAGATAGAATTAGGCTTTTTATCAATAACGATGCTTTCAAAACTCTATAAACTTAAACAAAATAATAATAACACTGTCTTTAAGTGCTAAATATAAAAAACATAACAAGTTGTACAACATTTGTTAACCTTAAAAAATATAATAAAATTGTCCAAGGAAGTGATTTCTCTTCTGTTGACTTATAAATATTAAGAAAAAAATAAAAAAATAACAATAATATGAGCAATTATAATTCATTTTTTTCTTGTTGCGAGCAGCTATTACCCTTCCAACTTCAACGCGTGAAAATGATGAAGAAGGACTCGATGGCGGTGTATTTTCTTCCAGAAAATTAGCGGAAGCTTTTCGCATTTTTAAAAACTCACGGCGTTTTCGAGATTTTTCTCGCCACATTTTTCTTCTTGGCGCTGTTTTCTAGGAGTATATTGGTCAATCGTTTTAATTTCACCTCCTTCTTTCTTCCTATGGTATCTTTCTCTATCCATCTTACGTATTTCTTCCTTAGCAGTTTCGTTAAGTTTTTTACGCGCTCGGCGCATACTCATTTTTTTTTGTTCACGTCGTCTATTCTTTTTTTCTTCATCACTTAGCTCGAGTTTTGATCTGTACGTTCGCGGCATTTTTATCTGAAATACAGCAAAATACCATATAAACAATGAATCAACCATTATCGTTCATGAAACAAGCAGGGCACAAAAAGATTTCTCTTGCTGAACATGGACATAGAAAACTGCAGTAAGCAAGATGTGTTAAACAAAATAACATATAATCATTCAACAGTTACTAAAGCTCAAAGCAACACGTGCTTTCATATGTTCATTTATTATATTATTTGTATAATACAAGTTAAGATACTTAATAAAAGTCACTTCCGTGGACCCTGTGGACATAGTGTCCACTGAGAAGTTTGTCCACGGAAGGATAAAAAAAGTTATAAAATACTGTGCAAATACAAAAATTTTGAGGTTAGTAAACGACTTATAGAGTTTTTATCAATGGCCGCCGATATCTCAGTAGGCAAATTACAACAAATATTTTTCATGACAATACTTACCGAAATATCAACGTAACAGAAAAGTTGAAACGATCTTTGACATAAATTACAATCAATCACTTACCTAAACAAAGTTTTATTTTATTTTCGCTCACAGCAAATGAACCACTTTCAACTATGAGTTTCAACTGCCAGCTAAACAATTTTGCCAACAAAAATAAATAAGTCATGTTGCGTTTTGTTTAATACAGTTACAAATCTATTTTTAGTTACACCACGGAAGGGGTCGCAAGAACTGATAACAGTATGTTTATGTTTAATAAGTCGTATAATTAAGATGATTATTTTTCACAGTATTATTTATTAATAACTGTAGGATATTAGTATCAAAAGTAATGTTAAACAAATTATAATTTATCGTTTAGAGTATTTTTAATATAGTATATAACATATGAGCATCGACTGGAAACGGTCCACGGAAAGGTATTCAATTGACTTATTCTTTTTTTTTTTCTTCGACAAGTAACAAAAATAAAGATATTTTAAAGTAAATTACTAAAATGTTCGTTTAACTATATTTTGTCCAAAAATAATAATGTGTTTAGTGTTTTTTCACACAGTTTTATAAAGAGCACAGTTTTTTTGGTTGTTTTGTTTATGACCCATACACTTCAATTAATTGTTCAAGATATGTAAGACAAAAATAAATTCCTAACTAATTAATTTGGTTTGGGACCGACTTCAAACCTATCAGTAGATAACAAATACAAATAATAATATTTCATTAAAGGTGGACGGCGCGTTGGCGCAACGGTCACAGCACTGGTTTGGCACTGGCTGTTGCGCTGGCGGTTGCGGGTTCAATCCCCGCACATAACAAACATTTTTACTGGCCATACAGATGTTTGCCGTTGTCTGGGTGTTTGTCAGTCCTTGTGGGTCTCCTCACCGTGCTTCGGAGAGCACGTTAAGCCGTCGGTCCCGGTTGTTATCATGTACACCTGATATCGATCGTTACTCATAATAGGGAATATATCCACCAACCCGTATTGGAGCAGCGTGGTGAATTAAACTCTGATCCTTCTCCTAGATGGGGAATGAGGGCTATGCCCTAATGGGGAATGAGGGCTATGTAGTGGGATATTACGGGCCGAAGCGTAGATATAGTAAGTAGGTTTGCAATAGAAAACGTGTTTCAAATTAAATCTTCAATAAGATATTTTTACAAGGAATTAGTGACGAATATTATTTGTGCCGTTTAGTCGTTTCAGCTTTTTTCGCTACGGTTCCTGCTTTTAAGGCTGTTTCCTTGACATGAGACGGAGCATTATTATTATTACAAATTGAAAACAAATATAATCTTTCGATTTGGAATAAAATATGAAGTAACCTAATTTGAAAATTTTTAAACTCTGAACCAGTATTCCATGTATGAAGCGTTTTAAAAAACTTAACGATTTAAAAAAAGGACTTATATTTCATCCATAACTTGAATGTATACACATTGTTGAGATTTTTAACCTGTTTCAAAAATAGGAGGAGGTTCTCAAATTGACTGTTTTTAATACCTCATAACTTGTTACTGGGTGTACCGATTTTGATGAATATTTCTTTGATTGATAGCTGGTGCTTGTAATGTATCTACAATGTTTTTGAAAGAATAAAAAATACGTTATATAGCTTTGGTTTGGAATTCTAACCGAATATGCATATTTCGTAGTAATAGGAAATATTTTAACATCCGGTATACGTTAGAGGTAAACGAGAGACGTAGCAAAATTTTAACAGCGTATGGCATGTAGGGTAAAGTTAAATTACAGAGCTTTTAACATGCTTAAGACGTTTTTTAATAGTATTTGCCATTACAAGGCCATAAAACGGGGATTTAAAACTAACACTGTAAAGTGAGGAATCGACTTTTTATTTAGTTTCTTCAATCTATAAAGGAATGACACTGGAACTCCAAACGTCTACTGAATAGCAAGTTAATGGTCAAAGGGGTCGCAATAAATTAAATCACAGGTGGTTGGATAAAGTGAAAGAAGACTTGGAAACTGCTGGTAAAAGGAGTTGATGACAGAAGACCACACATTGATCGAAATGGAAAAGTATTTTTGACTAAATCAAGAAACCCTACCATAATTCTTGAATTGAATTTTTTGGTTTAATAGGTTTTAGTTTTGCCAGTGGGGCACGGTTGATTCCACCATTGTCACGTAGAGTGGAAAACACAAAAAGGAGAGTGCTCTTTGCAGTTGAGATAACCATGATTATTAATAAGTTACTTATCTCTGACGTATTTTAGTGTCGAGTAAATGATCTTTACTGGATTACGACAACGACGATAAAATCAAGTATAGAATAAGTGCGTTTACTTTAAACTTAAAAAAAAACGTTACTTTAATAAAGATTACTTGAAAAAAGTACACATCTATACTTATAAAAATAAGTCCCACGGCCGCGTCTTTCTGTCCTCCTGTCTGTCTGAACACGATAAACTCTAAAACTACTGAACGGATTTTTACACGGTTTTCAACAATAGAAAGAGTGATTCTTGAGGAAGGTTTAGGTATATAACTTATTATGCTTTTATGTAAATTAGCAGAAATACGGCGATAAATGTTGAAGAGGTCGCAAAAAATCTCGCCAACGGGGACCTTTCCTCGCGAACGCCGCGTAAACTAGCAAAGGTATAGTTAAGTAATGTACTAGCGAATTGAAAATCTATAAAAATGCTACAAAAAAGTCCGGGACAGCATATCTCTATCTCTTACGGTTGACTTACAATAACCACTTTTATGTTCAAATTTGTAATTAAAAACATTACGTTATTTTCAAAGCTATTTTCTTTAGTTCAGTATTAATCCTTATCCAAATAAATATGTTAGTTAGCTTAAAAATTTAATGCAGATTAAAATTGCCCTTTACACTATATCAATCAGATGAATAGTTTTTGAGATATCGTCGTTAGAAGTAATTATTAAAAATAATTAATGCGCATCGAAGTGGGCACGGGTCGGCTAGTTTCTTATAATAAAATTTATCTCACGGAAAATTCGTTGACGTTTTCTCACGGATGGCATTTTTTCAGGTCATTCGCTTTTTGATTTTCTTACAACTCAATCATCAAGGTATTTGATAATGCATTGCCTGTTACATGTTACATTTCATTGTTTGAAACAAAATACACAAGTATCTTTTAGAGCCTGTTTTTTATTAACATACTCGTACTAAATCTATACTAATATTATAAAGCTGAAGAGTTTGTTTGGTTGTTTGTATGTTTGAACGCGCTAATCTCTGGAACTACTGGTCCGATTTGAAAAATTCTTTCAGTGTTAGATAGCCCATTTATCGAGAAAGGCTATATGCTATATATCATTAAGCTAAAACTAATAGGAGCGGAGTCCACGCCGACGAAATCGCGCGCAGAAGCTAGTAATAAAATAAAATTATTAGGAAGAAAAAATTATTTTTAGAATTGTCACAAAGATGATTTTTTAAACTTTGGTTAGTCTGTCGGACTACAATATAATTAGATGATTTTAATGTCAATATGTTTAATTTCAAAACAGAAAATAAATATTTCTCATTTCTCGGAAGAGCATATCAAAAGAAAACATCGTGAAGTAAACTAAAGCGTCCTTCTCAATAAATATCGACTCTCATCTTTTATAAATGGAATAACACATTATTGAGTAGGAGAAATGGTCATGCAATATTTTTATAAAATAAAATAAACAAATCGCCACAGCTTTGGTTGGCTTTGTTCCAAAATTACTATTTTGCAAGCCTCGACCCAATTTTCTACACTTTATTCCAGCTAGGCGTACGCTCACGCGACATTTCCTATAGCACTTACTGAAAATCAAATCCCACACACCGACTGTGACAATTGTTCAAATACTCACGTTCTATAAATTGAAGGTGGTTAATAGAATTTTCCCCTTTTCATTACGGCTTTTATGTATGGCATGAGATTTTTCGCTTAATCTTATTTAATACAAAGGTCGAGTAAATACAACATCGAGATCCTAATAGAATGAGCATAAGAACCCCAAATTCATCGACTAGAGTAGAAAAAATAGCTTGACGTAATTTCGGTGAATTCTTTTTTATTCTTTTAACTTAGTGAAAGCATTTCTTTTTCACAACATTTGACTAAAGATAAGATATCTCGACAAAAAAGTAAGGTGAAAACTGTGAGTCGAGGAAAACGGATTTGTGAATTTGTTGAAATAATAATTCTCGGGACAGTCCGAGAAGTTTGCAAAGTAAAGTTTTGTTATATTCCTGAGCATTTTATCGAATTCCAGAAAATTATCGAAGTTTATTCATTTTAAAAATAAGAATCGTCATTTATTCCGAAATATGTTATATTATAATAACTAGTTGACCCGACAGACGTTGTCCTGTCTTAACTATGAATATTGAATTCGAATTCAAAGCAAGCACTAATGTGAAACTTCTGGAGGAATAAATATTATTAAAATTTGTGTTAAAATGATAGAGACATTAAAGTAAATGGTATTTATTAATTAAGTACAGCAGGCCAAGTGTGATGACCTCATTAAAAATTTATAATGGACCTGGAGATGATAGCTGTCATTTTCAATAAGGAATTTAATGAAAGCTTTCGTCAGACTGGCTAACAACGAATCCGTATTCAAGTGAAAAAAAGACTATGCAAACTATACTTACTTACTATCTTACTTATCGCTTCAACTTTTATTTGTCTTTAATGACTTTAAATAGAGATACCAATACCGCATAAACTACGACCAAGGTTATGAAATGTTAATAATAAAAGTTTATTGAAGTGAAACTTCTTTAGGCGCATTAGGGTAAAATTTGAGAGAACTTATGACGCGGCAACGTCGGGCGCGGTCAGTACTTGGATGGGTGACCGCCTGAAAGCACTGCGTGACGTTGGCTCTTTTTTTTTTTTTATTTATTTCGTCAAAGAAGTTTCACTTCTAAACATGTGTACGCACGCATTTTTTTCCGTATTTAGTTATCTTCTTGTCATAGAATAACATGTGTTTTTAATTGGATAGTAGACTTCTAAGTATTCGACTAATTTGTAATTTTAATTTGCAACATTTTGTTCTAAACTTCGTACAGCGTTTGAAGCATTATGTCGTTCGTCTGCATCAGAAAATTGAAAGAATGCTAAACTATATTTATTGTCTTAGGAAATATATCGTAATAGAGTGTCAATATCGTAATAGAGTCCAACAAGAGAAATATATATTTTAAATTATACATACATAATTACAAAATATATACATATCTATACCTATATAATATTCTTTTGAATAAGTTCTTATAGCAACAATGTTTAATGTCGTGTGATAAGAAACAAATAGAGACTGCCGCCTTTACCCGATTTTTACGGTGACTGTGTATGAAAGTTATGACTGTGTTTGTGGCCAACTTTCATACCGAATTGTTTTAGTGTCATTGTTTTTATTTCCTGTGCATTCAACATTTAGAATTCAATTTTATTTTCCTAGCTTTATAATTGTTAAGTTAATTTCAAAATTTTCGTTATTTAAACAATAGTCAGTCGTACCTAGACGAAGTTTGCTTATTTGGATTCCGTGTTGATTAAGTTGTCAAAAATATCATGCAATTTTGGCTGTAATTAACCCCATTTGTTCATTTAATACGTATAATAATATAAAACATTGTTTGTTTTTATTTGCTCCTAGGTTACACATTTTCTATTTTAAACATTTAATCATCACCTCACTCAGGAGTACAAGACTAAAAATTAAGGATTACGGATGTGGTAGTTTTAATAATTGATTATCGTCAACAGAAGTTTGCACATTTATTGTAGCATTTAACGAATAATAAAGACACAAATAAATTCGTAATATTAACCGTTAATTTTTGAAGATTTTTATGTTACTGAAAACGTGGAAAAAGATAAAAAGATAAATAATGTTTATTAATAATGTTTTTAAAAATTCATGAATTAATTAAAAATAAAATAGTTCCAACTATAAATAAATACACGTAGCTGTAATCACCAAAATCCATTTTTTCATAAAAAATGCTTCGATGTTATATTATTATTATTCGGATTTTACCAACCACTTGTAATATAGCGATTGTCATTTAATTTCTACAGCGCTTAAAAGCGAATGGTCATTGAGACTGAAATAATTTTCTTATCAAAGAAAACAATCATTAAAATATCGTTACTATAGTATACTGTTATACGGGTTTTAACGAGAGTCTTTTTAAAAAAGAAATTACAAATAAATCTAGAAATAAAAGATCACTTTACTTAAATTATTAAATTGAAACAGAGGAAATAGTAGAAATTGTAAAAGACAAGTGATCAGACCCGATGTTGAATTGAGACTGACTATAGAATGATTAGCTTCTAACATGCTTCTAAAGAATAGTGCTTACGTGACATAGCGTAAGGGTTACCACATACATAGAGCGTATATAACAGCCCCCCGTTTAAGAGGAAACTTACGGAAAATGTAAGTTTCCGGTAATAATTATTCAGTGCGTAAACGCGGAATAGTTGAAACCGGTCTAATTTCAATGTCAGGATCATTGTTATCGGTAATATTCTCTGTTCTAGGATTAATCTCGAGCTTTTTAGAACACTTGCCTTTTTTACAAAAATATCTTAAAATTAAAGAAACACATAAAGTTAAAGATAATATACTAATAATCGGAAAACTCACATGATTATTAAAATTGTTAGGTTTTTCAACATTTTTCAAGTTATCAATTATTTCATCTGATATAATTTTAAAAGTTTTTAAATTATCCAAACTAACGCTTTTAATTTTAGGAGTTGGTATATCAATACTTATTTTTCTAATGCGATTAAAACTACAGCAACTGTCATTAATTATATTAAAATCTGAGTATACAGAGGGAACATTAATTTTCGGATATGTCCTTGCGACTAATTTTAGATTTTTAAAGAAGGCTGTGCATTGGGAAGGAATATTAAGAATGCCTGTACCGGATATTACAAATTCAAAAACATTGTGATTACATTCTATAGATAGTTTTGAGGGTTTTGTTTGGACAAACACCCATTTATTATTGTTCAGTCTGTGCCAAATATCTACATCTCCAAAGATAAAATTATAAGGACAATTTTCAGGAATTGAAGACAAGGCTTGAGTGATAATTTCTACTTCACAGGACGGATTATTAAGTACAGCGTAAACATCTGTGATTTCGCAAAGGTAAGTTTCGGTAAGTATCTTTTTACAATTATTTAGATCTCTAAGGTAAGTATATGATAATCTATCTATGCTAAGAGCTAGGAATTGTTCTGAAGGAAGAATCATTGCAAACGAGTTCAACTTATCGTTGTTATGTGGAGTTGGTAAAGGTATGTTTTTATATACATTAAATTGCTGTAGGTCTACTAAAGGAAGCTTAACTATAAACATTATTTTATTATTTAGGTAATAACAGGTTAAATCAGCTATGTTAATAAAAGTATGTATATTGCTTATATCTAAACTTACAGGAAAATCTCTATACTTAGGAATTATCTTAAGATTATTAACAATATCGTTATACAATTGATTTGGTGTCAGAATAGATGGATGTAGAATATTGCTTTTTACAAATAAAATGGAATTTAACAAGTCTTCTACTTTAAAGGATAATGTAAATAAACTTGATTGTAATGCATTCAGAATACCATTAAACATACTTTCTACACTTACAGTATTAAATTTATGGGTTATATTAATAATTGACATTTTTAATTGGTCAACGACGTCATTTAACTTTGCTTCGTTCAGGTTAATTTCATGCAAAGAGTTATTAATGTTGCTAATCGCGGATTGAGAGACTGTAATTATCTTTGTTAATGAATCAGAAATCTTCTTATCATTGTTATATAAAGCTTGTATAGCTTTATCGTAACTTTCAGCATCATCTTCATTTAATGTGCCAAATATGTGTTTAAAAACTACACCTATACCGGAAAACCATGCGGATCTTTTTGTTATACTGTTAGAGATTATATGAGAAATTGACATAAAATCGCGTTGAATGTCGTTATAAAGAGCTTCTAGAGGTTGCAACATATTATGACATTGTGATATACTTATTTCGTCATTTTCCCTGCAATAAAATCTAACCATGTTAAACACTTCATGAATATTATCAAGATGGTGTTGAATAGGGATTATTTCTGAAGGGATAACAATGTGAAATTGGTCATTAATGATTCTTAATGTGCCTACAGGGTCAAATAAAATACCTGGACTTCTGTCGATGTTCGTTATATACTTATTTTGAACTTCTGCTAAGGCGACATTGTTATGAGTTGTAGAGATTCTGAAAGATAGCGAAAACATAAAACGATATTGTATGTCTTGTAAACTAATAACTAATGAGAGTGAATAAAAAGGGAAATATGAACTAATTACAATTTACAATTAAATTAATCTACGTCGTGAGCAGGTTTTACTTCATCATAATGATGTTTAACGTGTCGACGGTTAATTAAAAGGGATAAAGTGTTATTGCCGTGGATTTTGACCACTTTATATGGTCCTTTCCACACAGGTGATAAAGCTTTTCTTAATCTAAGATGATTTTTTACGTAAACATAATCTCCTACTTTATATTTTACAATACGAGTACGTTGATCATAGTATTCTTTAGATTTTTCTTTAGATGATTGAATATTTTGGAGTGCCTTTTCTCTTGATAGCCGTAGTCGATGATTTAACATTTTTAAATATTCAGGATAAGTCGTATCTGAACGAAGTTCATAGATGGAATCCGGTATGAAAGGCTTGTGACCAAATAAAAGTTCATAAGGAGTAAATCGAGTTGTAGTGTGGACATTAGTATTATAAGCCAACATTGCAGTGTAAACGAATTTGTGCCAATTATTTTGATTTTCATTAACGAATGACTTTAGGTATTCCTTTAGAGTTGAATGGCTGCGTTCAAGTGCGCCTTGAGTTTGTGGGTGATAGGGTGAAGCCCATATTTGCTTAATTTTAAGGAATTCACAAGTTCTTTTAAAGAGATCGGCTGTAAAGTTTGTGCCCTGATCAGTCACAATTGTTTTGGGGATTCCGAATATTGAAATGAAATGGACTAAGCATTCACAGGAGTCTTCTGCTGTAGCGTTAGACATAGGGTAGGCCATTGAATATTTGGTAAGATCGTCTTGGATTGTAAGTATGAATCGTAAATTAATAGTACCGGCATCTGGTAAGGGACCTACTACATCAATACTTATGCGATCAAAGGGTCTCGTCGAGGATGTAGTGATTTGCATAGGCGCTCTATTGGTTTGGCGCAGTGCTTTATTGGTTTGGCATAGAGAGCAGTGTTTGACATAATTGTCTATATCAGATTTAATACCTTTCCAATAGTACCTTTCTTTTATCCTATTGTACATGCGGGATGCACCAAGATGTCCTGCTATGGGTATGTCATGATTCTCTTTTAGGATTTTGGGTATTTCACCCAACGCTGGGTAAATAATAGAATTGTGATATATATTTACAGCTATGTTTGTATTATGAAACAGATAATTAATAATATTAAATAGTTTAGTAAATGCTAGTTTTTCGAAAGGATTTTTGAAATCGGATATAGCTATTTCTGTTGTTGTTTCGGTAAGCATAATCTCATCTCTGACTTTCATTAAAATATTAAATATGTCTTTATATGATGATTCATCAAAATGGTGAACTTTAGTGAATAGGAGATAAAAGGTCTTTCCAGCACTTGAAAACTTTTTGAATGTATGAAGTTCTCTCTCAGTATTTACTATATCATTTAAATTTTCATTGTTGCCTAATAATTCTTCGATATATGGGTTTGATTCATCAAGGTCAATAGCAGTAGGTATTATTACTATTTTACAGGAAGTTTTCATAATACTTTGGTTATGTTCAATTATATTTGTATTAAAGGTAGTATTTTTACTCGACATAGCTTTTTAAAAATTTAGGATAATCGTTGCCTGGTGACTCTAGATTGGATAAAGGATCTATAACATCAGTTACAGGCGGAGTGCGAAGTGGGCTGTAATTTGGGGTACAACCATCCAAGGGATTGATATCATCAAGGGGACCAAGATCAAGAAGTTCAGCTTCTGATCCAGGTTGAACTTGGGTAGAACTAGGACCAGCGATATTTTGTTCTTCAGGGAGTATAAAGTCATCTGGTAAGTCAATGTTGTCAGGTAAGTCAATGTTGTCAGGTAAGTCAATGTTGTCAGGTAAGTCAATAGTTTCAGGTAAGTTTTCAGCTGTAGGATTTTGATCATTTTGTTCTTGTACAGGGTTAACTGGATATCTCGAGAGTGCATCTGCGTTTGAATTCATTTTACCTTTTTTATATTGAATTTCGTAATCGTATTCTTCCAATTTTAGACGCCAACGTACTAACCTTGATCCAGGATCTTTGCAATTGAAAAGCCAGTTCAGAGGCTTATGGTCTGTGATTATCGTAAACCGACGACCAAACAGATAGGGACGGAATGTCTTTGTGCCGTAGACGATTGCTAAACATTCTTTTTCAGTAACACTGTAATTACATTCTGCCTTATTCAATGTTCGGGATGCATAAGCGATGGGTTTATCTTTACCCACATCGCCTTGTGACAGAATGGCTGAGATAGCATAATTAGATGCGTCACACGTTAAAATAAATGGTTTTGTAAAATCCGGATATATAAGAATCGGAGCTGTTACTAGTTTTTCCTTAAGTTGTTCAAAAGCTAATTGTTGACTGTTCGTCCAATTAAAAGGGACATCTTTTTTGAGGAGATTTGTTAATGATTTAGCGTATTTTGAGAATTCTGGAATAAAACGACGATAATAAGAAGCTAAACCAAGAAAAGACTTGATATCTTTAGGACATTGCGGCACAGGGAATTGCATGACTGCTTTAATTTTATCAGGGTTAGGTTTGACTCCTTCGTCACTAATGATATGGCCTAGATATGCGACTTCTTTTCTCAGGAATTCACATTTATCTGGTTGAAGTTTTAATTGAAATGTCCTTAGTTTTTCGAATATGAGATGGAGCTTTTCTATGTGTGATGGAAGGTCATGTGAATATACGACGATGTCATCTAGATACACAAAACAGTGTATTCCTTGAAGGCCAGATAGAACTGTGTTCATAGTTCTTTGAAATGTGGCTGGTGCGTTTTTTAGTCCAAAGGGCATTCGATTAAACTGAAAGTGTCCTTGAGGAACACTAAAGGCTGTTTTCGGCGCATCAGCTGGTGACATCTGGATTTGGTGAAAGCCGGAAGCTAAATCTAGGGTTGTAAAGTATTTGGACTTACCCAACTGGTCTAGAATTTCAGAAATATTGGGAATCGGGTAAGAATCGCCAATTGTAATATCGTTTAAACGACGGTAGTCAATAACTACACGCCATTTACGTTGACCAGAGGCGTCCATTTTTTTTGGAACTATCCAAATTGGAGACGACCATGGTGATATTGATGGTTTGATTATTCCGTCATTTAACATTTTATTGATCTGGGATTCGACTTCTTGTTTATGTACAGCAGGAAATCGGTATGATTTTGTGTTGATGGGTATGGAAGAAGTGGTAGGGATTTCATGTGTTAAGGCATTCGTAAAAGTCAGTTTGTCATCAGGAAGGTGAAAAATGTCGGAGAAATCAGCACAGAGGTCAAACAGACAATCTCGTTCTTCATTATTAAGATGTGATGTCCTTAGGAGATTTAAAACTTTATTAGTTCTACTAATTACGTTGGTCTCGGTGTTATCGGAATGGGACGTGTGAAATATCTGGTGATTGTCTTGTGTTTCCATGGGCGTGAGTTTTAATTTTAAATCTGAGTTAAGGGTAATTGAGGATTCGGAGATATTTACAACTGATATATTGATTCTTGAATTTGGTTTAACTTTTACAATTGAATTAGCAATAAGGATGGATTCAATAGGGTTTTGGTCTAGGATAAGTCCTTCTCCTATTTCCGGGTTGGACACGGAACACTCTATGATGGTTTCGGTACGAGGTGCGATTACATAAATCGGTTCAGTAAATTTTAGATTAATTTCAACTGTTCCTATTGTAAGTATGTCGTTTTTGAAATCAATTTTGGATTTGTTTTTAGATAAAAAGTCATTTCCCACGATACCATCGTAAGGAAAGTCTATGTCGGGGATAACATGGAATTCGTGACTTAATGAGTTAAATTGTATGGATATATGACCCAATGACTTCATGGGGTTATTTGTAGAATTTATACCAGTAAAAGTGACAATATCTTTCTTTATTTTAGGTGAAATTTCAACAGATGATTTTTTTATGAGGCTTATTGATGCGCCACTATCCACGAGTAGCATTAGTGGTTTAGTGGATATGGATGATTGGACTTCAATATAAGGTAAGGATTTTCTTAGGACGTTTGACGAAATGTTGTGTATTTTCTTAAAATTTGATTTTACGGGATTTGGATCGGTGCATTTGGAATTAATGGGTTTGTTATAAGGTTGTACAGATACAGAGGATACAGAGGATGCAGTGGGACACAACCTGTCAGTTTGGGGCTGGTTACCCTGTCGGTTAGGTCGGGCGGATACAGTGGATACAGTGGATACAGTGGATGCAGTGGATACAGCGGATACAGTGGATACAGTGGATACACCTGATACAGTGGATACAGTGGGTACAGTGGATACAGCGGATACAGTGGATACAGCGGATACAGTGGATACAGCGGATACAGTGGGTACAGTGGATACAGCGGATACAGTGGGTACAGTGGATACAGCGGATACAGTGGATACAGCGGATACAGTGGATACAGCGGATACAGTGGATACAGCGGATACAGTGGATACAGTGGATACAGTGGATACAGCGGATACAGCGGATACAGTGGATACAGTGGATACAGCGGATACAGCGGATACAGCGGATACAGTGGGTACAGCGGATACAGTGGATACGGCGGATACAGTGGTGTCATTCGGATTTAGCAGAGATGGTCGGAATTTCGGGCTCGGGAGACACCGTCGAGAGCCCTTTATTCGTTTAAAGACGCGTCCCCTTCATCAACGCCATAGTCTTCGGGTGAGGAGATCGCGTGAATCGGTTGGTTTCGAGAAGGAGCCGATGGTAAGTTGGGTTGGTAGTTATTATTTTTAAATTTTGAATTATTATATTGGCGTTTTCGGCACGCTTCAATCGAGTGGCCTGGGAATTTACAATATCTACATACAATCGGATTAACAGGCCTGGGTGGAAACATTGGCATGTTGTAGTTATTATATGACCTGTTTTGTGTAATAGGCGTTTTAATTTGAAGTTGACGGAAGCGAGTATGGTTAGAGTTATTACTGGGAAAATTCGCGTTCCTCCCTAAAGAGGCTAAATATATTTTCTCTTCAGATACGGCGAAGTTAATTGCGTCGTTTAGTGTCTCGGGGTCGCGACACCTGACCACCGTAGACAATCGTGGATTAAGGCCAATGACAAAAGTATGTAGCGCTAGGTCCTGCATCGCAGCGACCCGGCCAGCCAGTTCGCCTTTTTTCCGTGTTGGTATTGAAATATTAATTTCTGTTAGTAATTTGGATAAACAAGATTCAATTTTAAGAGCGAACTGGTTGACTGTCTCGCCATTTAATTGACGACATCCTTGAAGATCGGAGAGCAGTGCAGCATAATGTTTTTTATTACCAAATTGTGCTTTTAAAAAGTCTTCTAATTGTTGCCAACTGTCGAAATCTTTAATAGAGCATGCTACTTCTGCACGCCCTTCTAATTGACTAATAATATATTTTAGTAAAATGTCTTGTTGATTCGGTGATGCTAATTTGATTGCATTACTGCAATTATTTAAAAATGAATTTAATTTGTCTCGGTTGCCATCAAATTTATTTATGAACTTAATTAAAATGTTTATGTCGACCTCTTGTACTACAATTTGTTCGTCTCTAGTTTCTTTAGGCATTATGAGATCGGATACGCGTTAGTCTAAACAAAGCGATAAGAATGTCTCGACGCTAATGCGGAGATAAGAAGCTTGCACTGGTCTCTGATTACAATATTAGAACTTAGAATTAATTATAATATGAATGAGATTATTTATTTCTTAACACTTCACTTTTATAAATTTTGTTCTCTTTATGGCACTGAGGTAAATTGTTCAATGACTTACAGGATCACGGCGAGTACGGGGTAGATCATCTTCAAGTTATGTAGTAGATGTATAATACGATGGTCTCGACTGGAACTAGCAGCTGGATATAGCAGGAATCGGGAGGTGTATTTTCCTCCGGCAGGATACAGAGTTGTTAGGAGCTTATGACACAAAGTGAATTTTGTGCTACAGAGCTCACGTAACAAAGTTAGCTTGCGATATATTCTATACACGACACAGGGTTGTTTATGACACTGAGTTCACGTTACAGGGTTGGTTTGCGGCACTGAGTTCACGTTACAGGGTTGGTTTGCGACACTGAGTTCACGTTACAGGGTTGGTTTGCGAGTTTGCGACACTGAGTTCACGAACAAGAATTAGTTTTCGATGTACAGAGAGTTCACAAAATATTCACTTCACGAGACGTACCGGGGACCTTATATTTTTGATCCCACCGCTGCCACCAATGTTATACGGGTTTTAACGAGAGTCTTTTTAAAAAAGAAATTACAAATAAATCTAGAAATAAAAGATCACTTTACTTAAATTATTAAATTGAAACAGAGGAAATAGTAGAAATTGTAAAAGACAAGTGATCAGACCCGATGTTGAATTGAGACTGACTATAGAATGATTAGCTTCTAACATGCTTCTAAAGAATAGTGCTTACGTGACATAGCGTAAGGGTTACCACATACATAGAGCGTATATAACAATACGTAGTCTACAGACTTTCTAATTTTCCAAAGTAACATCTTGAAGCAATTCACATATCTAAAATATATGCAATTTCGAATGTAACTAATTATATTAGATTACATAATTTTTTTCAATACAATAGATTCATACATTTACACAAACATAGAAGCGCGTTATAAAAGCTTACGTTAGTAATCAGAACAATGAATGAAACACAACGACGTTCACTAAACTTTGTTTTTGAATTTAAACTTAATGAAAATTGCTTGCACGTGTTCGTTTCAAACTACTTGTTTGAATACCAGATAACTTTACACGAAGTAACTACTAATTAACTAAGTTTCTTCTTCCTCTTTAGTATTTGTGTTTAAAAAAACAATAGTACTGTAGTTTTTTTCTACAGAGAGTCTTAGTAACAATTTAATATTTAATATTAAAATGATGTTATATATATATATATCGATTTATAATTGGTATAACATGCCATCATATGGCAAACAAAGTTTTAGTTCACGGAGAGAGTGTTACAAATCATTTCGCTGTGCTACCAACTGGGCAACATTCAGAAGATGCGCAGGAGTCGCGAAATAAGGATTATAAAAAGTTTCGCCTGCGTCATGGCCGGAAATGCTCTCGAACAGCTACAAAAGAAGATGAGTATTACACATCTGCGGATCACGCTCGGCGACGACAGCTCTTTGCCTATTATGGCCACCAGGGCACAGCGCTGGGGCCTTCAAGCAACACAATCCTCGAGAGTGTGACGCGCCGCATTTATCGGCTCGCCTCATTCGTGACAGGCAGGAATGGCCGTACCTGCACTACCGAGGCAGCTGTGCCCGATAAGTACCTGTGTCTGAAGGATAGGACTTCGTGCCACCTATTGTTGCAGCGACGAAGGTCAGGACATATTGCGTCCACCGTCGTTAAACTTGCCGCTGGAGAACTCAGATCCTAAGTACACCTATCGAGCAGGGCTCTCTGAGCCTGAGCCCTTATCCTACATATCTGGTCTGCATTCAAAATTTGTCCTCGAGCTCGGAGTCTTTACCGGTACCGGTACACTTCCGCAAGCACCTGCGCCTGGAGTTCCGAGGGCTGGTCGCTCGCAAGAAGTGTCACCGCCGTCCATGACACCGTACGGTAACCACGTGTGGCTCTCGCCCCTCTGTCCCTCTGCAGTCTCCTCAAGCAAATTCTAGTCTGGGTGGTGAGAGCGTTTGCAAAGACGGGAGCACCGTACAGTGCCATATTACCTATATATTCTGCCTTAATATAATTGGAACAATTTAGAGTGAAATCAATTAAGTAAGATATCAAATTACTAGCTGCTATCACATCGAAATTTACAATATTGAACGTACTTCTATGAATAACGAGAGCTACAAATAAAAGGTATAATCGTTCACCATAAGAAAAATGTTCAATTTAGAGGCAAGACAATCACGTAAAAGTATGACCTAGATCTTAAAATAAATAGTAGATTAAGCGTTTTTGCCGCAGATTGCGATTAATTATGAGCTCGGGTGCTCCTTTCATCGTTCCTAATTAACGAGTATAAAAAGAACATTATCTTGATCTCATTAAAAAGACCATATTACCAGCAGTCATGTTCGGTGTTGGTACATTAGCGAAATTTGGGCATACTGAAAAGCTTTTACAACGTGATTAAGAAAATTCGGTATGTATGTCACGTTAGAGCATACTCTTCACAAAACTAATGTATGACTACTGAGATCAACTCTCAGTTGAATTCGAAATCGCTTACAAGGATAGAAGGCTGAGTTATTATTAAGAAATCGTTTATGCAGTCGTTATTAAATTTCAAATACTTGTATTATAAACTCATGATATAAATATTGAACAGTCAGAAGACTGGTGAAATTTTGCTATTAATGTTTAAATTCTTATTAATTTCTCAGATTACAGCGCCAAATCGTCAAACGACAACATATGAATTAATAAACAAATTATGTAATCGATATTATCGACAATGTATCTAACAGCAACGGATGCGGAATGTGCAATATTTAATGAATTAGTAATTGCAACCGCATGCTCAACGAGATCGGAAATGTCAAATGTAGGTCAAACCGAAACTCAATTAAGACGAGGATCAAAGATTTAGGGGGGGGGGGGGTGTATAATGGTTACCTATGAATTACAACGTTTGATATGCGATTATTTTACAGAGTTGCAAAACACAGCAATTTCTTTGTTCTTGCGTTAACCACATTGTGCTACTATATTACATGTTAAAAAGACCTAGTGTAATCAAATGTTTAAATTTACAAAAAAAAAAAAAAACTTTAAAACAAAATTTTATGATTATTATTTTCAACTACTACTTGTTAATTCGAAAATTTATTTTAAAATTTATTTATTTATACTTTATTGTACATCACAACTACACATATCATTTACAGACTGTGAAGTCCAATGGGCGGACTTATGGCTATTTAGCCATTTCTTCCAGACAACCCAAATATATATTTCCTACTATGAGTAACGATCGCTATCAGGTGTACATGATAGCAACCGGGACCGACGGCTTAACGTGCTCTCCGAGGCACGGTGGGGAGACCCACAAGGACTGCACAAACACCCAGACCACGGCAAACATCTGTATGGCCAATACAAATGTTGTCGTGTGCGGGGATCGAACCCGCAACCGCTCGCGCAACAGCCAATCGCAATCCATTGCTGTGACCGCTGCGCCAACGCGGCGTCAAAAAATGTAATTCAAAAGGACTACACACGTAATCATATTAAATTAAAAATATTTTTTTTTTAATTATCTTATTCCTAATGCAATAAAATTAGCTACTATCTTATCTTTAAGTTTCATCAATCATCAATGAATAATTGCTAGCAAACGAAAAAAAAAATGACTTCAATTAGGTACATCGACAAGTAATACAACGTAAGTAGACGCAAAATAGTTAAGTAAATCCGCGTTATCAAAGATAATTCAAAAAGTAGTCATCTGATTTCGATAAAACTGAAATGGGACCACAAGACAAGCATTACCTTTTGATTAAAATAAGAATCCAATCCAATCATAATAAAAACATTTTCGATTTTCAAAACAAGAATCATCAAAATTATTTTTAAAGAATAAACTGCTACCCTAGTGGATAATATAGCTCACCATATTATAGTAAATCTGGCCGTGTAACATCATTTGATCGAGACTGAACCGAAGTAGTTTTACTGGTTTCCGATAGATGGCGTAGCGACAACGACAAGTACGCACCATCACATAAATACGCGTAATCAAAGATTACTCAAAAAGTAAACTACAAGACAAGCATCAGATTTCGATTAAAACAAGAATCATCAAAATCGGTATACCCAGTGAAAAGTTATGCGGTATAATACAAACGTAGATGAAGAAAAAAAAATAGTCGGAAGTCGGTTAAAAAGGAGGAGGTTCTCAATTCCTTTAAAGATCGAGATTTGATGACTACTTTTTGAGTAATCATCGATAACACGTATTTACTTGACAATTTTTTCATCTACTTGCGTTGTAATACTTGTCGAAGTAATTAAAGTCGTTTTTTTTTTCGTTTGCAAATATACACAATTATGTTCTTCAATACTTAAAATAGTTGTGAAAAAAATTGAAAGGCTTCCCAAATACTCCAGTTCAATTTGAAATGTTTGTTATAAAATTGGCATAAAGTGACGAATTTTTGTGGTAACACTGTTTACACTGAGCCTCGCTTTGGTTGCTACAAATTCAATATTTTGATATGTAAACAAACTGACATCTAGTGCATCGAGTATACAATTTTTTTAAAAGGTATTTTATTAGTTTCAGTAAAGTATTTTTATACAGTTGCTCAAAAAGTGGCGTATTGCAGGGACGTATAGCGTTCGGAATGTGGGCTATTTCATACTCGTGCTTTTTTTTTTACCTTTCCCGCACTCGTGCGTTCTCTTTCCCAACTGTCAAAATAATGTCTATTCAAAAGAAAAACCAACCATGAAGTTTTTACTAAAAAAAAAAAAAATTCGTAGAAGTTTTTATGACTCATGCAAATACGTATATTTCTTAAAAGAAGCTACTAATTTGTTTCAATATCAGATTTAATGATTTGATTGAATGAGTTTGGTTAGATTTCATTTCATTTTATTAAATTTCATTTGCATTTCATATCAATAAAAAACTTCTACTGAAGACTTGGCTGTATGGGCATAGTTTCCCTTTGCCTACCAGAATGGGTGAAGAAAAAATAAAACTCTGCTTATATTCTACGGTTGGCATCATTTTCAGAAATTTTCTGTGCGAGTTTATTTTATTAAATTGTTTCATTTTTTTTGCAACTGTATTAAAAATAGTCGTTCAGTACACGTGCGGAACCGTCATTGCAACTTGTTCCGACTGTCAACCCTCGCCTTCGACTGCGCCTCGGCTCGGGTAGACATTTTTGTCGGAACTCTTTACAATGACAGCCTTTCCGCACTTGTAACGAAATATACTATTTTGTTAGTTTTTTTTAAGGTCTCATGTTTTCGCAGCCCAATTATGGGACTAAATCGGCCCAAAGAATTTTGTTTTTTTTTCAAAATCTGATGAAAAATTCTGAAGAAACACTTTGTACAACTCCTTAATTAGTCTTCAAAAATAAAGTTGGTTTTTTAATTGCCCATAACAAATTTGCCTTTTAGTAGCTATTATGTAAAAAATATACTTATTAAAAAATCGAATACATAATTATATTATGTAAGTTAGTACGCCCATAAATGAAGACACGTAGTAAGATATAGAACTTTTTAAAATGTTATGTCGAAGATACAAACGTATAGACGAACGACGACTTTGTCTATTTTCAGTCAGTTAAAAATATGAAATATTTAAAACATTAATATTTAAGTAGAAAAATCTATATATCTATACATATAATAAAAATAAGTCTCCCGGCCGCGTCTTTCTGTCCTCCTGTCTCTCCTCCTGTCTGTCTGAACGCGATAAACTCGAAAACTACCCAACGGAATTTTATACGGTTTTCAACAATAGAAAAAGTGATTTTTGAGGAAGTTTTAAGTATATAATTTATTATGTTTTTATGTAAATTAGCTGAAATACGGCGATAAATGTTGAAAAGGTCGCAAAAAATCTCGCCAACTGGGAGCTTTCCACGCGAACGCCGCGTAAACTAGCAAATATATAGTTAAGTAATGTACTAGCGAATTCAAAATCTATAAAGATGCTACAAAAAAGTCTGCAATAGCATATCTCTATCTCTAACGGTTGACTTACAATAACCATTTTTATGTTCAATTTTTTTATTAAAAACATTACGTTATTTTCAAAGCTATTTTCTTTAGTTCAGTATTAATCCTTATCTAAATGAATATGTTATTTAGCTTAGGCATTTAATGCAGATTAAAATTGCTCCTTACACTATATCAATCAGATGAATAGTTTTTGAGATATCGTCGTTAGAAGTAATTATTAAAAATAAATAATGCGCAACGAAGTGGGCACAGGTCGGCTAGTGATAAATAAATAAGAAATAATCCGACCCCCGGACAACGGTCAACGGTTCTAAATTTAGTATAATACTAGTGAGATTTTACAAAGTTATTTTTAACAAAAACGTTTCATTTTCGTCATTAAAATGGTGGATTAAGCTTATGTCACAGCGAACTTTTCACTCAAAAAACAGTCCCATTATAAGCTTGTTACATATTTTGAAAGTATACCAAAAGTCAGAGCTTCTGACGTGAGTTAGGTATCGTATTACTAATGAAAAATTATATTTTAAAATACACAGAAGTTAGCCTTTAAAACATAAACTTACCAAAAATTTAAATTGTCACTAAGCGAGTATTGGTTGTTATTTTTTTGGTTTTTTTTCCGAGCTTAACAAGATGAAGCATTGACACTGATTGGTCAAAGCGATCGAACATTTAAATTATAAATCTAAGTTTATAATTATAATGAAAACAGTGACTGACCAAGTTATGAACTTTTTGTATGTATACGTATCAAAATTTTATCACGACAAGCACGTGGAAAACGACTTTGAATTTAGAAGGTGTAAAAGTGGTGTAGAGAGCGACTGATAAATGAATAAATAATACCAGAACATGTAATTAAATACTCTTTCTTGCGGCTTAAACCCTTTTTAAATCTAGATTAATTGTCTAACAAATAGCTTTATGAGGATAAATAAGTAACCCAAAGTACTTTTTACGAATACGTTTTCTAAGAAGACTTAACATTTCTGTTCTTGTGTTATTGTGTTGTTGCTATAAAAGTGTGAGCAGTGTATATATTACGGAAAAAAGTTTATAATTTTGTGTTGCATTTAAATCTGAAATTCACACACAAATAAAATCATCAAATTTTGTAGATGAAGTTATCTAAAAGATAAAATATTGAATAATCCCAAATCATAACAAGCGATTTATGTTAGTTTTTTTATTATATTTTATTTTATTGTTTATCTTTCACTTAAAAGTCTCTTATAAATCCCATCGAACACTCAACTGTTAAACTTGTAAATTTTATTCGCAAGGGATTATCAATAATAATGTACCTACAATAGATACAAAATCGGTCTTATCTGAATCTCTCCATCAAATAGTTGAAATTATGTTCATGGAGCGCCTTTTATAAAATTCGAAGCTCTGATGAAAAGGCCACTGAATTTTTAAGCGAACCTTAAACGAATAAATAATGAAGTAGAAATATTAAAGCATTCATTGAATATCTCCGAGATCTAGATTATATAACTTTGACTGAAAGAAATATATTTAACGTTTCTTTTATTGTTTATCTATTTGTACATAATATGAGCTTAGTTTTAGATACTTCAAATAAATATGGGCATTAAAAGGAAACTCGTGTTTATCCAAAAAAATACAAAGTAATAAAAACTCTTAGTAGATGTAAAAGTGATATATATTTCCAAAAATAACTAAAACGTATTAGATTTTTAAAAGCATTAAAAATTAAAAGAGGTCGTGGCCCTTGAGATTCTACTAAAAGAACGAAAAAAAATATATATATATTTCTTTTTCACTGATATGAAACATCAGATTCAAGCATTTTTGTTCTTTCTGGTAGCTTATTTATCTCAGATATTTGTAGATACGCGCTTACTTATCAGATAGCGTGCTATGAGCGTTTTGCTTACACGAAATTTGATTTCGATAGTTTTTGTTATTAATTGGAATTTGGACTGTAACGTTTCTAGATTCTCCGTACCTTCCCTAATTATTTTTCCCCTTTCCATGCTTTTGGTAACGTGCTACTCAGTTCTGCTGTGACTGTATTAAGGTTGTGTTAATGCAGGAGGTTTGACAAACATAGCATTTTGGTCTGTATTTTTTTTCTCTATAATAAAATGTGTTGTTGAAGTCTTTTGTGTGATGTTGCTTTTAAAAGTTCATAAATTAAGCAATATTAGTGTTAATTATTAGTCAGCATAAAAATATTAACGTAAATGACCGAGATATCCGTCAAAACATATTCGTTGGGTTGGCCAATGGATAACGAGAAGAATATTTGACTATATGATGTAAATTGGATCTTAAGCCCTGAATATTCAAACACCAGTCACTCTCATAAAGATCATGTAGATGATCATGCGAGTGACTGCTCTAATATACGTTACTCCCACGAAAAAGACAAAAAAACAACAAAATAAAAAAAAAAACAGGTGAAAAGTTACACATTTCAAGAAACAGTATGTGTTTTTATACTGATAAAAAGGGTCAGTAAAACGTTTATACATAAACCTATACGGAATGTTCATAGACGGATTTTGGAGAAATATAAGCTACTTATCAGATGTCAAACAAGACGATAAAAATGCAGAAACTCGAAAACAATGTAATTTTATACAACGTAGTAATATAGTTGACAAAGTCACGTATGTATATTATCGTGTCTAATTTTTATGCAAAATGGAATTAATTTAAAGTTTTAAGTTTATTACTCGACGAAGTCAGATCATTATAGGCTCTTTGTGGATGTCTCTGACTGCATGTCACGTACGATGTTTCATAAAATTTTGAAGGACTACCATATTGATATTTTTAAGTGTACAGTACATAATTTTTGATATTGTTTTAATTGAATTCGCTGGCTTTGTGTAATTGTTGAACTTTTATCTTGTTCCAGCCTTTTCAATTGATTTTCTATTAAATGTTCTTTACACAGGCGGTTTTTTTTTATTATTATTTTATTTAGATTTTAACTAAATTAAGCAATATGTAGGTACTTGTTCTTAATATCAAAAACGAGCCTGGACTTAGTGACCCTTGACTAAGAAGAAAAAATAGGCTTTTTAAGAAACGTATACTTTGTGCCATAAATTGCGATGCAACGAGTATGTTATATATTATATTCATGTGTACTATATGGAGAAACACGCTTCTTATGATCTTATAGTATAATAAATTATTAAAATATGTTTATTATATTATTATAACTTTATTTACTTTTATTTCTTGGATAATTTTTTATGGACATATTATATTATCTTTACGAAAAACAACCGATTTAAAGTCCGTAGGCATTTTGCTTACGAGCACGCCTACACGTGTAATTTTTAAGAGCGTGCCTTTTACTGGTTAAATGTCTAGTATTATATTAAACAGATAATTTTATGAACAATATACAAATAGCTAAAGGTTATATGTAGCGTTTAAAAAAAGTGTTGAATTAATTTATTTATTACTTGCTGACCCGTGTCAATTTTAAAACGATTTTCTTCAGCACGTTTGCGGATATTGTTTTTAAGACATTGTCTCTCCTTGTCAAACGTCAGATTTTATTTGAAAAATTCAAACAGCAGTGATAAATGGTATCAGATGTTCTGCGAGTATCGCCATATCACTACATATTATAAAACAAAGTCTCTTTCCGCTGTCTGTCTGTATATATACTTAGATCTTTAAAACTTCTTCTTCTTGCGGTGCCTCTCCGACTGGCGAAGGTTGGCAGTCAGCTTCGCATACTCTGTTCTATTCTTCGGGAGGCGAAAGAGTTTGGTGTCGCTCGCGATGCCTGTCCACTCGCGGATGTTGCGTAGCCAGGTTATCTGCGACCTGCGCCTCGTTTTCCAGCAACTTTTCCCATCATGATGAGTTGTAACTATTCGTATCTATCGTGCCTAAGCACGTGTCCCAGATATGCGACTTTTCTCATCTTGACGGTCTGCAAAAGTTCGCGTTTTTGATTGATACGTCGCAGAACTTCCACGTTCGTGACGTCGTGAGTCCAGCTAATGGCCAGCATACGCCTATATGCCCACATCTCAAAAGCTTCTATTCGTTTCCTGAGGCCTTCTTTAATAGTCCATGCCTCACATCCGTATAGAAGTATGGGCCAGATGTAACAACGTAGAAGTCGAATACGCAAAGGGATCTTAAGTCTGCGGTTGCAGAGTACTTTCTTCATTTTGTTAAGGTACTTCGAGCTATTTCAATGCGAGTCTTAATTTCCTGATCGCTGTTCCAGTTTTCATTTGTGCGCAAATATAAATACTTAGGTACGTGGCTTACCACGTACCTAAGTATTTATATTTGCGCACTCTTTCTAGGTTTTGGCCACCTATTTTTACGTCAAAGTCGACATTATTGTTCTTGGATATGAGAATGACTTTTGTCTTCGAAATGTTCATCTTAAGGCCGGCCTTTTCACTACACTCATTCACTCTAGTGACTTCTTTGAATATCTTTAAAACTACGCAACTGATTTTGATGCGGTTTTCTTTAGTAAATAGAGTGATTCCAGAGTAAGGTTTATATGTATAACACATGCGTAATGTAGTAGAGGAACACTGATAGTTTTAAAGTTTTCTAATGTGATGTCGTAAATAAACACATTTTTATAAATAATTATATATAATATTTATTTTATATTTAGTATCAGCATTGCACCCGTGCGAAGCCGGAGCGGGTCGTTAGTCATATTATGTACGTAAAATTTAAAATATGTGCCAGATTCGAATGCGTCCTATTGTAAATCGAATGCGTCGAATGCGAATATGTCCTTTTTTAAAATATAAATTACTCATCACCGTCCAACATAATCAATAGCGCGCTATATATACTTACCGATCTATCGCCAAGATTTTTCACTCTGCAGTGTAAGTAGGCAGGCTGACCAACCGCCGCAGTATATTCTCGTTTTGTCGTGTTATCGAAGGTCGGCTGCACCATGGTATCGGTGGCTGCGGTACCGTTGTTCACCGCAAAGATCGCATCAGGATATGTGGTATCGCTGCCGCCTGCGGACAGGCCTGTTGAAAAAATAATTTTATAAGTTATGCGAGACTGTTATTACATACTAATGTATATTTAATAAATTAGTCAACGTTTCTCATGATTTCGTAACTGTGAACATAAGATATACATAATTATGTTCCTAAATATACATTAATATATTCGTATAAGATTATGAGTTCCTTCGGAATATCATTTCAACTCTTTAATATTAGATTGTTATTATAAAATACAAATTAAGATTGTTTTTATATTGTTTTTTCTTATTAAATTTATTGTTAAAATAAGATTTGTTATTGACAGAATATGATGTGTATTAAGATTTTTATCAATACAATTAACGTGATCAAAGTAATGGGAAAATGTGTGCACATTAACATAATCATTCATTCATCATCTATATGGAAATAATATTATGTGAGGGGAAATATAAAGTGAAAAATCTAGAAACTCATTTTGTTGAAATTTTTCACGCATGTTGATCTCCACCAGACGACTAGGATGCGGTAATGTATTTTAATATATTAAAATTTTAATATGTTGCATATCAGTGATGTACAATAGCAAAATTTCTAATCGAACTGTTTTATATAAGAATATAAAAACCTATGAGTCAAAAGATAGAGTTATAGTATTTACATCTAAAAGTTGAGAATTCTACGAAACTTAAACAAAACTCATTATTTATAACTTCAGTTTTTATGATACTCTCGAGTACTACTACATTTAACAACAAACAACTGTAAGTACCGTTTAAAGATTCAAAGCATAGAACACTTAAAAACAGTGTCAACACGCTACAAAAGAAATTTTAAATTACATTTGTGAAATATTGCAGCCCAGGACGGTGTGGACGAGACGACAATAGATTTTCATCGCGTATACAATATTCGCGACAGAGGGAACAAGCTTCTATACGGGCTTTCGTAGGTAGATGTCAAGTTCCTTTTTGTCGTGGTATCAGGTTTATGTCATCAACCTGCTTATTTGATGTCAGTATACAAATTGGTATACTACATTAAAATGTACATATTGATTCTTCTTTAGGATGTTATAATTAATCGATTATTAATTATGACAAAAATTTTATATGTATGTAAAAGGCATCAGATATGTCTAGGTTTATATCAAGCAATACTTTAAGTTGCTTACTTTCTTTTATTTTATTTTCGCAATGGTTCAAAAGGGATGCAAGTTTTAATGAAATAGCTTCAATATTTTTGAATTTTATCAAGAAAGGGGGCTATTTGCATTTTTTTATTAATTTCTCCTAGATAATCCAGTACAATGCCTTCTTGTTTATCACTGACATGGAGAACAAATAATTAAGTAATTTCTGAATCAAATATTATTTGAATTAATTATATTTAAAAAAAAATATTCTAAAATACTTAAATCGTAATTACAAATAATATTTTAAATACTCGATTTGTCAAAATGAAATGAAATAGTTTAAACAGCCATTGTCGTCATTGAGTAAAACAAAATAATTTATCACCGGTTTTATTTTATTTTGAGAATTCACACAATATATCTCTGATATTACAAAATTCCGTGGCAAGGTAGACCTATGAACTGTCCTTATTTATTAAATGGATCCTTAAGAATGTCTCGCTTAAATTAAATTCGACATTTTATATAATTAGTTTTAATAAATTGTAACCGTCATGTTTTTGTTTAATTGTATAATAGATTTAGTTTGAAAAGTAGCTTCGTATTTCACTCGAATTTTGCTTTTACACGATTAATTGGTCCTTATTTTGATAAATCTTAGACGTTTATTGTGTTTTGCTTTTGTTTATTTTCAACAAAATAAAAATATTTTTCTGTTTGAATTGAGGTTCACTAGGATATTGTATTTACTAGTTAAAACTTGCTAACAAGAGATCACTTACTGCTGACGAAAATAATATAATTTGTTTGGTGTCAACTTTAATGTCATCTATTGATACTAAAGAAAATGCAATAATTCCTCGTACATAGGTACAATAATTATTCAATTTTTGATTAAAAACGTCAGTACATACTATGAACGAATTTATAGTAATGACGTTTTTATAAAAAATCGTCAGTACTATGAATTCGTTTAACCATTGTTTGGGGATTAATATTTACAATTAGTTTACGAGAATAAATGTTACAAAGTACATTTAAGCGTTATTCCTACTAATCAGATTTTAAAATAACGTTATGAAATAATAAATTTCATTTGTCTTAACGCATAATAACACTTATTATTAATCAAAATTTTATACCATATAATATACTATATACAAAATTGTAAAAGTGTGTGGTCTTTATTAAATTTAAATATGACCACATGACACGCACCACTTTTCGATTAAAAAAAGATACATCGAAATCAGGCCACCCAGTAAAAGTTCTGAGGTAACATACATTAAAAAACCTCCTCCTTTTTTGGAAGCCGGTTAAAAATAAAATTATTTTTTTTAACCATCATTTTAAAAGCAATCGTCCTAATTATCGAAAAGCAATTTGCCGTATCAATAGCCCTTATAAATTCCTGACTTTGACCGTTTCCAAATAGGTTTTCAATCAGCCCAAGGGTGAGTTTACCAATCCAGTCTAGGGGACGTCGTTCATCATCTTGACGTCTGCCAATATCACTAACTTTTTTAGTTAGAAATTATAAAACGATGACGTGAATTCAATTTACTCTGTATAAATTGAACGATATCAATGTATTCATAGAAAAAAAAAGCTAATTTAAAAATAACTGTCTTCAAACGAGTATCGAATGACCGTTCCGGATTAAGAATGACCGTTTTATTCTCCCAAATTTGGTCCTATGAATTATCCCAGATTTATGTTTGTTTTTATTTAATACCTTTCATTATACTTTTACCTTTATTGTTTCTTTTTAATTTAAGATAATATCTTTTATTTTTATTGACATTATAGTATGTCAAACTAAATATATTTGTTAAAAATTGTTTTATAATTCATAATTGTTGACGATGTTGTTAGATGTATTTAAAAGAACATTTCAATAGAATTATTTATTGAACAATTTTAACAGAATCTACATTCCAATATACTATTATGTACAAGCAGATAATTTCTAAACTGAAATATATAGAGGAGAAGGTGGTAATGTGGCCCCCTACTTTGTTTTTGAGGCCTCATGTAAAAAATACTACACTTACAAAAAAAGCAAGTGCGTTATAGTGTTCCTTACTCATTGGCTTATGCATGCCTAACTGTTGAATAAATAAAATAACTACAGAATAATCACAAACTTATTTATTCTCAAAAATGAAAATTTTACAACAAAACATAAAGTGAGGGTTATATGGCCCCCTGGGGGTCAAATTAAATGTATTGGACTTTAAGGTAAAAATCAAAAATATAATATTCGCCTTCATGGCCTGCACAGGCTGTATGAGCCCATAAATTGTTAAATTGGCACAGAATCCACTCCTCACCATGTCTTAGACCGGTAGGCTTTACAAAATATGCAGCTCGTATCTAAACTTTCAGGTTTCCTATTTGAATTGACATCGTGGTCATATTCAAAGTCAGTTTCTACGACTGCGTCACTTTCAGAGCTACCGCTGGATGTACTGAATCTCTGGCGTCGTCGATTACCACCCACTGCAGCCGCTGCCCATTTCACCTTGACCACGGCCAAGGCTGCGTCCACCGCCTCGTCCGCGTAGCTCATGATCTTTGTCCTTACAGCTTCAACGGCCTTTTTCATTTGATCAGGATCCCATGTTGTCCTTACCTTCGAAGGTGAGTCGCAGACTGAGTCGAGGCATCTGAAAACGAAATTAAAAAGGGGGCCATAATAGGAACAATGTGAGGGGGCCAAATTACAAGTATTAATGAATGTATAACCAAACCAAAATGCATATAATAATCAAATGTTTTTGCATAATCACCTTCAAAATCCAGTAGGAAAACGTTTCTCAAACACAATGTCCAAATCACACAACGTAAAACTTAGTTTTTTCGGAAAAAATGAATAAAATGCAGAGCGGTTTTAAATGTTTTCCGTTGCGTTTTTCAAATAAATTCAAATAAAAAAAGAACGTTACGCCATCTCACGGATTTGTTAGTTACTATTCGGTAGCTGTCACAAGAGCTCCACATTACACATAAATTATATTGGACAGCGCCTTTCTAAATTATAAATATGTAAGGGGGCCAATATACCTGCAGGGGCCACATTACCACCTTCTCCTCTATACAATCCATATTATATTTAGTGATAAATTTATTATTAGTAAATTATATTTGCTAACAAGATATTTATTAAAAGGACACTTAGAAATTGTCATTATACCAATAGTTGCTTACACTCTTTTATGAAAGTTACTGGAATTTGTACATCTCTATTTCTATTGATGAGGAAGGACTGTAGGCGAAGAAATAACTTCCAACATTTTGTCCAATGTCCAATCTATGGCAAATATGTAAAAAAATTATAATACTCATATATAAATAAAAATTAATTTTGTTTAACTATTAATTTGTGATTTTTTTATTTGTAATTTAAAAATGTATAATCAGACATTAAACTATTAATATCTTACAACGAATTCATACAACAATTAATGAATCTGATTTTATAAAAAAAATCAAAGGTTGAATAGTACGTAGATAAACTTAATATCCGTTACCTTAGAAAATACTCTTGAGCACTTGTATATTATATTACGTAACATATTACGCAATTAAATCCCAAGCCTTCAAGTTACTGTGGTCGGATAAATCCCTTAATTTCTCTTTAATTGATACCTCTATATCATTAATCTTATTAAAATATCACTAAAGTATGTTCATGTTTGTTAATTACGAAATACGAGTAGTAAGGGTTTCTGACAAGACTTTTTTGCGTGTGCCACTTATCTGATCATGATATCTGATCATGATACACTTACACAAAAAATATTTTTTATTTATTTATAAATCTATCAAAATCTCTGTGCCTACCTACAGTTGGCCATAAATTATATGATTATGTTTGTTCTTAAACAAAATAAAAAGAACAAAAACAAAAGAACGAGTATCATAATATAATAATAATTTATTTATTTATTTATTTACACTATTGTACACCAAACAAGAAACAAAATAAATAAGGAACATTAACTGCAATTTATAGAAAAATGTACAAAAGTACATAAAAATATAATACACATTATCAGAGATAACACAAAAAGTACTCGTCAGATCTCGAACGAATTTTAATGGGACCACATAACCAGCAACAACTTTCGAATCAAAAAAGAATTAATAAGATCGGTACAATCAGTAAAAATGTTTGAGGTACACAAAAAAAAATAAAGAAATAATTGTGTTACTCGCAAATGAAAAAAAATACCAACTTCAATTATATCGATAAGTCATACGACGATGTTAGGCGGTAAAACCGTCAATTAAATACGCTTTATTAGGGATAAATCGAAAAGTGCTTGTCAGATCTCAATCAAATTTAAATGGGACCACATGGCAAGCACCAGCTTTCGTTAAAATAAATAATTGTGTTTGCTTACAACAGAAAATAGACCGACTTCAATTATAATATGTACCAGTAACAAAACAAACAATAACCGCATTAATGTAATTTTTTTCCGATATGTGCGTATGTTAGGCTTATTATAAAGATGGTTTAAGTTGGTTACTATTTAATTATTACAATTACAATTTTTTTGTAACACTTAACAGGTAACAAAATATTATATAATATTGTTTAAACAAAAGTCTTATTAATCGATCTCAAGAGACAAATAAGACGTAGGTAAATATATTTTTAGAAAAGTATTTAGTGGAAAAATTAATGTTTACGTCATGTTTGATTTGAATACTTACTGGTATTTAAATATTTACTTAAATATAATAAAAAGGTTGTAAAGTATACGCTACTAAAATATTTCAGTTTATTTCTCTGGCAGGTACTTTGACGCGGGTTAAGAAACCGAGGAAAGGAGATAACGCCGTTTTACTGCCTTTTGTTACGTCATCTTTATCGAGATTGTTTTTTGGCTCAGTGATTCCGCATTAGTTTGTGAGTAGGTAAATTTCAAGCAATCAAGATATTGGGCCTCGAATCAAGAGTCACGATCACGATTCAGCCTGTAATATCCCACTGTTGGGCATAGGCCTCTTCCCCATGTAGGAGAAGGATCGGAGCTTAATCCACCACGCTGCTCCAATGCGGGTTGGCGGATATATTCCCTACTATGAGTAACGATCGCTATCAGGTGTACATGATAACAACCGGGACCGACGGCTTAACGTGCTCTCCGAGGCACGGTGGGGAGACCCACAAGGACTGCACAAACACCCAGACCACGGCAAACATCTGTATGGCCAATACAAATGTTGTCGTGTGCGGGATCGAACCCGCAACCGCCCGCGCAACAGCCAATCGCAACGACGCCGCGTTGGCGCAGCGGTCAGAGCACTGGATTGCGAATCAAGAGTATTTGTACTTAAATACTGTCACTTAAAATCACATATATTGTCACTTATAATCATGTTTAATGCTTAAGTTTTTTGAAGTGAAACTACTTTAGGCGCATGAGGGTGAAATTTTTACGGATGAAACGTGCAACTTATTGATTAAACGGCAACGTTTTTGTCGAAGAACAGGGCACCTAAAGTGTACTATAGAAACTACAAAGGTTGTTACATTAATATCGATAGTATTACATTGGAAATTAACTAGATTTCGCTGGTCACTGATTTTTATATTAAATAATTATTAAATCGTCTTTGATCCTCTATACTGAGTCAGTTGAAAAAATAATACAATCTAAAATTATCCTAATGTATATCAAAAACATCAGAAAAATTCTGTGTACACAAATAAATTAGAAAAAATTTGCTTACATTTCAATAATTATGATAATTTATTGTAATTTTCCGATACGCATTAAGAAACACAAAACAACAATATTTGGGAAAAAAATTCGTATACACATTTGCATTGACTATAATAAAGCTATTTATCCAAAACATTTCAATATCCAGTTAAATATTGAATGATTAAATTTCAAATGTGTTAATATTCGTCGTAGCTATCGGAATTTCAAAAGTATTCTAAATTATTTAAACTAATTTATTGTTATTAATTTTAATCCATAAATAAAATCGTGGTTAAGCAACGTTACAGCACGAAGTAGAATTATTTTTTCATTGTCAGTCAGTCAGTCAGCCAGTTCAGCCTATTTTTGGTTATATACATTGCAGTCCACTGCTGGACATAGGTCTCCCCAAGTTTGCGTCAGACATCCCGGTTTTCCGCAATCCTCATCACACACACCGGCAATCTTACGTAAACCTTTGTTTTTTTTTTCATTGTGTCTAATTAGTAATTACTATATAACATAAATATAAAGTTTAAATGATTTTTTAAGTGAAACTTTTATTACATCGTCTCAAACGTTTTCGTGTGCGTGTTGCATGTCGCGTGATGGTCGGCCATCTCTTATCATTTCCTAGAACTAAGACACTAATGACAACATACAGCTGATGTAAGTTACCTATTAAAACATAGATGGCGTGCAAAGAATATTTAAAAATTTTCACTTTTACCGTGATTTCATAAAACCACACAGAGGTTTTTTTTTTAGTAAATTATAAAGCTTTCTTAATTTATTACTTCCTTTTATTTTATTAAATCTTCAAAAAATTTAGGACGCCTTTATACACACATACCTTTATACAACACATATCACATAATTATGTTAAATATAAAGTTATATGTGAAATATAAAATGTATGTCCAGAGGGTGGGACCACTAGATATTATATATCCGATAACTGGTTTAACTGGTTGGAACCGCTACGGGTACGCGACCCCGGACTGCTCTAGCTAGTAGTGTCCCTCCCAGTAACCCGTGACACTGGTATCCCTAACCCCAAATCCTTTTCTCACATAAATCCTTCCCACCTATCCTTCACTCAACATCAGTTCCATGAGAAAAACATGTTGTGCCGACCCTGCGTAAGTGGGATAAGAGCAGGAAGATGATGATGTGAAATATAAAATATAACCTAAATACACATATCACATACACAAATAATTATATAAAATTTTAAAATCAAAATTTCCAAAAATATTTGATACAGTTCTGAGAAAATTGTTAAAATAAAAAATTTAGGGTCAGCCATTTAGAAAAAAAAACTTATGGCCACAAATTTTAGTTTTATCATTCCTTCACTCGCTTTCTTTGATGTTAATGGCGTAATAAAACAGTCGTAATACATTCTTTTTGTACAAAATTAAATCAGTCGTAAAAGTTTATCGATTGAGTTGAATGATGAGATCGCAAAACATTAGGTTTTTATTCTCTTCCTACCTATATTCAACTACAATTAGTCTATCTAAAGATGTATCTAATTCAATGATAAAAGCTTAACTTTATAGTGATATTTAGTCTGGTTGATGCCCTCGACTGTTGTAGTTCTTTCACTATAAACCTGAATCCATACTAATATTATAAATGCGAATGTAACTCTGTCTGTCTGTCCCACTTTCCCGCCAAAACAACTAAACAGGTTTGAATGAAATTTGGTATGCAGATAGTCTAGACTCTGAGAAAGGACATAGGCTACTTTTTAATGCGAAAATAAGGGTGTAAGGAGTTGAAAGGTGGGGATGAAAATTTGTATGGAAATATAATGTATAATGTTCGTGTGTTTCGTAACTGTCAAAGATTTAATGTTCATCGACAATATATGGCGTATTTTAGATTTTAAAAAATGTAAAATAATGTCAGTAATGAAAACGGATTGACATAATATAATTATATTGGTTGTCAAATATGTATGCGTGCGTTCAGAAATGTATTTAGTGTAAACTAAGGAAAATATATCAAGCTACTTAAATATATAATAAAAATGAGAAATGTGCAAATGAATTAAATAATAAATTAAAAAAAAAAGTTTCATTGGTCTGTCAATCCAGTCAAAGTCAGTATATTATATAAATATTTTCGTCGCGAAAGTGTCAAAGATATGTTTTATATAACTATATTAATCTGTACTAATCTATACTAATATTATAAACCAACTTTCAAGTTGGTTTGTTTGTTTGTTTAAACGTGCTAATCTCAAGAACTACTGATTCGAATTGAAACATTCCTCTGAGGTTGATAGTCTATTTAAAGAGAAACGTTATGCCTTAAGAAAAAGGAAGGCTATTTTTTCCTCACATCAACGCGGGTGAAACCGAGGGGCACAGCTAGTTGTCAATATGTTGACGTCTATGTGTAAGCAATTTGAGTACCTACATCACACATCATTTTAATTTATTAATTCCGTAATTTTATCCAATACACTTAAATTCTACTGTGCTCGCTCTATTTGGAATGGAATTCTATATATCGGTTTGAAGAGTATTTATTGTATATCAAGTTTCTTTGTATATCATATCAAAAGATTTGTATTTTAGTACACAACATATTCTGTTTGTTACGTCGAGTAATTGCTTTCAGTTCAAAGTTGTAGTTATACCACCATGTCAGGAACACGATGCTACGTATTAGGTACTTGTACGTTGAAATCTAATCGATAGTTTTGTTACAGAAGATAAGACAAGTTGTCGGATTTAGATGGACTATTGGTAAACTTCAAGGCCTTGACCTATAGTTTCGCATATTGAAGATAATAATTATGTAGAAATGAAATTCGGATATTGAAAATAGTTTCTGTAGCTTTCTTTGACAGAATTTCAATTTACGAGTATTTTGTTTATTTCGGACTGTCCATATTATGCGGTGTTGAGTTGTATTTGTTATGTGATATAGTTATAAATCTGCTTAATTTGTTTGCATTTTATTTTATTTTGCGAAAATTGTCAACGAAAGTTTTTTATAAGTTAAAATTTAATAGAATAAATTAAAAGTAAAAAACCTTTTTAAAAAACAAGCTTTTATTTGAATGCACTAAAACGAAAAAAATAAATTTTTACTTTAAAACTTTTACTATCTACTTATAAAGTCATTACACATAATCTATATTATGATAGAAAAGCTTGTCGCGAGATATGAGTACTCGTATTTCCTTAGTTTGAAAATTTTAATAGTTAAAATCAATCACATCAATTTATTTAATTTACCTAATTGTTTACCAGCAAATCTCGCGACAAGCTTTTATATCATATAAATTATGTGTAATGACTTTATAAGTAGATAGTAAAAGTTTTAAAGTAAAAATTTATTTTTTTCGTTTTAGTGCATTCAAATAAAAGCTTGTTTTTTAAAAAGGTTTTTTACTTTTAATTTATTTTTGACTTTTTAGTCGGTTATCACGTCACTTTATTCGAATTATTCTTAGCAAGCCCATTCATTTGATACCCATATTGTAGAAGTGCACTAAAAATAACTAGTCCGCACTCTTGGATATGCTACCATATTTAGAATTGGATTTAGAATGACGTCATAAAGTTAACCATGCATTGTCATCCAAATTGAACCTGCATACAAAATTTTAGCTCAATTGGTTGCTTCAAAATTGAGATGCAAGATTTCACCCGAACAAACATACATACATACATGCATACATACAAATCATGCATTGTCATGCAAATTGAACCTGTATACAAAATTTCAGCTCAATTGGTTGAAGATATCTGCTTCAAAATTGAGTTGCAAGATTTCACCCGAACAAACATTCATTAAATTTACATACATACATACATACATACATACATTGCAAGTTAAATAAAAGCTTGTAAAAAAGCTTGTAAAAAGTAGATTAGTGCGTGTTTACAATCAAAATTCTTCCTCTTTGTTTAAGAAACATTGAAATTTAAAGATAATAAAATGCCTTAAAAAAGCAGAATGTTAGAGTCTTAGAAGATTAACTAGCGTAACTATTTTTTATTAACTAGCGTTTTGGAAGATTAACTAGCATAACTGAACATAAATAATCGTTGACTTTATTTTACTACATTAGAATCCCAATATCACTTTAAATAAAATAAAAATCTCTCCACTTTTCAAAAGAATGGAATTACATAATGGACCATTTAATTTAATTAAGAATGAGCTCAGTGGAGACACAAATATAAAAAATTAGGTCACTGTTTTATACATATAATATTTTTGAGGATAAAGTAACAAAAACATTACATGTTTTGATATCATTTAAAAATTAAAATCATATAACGATTACGATATAATGTCACAGTATAACGTTACTTTTTTATACAGAATATTTTCGAAAATGGATAAATAACCTTAGTTAAATCGAGTTTTATGTGTACATAAGTTATCTACTAATTTATCAGCAAGAAGTAAAACAAGCCCTAAGGACATATTTCAATGTCAATTAAAAAATTTGCAGAAATAAATAACAACTTTTGGATACACACTGCGAACTAAAATACGAGTAGGTATATGACTGATAAATGCCATTCATCTGTTGATTTATTTATACGTGTAAGAGGAATATCAGCAATGGATTTTATATGGGGCCTAATTAGATTATACAAGTAAGTATCTAAATAAGAGCTTAAGAAATACAAATTACACAATTAATTTATCTCGGAGTTTTCCTAAATTCCTAATCACAAGTTTTAGATGTTAATCCCTTTGCGTAAATATGTAGCTTATGTAGTATATATGAAGTGAATGTAGGTGTTTGTTTAGACACGCTTAGATATACAATACATACATGACTGACATATTATAAAATAATTTATATTATTTTCTGCGTTGAACATTACGATTGAACGAACGAACGTTGTAAATTGGAGACTGTGAAAGATTTCAATCAGAGATACATCCAACCCTAACAATATTATTCAGTATATAACATTTCGATGAATATTTATGTTTCATTGTTAAAATGTAGCTTGTGTCGCGTTGTGCCAAGCCAACTGAAAATAAAGCAGATCAAATTTCATGCGGGTGAACCCAAAAATGAAAAGAAATTTTATAAACGAGAAAAATATAATTGTATTTTTTAGAATAAATAAAGACCATTTATACAATAAAATATTGATACAAATAATTTTACCTTATGTTGTGCTATTCATCTATATTCTCGTTCTACTTCAAATATTATAAATCGGCTGAATAAAGGCTGTTTTTTTTTTCATTCGTCTATTAAGCCCCAAGGCTCAGTGCGAGCCTTGCACACAGGCAGGGCAATTCAAAAATACTAGGGGTGTAAAATATAAGTAATATAATATTTTTAATTAGGTATTTTTTTGCGAAATATGAAATTTTGGAATGCCGATCAATATAACCACGTGTCTTACTTCTGTTGCTCACGTAATTTATTTGATGATTTCATGATTACCTATTAGATTTGATTATTTGTTTTACCTTTGTATATTTTTGTCAATAATGAAACGCAAACAACCAGCTAGATGTGTAGCCATAGCTCAGTTGGCAGAGCGCTAACACGGCACGTCAGAAGGCGCGGGTTTAAATCCCGCTGCCGCTGGGTCGAAAAAATTTGATAATATAATTTAAAATCTTAACAAAGTATTACATTGTATATATGTATACCTATTTAAAAAAAACCTGTGAACTATTAATTTTAAAAATAAATAGTTTTATAATTATGTACTGTCTCCATATAATAAAAATATTACTTTAACAATTTTGTTTGCTCGCAAACGATAAAAAAACCGACTTCAATTACATAGAGAAGTAATACAACGTAAATAGACGCAAAATAGTCAAGTAAATACGCGTTATCAAAGGTTACTCAAAAAGTAGTCACCAGATTTCAATAAAATTTAAATAAAACCACAAGACAAGCATCAGCTTTTGATTAAAGTAAGAATCATCAAAATCGATATACCCAGTGAAAAGTTATGTGGTATAATACAACGTAGGTTGACGAAAAAATAGTCAAGCAAACACGCATTATTAGATATGTCTCAAAAAGTACAAGCAAATACGCATTATTAGATATAACTCGAAAAGCATTTGTTAGATCTCAATTAAATTTAAATGAGACCACTTAACATGCACAACATTTCGATTAAAAAAATCATCAAAATCGGTCTTCCAGTAAAAATTTCTGAGGATAAAAAAATACAGTCGAATTGAGAACCTCCTCCTTTTTGTAAGTATGTTAAGAAGTTTCTGCCTTCCACACTTATCACTGACAACTGTTTTGGTATAGTGCTTCATGGTAATATAACCGCTATTGAATCCAACGATATTTAACGAGTTCCATACTCGGTAGAAGCTGATATTATTATAATTATGTGTTCGAGGAAAAATTCGCTCCCAGTCTAGACTGGTATCTGCCCCTTTCGTCTCACCAGCGTGTTCTCAAGATCACGTAAAGCTGTCGCTTCCAGTTGTTATCAGAAGCGGCAATTAGTGAACAACGGGTAACGTGAATTAAAAGAACCGAGTTGAAAGTTCGATTAAGATCGATGAGAGTTCAATATATTTATTTGTAGATATATTGGATTCTGGTCTGGACATTAATTCTTCATCTACTTTACAGTTATTACTTTACTTCAGAAAGGAAATTATTTACCAAAGTGCAGTGGAAAAGTTTGGTGGATTAAGCTCCAATCCTATATTAAGATGAAGCTTTTTCCCTGCATTGTATAATCAACCAGCTGTTTCAGTTTAGTACTTTTCCAGCACCATCTAGTGTATAAAATCTGTGTGAAAATCACGGCTTTGTAAGCTCTTATAAAGTTAATCCCTACAAAGAGCATTAGCTACGCTTATTTGTTCAGCTTTGAGAACATTTCTTACTTTTGTCGTTCAAAGAAAAATGTTGACACTATAATCTGATATGAGTAGTTATCACGTACGTTTATTTCATGCTGTATTACAGTTTAATTTGTATTATTGTGTTAAAATAAATTCGGAATTTTATAACTTTGTCAATTATTTAGATAATTTTTTTTCAATTGTTAAAATACAAAAAAAAAACTCATTATTGAATTTTTTTTTGATATACCTAGTTGAAATAACTTTCTAGTTATTTTATATTTGTGTATGATAGCAATAAATTTTTACAATTTTTAAGCTATTGCATAGCTTCTATCGCGGGACTTGAGCGCGGTGTGACCGAATCAAGAAATTTCGACATACCATAACGAAAAAACCTAACACCCACCCACGACAGGAAAGGGCCGCGCTGCAAGCAGCAGAACTGCCGCGGCGCGGCCACGCCGCGCTGCACGCCGCGCCGCGCAGCACGCTGCTCATTTTAAATTAGTTTTTAAGCTATTGCATAAAACCTAACCCCCCCCCCCCACTTCGCTTACCGTTTGTAGCTCGGCCGAACGGTCATGTATATGGTACGACTGTACGAAGCATTCCTGAATAACCCACATGTATTGTAAGATAATAAAAATATTTTAAGCGATATTAACTTCTCATTTATTTAATAAAAGAAAAAAAATTGTTTTCTTAGCGGTCACCACGCTCAAAAAGTGTAACTTGAATTCATATCAAAGAAAAAAAAACTGCATAAATAAAAAAAAATAATAAATAATTATTATTGCATAAATTGATAAAAAATGCTATGCTATGCAATAGCTTTACCGCGGCAGTCAACGAGTGCCACGCGTTTTTTTTTTTAATATTATAGCTAAGCTCTAAACATCCACACTTATAATATAAGATAATGAATCAGAATACCTTCGATATTTGACTAAAAAGACAACAATTCACTAAGCAGATACAAAAACTGCAACCGTTTTAATATTTTATCATATGGTACATTAAATATTAGATACTAGCCGACCCGTGCCCACTTCGTTGGGCGTTATAATCCATTTCACATAAGAAGGGTACGGTGAAATTTGATATGTTCCAATACACTCTCACTATTTTCAGCAAATCAGATAAATATAAATGTTTTAAAACCACCAATTAATTTCTAAGGCAAATAATAATGCTTGATTAAATTGAATTGTTGACACGGCACGTCAGAGGGCGCAGGTTCAAATCCTGCTGATTTAAAATCTTTATATATTTTTATCTTTTTCCTTTTATCTTGTCACTCCTGAATAGTGTAGCTTTCTGTTAGCGAAAGAATTTTCATGATCGGATCAGTATTTGCGAAGATTACCCCGTATATACAAACAAAGTTATAAACTTTACATCTTTATAATATTAGTATAGATTTATAAACGCATTGCGTGGACAATGCTTTTATATAATATTTATTTTGAAATAGGGCACACCAGGAAACATATTGTTCGAAATCTGAAGCACCAGACTAAGTACCTCAACCTTATTGTAGATCACATCTTAACGATACTATTATAATCAGCAGTTATCCAGACCGACGCAATATACAGAATAATTTCATTTCAAATGATGATACCAGAAAAAGGATGTACGACATTATAATTCGGGATAACGATGACATTCTGAGTTTATATGTTCACTAGTTGGCACAGTTTGTGACGTTTTATAAAGACGGGGACACTCGACCCAAAAACAAAAACGTGTAACAATAGTAAGTAGTTTTTGTTTCGCGTATCTGTGTTCATATTATGTAGTTATAACTTAATGTTTATTTCACTCAGTCCGAATGAAATATACGAATTGCATAATGCGTTTTTAATTGCAATACCACGGTTACTCTTTTTAACTTTTCGCTTTGATGTACTTTTCGAAATTTGGTATTCTTAAATGCCATTTTACTACGTTATTTTTGTTTTATATTACATAAAATGCTTCAATCGCTTTAATACTATATGTATGCTTATACTATGAAGCCGATGAGTCAATTGTTTGAACACGCTAATCCCTGGATTTGTGGGTCGGTTAAAAAATATATTTTCATTTGTGAGACGTTATACAGAAGGCTTGTGTTAAAACATCGGCTTACGATTTAATAATACGGTTATTACATTTTTAATTGTATTTTATTAAGCACAATTAATGTTGTTAAAATATTAAATTCACAAATTTAGTATTTTTTAGTTTTTTAAATCAGTAATGCCCACAGTAAACAAAAAATCAGCTGGTTACTAATAATTTTTGATGATCATCAAAAATTGATTTTTTTCTGATTTTTTTTTTTCTTTTAGTTAGTTAATATTTATATAATTTGATGGTAATATTGTCCTACAAATTGCGTGGTTTGTTATCCCGGCCCTACACTTACTGCTGCTCTATCTCCTGCTAACTCTATTATCTACCACAATCGAGAGTTTTCGAAGAGGAACTTTTTGTTCATGTCATCAAAATGAAGCTACTCCCGGAAAATTAGCTTGATAGTAATCAGGTGAAAAATGTGTACTAGGGATCCCGTACTATATCCATTTGGAAACTAGATAAGATTATACTAAAACGAAATGAACACTGAATACTTATAAAATTACTAATCAAAAGTTTTGAAAGTCTCCTTAAGCAAAGTTGTAAAAATGAATACAAATGTAAAATGGAAATGATAAAGATATATTTATTGAAAACAGAGACAAATAATATTTCATAACGATTCCCACGAAATTATTAAAAAATGCAACGTCATGCCATGTATTCTTAGACTATTGATTTCATAGGTTTCTGAGCAGAAATTGTCTAAGTTGCGAAATCTAGATTTAATGAGAAATACGTAAATGCTAGACATTTCGATGAGCTACTTGATAGTTTGTCTTTGTTCGACTAAAACTTAATATAATCTTTACGCGCTACAATTATGTATTTTTCTTTTTTTTTTGAAATTTCAAGAGGCAAGTCAAATGAAATTTCAATATAAGCTTGCGATAAAAAAGAACTTTGATTTATAAACCCTCAAAGTACCTACTGCGTAAAACACAATATTCCCTGTCATCGCTAATTTGAAAAGAAGGATTTGATATTGAACCGATCGTAGATAATTTCTTATTCTAAACACACATTTATGTACTTTCCAATTATTCAAAACTTGTATTGTGTTTTTTGACCAATTTCTTTGTAAATTTTGCTAAAATAAAATTGAAACTATAAAATTGGATAAAATATCAATAAGTAGGTATATTGGTTGTATTGCAAAACAACTATTTAAATAAATAAACTGCATTGGAAGTTTGCGGCTGAGGCGTGTGCAATTGTGGGCATACATTTTGCAATAGAACGCAAAGGCTGGAGCGGTGCTTCCATCAAATTCAATTTTGGCTGTTGCTAGTACTAAATCAATAGAATGTTTCAGCATGGATTATGGAATCGTAAAAGTATGTTAAACACATAGAAATGTTTGATGTTGAGCTTATAACTTTCAATAGGCTTAAATGTGTTTGCAAAATTTGATTGATGACTTTACACTATATCATGGGAAAATGGAAACTACAAGTAGTTCAAACAATAATTGGTATCGCAAATCACGATGTAAGAGGACCAGTAATATTATAATATTTTAGATTCAAAACACTTTTAAATAACTAGTAGATACAATTAAAGTTTTATTTTTATATTATAATTATTACAAAATAATTATTATTATTGTAGGCATGATTTCCATGAAATTAAAAGGATAAAAGAGAAATTAAACAGTAGTCACGAAAATGTCACATTATCTCGTATTTTATTCAAAAGTGAAAGCAAATCACAATTAATTAGGGTGATTAAAACCATAGTACAAAACACACACTTGTATTTATTATCGAAGGTCGATCTATAATTGTTCAATAATGCTAGAGTATTTATTTTTTGACAGCGTTAACCTATCAAACTACCTACTAAAATTAATCAAAATATATTTTTTGATTTTATTAACCCAGTTATAGCAGAAGGCCATGTAAGTTAACGAAACAACCACGACATTACATAAGGAAGTGTTAAATAATAAAACTTAGTTAAAAAAAACTAAAAAACACGCTTTTATAAATAAACTAAACTAAAAAGTAGAGAATCTGAACGTTAGAAAAGTTCAAAGTATAGCGAGAAAAGCCATGATCATTGTGCCAAGCCGTTAGGATAATTGAATAATTTGATCAAATTAGTGTATTGTCATCGGTCCTCGATAAGTCTACTAAGTTTAAATGAAATCTGAAAGTTAGAAGTGGGTCAAAATGAAGTCCAAAGGAGTCGGTTACAAACTTACAAACATATAAACAAACTTACAGGTGAAGCTAATAAAAAGCGTGTAAAAAGTGCCTAAAAGTAACGCTCGTAGAACTATAAAGAATATTCAGTATAGATTGTAGAGGCTATATTATAATTAACTTAAAATCATATTTATCGTCGTTATAACCGTCGCTCTTTTTTAGAAAAATAAAGAAATTTCCACGTTGAAACACAATATTTATAACGAGGGTAACTGCGAGTAGGGACACTAAGTCGACAGATATAAATACCTCGTTGAAGTGATCGATAGACTCTCCATATCCCTTCGAGGATAAAGGTTACACATTCCCTATTATTAAATGTCCTACTATCTAAACAAATATAATATACCAAACTTTTATATTAATATTCGGATGGCGTACTTTTTGAATATATGCAAAGTATTTTCCTTTAAGTATATTCTTATTAAAAACATAGGATGAGATTCACTAAACGTTTCGTCATCAAATAAATAATAATATAGCATACTTTCTTACTATTTGATCTTACCATTTTATAATAGTCCATATTATGTTGCTATAATTTTTGGACTTCAGCTATACTTATGATGCTCCAATGAGTCTTGTATAAGGCCCAGTTTACTGTAAAGTTCGCTTCAGCCTGTAATATCCCACTGTTGGGTATAGGCCTCTTCCCCATGTAGGATAAGAATCAGAACTTAATCCACCACGCTGCTCCAATGCGGGTTGTCGGATATATTCCCTACTATGAGTAACGAGCGCTATCAGGTGTACATGATAACAACCGGGACCGACGACGGCTTGACGTGCTCTCCGAGGCACAGTGGGGAGACCCACAAGGACTGCACAAACATCGAGACCATGGCTAACATATGTATGGCCAATACAAATGTTTGTCATGTGCGGGAATCGAACCCGCAACCGCCAGCGCAACAGCTACAAACCAGTGCTGTGACCGTTGCGCCAACGCTATATAGTTACGCTATATAGTTAATTAATACAGATAATATAAAGTTATAAAATTAACACAAATAATATTATGTTAGGAAAAACATGTGTTTATATCCTGCTGTTTGCTATTGCCTGTTGCTGAATTCTCGTAAAGCCTTTACGTAAATTTTAAGACAGTGGGGAAAATACACGATTACTGATAAACGATACCTGTATAAATAATAAAATATTTCCTTTAAAAATATTGTACATATTTCGAATATTCAATGGATCAAACTTTTTATTTTTAACACAAAAATCCAGTACTCAAACTTCAGGGCTTAAAATAGTACACGTAGGCTTAATTCAGTCATTAAGTTAACTATTTGGTTACCTACTTTTTAAACTCATAATTTTCGTACTTAACCTACAGTACGATAATCGACTTATTTCAACTGCCTCTCATTAAAAACGTTAAATCTATAAGATTATGGATCATCAAAATTTAAAACCTCTTAGTTTGCTAAGCGGTTTTAAATTCCTTTTTTCCTAATCCTTTGAATGAAGCACTTATATAAAAAATCTGGATTAAGCTCAACTACTCATGACAACAAATTATAAGTAAAAAATACGTTTTGTAACTTTGTTTAACAACATCTATATGTTTATATAGTCACATACAAACCTACTTTTATGTTGTTTTTACATTTTAGCACAACGTAAAGGGAACTGTTTTGGTAAATGACAGGCAACAACCTCGTATGCATTTAATTGAAGAAGTTAGGTTCTAAAATATCGAAAATACGGCAAATATGCGGCAAACTCAAAGTAATGTTAGTGACCATAAAAACACAATCCTTATAATTATCTGTTAAAAGATTTGTATGGAATTTACGTTAAAACGAACCAGCTCATTAACCTGCTTAGTAACAGGTTTCTAGTGCAAACGTCATGAATAAAAGCCAGAACCACATAAAAATATGATGAAGGGTGGTCGTAAAATTAGTCCACATTAAGTAAAAATAGGTAAAATTCTTTTGTGTTCACGCTTACTTTTATACATGTCAATGAAAGAAAAGCTTCAAAGACTTTTATTATATTATATAAAGCAAAGCTTCAAAGACTTTTATTATATTTAATAAAGTAAAAATTTGCGCTAATATCATAAAAGCTATATTTCAGGGCAATTAATGTGAGATACTTATAAAAAAACGCCTTTATGGTTTTTTACATAATTCTTCGACAACATGTATTTTTTTTTTATTCTGACAACGTTTTGGTATCCTTCTAGACATTTTATTATAAGTGAAGCTTAAAATATATTAATAAATATTCTAAATAAATAAATATTCTAAAAATATATAAATATTCTAAATTATATTGTACATAGGTAAATAAAATAAAATAAATTGCATGCGTACAAAGTACACACATGTCAGAAGTGAAACTTCTTTGCAAAAGTAATTGAAATAATAAATAAATAAAAAAAAAAAACAAAAAGCCAACGTCATGCGGTGTTCCCAGGTGGTCACCCATCCAATTACTGACCGCGTCTAGCGTTGCCGGGTCACACTTTCTCTCAAATTTTACCCCTCATGCGCCTAAAGAAGTTTCACTTCCAAAATATTAATTATTTTTATACAATTTAGCTAACCACTAAGCTTAGCCGTTTGAAATATTTATCCCAATTTTAGCTAGCTTAGTTACTTGAAGTTTAATTTAATTTAAATATTTCAAGTACAGAGAGAAAAATAATAATTATAACCTAAATTTTATTTTTAATTTACTTTTAAGTAAATCACATTTATTAATTATTTTTAATGATTACTAAGCGCAATTATAACGTAATATCTTATTCATAATTAAACGGCGTCACCAGTACGAATTGTATAAAAGGACCTGAAGTTAAACCAGAACGGTCGTTTCTTTAATTCAAATGCCAAGTTTTATAATCAGCTGCTTCATAAGTACTCAGTAGGTCTGTAGGTTATAAAAGTAGGGTAAGTTATAATGAAGAATCAACACTGTTATATTTTAACGAGCATAAAACACCTTCTAGCTAAAAACCCCTTACACGCACGTGCAATTTATGCCACAAAATAGTAATGTCTTGCTGACACGACGAGATTTTTTTAACGGAAGCTTTATATAAAATGTTCTTATGGCTGTAGCACCAAAGTTTATTTAACACAATGTTTAACGATTTTATTTGCTAGGTTTCTGTACTTGCTTGATTCATAATCCACAATAATAATATTAAATGGTAAAACAGTAATTCAAAAGATCGTCTACTATCACTGACACTATCAATGACATTAATTTACAATCAAAATCAAAAATATCTTTATTCAAATAAATTATAGTTTAAAAGAAACAAAAAAAAACATGTTTTAATAGCAATTGAGCTAAAAAGTAGAAAATAATTACTTTACACTTAATTATTTTCTACTGTTTAGTTCGATTGCTGATAAAGCGTGTTTTTTTAGTTTTTTTTTTAAACTATAATTAATTTACTGAATTTTTAGTATCAAGACGACAATAAAAAAAGCGTGTTAAATTGTATTGTCATCGGCCCTTGACCCCTGTGCAAATTTCCAAGTTAATTAGACTCCTAGAAGTAGGTGAAAATGAAGTTCAAAGATTCCGTTACATACCTACATACATACAGTTCAAGCTAATAAAAGCGTGTTAAAAAGGGCTTCAAAAGTAGATACCATCGAATCGCATTACCCCACATGTAACAGACCGTAAAACACAACACTACGGAAATAGCTAAATTATATTAAGCGCACAATAGCAACGTCGGTTAGTTGTCGAACTTTTCTAACTGCGAATGCTTCGGAACTGAGTCTACCATTCAAGGATGACAAATGGGAACTCCACTAAAGTTTTGAATCCAAATTTATCCTTACGAAAGCTGTAGTATCACTGACAATAAGCCTCTCTTTATTTATTTCTAAATTATGTCAGATGCTTAACATTGGTCAACGCAAACACAACACTCTTGGTTTTCTTGGCGTTCAAAACCAAGTCCTTTGTTTTAAAATATTGGTAAATTTGTGGTAAAGAATTGTTCATGTCGTCGTAATTTACTTTATTCCTATCAACTTTAAAAATAAGCGATGTATCATCAACAAATAACACAATATCACGAATATCCTTATTATAAAATGGGAGATCATTTATATATAATGATTCAATCGATTACTGCATAGTTTTGTTTCTTAGGTTTTATCATCATGAATAATAGCATAGTTAAATTAATAATAGTGCTTTTACTCCTTTATAACTTTATTGGGTGCAACTTAATGGGAAAAGTTACAATATTGTTTTGAGATATCCTTTGAGATTGAACCTGATCCATCGATTACTATTCGAACTCATAAGAGTCGTTTATTGAATTTTGTAACAAGAATTTATGACTTATCTCAACTCCATAATTTAACAAATCGCAGCAATCTATAAAATGGCAGGTGGAGGAGGTATCTTTATGTGCCTCAGAAAAAAGATTCTCAATTCTAGAACGACTAACAAGTACCTACTGAATTTTTCCACTAGTTTTATTCCCATCATTTTTAGTAGTATAATGACAAGGACATGCAATTATATAAGTGTGTGGTCTTAAAAAGAGTAAGATTTACATACATACAGTTATAAAATAACTAGTGGTCGCCCAGTGGCTGGAAATCGGAACTCGACCATAATTAATTTAAATTATAAGTTTGAACATTATTTATTTCCTGTTGTCAAATAATACTTCTATAATAATAAACAAAAGAGTATATATAATTATGTGTGTGTGTCAAATACATGGTAGTGTGTGTCATGTTTTTTTTTTATTGATTTTATGTATTTTTATGCATAATTTAAAAAAAAATTAGCATACTGCACTCTTTCTGTATATCTATACTAATATAATAAAGCTGAAGAGTTTGTTTGTTTGATTGTTTGTTTGTTTGTTTGTTTGAACGCGCTAATCTCAGGATCTACTGGTCCGATTTGAAAAATTCTTTTAGTGTTAGATAGCCCATTTATCGAGGAAGGCTATAGGCTATATATTGTTACGAGTACACGAATTAAAGGAGCTTGCGCCATCTAGCGGGGAGCAGAGGAACCACGTTGTGTGCTGTACAAACCACTTTGTTACAAAGACAACGTGAAACATCCACTCAACACTAGATGGCGCTAGAGGACATATAGGTGAATGAACTCAGGATCGAGTACACGCACGAACGTTCTAGAACTGTCTGGGTGTAGGCTCGGCCCGGTATAAAAAGGCCGATTGAGGCCGAGCGGAGTCAGTTCAGTTTGAGCTAACGACGAAGCGACTTCGGAGTGAAGATTAGTGATCAAGAAGTGATACCAGCGGAAACCTACGACATTGGCTACGATCTCGGACATTGTTAGTGCTTAGTGAAGTGTACCTAGTGATCAGTGAGTGTACCTAGTGCTTAGTGTCTTATTTAGTGCGTAGTATTTGTACCTAGTGCTTGTGTCGGACCTAGTGCTAGTGAATAAAGTCTCTAAAAGAGTCAGCAGGTCTTTCTCTCCAAATCGTTCAAACCCTAACACGTAACAACTGGTGTTGGAAGTGAGATTTGGAGATGCCATTGACTCCGAGAGAGAACCCCAAGGAGGGGGTCAGGACGAGGGCACAACGAACTGCGGATGCCACTGGGGGCCAAGCTCCGCCCACTGTGGGCCAAGCCCCGCCCACTGGCCCCGCCTACCAGGCCACGCCCACTGGCCACGCCCCTCAGGCCCCGCCCACTGACCACGCCCCTCAGGCTCCGCCCACTTTGGATCAAGCCCCGCCCACTGGCTCCACCCACCTTGCCACGCCCACCGGACAGGCCACGCCCACCAGTGGTACCGTAGCTTCTACAGACCCTCAAGTGGCACTTCAATTAGGAAGTTTAATTGAAATAATTCAGGCAATGAAGGAATCACAAGAACGCAAGTTCGAATCACAAGAACGCAAGTTCAGCGCTTTGCAAGAATCACAGGAAAAAGCGCTTTGGGCTATAAAAGATGTTAGTGACACGGTGGGTAAGCTTCGAAAAGATTTCGACGAAGTGCAAGAACGAGTTACCGGGTTAGGATTGGATGTCGAAAATGTGAAAACCGTCCTCGCTGAACTACAGAAGAGAGTACTGCGCCTTGAAACCACGAGAGTTGCGATGTCTGGTGGAACTACCGGAGTGGCGCAAGGACCAAGAGTGAAAGTGCCGCCATACGACGGCACTACTTCGTGGAACGCCTATCGTCTGCAATTCCAGACTGTTGCTACTGCCAACGGATGGACGGAAGAACAATGCCTGACCGCGCTCACTGTTGCGCTCAGAGGGCAAGCTTTGTCTGTCTTGGAAGCACTACCACATACAGAACATGGGTTCCAAGACCTGATAGAGGCACTTGAGTCCAGATACGGGGAGCGACACCTGGAGCACGTGTTCCGTGCCCAACTGCGTGACAGAGTCCAACGCTCAGGAGAAGGACTACAACAATGGGCGTTGGAAATTGAAAAACTCGTCAGGAAGGCACACCCAGGAGCCGACACCAAGATGGTGGATACGAATATTGTTCAAGCATTTGTGGACGGAATCAAAGACCTGGAGGTCAGAGCTGCAGTGAGGCTTCGTCACCATACCTCGCTAAAGGAAGCATTGGCGCATGCTTTGGAGGTCGAGGCTGTTCGCCATGACGTACGGCAGACCCATAAGATCCGTGAGGTCTCTGAGGTAGTCAAGGTGGTTAAGGCTCCTACGAAGAGAAGTTATGGAGTCATGTGCTACAAGTGTGGCGAGAGGGGCCATCTTCAGCTCAACTGCCCGCAGAAGGAGGTTAAGGCTCCTACGAAGAAACGTTCTGGAGCCATGTGCTACAAGTGCGGCGGGAGGGGCCATCTTCAGCTCTACTGTCCATCGAAGGAGGTTAAGTCTACTACGAAGAAACGTTCTGGAGTCATGTGCTACAAGTGCGGCGAGAGGGGTCATCTTCAGCTCAATTGCCCGCAGAAGAAGACCCAGAGGGCAAGGATGAAAAGGATCGAGGAGCCGAACAAGAAAAGGGCTTCGTTCTCTGCCCGGGATCAAGGGAAACGAATAAAAGCTAGAACTAAGAGACGAGTTCTGGCTGACGCAGTGGAAACCCTGAAAACTGTTATCCTCCAGGCATGCAGCGAGAATAGTCTTACGACACAAGGGACTATTAACGACCGGAAATCGAACACAAGCGGCTTCGAGGAAGGGTCACTTGTGTGGCTGCATAACCCAACCCGCCGGAAAGGGAAATCTCCAAAGTTGCAGACCAAGTGGGACGGTCCATACAAAGTGGTTACCCGAATGAATGATGTGACTTATAGAATTCAAAAGCAACCAAGAGGGACATTGAAAGTGGTACACATAGACCGTCTGGCGCGTTACCATGGCAGTAACAACGATGCTCGGGACGAGCATCTCTAAGAGGGGAGTAGTGTTACGAGTACACGAATTAAAGGAGCTTGCGCCATCTAGCGGGGAGCAGAGGAACCACGTTGTGTGCTGTACAAACCACTTTGTTACAAAGACAACGTGAAACATCCACTCAACACTAGATGGCGCTAGAGGACATATAGGTGAATGAACTCAGGATCGAGTACACGCACGAACGTTCTAGAACTGTCTGGGTGTAGGCTCGGCCCGGTATAAAAAGGCCGATTGAGGCCGAGCGGAGTCAGTTCAGTTTGAGCTAACGACGAAGCGACTTCGGAGTGAAGATTAGTGATCAAGAAGTGATACCAGCGGAAACCTACGACATTGGCTACGATCTCGGACATTGTTAGTGCTTAGTGAAGTGTACCTAGTGATCAGTGAGTGTACCTAGTACTTAGTGTCTTATTTAGTGCGTAGTATTTGTACCTAGTGCTTGTGTCGGACCTAGTGCTAGTGAATAAAGTCTCTAAAAGAGTCAGCAGGTCTTTCTCTCCAAATCGTTCGAACCCTAACACGTAACAATATAATCACGCTAAGACCAACAGGAGTGGAGTCCACGCCGACGAAGTCGCGCGCAGAAGCTAGTAAACTATAAGTGTGCGAAATTTCATACTTCTTTGTCCACGCAATTATTGTCGTAAAAAGAAGTAGGTATAAAGTTTTTGCTTCACGAATTAATATATAGAAGAAGATACTAGGTACCTACTTATATTACTGTTACGAGTACGTTATAATACTTGTTGCAAAAATTTGAAATCAGCAATTCTTTCTTATGGTTTTAAAAATAAGTGATATTATGTTCTCTATTTTATTAACAAACTGTATAAAAACCTCCCAATGCTGGGCAAAGCTATTCTCTCGTATGAAGTAGAAAATTCTTAATCGACAATACTGCCTTTAATGAACTAAAGCCGATGTCTTTAATTGGCTACCTTGCCTCGCTGCGAGTTAAAGTTCTTTCTTGAAAATGTTTTTCTTCACCGAGGGTGAGATGAATTTTAAAGACCACATACACACGTCAACAGTACTAGCTCTGATTTCAATATGTGAGATTGTTATAAACGATATTAGGCATCTATCTATCTAATGAGATAGAACCGTTGACAATTACATTAATTTATGCTACTTAATACACATTTTCTATAAAGTTGCTTTATCCATTCAGTTCAAAGTAATTTAAGAAAGTTTTATATTCTAAACCAATAATATATGCATATATACAACAAACATATATGTACAACTTGTTATTAAACGTCATACTTCCGTTTAAGGCCATATAGAGATACATGGAGGAGTACCATTGCCAAAATTATAATACGTGGAAAAAATGAAGAAGTAATAAGTAGGTGTAACTCATTACTACGTAACTTTAAAATAAACAAATTTGACTCGGTCGTTGACACGACACTAACGTACATAGGACGGTAATTCTATAAAGAATAATTATTTAACAATTTATTTTATTTCATTAAGATATTTACTAAAATAAAATAAAATATTAAATAAATGGTATATTATTTAGGTTATAATATCCTACATAGGGAAAGAGTGTGCCCAGCAGTGGGATACTACAAGCTGAAGCGTAAAGCGTTTTTTTTTTTATATATAACTAAGTCGGCAAACAAGCGTACGGCTCACCTGATGGTAAGCAAATACCGTAGCCTATAGAAGTCTGCAACACCAGAAGCATCGCAAGCAATTCCCCAAAGGAGCTCTGACCACCTTACTCACCAACAGGAACACAGCTTGAAAGCAATAGTATCTATCTGTGGTCTTCTGTAAGGTCGGGGTCTACCCCAGTCGGGCTGCTCTATTTTTTGAGCAGGAAATTTCCTGCTGTGCCCTGCCATGCATATTACTTGTTTTACTATTAAATAACTATATTATCCTTAGGTACCATGTACCACTTAAAATGATGATTTGAGAGAACAGTCGGTCAATATTCGTAAAGGTCGAAACGGTTGAAAACGCGAGAGATGTATTAATTTAGCTTAGTAGTGAATAAAGTTCTGTACAATAAGTTTTCTACTTAGGAAATGATTAAAATTGCCTGACTTTAATCTTAAACATTTAAATATTTTATAAAATAACAGTATATTTGAACAGGTGTTGAAACTAAACGACTTTGCAATGCGGCGCTTAATAGTGCTTTCAAAGAAAGTTATTTGCAATTTAAAATTTGTTTTACATGATTTTTGTGGCCAAGAAATATTTAAATTAGCAATATTGGATAAAGTAGCTTTATTAAAAATATAAAAAATACCGTGATTCTAAATGGAAGTCATTTTACGGAACTAATTTTATGAAATTAAGCGTAGTTTTATACATAATTATGTATACGGTATTAAATATGTATTAGAAAAGGACCAGATATACACAAAATCGGGCCGAAATCGGATCGGAAACTATTTTATGTCTACTTAGTAACAGCAGCTAGAACATATAAATTAATGTAAAGCTACTTATAGCATATATAAAATTTTTGAAAAACTATTACGACAGATTCATTTTATTTAATTTTTTAATACATCTTCATGTATAAAAATACGCGATTTTTGTGGTTATGAAAAAGAAAGCTTTAAGAATTTTTAAAATATTTTTATTAAGTTACATTTAATGTAATCTAATAAAACTAAATAATGCTTGGTATAAATAATAACATTAGAATAATAATGATAAAAAGTTACTCACCAAAATAAGTAAATGGAAGATAAATTTTATCGCATGTATGTATGTATTAATTATAAATGTTCCATTGCCTTGCGATCTAGCAAGCGTGTGTAGTGCTAGTTGTGTAAGTACATTGCTCCAATATGTAAGCCGTTCATGGCTTGCAAGGCTAATGTTATTAACCTACACGATCAAATCGAAAGTGTCATGTTGTGTGCATACGATCAAACGAGATGAACTTTGCATTACTGCGCCACTATCCTCACGGAAGCATCCTTATTCTTACAGTGTCAATAATTTGAAACATTATACGTCCTTAGTTAGACACATATTGTTATAATTATATGCTGCATTATTAATTTATTATGCAGCCCATTTTCCTGAAAGTAACTGCAGCGTTTCTGTCAGATTCTTTTCTGCAGAATATGCATTCCGAATCAGTGGTAGCTCCACTTTTTAACTATAATTATTATTAAATTAAAACAAATGCAATTTTAATTTTGAAAATTACGATTAAAATCTTTCGAAGCCTACTTGAAAGAAGTTTTTTTTTTCATTTTGAACGTCACAATTAATACCGCAACGAATTTCACTTAACTTATACATAGTACATAAGTAATACCTGACCTTTTTGTCGCAATTTCTGTTGTACCATATTCAAATTTGAAAAAAGTTTATGATAGAGAGACTGAGAGGCCAGTTAAGTAAGTTATCTTCCTGTTGGCTTTATTACATTAATGCTACAGTCACTTTAACATATAAGTACCTACACGCAAGATATATATTATATACGTAAATCAAAGAAGTAAAAGGGCCGAACCCTATTTTGACCAACTATCTTGAACATTTCCGAATCCCATATCAAAAGACTACATTTATTTCCAAAGCATGAAAAAATAAACCCTGTTAAAAAGGTAAAACGGTTCATTTTTGAAAGAATCTCTTGCACATGATTCTTTTGTGTGCATGAGGGTGTTACATTCGGTCGCTAATCCCTTTTAACACGAAACCCAAGTTCCATTTGCTCTTATTACTATTATCGTCACCATGGCCTGTCACTATTTCTTTGAAGATATACTGACGAATGGGTTTTAAAAGTTTTCCGTTAGACTGTTATATCAAACTTATTCAACAGTATTTTATTTAATTTGAATTAATTTAATTTTTCCAGAAATCTTGTATTTATATAAAATACCAATATTTTCAAAAAAGATACAAAATTTACGAAGTGTGGCCAACCCGCATCGGAGCAGAGTATTGGGTTAAGCTCTTATCCTTCTCCTACATGAGGAAAGAGGCCTATACCCAGCAGTGGGATGTTATAGGCTGAAACGTAATCTGCCAAAGCTACTATGAGTTAATCTTCATGTTTGGCCGTTGCTTCTACCGGTGTTGAGAAATTTTCAGCTATTAGAAATGATGAAAGTCTGGCCCCCTCGGACTCCTGATCTATAAATAACGAGACTAAAAGCAAAAAATGTCTAATTATGTTAATACAATTTATGTACTTTTATTTGACAATTACTTGACTAATGAAACTACTTTTTCGTATTTAATCGCGGCGCGACGTTTCGTCGTCGGGCATCTAAAAAACTTAATAGACCGCTATAAAATCCGAAAAAGTTGTTTCATTAAAATGGGTGAAATTTGCGTAAACATTAGAATATAATTAATTGACTGATAAAATCCAGTGCTGGTTAATTTGATATTTACGATTATTATTTATGTGAAATACTAATACAGTTTTTGATTATTTCGTTAAATTCAGCGTGTGAGTAAAATTTATCTGACACTATGACGAGTGTTTTATAAAAATAGTATTTTGTTTGACTTTTAGCATAAGTAGTCTATAAAACTTCTTGCGAAAATAACGTTGATGTTGATCAATTGATGAGAAGGTATCAAACCTTCAGTACTAAAAGTAATTTTAAATCGTCATCAGGGTCAATAACCGTGTTCGTTGCTTCTCTCCAAGAATCCACTGTTAACTTATGACTAATTCATCCCTTTCATTTTTTTTAGGTCGAACAAAGAGTGCCTTCCATCAAATTTAATACAGGACCCTCTATGTCACTGTTCTGGCTACAATCTATCCATCAACCCGCAATAAAGAAACGTGACCAAGTAAGCTTCATAGCATTCTCCTTAATAAAAGAAACCTTCTATTATTTGGGGGACACTTGCAAACTGTATAGTTTACTTTTTGTTTTAAAAAATATGATCTCGACAAAATCTTGAAAGAATAAAAAAGATTTCAAACGCATAAGCATACTTATATATCTGATTATATCTTAATATAGCTATGTGATTTCTCTTTTAACCTTTTATTATTTGTTTTTAAAATGCATTAAATTTTGATCATAATTTTCGATAGTAATAGGTATCTTCAAAGCTATTCCTAGCGGGAAGTCGATCGAGGTCTTTCTGATAAGTGCCCTCTTGCGTCGTGCACCGCTGCTGCCGCCCGTCACATTTTCCGGTAAGTGGATAGCTTCGATAACAACATATTTACTGCATATTATAACAACTGTGCCCGTGACTCTATTCGTTTCGATTTAGATGTGATTTTCTTTTAAAAGTCTGACCCCAAAATCTTAAGACAAAATTTAAAATTTTAATGCTAAAGCATGAAATCAAATAACCACATAGGTACATAATTATTTCTTAATTATTTTTCTTCATTATTTTATACCTTAAAACCTAAAATGAGATAATATTAATTATATAGCATTTTATAAAATGGCTCTTAAAAACGCCGCTTATACTTTACTAGCGGCCGCCCGCGACTTCGTACGCGTGGAGTTAGTTATTTTCAAATAATTTTTAATTATATTCGAAAAAGCTAAATACCTAATGAAAGGAAAAAATAAAAGTATAAAGATAAAAAAATAGCTAGACGAATTTTTAGAATCAATGAAATCGATGGATATTATTTTTCATTGGACTTTCGTACAAACTCCCATCCCGTTTTAACACCAAAAGGGGGTTGATTTTTAAAAATATATTATTAGTGCACCTCAACACTATCTATAGAGGTATAGAGCATACATTTTAAATTTTAAGTCTCTTATTTCAAAAACATAGAACTTTCATACAAACTTCCAACCCCCGTTTTACCCTCTTAGGGGTAGATTTTCGTATAACCCGTTCTTAGCGGATGTCTACTCCCTATAAGGAACCTACCTGCCAAATTTTAAGTTTGTAGGTGTATTTTTCATTGGACTTTCATACAAACTTCCAACCCCCGTTTTACCCCCTTAGGGGTCGAGTTTCATAAAACCCGTTCTTAGCGGATGTCTTCGCCCTATAAGGAACCTACCTGCCAAATTTCAAGTTTGTAGGTGTTATAGTTTCAGAGATTTCGTGATGAGTGAGTGACCTTTCGCTTTTATATATATTATAGATTATAATAAGTTACTGTATGTATACTATCCATCCTATCATATTTATTGTACCAATTGTATTTATAGACTAGCTATATTAAAAACTCCTACAACTAAGTACGTATTTTGATATCCAAAGGATTCATGCCTAAGGATAAAAACGACACAACCTCCTTATATTTTAGTACATATTTGAACTAAAATCGAACTCAGTTTTCTGAACCTAGATAAAGACAGATAAACACACAATAATCAAAAATAAAATATTTATTAGCTTACTAGCTGCTGCCCGCGACGTCGTCTGCGTGCGTTCACTGCTCGTTCCCCGTAGGTGATAGCGTGATAATATGTAGCCTATGTTCTGACCCGACTTCTTAATAATATTCATGCCAAATTTGAAGTAAATCCATGCACTACTTTTTGAGTTTATCCCGGACATACATTGACTCTCCTATCATTTTATTATATGTACTAGCTGCTGCCCGCGACGTCGTCTGCGTGCGTTCACTGCTCGTTCCCCGTAGGTGATAGCGTGATAATATGTAGCCTATGTTCTGACCCGACTTCTTAATAATATTCGTGCCAAATTTGAAGTAAATCCATGCAGTACTTTTTGAGTTTATCCCGGACATACATACAGACAAACAGACAAAAATTCTAAAAACTATATTTTTGGCTTCGGTATCGATTGTAGATCACACCCCAAGTATTCTATTAAAAAAATATTCAATGTACAGTTTTGACTTTTCTACCATTTTATTATATGTATAGATAGACTACTTCAAAATACTAACAATTGTATGGTGCCCTTTTAATTTTTTTTTTTACTGAATTAAATATCTTTAATTTTCAAAATTTATTAACAATATATTCCAGGTAAAAATTACGTTGTTGTGTGACTTTACCACTGTTTTATATGGAAATGCCGAATAAATGTCTCTTTTTGCGTTAGTACCTACAATACATTTTGTGTTTTTTATTTTTTATTTTATTGCTATTTTTACCTTTTATTTAAAATGAATATAAATACAATTTTTAGAACTAAAATAGTAAAAAAAATTGTACATTATTAACATCTTTAACTATTTTCTGAAATGAACGAAAAAAAATTGACCATCCTAAAAATTGTTACTGGAGAAGTAATTGGAAAATTGACATTGAAAATATCTTTGAATAATTCATAGTCAAGTGAATGTTTTACTTAGTTAATTGTTTTAGTTAGTAAGTAGGAAGTATAATCCTAATAATAGTATTTTTTATTTTATTTCAACGTATTGCACAAGCTACTAACAAACAAGTCAACACTCACTTGGTTAGTATTTTTTTCAGACAAGTCTACGTGCGCATTAAGGCCTCCAGTCAATGAGTTTCGTTAGAGAAAGAAAGTCACCCGTCTAATGGTACATATAGCCCTCATAAACCACTTCAGAGCCGTAGTATGGCGGCCTGGACGTCAGAGGCAGACCAAGATGTTCTTATCAGTGGCGTAAACAAGTTGTTGTACATTAATATGAAAAATTTCTTCTAAATGCTATACTGCTGGTAAAACCTGGTGATGAACATAACGAGTAAGTTATTGTGCATAAACCGTAACCCTAAGAACGTCCTTTAAGCTATCAGTGAGGTCTAAAGTATCATTTCCAATCTAGTCGTCCGGAGTAGACGGTGATGATAGTATACCACCAATGAACCTTGTATATGGTTCACACTCAAGAACGAAACATATTTTTGAATAGCTAGAAAAATGGGTCTCTGGCGAGGGTTTAAGCATTTTAGCACTCACAAGGCCCGAGACAGACCTATGGCGTCATCGTCCAGATGAGGAACAAATGACTGCAAATTTATGTGGTAGTAGCGGTGAGTTAGCACATCAACACCTAAGTTTTCTACAAAGATGAAGAAGACGACGCAATGAGTTGGTTTGTTAGCCAAGCGGTTAGAACCACAACGAAAACTATACTATAGTACAAATTCAAAATGGCAACTCATAAACGAGACGTAAGATTCTCAGAAAGTGTTCTCGCATTAATGGGAAGTGAAAGAAGGGAAGTAATAACGGGTAAAGGAAAATGATGTCATAATTATAATTATCATCCTCGAATTAGTTTATATAAAATAAAATACTTATTATAGAGAAAAAAAACATAATATAAATATAAGTATATTTGATATTTATATTTTATTGTATTTTTCGAAAAAAAAAAAGAGTTTTGGTTACGAAAATTAGACATAACAAGGTTGGGATAGGTCTTTAATGCTTAGAATACTAAGTACTATTATCATTTCAAACAATAAAGATATAAGAAAGAAGGTCAAGGGCACCGATTAGTTCATTTTACGAAAAATAATCAACTGTACTTCACAAAATATACTTCTGTCCACTAAGGTTAATTTGATTCGCCCGTTCCGTTAATAAAAAAATATCTTGTCTTGACCTTTACATTTCCCGTGACATATCGCTATAAAGATAAACAACATTAATGACTTTTCCATACTTGTTCGTAACTTGTTAGTATAACTCATGAGAAAATACTATCTTATGTTGGGTTATTGATGATTTATCAATAGTTCGTGAGTTATATCTTCGAAGGAAACATGAAAGAAATTAGTGATGGGGAAAAATAATATGTTTCCGATTTTATTTTCGCGTATTTTATTTAGTATGTTATGAAGGAAACAGCAAAAAGAAATATCGTTTTGTTCATTTAAGCATTAAAATTTATTTAGTTTCAATGAAGTAATAACATTTAAATATTAGCTAATTAACGTTAAATAGCAACGAACGTTTGCTAATCTCGGAAAATATGTTCAATTACGTCTCGCAGGAACTTTGTTTTGCGAACAAATACGAATAAACCTATCATTTAAATTTGGTTTTCAGTTATAAAAATTATAAACCATGCTAATAAGCTTCATCCATGTTATGTAATATGAAATAACATTTTCTTAAAAACAGATTAAAAAATCTTTCATATTTTATATTAGGTATGTTATACATATTAACTAATAATTTAAATTCGCTCTCAAACTTCTGAGTGAAATAGCCCTCTTGTATTAGACTATTAGCAAAACCATATCTCTAACCGACAAACCGCAGTAAAGGATCTAATCCGGTTAATTGTGAAAGGACACATAATGAGGAAAGTGACCTTTGTCATGGGATTATATTATATCCCTTATGGGTGATATATATCAGAAAGAGATACAAATTAATGCAGTTGAAAGACGTGCCTAATGAGACCTTTATACACTTTGATAGCTTAGTTGATTAGTATGTTTACTTTAAACAGCTAAATTAAAAGAATTTTGTATTGAATACCCGATCTACTGACCTTTAAATATTCACATGGTCTAAGACCTTTTTTTCACTGAAAATGTTTATCCTATCCCCAAAAACATATCGCAATATAATCCTACGATATATTATTATTATTATTAGCGACATATTTTCAGCTAAGGCCCGAAAGTTAATTAATGAAATTTTGAATTTCAATTCATGTTTGTCTGTTATGATGAGATGAAATACATTATTCAATTGGGTCATCTTATAGTCTAGTCGACATGTTGAAAATGGTAATATTTTTTTCCTTTCTTCTACATTACTAAATTCTTCTCTAGAACATTCTTCCAGATTCCAGAATGAGCTACCACACATAATTTTAAGAGCAATATTTCTATTTTCGACCATTGCCAACTTGTCGACTAGACTATTAGCTTATATTTATTTTATAACAACTTCGTACACGCTGTGTAATATGTCACTTTATTACTGACTAGCTTCTGCGCGCGACTTCGTCGGCGTGGACTCCGCTCCTATTGGTCTTAGCGTGATGATACATAGCCTATAGCCTTCCTCGATAAATGGGCTATCTAACACCGAAAGAATTTTTCAAATCGGACCAGTAGATCCTGAGATTAGCGCGTTCAAACAAACAAACAAACAAACAAACAAACAATCAAACAAACTCTTCAGCTTTATTATATTAGTATAGATAACAACATCATAAAACGCGACGTCGGACAAGGGAGCGAAGCAGGTCGTCACGAATGAAGTGACCCATTTGAAAAATAAATCTAAAATAAACGGTTACCCACGTCTTTATTTCCATCTAGACAAAAATACCTCATACCTGAGCAGTTGACTTTGTTATAAATGTAGTTATACATACATTTACATGACGTATAAATAATCAGCGCAACTGAAGTCGGAAATTTTACATCTGCTTCGAGTTGAGTAAAATAAGTAAAAAATGAATTGCATTTATTTAATAAAAATACATACCCCCATGAATAAGTATACTCGTAGAAAATAAAATAATCAAGAATACACTTAAAGACGCCATATTGTCCAAACAACAAACAGTAGACTGATAATGAACGTAAAATAGTATATGTTAGTATTTGTCAATGTCACTTTTAAGATTGTCACAGTACAAATTAATATCGTTATGAAAAAATACTCTGATACGTAGGTCAAAAATTATCAGAGAATCATATTTAACACCGATGTGTGTTTTGTAAGCGGAGTAAGCATAGTGGTAATTTAACCCCCTAATTAATTATAAAATAAAGCATTATTATTTATTTATTGTTTCATTTAAAACACATGATCTTCGTCATTTAAACTTGACTTACCCTCTTAGAAAGAAAATTTTATACCCGGTAAATATATAATTTTCGTGTAGTTATAACTACAACTGTGATGACACTTTCATTCATACTGATCTCTTTCTTATCGTTGTTGCTTGGAAATACATCAACTGCTCTGTCTGATTTCATCCGTTAAATTATTTGTGTATTCATCTGACGTTATTGACGACAATAGAAAATTTACAAATTCTGCAAAAAATATTGCAGCATAATATACATACATAGTGGCAAAAATGTAATTAGGGTAGTTTGAAAGACGTAATTTTAATATTCTAGAAATATGAAAACATGTGAATTGACGTTTAGTCTTCACGTAAAGCAATTACTAAAGTTAGTATAAAGAAACATAGGTATTAAGTGAAGTAAGGAGATACAAAATAAAAACTTTTTTCCCGCAAACTATCATCCTCAAATTCGCCCTTGATTGATTACTATGTGGGTAAAACAGCGAGGTATATAACCCGCATAGTAAACATTACGTGGCATGTGAATTGAAACACGTCTGATAAGTAGGTAATTAATTATACGCTTCTGATATACTACGCATTTATATTTTATTATTATATTCACTGTCACTGTCACTGTTAAAACTGTTTTCGCACAGCAGGGAAATACATATAGGCTTTACCAAATTGTAATACTTTCACAATAAAATTTGTCATATTATTTTGAAGTTCTAAAATCATTTTCATGATTTCCTATTTGTCCCTTCAAGTTTTATAAATATAGCTTCTTTAAGATGTCTTCGTTGTGAACGCTAATCCTAAGTGGTTTCACTTCAGAAGCATGATTTAATAAACTAAAGACGTAAGCTCTTCATGTTAAGAAAGGATAAAACCGTCTTAATGTAGCTCATCTTATCCCTGGTTACACCTTTTTACACGTTTGAAATGTAATTATGGTTTTGGTTGCGTTTTGCAGTTGTGGTTTTTGTCAGTTTTGAAAATAGTATTGCTCGAATTTTAAGCAAATGCTAATAAAGTAATCATTTGTAGGTTTTCAAAGGGATGAAAGCCCTAATACTAAGCACTGACAGTCCACCCATCCATCCGTAATCATCTGTCACATGATCTATTTCCATTTTTTAGAATCGTAATTAAAGCTTTCACCATGGACGTAATATAGAATATATCCATGGCTTTCACAGAGTGAAATGAAGTTAAAAAGTTAAATAGGATGTCTATGCTACAAACCAGTCTTTTTTATTTAAAAAAATGTAATGTTAAATATTATAAATAAGGTTGAATGCGAATTAAATTTACGCACTTGGATATTTTTTGAAGAATAAAATAATATATCTTTTTCTCATGTCTTACGCTTCGGGAGACTGGAACTTTTTTATAATTTTGATACAAAGTAATCACGGTATATTTTATGTTGTGGCGTTTAGTTTGTTAAGCTAACAGTTGTATTTAGCTGTTAGGCTAACAATCTCGAGTAGTTCTTCGAAAAAAAATAATTGTGCACTTATTATAATTTTAGCCGACCTAAAAAAAGCGAAAAGTTCTCAGTTCGTGTGTTTTCTTTTTAAATTTGTTACCTCGTAACTTTTTTCTTTCTTTTTCTTCGTTATTTTTACAACTAATGTGATTAATAAAATTATTTTATTAGTAAATCATTATCATTAATTTATTATTCTTTCATTATTAAAAATTAATAATGAAATAAATTATTAAATAATAAAATATACATACCCAAATGTGCGAACAGATACAAAAGCGCCGGAAGCCACATCACTGCCAATTCTTCACATCATTACCAAATTAATTTGAATTTATTTGTAGGACACACTGAGTTCAAAGTGTTAGTTCACTTTTTTATACACATTTGGAAAACATTACCACACTAAACACTTTCATTGTTCACTTTTAGTCGTCTCATTTAATAATTATTATTATTTTCAATGTAGAATTCACCTGTTTTTTATGTTTTCTTCTTAATCCTCGCTTAACGAGAAAAAAAAATTAATGATTAAAAGTTATTACATCGTAATTTTGTATACTTACAAATCATATAAAAATTAATATTTTAGTATAAGATCCTTAAGTTTTTTAAGACCGTATATTTATAAAAATCTATTAAGTAATTAGTTTAATGTCCATAGCTTTTAATATGAATTACTAAAGAAATAATAATACAATGGTTTCTGGTTTAAATTACAATTGCTTATAATAAATTAAATTAAAGATAATAAATACTAATAATAATTGATTCAGGCATTCTGTGTGTAAAACAATTAATTCTGTATTTTAAATGTTTTATACATTGAAAGTAGGAGCTTTTCTACACCTAATAAATTGACTCGCGACGTTGGTAAAACGCCTTAGGCACTATCGGGTATTCCATTTGAATAAACGTGTATAAATTTTACTATTTTCTTAGATTTACAGCACTAGCAGTGTCTCGAGAGACTAATGTCTACTATAAAACGGCTATGTTAAATATTTTTGTTCCTAAATATATGTATATTTTTTTGTATTTAAATTACTTTTTAGTAACTAACAATTTAAAAAAAAAAAGACAGAAAAAGGCGGACATAATGCCTAGTGACATTGTCCTCCCGTCAATCTTTAGACCAAACAGAAAAAAAATTAGCGAATTATAGGCAACAGGTAATTATACTGAAATACTTATAAACATAAGAATTTATGCTATATATACGTTATATGTAATAAAATGTCGACAATGTGTGTAATAGTTGAATCGATTTGAAATTTTTAGTTAGTTATTTATTTATCATTACGAAAAATTTTTTGCTACAAATACGAGTACACGTACTTGTATAAACTACAAAGATAAAAGTTAGAGTATAACAGATATCCAGCGAACTGTATTAATTAAATGAAAAAGACGCATATCTCCCATTAGAGAGATATATAAAGAAAAAAAGTCTTTTTGCCTGTTTGAGAGCAGTCCCGCAGGTACAAAACAAATAAATATAATAGATATTTCTGACATCGTCCTATAGAAGTAAATTGACTTTAAAATAATTGTGTTTGTTCGCAAACAACCGACTTCAATTACATCGACAAGTAATAGAATATAGCTAGACGAAAAAAATAGTCAAGCAAATACGCATTATTAGAGATAAAAAAAGTACTCGTCAGATCTTAACCAAATTTATGGGACCATATAACAAGCACTAGGTATTGATTAAAAATGAATCATCAAAATCAGTACATCCAGTAAAAAGTTATGAGGTATACCAGCTGACCCCGCAAACGTAGTTTTGCCATATATGTTATTAATCCCCTTAATCCCCCCCCCCTTATAACTTAAAGAAATGAAAAATAGATGTTGGCCGATTCTCAGACCTACCCGATATGCATACAAAATTTCATAAAAATGGGTCCAGCCGTTTCGGAGGAGTATTTTAACTAACAATTTGACACGAAAATTTTATATTTAAGATAACGCAGGTCGATAAAAAATTAATCAAGTCAATACTCATTATTAGAGATAACTCAAAAACACTTGTCGGATTTCGATTAAATTTAAATATAACATGACAAGCACCACCTTTTAACTAAAAAATCAATTATCGAAATCAGTCCATACAGTATAAAGGTCGAATCGATAACCTAAACCTTTTTGGAAGAATCGATAACCCAAATCTTTTTGGAATTTGGTTGAATATAAAATGTAAAGTCTATGTAAGTATATCTCACGGGACGAGTTCCTCACGAAACTACATTCCTTTAAAAAAATCAATTTTTTATACATAGTCTTCTTGTAATAAATAATAAGCCAAATCTATGACTTACAGGATCTTTGTCATAGTCATATGAATGAATTTGATTTTACATCTCATTCTTTAATGCATTATAGATAAATAATTAATTTCTGTTCTGTTGTACTCTGAATGAATTCACAGGGGCTGCTTTATTTATTATATAATAATAAATAATAATAATAAATAAGTCATGGTTAGTGATTGTTTTGTTAAAATATTTTAGTAAGTACTATCACATTAGGTAATAAACCTGTAACGGTAGTTAATTTATGGCAATAAATAAATAAATAAATTGTTTTATACTCGGTAATTTTATTAAGTAAATTTCGTGGATGAATTGAACTAAATTAAATAGGCACGAAAACGTCCCATTGTTGAATAAAGACCTCTTCTCTATTAAGAATAAATGTTTAATGGTAATCGACAATATCTGCTTCTGCTGGTTTCCGCATAATTCTAGATGTTTATAGTTTTAGGAGACGATATGTACATTTTTTTTTTTTAATTTTCTAACAAAATCCTTGTAACTCGTAAATTAGAGTAGCATTACCTAAATATGTAAAGGCGCATTTTCTGTCACTAAACACCTCATAGATATCATTAGCATATCCATAATATATTTTGTAGTATCTTGTTTATGTAGTGTACATACATATTTGTATATGTGTATGTATATTATGTATATATGTATGTATGTTGTGTATATATGTATGTGTATATGTAAGTATATTAACTTCTTTTTATATCATATTGCTTGTAAACTCTATGCTAATTCTTTATCAACTCTTTGTACACTTCCCTACCGCTTCTCTTTTTCTACGCCATGTCCTATACCCAAAGGTTGTCTGGAAGAAATCGCTCTTAGCGATAAGACTGCCTTTGTACATCTTTCTTTGTATTTGTCACTTTTTGTTATGTTTCTTTATGATGTACAATAAAGAGTATTTATTATTATTATTATTACCTGCTTTCCTAGATGTAATAACGAGACAACGTAGAGCATGTTACAGGTAAAATCATTATTTGATATTTTCGGGTAGCGTTGCCGCGTTTACCACTTATTCAGGACGTGCCTAGCTTTATAACAAGTAACTTGAGATATTTACCAAAATTGTCAAATTTTTAAGCTGAATATTGACAAAAAACATATATAATAGTTAAGAATATGGACAAACCATAATACACATTAATACACATTCGCTATATATTACATTAATTTCCCTTAATAGCAAGTGGCCGGTCGAAGGTAAAGTGTGAGCAGAAAATAGCCGTTTACTTTTATTACACGCCACCCAAAACCTTTTGTTAACAAAAGCACATACTCTATAAATTGCTACCCAATAAATGTCATATTAAAAAGGTGATACGTAGGCGTATTTTCTTTTTCATAAAAACTAATAGCTTTTTTTATCTATAAATCAAAAGATTCTCAGAAGCAATAGAATATTGAGTGAGTAATGTCGATCACGTCAGATTTCATTATATCCATACATTTGACTTTAGATGGTTGCTTGAGAAATGTCTAGGATAGTAGAATATATTATAATATCTTAGGTAGTGACTTAAAATACATTTAAATAATGTAAAAAAGTAAAGGTAATCTTAAAAACTTACTGCTCATTAAATGTTTTAAAACGCTATTTACAGAAAACTTCATTTTGGACAGTGAAAATTAAGAGGTTTTTATAATGTTTTCCAACATAAACAAAAGATTATCTGTTAATAACATTGGATAAAATAGCTATGTAAAACATAGTTTTAACGTTTTCTTTCACGAAATATTACAAAATGCCTTTAAATGGGTGACTAAAATAAACACTCCTTACATTTAACATCGCATAGTTCCTCATACGACGCAAACTAAAGTAAATATTTATGCGAGGGTCTACAGCTCGGCCGCTGTTCTTCAAGAGACGATTGCTCTCTTCTGCGAAATAGGCTATTTGAACGAATTTTATACGCCGTTTTAGGGAAACTTTTACTTCGTTCTAACATAATAAATAAGCAATGTAAAGAGTGTTTAAATAAGAATAAACTAGCGTAAGCATCGGAAACAAGTCTACTATGGAACGGTAAACGCTATATTTATGTTTTTATATTGTTATGTAATATGTTAATAATATTATGTTTTTATTAATTTGTATATATATTTTTGTACTTAGGCGAACTTACAGTTTTAATACTTAGTTAAAACGCTTATAATTAACTACGTAGCCAATTACAGATTCTGACATAAAATAGTTAATAATATAAGTTGCTCACAACAAGACCACAATGGGAAAATACGATCACATAATTTAAAGACCTTTTCACAAAACGAAAATTTACATAAAATTTCATTACTTAGATCTCTTCTTCCGATTAATATATTATATAAGACTTACATCTTATATAACAACGTTCTTATAAGAACTTTCATTATTTTAAAGGCTCTCAGAAAAAGAAAATCTAATTTAGACTTTTAGAAAGAATAAAGAATTTATTCATTATAATTATTATCTTTTATCATAAAATCAAAAATATTTACTATGCAGAACTATCATGAAATCTAATCATAGAAATAAAGTTAGCTATGAGCATTGTTTTATCAAGTAGAAAATAACAAGATAATTATAATATAAGTGACCGAACCATAAATTGCAGTAAAATGATAAGGAAAGTCGCAAGCGCTGAGCTTTCATATTTTTTGTATTTTTATTATAACACACGATCCAATCCTGAACTTGCTACAGAAAAATGAAAATAAATGGATGTTTTTCAGAAATAAAAAAGATATATACATAAATATAATTATCATAACTAACATAACCTTACTTTGTTTATTGCTCGTATTGAATACTTCAAAATATTAGTTAAATTCGTTTTCTCTTTCAATAAAGCTTTGTTATTATTTTGTTATTCTTGTTATTATTTGTTGTTCTCGTTTTGTTATTATACTTTGCAGACATTTATGATTTGAGTACGAACAGTGAACACGGTGATGTTAAATAGTCTATTTAGCTTACCATTTCTAAAATTTCTAAAATATTATTGTATTAAGACTTTAGCAAGAATCTTAAATATTATTACTATGGAATCTGGATACATTGTGAACTATTATTTACTAGAGATCGAAAATATATTCATATTTTTTTTTTCTTCTCAGATATTGCTCAGACGATTTAGGTATAGCGGATATCCTACTTAATAAATTAAAGCAAAAACTAAAGTAAGTAATAATGTAATTAGTATTTCTGATCCTTTCAATAAGAACTTATATTTGTTACTATGGTCTGCGTCGTTTCATAATGTTAATTAGGTTTATATACGACGATGGCTTTTTAGGATATAATAATAGTAAATAAATGGAGCTTACGAAGTCGTATTTATGCCTCAATAATTTGGCAAACTATCCACCGAACTATTCGTCTGAATATATAAACTTTACCTAAAATATAATGCGTCTGTGCCTGTTGACCTTTGAACCGACATTCATGTATTCAGCATAGATGCCATTAATAAAATTTTCAAAGCCTGAAAAAGTCTTCTGATACCTTTGGCATTTGAATTAAATTTAGTTTAAAAGTGAAAAATATCATAGAGTAAATTTAACCATACCATACTATATCGTCTATATTAGATTATTTTTTGTTCCGCAGGTTACGGCAAACAATCATTAAAACGTCTCAAAATAGAGACAGGATGAGATGTTAACGCTTAAGGGCGCGTTCCCACCTTGTCGTGACGACAGATAATCGTGTAGTTTAAAGTGTCGTGGCTCATATGTTTAAATGGTTCACTTAAAAAACGACACGACTAACTGTCGTCTACGACACTTTGCAGTGACGACAGATTGTCGTGACAGTGGAACGGCTAGATACGATAGTTGCGAAACGAAAAATTTTTTTGACGACAAACAATCGTTATAATGGAAACAGCTAGAGACGACAGTCGTAAAACGATAATTAATCGTCACGATCATTTAACTTGACAAAGTTAGTGTCACTCAAGTTACATCAAACGAGATATAACTTAGTAAGCATATAAATTAAATCGATGCGACAAATTAAAAAAATACAATCTAACTTTATTCTTAAGATAGTAAAATGTTTCACTGGGGAGAGTTTTTATTGCTATTGCTTTTTTACTAGACTTTAAAGATACAAAATAGCTGCATGAGAAACATTTTTTACATTTCCATTAGTGATTAAAAAAAATTATCTATACACCCATCCATATAAATAAATTGAAGTGTCTGTCTGTGATTTTAAAATAACTGCGCTTTTCACGTGCATATAGTTATTTATACGATACTAAAACACAAACAAACGATTTTAAAATTTTTGTCTGTCTGTCTTTCTGTTGGTACGGGCTAATCTCAGGAACGGCTGAGCCAAGATGGGGCTTTCACTAAAAGATAGAGAAGATTGTAGAGCAACATATAAGTTACTTTTTATCCTGGAATTTATTCTGAAAAAAAAAAAAACACATTGACAGCGCGCGAGCACTTACCGCCAAAATAGATAAGAAACAGCCGAACATTTTTATATTAAGACATTTAGCAAAAACAACTAAACTGCCAAAATAGGATTAAGGAGGCTACGTGGCAAAATATACTTTAAACCCCATAATTTACACGGGATCAGGATCACGCTTTAAAAAAAAAATAGTGTCCAGATACAATCTCCCACGCGAACGAAGTCTCGGGGACAGCTAGTTTTTAGACTAAATTCTGAAGAATTGTAAAAAAAAATGTCCCATGAGCACCATTGATTGTGAGGCGATTAAAAGAAAAAATAAAAGTTCGTGAAATAGCTAGAATGTGTTACTATTTAACTTTTACATCCAGGAATATCACCGCAAGTATATACGAACACATATTATTTACAGAACACAAGCCTTACAAGAGTCTATGGCACAGCCGCTTCACAATTTATATGTAGAGTATATCTTAAATATCAATATTTAGAGTGGAGTTCGCATGGGGTGGTTTAAATACGAAAACCTCTTGAGAAGGGTCGCTAGTGTCAATAGCTTTGCCTACCCCAACATTCTGCAGTATTATATTGTGCTTAGATTTACGTACTTTTTACTGCGATATTGTATTGAAACGGCTGAGTGCAAAGAATAAGCAGACCTTAACTATCTATACAAATATATAAAGCTGAAGAGTTTGTTTGTTTGTTTGAACACGGTAATCTCTGGAACTACTGGGCCGATTTGAAAAATTCTTTCAGTGTTAGATAGCCCATTTATCGACGAAGGCTATAGGCTATGTGTCATCACGCTAAGACTAATAGGAACGGAGTCCACGCCTACGAAGTCGCGCGCAGAAGCTAGTTATTAATAAAACCCCCAGTGTGTATAAATCTGCGCTAAAGCCTGAAGAGTTAAAAAATGCAAAATTTGTTCAAATATAATTACAAGCTAGGAATAAAATTAGAACGTGCTGAGGAAAACTTAATGTTTTAAATTTTTAAAATAAATCTAAAAACTATTAGCATAGTAGCATAAAATTTATTCAAAAATATGCTTATCATACTTAAAGCATTAACTTCGCTTTTAATTAGTAATTGTTTTTCATTATATTTAAGAGTTCTAACCTGTTAGGTTAGAACTCTTAAGTATAATGAAATATGGTCCCACTATCAATTACTGTTTTTTTTTTACATACAAATGTAATTTACTTGAATAAATACATTTAATACATTTAACAATAAAATATGTATACATTGTTCTACGTTTCTCCGTATAGAAGCAACGAAACACAATCAATTTCTTTAAAACGACATTTACTACAAACTGCAAGAATATAAAGGTAAGTAGTTTTTCCAAACGACGAAAAAGTTCACGTATAGTCTTTGGAATTTATATGAGACCAATTTACTACAGAATACGCAAAAGGGATCGAGCTGAAATAAATTTGCAAAGAGATTTAAGAACAAACTTATTTCGTTAAGACATTTCAAGAAGCGCCTATAAATACCTGAATAGTGCCATTGAACGTGGTTCAAACGTGATAAATATTCACGGCGTCGTAATACCTTTGATCAACGGTGTCGCTTTTAATCCTCACCTATTTATGGATTCATTGAAAAAAGAAATCCTTGGCAATGATCAGCTTATATACTTACTTGGTTACAGATTGTACGTTCAAAGATTTCCAATCTAATAAAAATATTAAATTGAAAAAGTTACTTCAGGCTTATGTATGCTGAGAGGCTCGTGAGAGCTTAGAGCATTTCTTTTAAATATATGACGAAACAATATCTGGAGTTACGAATCTTTTGTCAACATGTTAAGCTTTATAATAACTTTTTTAATATACTTTTTCTGTCTCGTTATATAAAAGTATTCAAAATATGTCATATTTCATAGCAAACATACGAATACAAATCTGTGGACGTGTGCGACGTTTTTATTTACAAACGTACTATTAGTTTTTAGTGTTGTTGTAATTTTTTTTAAAGTCTTTTTATTTTTACTTTGTGACTGAGTATTTAAAAAGTCGTTTTAAATAAAACCTTTAAGTCAGATATCTTTCTGACTGAGTTCAATTCTTAACGTTTCATTTTAGGAATTCTCTTTTTCTTCACATTTGCAATTCAACGCTTTCTCACTGATATGAATTGATGAATAAAGAAATATCTTCAGGTAATAAATCGAATAAAACTGCATTCACTTCGAGAAAAAGCTAATCCAAATAAATATGAATATCACTGACTCCTCACATTCTCATGAACCTACACCGCGAAACATTTTCACTTGGATTTTAAAATTTATTTAACCGCAGTTTTAACTCACCCTAACTGCTTTCGAATTATATCTTCAAAGACAACTTGTTAAGTTACAGACGATTTTGAATGAAAAATTAAGACCATATTTTGAGTTAGTACGTTATTTACTTGTTTAAAATTCTATAATAGTGATTGCGACTTCTGTGGGTGTCATTTATAGGGTAAGAATTGATTAATAAAAATAACTTGCTATAAATATTAATGTTACCTTAACACATAGACACAGATTATCTTTATATAAGAAAGGTTTTAATAAGCTAAAATGTTAAAAATGCATACTTTTGCGTAAAAAATGTTCTTTTTTATGTATAACTAGCTGACCCGGCGAACTTCGTACCGCCTAACAGTCGATTCTTTAATTTTTAATTTTTTTTAATACTTATCCTTTCCGGAAACCCCCACTAACACTTAAACTTTATGGTATGGCATTAACGTTCAAAGTGACTTTTAAGTATTATTACGAATCTTTTGTATGGGAATATAGAAAAGTGTTGTTTTTAGACTTTTTCAGGCAATTTTTAAAATGTTTCTCTCCGTAAAAACCATCCTCGTACTTCAAGGAATATTATGAAAAAAGAATTAGCGAAATCGGTTTAGCTGCACTCGAGATTTGCGCTTAGCAACACATTCAGCGATTCATTTTTATATAGAGAGAGATTATATTAAATTACACCTAAGTATGTCCTTGTAAAGCGATATATAAAACATTTAATGTGATTAGAAATCACAGTAACATTAATCGCGTCATTTCAATCCCGCTCGCTTGGCTACAGATGTCCGGATATAGCCAATCATGCGGAACAAGCTCCGTGAATACCGTGTGAGCTATTGGTGTTTACAGAACAATGAGTTTAGTATCGGCTTACTGAATTCTGAAATAATTTCTATTTAAAAAAATCCGTAGTATTAAAAATGTTTTCCTTTTCGTTGACTATTGTTTCGAATTTGGAAACGATCTATAACGATATTTTAGATTTCTTAAATAGTATGTAGTAGATTGTAACATTCTAATACCAACACAGTAAATTAAGTATCGTTCATAACAAGCTATTTTACCACTTAGCCACTTAAATTCAGCCAAGTTAACTGGACTTGATATTGTTCAGCTTTATATTTATTTTATTATATACTTTTTGACGACACGTTACCTGTATGACCGTAGCTTATGGACGTCTGCAACACCAGAAACATCGCAGGCGCATTTCCGACCCTACCCCCAATCCTCCCTAGGTGCTCTCTTCACATTAATTACTCACCACAGGAACACAAAGCTGCTTGAAAATAGTGTTATTTAGCTCTGGATCTTCAGTAAGGTCGAGATACTTCCACAGTTGTGTTGCTCCAGATTTCGAATACTTCCTCCAGGATATTTCCTACTGTGCTAGGTCCTACTTTACCCCTTTTCATAAATGTAATAAATTTCTACTCGAGCAAAGCTGCGGGCAATCGCTACTGAGAAATAAATTAATGGTAAAATTTGTGAAAAGCGCGTTTACATTACATTTATTACAGATTTAGCACTATTATATTATATATTAACGATCAAAAACGACAAAGGATTTATAAAGATAACAATGTGTTACGTTGTAAAGCTTGGTTTGCTATATACGAGTACATAATACCCCTCCCCTACTGACGTTAGCAAAAAATAGCCAGCGTTTTGTTATTTGTTTTATATTTTTATTATTATTAACAACCGTTCTGCTGCAGGCAGTACGTTTAGGCGCCTAAACACAGAAAGTTTGAGGGTTCAATTCCTGCTCGGAATGGTCATTTCTATTTCAAGTATAAATATTTCTTTCCGGTTTGGATGTCTGCCCTTGCGTGTTTCCCTGCCGTGCCTCGGAGAGCACGTTAAGCTGTTGGTCTCGGTTGTTATCATAAATATCTGATAGCGATAGTTATTCATAGTAGGGAGTATATCCACCAACCCGCAGTGGAGCAGCGTGGTGCATGAAGCTCCAATCCTTGCATGGAGGAAGAGGCCTATACCCAGCAGTGGGCCCAGCAAGGGTGAATCGGCGTCGTCGTTTTGTATTTAAATTTATTAAACTTTGTACAGCCAAATAAATATACATGTATATCGATCTATTTGAATAGGAATTATAGAGGTCGCTACAATTTTACAAAGAAGCACAAGCTTCAACTTATTTCACTAAGGCGTTTTGCAAGCGCCAATAAAAAAGCCTGAATAGTGCCATTGAGCTCGGCTTAGAGGTGATAAATATTCGCGCAGGCTCGCATTTCTTTTGATCAGGCGTGTCGCCTTTGCAGCTTATTCGTAACCTGATTGTGCAAACCGGAAAAAGAAGTCTGTAGTGTATTTTTAAAAAGAATTCTAGATTTTAAACAGACATGAAAAATAAAAGAAAGAATTGATTCTTTTTCTGAATTTGCAAATATATATAGAACTTTTAAATATTTTTACAGATGTAAACAGGAGAAATGTTTATTATCTATACATATAAATAAAATTGGAGTGTCTGTTTTTAATATTAAAATTACCACTTTTTACTAAATGCATATGGATCTATACACGAAACATGTACCAAAATAACATTTTTTACAATTTTTGTCTGTCTGTCTGTCTGTCTGTTTGTTCCGGCTAATTTCTGAAACGGCTGGACCTATTTAGACGGGACTTTCACTGTCAGATAGTTGATGTAATTGCGCGTAACTTAGGCTACTTTGATATTAGAAATTTATTTATTTTAATTCATAATTATTACGAAACGTCTCGAAAAAATTTACGTTCCGTCACAACTTTACGTTACGTCCGTATACTCCGTTCAATCGTTTATTATCTTTTTGACAGTTCTAGACATTTCGAAATTAGTGATTGCCTCACAGGTTATTCATTCGATTTGAAATAATAATCGATTTTATGTAAGAAGAAACTTTCAATCGATTTAATGAAATATTTTTAGTTTAAAAATTATAATTATTCGTTTATTAGGTAGTTTGTTAAATTAATTAGTAGTTAGGTATGTGATTTTCCAAGTATATTAATTTGCTCATAGCTCTTGATTTAAACTTGATTTAGGCTTTATTAACCATGCATTTGAAAGTTTAATTTCACTAACGCATGCATAGTTATATTTTAGGGCAAATGATTGAACAGAGTCATTGATTTTTACTCTTGGTTTGAAATTAAACTCCAAGATTTCGACTTAATTCCTTGCAAATAATCAATCTTGGAGTCATAGATGCTATATATTTTGATTTCCTTTTTTTATTAAATTTATAGAAACAATAATTACATGACGTAAAATTATTTTTATCATATGATCGATCTATCGTATTTCAAGAACTGTTTCACAGTCTGTGGTTGTTTGTTATGCACAGGGCACTTCAATCAATCAATCAAATCGTCAATAAAGTATGACATTACTGGAGAATTATTTAGTGCGTTATTCCGAAAAATAAAACTGTAATATATAGGCGTGAGCTGTCACAAAGATAATAAACGATTGGACGGAGTATGTCTTTTTTTAATACTAAAGTGTTGTAACTAATTAATTACTTAATTTCACCAGCTTCATTCGATTTAAATAGTAATTAAATATTGTGTAGTGATCTCTACTGAAAAGAAAGATCAATCAATCAATTGATTGAATGATTGAATTGACTGATCTGTACAGGTTGTATGGCGCTCAAACGCGTAAATAAAATTTTGAATAGGTGGTACGTGACTTTTTTTTTTATGTAACTAGGTTGGCAAACAAGCGTACGGCTCACCTGATGGTAAGACCGTAGCCTATAGACGCCTGCTACACCAGAAGCATCGCAAGCGCGTTGCCGACCCAATCCCCAATCGCCCCCAGGAGCTCCTCCGCCTCCAGGACTTAACGTCCTTAACGTACGTAACGCATACGCAGCGGAGGGATGTTAGATGAAAGACGACTGGGCAAAAGTGGTAGAAAAATCTCGAAAATAATAAAGGAAGATTATGACAGAGACGTCAATATTGATACTATAATTGAAAATGAAATAATTATATTTACGGGTGACGATAGCTCAACTGACGATTTTGGCTCATCATCCTATGAAAATGATGGAATGACGATTCAATCACTTTTGCTTTTTCTTCATTTTTATCGCGGTTTATTAGTTTTTTTTTTTTTTTGCATGCCTGACGTTTCGGATACTTTACAGCAACCATGGTCACGGGAGGACCATGCCCTCATGTCCAGAACCTCATAAACCATGACAAAATTCGTTCATTTTAATTATTGAAATTCGCGTAAACATTAGAAAACAATATAAAAAATAAAATAAAGACAAATTGATTATTTCAAATTACCTACAATGTTTAAGTTTAAGTTAAATTTTCTAATCAAAATTTTAATCCAATGCACTTTACATTACATAGTCAAATCCATCAAATACTCATACAAACTTAAATCGATTTATCGTAAGTATCGAGTACCAAGTCGCATACGACTAACCGTAACCATAGTTATAATTATAATAAGTAACCATAGTTACTTCACTACATCGCTTACATCGCGATGACAAATGTCAAAAAATGCTTATTAAATTGTGATGACTATAGTTATGCCTAAATAAAGCAGGAGGCCAAAATCCCAAGATTGCGACGTGAAAATGAATCTCAACAGGATACCTACGACGTTCCGACGATACGTTCTAGCCCGGAAGCCCGTGACAACGAAATGAAACTTCGTAACATGAATAAGAGTTTTTTTATGAATCTTCTTCTTTGTCAGTTGCCACTCCGTGGGTGGGGTAGGCAGTGGCAGCCTCCCAAACATCGAGGAAAAAAATTTTTTTAGTCATGTCCTCCCACCTTAAAATTTGTCGGATTATAGTTTTTTAAAGACGAATATTCATAAAAACAAAATCCCTTATTTATGTTACGAAGTTTCAATTGGGAGGAAATGATTGATCGATTTTTTACCTGGCTCCCGGACCATTCCTTCAGAATAGATAGTGGTATCGGATCGCAATGCTCTTTATACTGACTGCGATACGAGTGACGATCCGTTCTGCGATACATAAAACTAATTGTATTCGAAACGATCGCGCACGCCCAACTTCAACATATAAAAAGGGTCGAGGAAATTAATATGAGTACAGATGACGGAAGTTCTGATGAAGAAAGAAAAGAAGAAAAAGTAATTTTACTAGCTTTATTGTTGAATAGAAAAAGCAAAATTTGGGTCCTCAAAATTAATAAAAAAGTGTGTAGGTACTTATGTACGCACTAAGGAAGTTATACTTCAAGCTAGAGTATTAAAATACTTCCAAAATAATTCCACAACGCCATCTCTCAGAAATGCTAAAGACTACTTTAGCATGCTTGAACTTCGTTCCGTTTTTAAACGTTTTTATGTCACGCTTCACACGCGTATAGTAAAAATTTACTCTCATAGTTCCACAACGCCATCTGTCAGAAATGCTAAAGACTAGGTACTTTAGTGGCGGCATCTATTCATGCATGCGTGAACTACGTAGTTTCGTTCGCGCATAGTAAAAATTTACTCTCATCATTTTTCTCTAAGAACGCCCCAAAAGAAGTAGGTATAACTTCAAAAAAGAAATGTATTTGGCGAACGCACGGCGTCAATCAATGTTTTTGTAAAATTATCCGCCATTTTTTAACGTAACGCACCGCCGATCATGCGTTCTCTGCCTCCGGAGACAGATCGCAACTGATCGGCGTTTGATCACTAGAACGCGTGCGATAGATCGCAGGCAGTGAGAAGGCGTACTTGGGCGGCCATACGTTACAGAAAACGCATGCGTTCAGATCATAGAGCAAAAATAAAGGTTCAGATCGTATCGTCGGAATGGATCGGGCGCTGTCAGTAGAGGCCTTTATACCACCATGTTCAGGTAAACAACGTCAGTAAAATGGATAACCACCCTCACCTGTAACAGTAGGTTAGGAAATCTTTTACATTATAACTGAAATAAAAATGCTAAAACGAATAAAAAAAACTAAATAACTAAATAACTTTTTTGTTAAATTCCACGCGGACGAAGTCGCGGGCACAGCTAGTAATATAATAAAAATTGAACCTGTAAATAATTAACTCTCAAGCTCTGATAACAATTACTCAGAGCTGAAAATGTAGGATGTTGTCAAATTTTGAAATAAATTTAAAAAATCTTTTTTGATTTTCAACTTAATTTCGAAATTTTACAACATCTCTCTCTTTTTTTCTCGATTTGTCATTTGGTAATTTATTTCGACTGGGTAATTTTGGACTTTGAACAATTAGCTATTTTTTTTAGGTAAACAGTTTTTATCGAAATTTACCAACCAATTTATCAATCGAGCATTACAATTCAATATTTCTTTTGCAATTAAAAAATACGGTTTTTAAAAGTAACGTGTGTTAAAATACCGTAACATCCTTTGAAATGTATAAAAAATTAACATTGCAAAACGCAAAGAAAATGACTGCGCAATAGACGACTAATTTATCAATATTTTATTGTGGGAATAATAATAATGGAAAAGCCCCGTTACTTAAATTCTTGCATAGAGATTTCTTTTAGATCTCATTCGACGGATAAGAGATTTCGCGTATTTTCTCCGTATTTCGTACAAAGACAGACGTTTCACAGGGAACCCACGAATGCGAATCCTAAATAATACTATAATTTTCTTTTATTTTCACGCGAGGTCATTCACCGTTCTCAAAAATTGAAAATAATCGTGAAATGGTATTAGGTTGTTCTTTGCTAATGGAATACAATTTGAACATCATGCTAAATTACGAGTATACCTATAGGTTTTGTGGTTTTACGAGTACATTGGTTGCAGATAAAACTATTTTATTTTTGTATTTATTTTTCAATTTATTAAGTGATTCTAGAGTTTTATTTTTATTTTTATATACAGGGATAGAATTTATACACATGTAAACAACTACGAAACCAATTAAAGTCAAACAAGTAGACCAACCAAGTTAAACAGGAAGATATACAATAGTAATTATCACATAAGTTGAGCAACGACAACTAATACGAACGACTTTGATGGAGGACATATAGTACATATGTATGTAAGTAATAAACTTATATTAATAATAACAAGTTATACTAAAATCCAGAGTGTAAATTTGAAAGCTTGCGCCGAGCAGAAATATGGCTTATATTAATTATATTGGTCGAAATAAATAATCATGCACAAGTTAGTAAAAGCTCTTAATAAAAATTACTTTTGTTCGTAATTGCTTTTTGCCAAAGAAACTTAAATTGGCTTAAAATTTCTAAATTTTCTAGTGGGAACATTAAACTGCAACAAGGACAGAAGGTCGGAGCAATTAAAATATTACTAGTGGTCGAACAGTGGTTCTTTTATCTATTAGGTTAACAATGCATGAGGAATAATATATATTAAGCATACTATACTAAATTAATCACTAATAACATAATTATATTGTCCCCTTTTTTCAGTTCCAATGACTATTGCAAATGAGACCTAAAGTGACAACTGTATTTTTTCAGATATATACATAATTATTGTTTGCAAATGTATTTATGTAATTTATATAGGTGACTAGCTGTGCCCGCGACTTCGTCCGCGTGGAATTTAACAAAAAATTAATTAGTCTATTTAGTTTTTTTATTCGTTTTTGCATTTTTATTTCAGTTATTATGTAAAAGATTTCCTAAAACTTTTACCACAGATGCTGTTACAGGTGAGGATGGTTATCCATTTTACAGACGTTGTTTACCTGAACATGGTGGTATAAAGGCCTCTACTGACAGCGCCCGATCCGTTCCGACGATACGATCTAAGGATGCGATCTGAACCTTTGTTTTTGCTCTATGATCTGAACGCACGCGTTCTCTGCCTATGGCCGCCCAAGTACGCCTTCTCACTGCCTGCGATCTATCGCACGCGTTCTAGTGATCGCACGCCGATCAGTTGCGATCTGTCTCCGGAGGCAGAGGACGCATGCGGTGCGTTACGTTAAAAAATGGCGGATAATTTTACAAAAACATTGATTGACGCCGTGCGTTCGCCAAATACATTTCTTTTTTGAAGTTATACTTCTTTTGGTGCGTTCTTAGAGAAAAATGATGAGAGTAAATTTTTACTATGCGCGAACGGAACTACGTAGTTCACGCATGCATGAATAGATGCCTAAAGTACCTAGTCTTTAGCATTTCTGACAGATGGCGTCGTGGAACTATGAGAGTAAATTTTTACTATGCTCGTGTGAAGCGTGAAAAAACGGAAATAAGTTCAAGCATGCTAAAGTAGTCTTTAGCATTTCTGAGAGATGGCGTTGTGGAATTATTTTGGAAGTATTTTAATACTCTAGCTTGAAGTATAACTTCTTACGTGCGTACATAAGTACCTACACACTTTTTTATTAATTTTATGGACCCAAGTTTTGCTTTTTCTATTCAACAATAAAGCTAGTAAAATTACTTCTTCTTCTTTTCTTTCTTCATCAGAACTTCCGTCATCTGTATTCATATTAATTTCCTCGACCCTTTTTATATGTTGAAGTTGGGTGTGCGCGACCGTTTCGAATACAATCTTTAACTGGAATAGATAGTTTTATGTATCGCAGAACTGATTGTCGCCCGTATCGCAGTCAGTATAAAGAGCATTGCGATCCGATACCACTATCCATTCTGAAGGAATGGTCTGGGAGCCAGGTAAAAAATTGGTCAATCATTTCGTCCCAATTGAAACTTCGTAACATAAATAAGGGATTTTGTTTTTATGAATATTCGTCTTTGTCAGCTGCGAGTCTGTGGGTAGGGTGGGCAGTGGTAGCCTTCCAAACATAGAGAAAAACATTTATTAGTCATTTTCTCCCACCTTAAAATTTGTCGGATTATAGTTTACCTAATATCTTGAAAGAAAAATAATGTTAGCCGACCGTAACATGGTGGTTTATACGTCAGCTGGCTGCTTGAACATGAAAAAATTTTTTTTTCAGTGATTTCCTCTCAACTACAAATTTACCTGGTGATAGTTTACATGCTACTATGAATGAAAATTAACGTCAGCTGGCTGTATCTCGGTGGAAGGTTTGTCAGCTGGTACCGTTTTTTTTTTTTACATCTTTCAAGGTATCAATTTTTTTTCATGTTCAAGCAGCCAGCTGACATATAATCATCCATGTTATGGTCAGCTGACAATATTTTTCCTTCAAGATATTAGGTAAACTATAATCCGACAAATTTTAAGGTGGGAGGAAATGACAAAAAAAATTTTTTTTCTCGATGTTTGGGAAGCTGCCACTGCCTACCCCACCCACGGAGTGGCAACTGACAAAGAAGAAAATTCATAAAAAAAAACTCTTATTCATGTTACAAAGTTTCATTTCGTTGTCACGGACTTCCGGGCTAGAACGTATCGTCGGAACGCGTCGTAGGTATCCTGTTGAGATTCATTTTCACGTCGCAATCTTGGGATTTTGGCCTCCTGCTTTATTTAGGCATAACTATAGTCACCACAATTTAATAAGCATTTTTTGACATTTGTCATCGCGATGTAAGCGATGTAGTGAAGTAACTATGGTTACTTATTATAATTATAACTATGGTTACGGTTAGTCGTATGCGACTTTATTTATTTGATGGATATTGGATGAGTATTTGATGGATTTGACTATGTAATGTAAAGTGCATTGGATTAAAATTTTGATTAGAAAATTTAACTTAAACTTAAACATTGTAGGTAATTTGAAATAATCAATTTGTCTTTATTTTAGTTTTTATATTTTTTTCTAATGTTTACGCGAATTTCAATAATTAAAATGAACGAATTTTGTCAGGGTTTATGAGGTTCTGAACATAAGGACATGGTCCTCCCGTGACCATGGTTGCTGTAAAGTATCCGAAACGTCAGGCATGCAAAAAAACCTAATAAACCGCGATAAAAATGAAGAAAAAGCAAAAGTGATTAAATCGTCATTCAATCATTTTCATAGGATGATAAGCCAAAATTGTCAGTTAAGCTATCGTCACCCGTAAATATAATTATTTCATTTTGAATTATAGTATCAATATTGACGTGTCTGTCATAATCTTCCTTTATTATTTTCGAGTTTTTCTACCACTTTTGACCAGTCGTCTTTCATCTAACATCCCTCCGCTGCGTATGCGTTACGTACGTTAAGGACGTCAAGTCACGTACCACCAATTCAAAATTTTATTTACGCCTTTGAGCGCCATACAACCTGTACAGATCAGTCAATCAATCATTCAATCAATTGATTGATTGATCTTTCTTTTCAGTAGAGACCACTACACAATATTTAATTACTATTTAAATCGAATGAAGCTGGTGAAATTAAGTAATTAATTAGTTACAACACTTTAGTATTTAAAAAAAAGACATACTCCGTCCAATCGTTTATTACCTTTGTTACAGCTCACGATCCAAAAATAATTTTACGTCACGTAATTATTGTTTCTATAAATTTAATAAAAAAAGGAAATCAAAATATATAGTATTTATGACTCCAAGATTGATTATTTGCAAGGAATTAAGTCGAAATCTTGGAGTTTAATTTCAAACCAAGAGTAAAAATCAATGACTCTGTTCATTCATTTGCCCTAAAATATAACTATACACGCGTTAGTGAAATTAAACTTTCAAATGCATGGTTAATAAAGTATAAAGTCTAAATCAAGTTTAAATCAAGAGCTATGAGCAAATTAATATACTTGGAAAATCACATTCCTAACTACTAATTCATTTAACAAACTAACTAATAAACGAATTCTTATAATTTTTAAACTAAAAATATTTCATTAAATCGATTGAAAGTTCTTCTTAAATAAAATCGATTATTATTTCAAATCGAATAATAACCTGTGAGGCAATCACTAATTTCGAAATGTCCGGAACTGTCAAAAAGATAATAAACGATTGAACGGAGTGTACGGACGTAACGTAAAGTTGTGACGGAACATAAATTTTTTCGAGACGTTTCGTAATAATTATAAATTAAAATAACTACATTTCTAATATCAAAGTAGCCTAAGTTACGCGCAATTACATCAACTATCTGACAGTGAAAGTCCCGTCTAAATAGGTCCAGCCGTTTCAGAAATTAGCCGGAACAAACAGACAGACAGACAGACAGACAGACAGACAAAAATTGTAAAAAATGTTATTTTGGTATATGTTTCGTGTATAGATCCATATGCATTTAGTAAAAAGTGGTTATTTTAATATTAAAAACAGACACTCCAATTTTATTTATATGTATAGATTAAACTTTGTTTTCTTATGACAGGCGATCGACATAAAAATAATAATAAATAATTTATTTGCAAGACATGTAGTTTATATGTTGATATTATTTGATTGTTTTATTATATATTGATTGATCAGTTGATTTTAGTTGATACATATATAGTTTATATTTCAATATTAGCCAAGGTCTTATTCTATTACCAATAATCTTAGTTTACATCTATATCTTTAGATGTAAACTAAGATGTAAACTAACTAAAGCTATATTTTTTCTATTTAAAGATTGTTTTCGTATGTTAAAATTGCCCGTGCTATTATTTATTATTTGCCGCTCTTTTTCTATATGCTATTGGACTTACAAAACGAGTATGTATAGATAATTTCGTATATTTTTACAAAATATTTAGACTCCATAGTCCGTTAATGAGAAGAAAAATGTCTAAAGGGTAAACTATATCGTTTTTTTTTACTAATAATTTTAAAGCTATTAAGTACGTAAATATGAATAAATATCTCCTTAACATTCTCACAATGGCCAGATAATATATGACTTATGGTGTACCGATAGCTATTTAGTAATTATTCTTTTTATATTTGTTTTTAACCCAAAGCAACTTATATTTCCATTTTTCATAAGCGTTACATGACTGTGACAATAATTTATCGCTTTGTTTAGTAGATTTACGATTAAATCAACGTTGATTGAGGAATAGACATATACATATATTAATGATGTAGTTATGGTTATATTGCAATTAAAACTTTTCGTAAGACATTACTAAAAATGGTACATGAAAAAAAAATATCAACATTTAGCTAAATTTACCTCATTCATATTCATAACGCTGAGCTGCTAGAAATTTTCACGTCTAATTTTCTTAACATCATAAATAATAAAAGCCGCAGAATTCTTGTGTTGAAATTCAATGACAAAATTAGCCAGCTCCTCTTGACCTATTTGCTCAATTAAGAGTCAAGTGCGGAAAGTTTCACTTAGTTAAAAGGAACAGTGTTGAAAAGCCTTAGGCCGGAAAGTAGGACGCCATGTTATTGACTGTGTTACTGACGCTTGGCAATACGTGTGACATCGTTTTGAATGCCAAAATATACTTTTGTAGCTTCAAATTTACAACCTTAAAACTTGTAATTGTTGAATAATATGATACTCCATGTACTTGACAAAAAAAATCGTAAGAAGTGTTACAAAAACGCATTCGTATGCAATTTAAAAGAGATTTAATATTATTTTGTTATGTAAAGTCACTTGTCAATTTGATGTCAACTTCAAAAATTTTCTCTCTAAATTTTATTTTTATATTTTATTATTTCGATCATATTTCTTTATTAAATTGACATCAAATTGCATAAAATAATTCCGGCAATATCGGAATTATATATAAATTACAAGATTTCGCTTTAACGGTTTTCTTTTTCAGATTTCCTGAGCGTGGCGTTGCCGAGCAATGACAGCGGCCTGAGGCAGGCAGCCGGCTGCCCCTGCAGCGGGTCTCCGTGCTGCCGACGCCGCAGCAACGCCTTTATAGTGACTTTATGTGTGTTTATTTAAGTGTACATTGTTTAGTGCTATTATGTCTAATAGTTTTAAAACAACCAATGTATCTCAACCGGAACTTTTCACTTGTCCCGAATGCACTAACGGAAGGTTGTTTAGAGGCCGCAAAGGCTTAAAAATTCACACCACCCGTTGCCACAGCGATCCATTAGTGCATTCATTACCTATTTTAACCGATACTTCATCAACCGTAACCAGTGACAATAATTCGGTTCCATTTGAAAAATTTATTTTGAAATGTCACCAAAATATACCGCTTGTTAAACGAGTTCCTAGAGGAGCGAGGATGTCTCTAGCTAAATCTCTATCAGCTGTGATTAAAAAATGTATTTCGGACACTGATTCGGCCTGGCAAAATCTTTTTTTGTTTTCCTACAAATTTTTACATGTTGATAAAACCAAAAATGGTTCCTTATCAACAAAATTAAAACAGAATAGCTTGTTAGACATTCCGATTATTATTCCTAAAAACTGCCCACGACCTTTATATTCTGACTCTAATAAAATTATTGAAAATAAAGCAATGGATGGAGATCTTAAGAATGCAGCTCGTATTCTTTTCTCTAGTGATACCCTCGCACCTTTTGATAATAAAACGCTAGAAGCCGTACGCGAAAAGCATCCGTTACCGAATCCAGAGTCCTTGCTTCCAAGTCAACCTATTTCCAATAATGTTTTACAGGTTAAAGATGAAGACACCTATGCTGCAATTATGTCTTTCACGAGTGGCTCTGCTAGCGGCATAGACGGCATCACACCACAACATCTTAAAGATCTTGTGAGTGTCTCAGCCGGTGACGCTGGCAGGGCTCTCTTGAATGACATAACCAACCTCTGTAATTTCATGTTAACTGGCAAGGTGACTTCATCTTTTGTGTCTCATATTTACGGTGCGAGACTATGTGCTTTTAACAAAAAGGACGGTAGTATCCGTCCAATTGCTATTGGGACCACATTTCGCCGCCTGGCGTCTAAATTGGCATGTAGACATATAGTCTCCACCCTAAAAACAAAATTTCAACCTATACAAGTAGGATTTGGAAGCAAAGGAGGCTGTGAAGCAGCAGTTCACGCAGCTCGTACTTTTTTAAAAAGTAATGAGGCTGAAGTTCTGCTTAAAGTTGACGTAAAGAATGCTTTTAATTCTTTAGACAGAGCAACCTTGCTTAACGAAGTCTCTTCACATCTTCCTGAAATTTACCCTTATGTTTGGCAATGTTACAGTTCACCATCTAAATTACTTTTTGGCGAAAATACTATTTTTTCTAATGTCGGCGTTCAGCAAGGAGACCCGTTAGGTCCGGCTCTTTTTAGTCTAGGTATCCACAAGTGTATTTCAAATTTAAAATCAAAATTAAACATATGGTACCTAGATGATGGAACCATAGGAGGTAAAGTAGACGATGTTGTTGAAGATTTAATCAAAATTAAAAACGAGTTTGATAAAATTGGTCTCAAATTAAATTTTTCGAAATGTGAAATTTTTTTCACAGATCTTTTATCACTTTCCAAAATTAATTTGGCAACGGAATTATTTAATAAAATTGCTCCTAATTTAAAAATACTTCAAAGAAGTACACTTTGTCTCCTAGGTGCACCAATTTTTGATGAAGGCATACAGCCAATTTTGGATAATAAAATTAAAATATTCGTTGAAAACACTGACAAATTGGGTACTCTAAATTCTCATATTGCCTATACTATTTTAAAATATTGTCTATTTGTCCCGAAATCCATACTAATATTATAAATTCGAAAGTAACTCTGTCTGTCTGTCTGTCTGTCTGTCTGTCTGTCTCGCAATCACGGCAAAACTACTGAACAGATTTAAATGAAATTTGGTATACAGATAGTCTAGAGTCTGAAAAAGGACATAGGCTACTTTTTAATGCAAAAAAGGGATGTAAGGTGTTGAAATGTTGGAATGAAAATTTGTATGAGATATAATGTTCGTGTTCGTAACTGTCAAACATTTAATGTTCATCCCGTCGATATGGTAAACTCTCCGATAAAATTAAAGAACGTATTTAAATAAATTTTTCGAATCGACAACATATATCCACAATATACGGATAGTGGCGTATTTTACATTTTAAAAATGTATAATAATGTCAGTAATTAAAACGGATTGACATAATATATGTTGGTTGTCAACGAGGTTGTCAAATATAAAACGTAGTGGTTATATACTCTTTGGTCAAATATTTATGCGTGCGTTCAGAAATTTATTTAGTGTAAACTAAGGAAAATATATCAAGCTAATTAAATCTTATACTATGAAAAAAACGAAAGCATTTTTTCCCCTCAAATCAACGCAGGTGAAACCGCGGGGCACAGCTAGTTAATGTATATATTACGCACAAGCCCAATTTGGAAATTTCCTGGACTAACCGAAAAAATTGATGCCACTTTAAAAAATTCATTAGAAAAAATTCTAAATTTATCTTTTGATGAAAATTCATGGACCCAAGCTACTTTACCTATTAGAGACGGTGGCATCGGCGTGAGAAAAATTTCTAGTGTCGCTCTTCCTGCTTTTCTTGCTTCTGTGCATAGTATCAAGGATCTATGTTCTGACATTTTAAAATCAAATTCAGTCGAAATTACAGATGCTACAGATGCAATAGAAAATTGGAAGTTAAGGTGTCCTAATGGCGATATCCCGAAGGATGTTACAAAGCAAAAACTTTGGGATGTGCCAATAGTTCACAATACTCATATAAATTTGACGCTAAATCTTACAAGTGACAAAAACCGTGCCAGGCTTCTAGCTTTATCAAATAAAGAGTCAGGTCACTGGTTACACGCAATGCCGTCAAAAAATCTTGGGACACTTTTAGACAATGAAAGTTTTAGAGTTGCTGTCGGTCTCCGGTTGGGAACTCCACTGTGCTTTGAACACAGATGTCCGTGCGGAAAGGAGGTAGATTCTTTCGGACTACACGGCCTTTCCTGCAACAAGAGCTCAGGTAGGTTTTCCCGCCACGGTTCCCTAAATGATACCATAAAAAGAGCTCTTGCCACCATCGACGTTCCTGCTCTTATCGAGCCTACTGGAATTAGTCGCGATGATGGCAAGAGACCTGATGGACTGACGTTGGTTCCCTGGGAAAGGGGACGGGCACTTTTGTGGGACGCAACCTGCGTTGACACACTTGCTCCGTTTCATGTCAGGGAAACAGCCTTAAAAGCGGGAGCCGCGGCGGAGAAAGCTGAATCGACTAAACGGCACAAGTATTCGTCACTAATTCCAAATTACATCTTTGTGCCGTTTGCAGTCGAAACACTTGGACCTTGGTGTAGCAGTGCTAAAAAATTCCTAATTGAGATAACTCCTCGCCTTATTGCCTCCACTGGTGACAAGAGGGCTGGTGCATTTTTTGCCCAGAGAATCGGCATAGCGATTCAACGGGGAAATGCTGCCAGCATTCTTGGTACAATTCCGCGCGGACATGATTTGTATCAAAACTATCTGTAAATATTTATTTCTTAAGTTTTGACTTGTAAATATGTATAATGTTTAAATAAAAATTGTTAATGTTATGTAAAGTAAATAATAAAAGGTTAAGTTATGATTGGAGGTTTATAAAATACCCACAAAAAAATAAACAGGTATAAAAATATTTACTAGCTAAGTAATAAGACATAAGACAATTTTGTAGCGATAAATGGTTCAAAGGATTCATTCGTTGTATGAGTAATGAGTATATCCTATTAATAAAAATATAATTGATCCTAATTGTATAGTAGATCCATGTAGTAAGCTTAAACCCTGAAAATGTACCATTCTTGGACAAAGGTGTCCTCTATAAAGAATTAATAAACAGTAGGCCTAACACGAGTAATGATCGTTTACAAGGTGTTTATGATGATAAATGGGACAAACGGCTTACGTCCTCTAAAGGCACAGTAGGGGTTCACAAAGGTTAATACACAGACCAAGAACCAATTTTATACAAGTATAAATACCCCCGACTATCATAAATACTTGTACTCCACATTATATATTTGTAGGTACATATCATTTGATTTGAAATACAAGAATATTTAATTACATTTAGTTCAACTTATTCTTTTAACTATATTTACAATTTATTTATAGATTTTTTTCCTAATGCATTCAATTTCAAAATTTAAATGAATATACAAGCTCGCATTGCAAGAAGTATTCCATGTGACTTGCTAAAAGGAAGTGAAAAAGCAGTAATACGCTCCGTTACCTAACGAAAACGAGGCTCTTTATGGAAGCAGTAACGTAATAATAAAATGAATAAAAGATAATACACCCTTGTCCTTCTAACTAAAGACCGTCACCAACAAAGTAAATTGTAAAACCTCAAGTCGTAGAAATAAATGAGTACGCCATTTAAGAATGAGTGAAAAAAATTATTAAAAATGGTCTCTATCACAAAAAATATCTGCCGCTTTGTTAAGTTGTCAAATATAATTCTGAAAAGTGTTACCAATTTTTTTTTTTATAAAATATTTAAAAAAAAATTGTTTTTGCTTTTTTGCGAAGGTACAAATACTTTTTAGTTCTTGGTGTTTGTTCTTGTTTCTGTATTCAGTTTTTTAATAATTAATTAGTGAAAATATGCTACATCCATATCATAAATATGTTCACAAAATATATTACTTCGATTTTTGCCTATATGTTTGTGTCTATATTTTTGGCGCATTCTATGACCAATGTATGACGCCATAAATTTTTCATTTATTAAGATAAAACTGGACAGGATTAAAGTTAAGTTAACTACCACCTAGGAAAGTGGAACACGGAACAAGTTACCTTTGAAGGAGGAAATGAAGTGATGTAGTAAAAATGTGCACTCAATTAATTAATTAATATTATTAATTAATTTAGTATATTAAATATGTATATAACATATGAATCTGACAACTGAACATAAAGGCTTTCAGGTAAACATAGCCTACAGTTAAACAAACAAAACGAATTTCCATCCACTATAAAATCAGAAAGAGCTCGCACATTTCGAAGTTTTATTTGTAATAACGGCACCTTGTGATGACGATACGGACGTAGAAAAATTTCAACATTTGGAAAAGCGTTTGTGCAATCAGACTGGATTGTGCCGGAAATCTAAGCTGAGCCGTGCTAAGTAACGAAGGTAGCGGGAAACATTTCACCGTAAAATCCTATTATCGGTTTTAAGTTTTCTCCGACTTCAAATATTTACTTTACTACACTTTGCACTTGGCCTTAATCCTTTGGGTCTACTGAAATATCTTGCAGTGCGCGAATAATTTTATCGTGTTGGTTAAAAACAATTTTGATAACTATGAATTTGAAAATGGTTTAACAGTTTTTGTTAGTTAATTTTCGTCTTGTCCATGTCCATCTTAAGACCCATCCGTTGTGAGGAAATATGGATATTACCTAGCATAGTGTTGAGTTCTTCCAAGGACTCTGCCAGGATTTCTATATCATCGACAAATCGAAGGTGAGTAGGTGTTCGCAATTGATGTTTATACCAAGCCCTTCCCACTCTATCAGCTTAAACACGTAATATATTATTTAATAATGAATAAAAAATAAATGTAATTTCGTAATTACGTTTTATGAGAGAAATGAATTCGGTTACATAAAACAACTAAATCTATCACATTAACTTTTTTTTCATTAAAAGATAGCACATAACACAAAATGACAAATAAAGACGAAAAAAAAAAACAAGTATAATTAGAAAACACAATTTAAATTTACAAGTAAACAGTATTAATAATGATATAATATATAATCAAAATTGATCAAATTATGATAAAAATATAATTGTGGATATATTTAATATCCACGATTACATTATAAATTAATTGTTTTATATTTATATCTGTTATTCCTTATAAATTATGCATTATAATAATAAATTCTTGACAATCTAATAACTTTTATTTAACAAAGGGACAATCTTACTTAATTGAATCTGTTTTAATCGATACAATAAATTTAATAATGAAAAACTCACCATGTTATGTCGATTTATGTAACTACTAGCTGACCCCGCAAACGTTTTTTGCCATTTATGTTATTGACCCCCGCAACCCCCTCTTGTGGGTGGAATTTTGTAAAATCCGTTCTCAGCTGACCTCTAATCCGCGAAAGGAATATTCCTACCAAATTTCAAGTCTCTAGGCCGTATGGTTCCAGAGATATCGTGATAAGTCAATGGGTGCAATTCTCTTTTAGATACCTATATACATTGTGCCTATATAGATTCTAATCTCTAAGCTATCTCAATTCATAATTCCATTATTTACTAAATAAAACTTCATTTACTAGATATAACGTCCTCTATTTTATAAAACTGATTCTCTTTGACCTATCTCGTTCATTAAAATATAAAACAAAGACTATTTTACTGTAGATAGAAGTCCAAAGCCCTACAAGACAGTTGCTAATTACACGGACAGTGCCACGTAATTAAAAGAACTGAAACTTCTCGGTTCATTTTTTAATTATTGTCGAGTCTACTTTCTTCTTTACTGCGTTAATAATATGGTATGAATCGTTTTTGAATTATATTGACTTTTTAATTTAAATGTGTTTAAATTAAAATAAATCTTTTAATAATACTCATAAAAATTATGATTAACGAATAAATAACATTTATATTTAATTTTGTTATAGTACACGGCCGTAAATAATGCACATCGACTTTTAGAAAGAGACAATCAGCTAATTTGAACTTTGTAGAGCGTTATCTTTGACGCACATTACCTATGAGACGTATCGGACTGTCAGTATTTCATATGACAGATCTAATAGTGTAAGAACCCAGTTCCCAGATCACCTGTCATATTTTTTTGAAGGACAAAATATATTAAATTCAAATTCAAAATATTTTATTCAGCATAAAATTATTACAATTTCTTACTGAACGTCATGAGTCTACTACCAGTTCGGAAAGAAAAAGCCTCTGACCTGAGAAGAACTGGCGAAAGAAACTCAGCGAGACTAATATCATTTTTTTAATCATGTTTTTTTTCCAAAGCAGATTGAAATTTACAATAATTTTATAGGTTGAAATAGCCTGGCGGCGATCACATCATTCCCAAGGCGTACTGTCTTCTATAAAATCGTTAATCGAATAATATCCTTTAGTACACAAACGTTCTTTCACAATTTTTTTAAATTTGGCTGCTTTATATACGTAAAAATGTTATTAACCAGCTATTTTAGTATTTATCGCCAGACACTAATTATATTACTATATTTTAAAACATGTAGAAAATATTTTAGCAACTCTTTATACTACGATGTATACTGTAATGTTTTGTCAATCAGAAACAAGGAAGTCTGGGGTCTGGGATCTTGGACTATAACGCTCTACGAAGTCGAAATTAGCCGATTGTCTCTTTCCAAAGGTCGATGTGCAATATTTATGGCCGGGTACTATAAATAATAATATTATACATTTAAATATATCGAAAATTGTCTGTCTTTAGCGGTTATTTTTAATCTAAAAAAAAAAGAATTATTTATGTAATTTTAGTTAGATTTTAGTTGAACTCCTGTATCTAAAAAATTTACAAAGAACTACTCACTTTGAAAGTATTTTGGCGATGCCAAAAAAAACTATTTTAAGTAAAATTAGGTATGTATTCGGAAAAATTTGCGAGTAAAACGGTCATAGCTACGTAAAGTTACTTTTTGTTTATACAAAAATTCATGAGATCGAAGTATGAATAAATTTTATTAAAAACTAGATGGCCCGGAGAACTTCGTATCACCTACGTATATTTGTGAAAAATATGGACAAAACACTTTCTGAACGCACCTATAAATATTTGACAACCAATTGACAACGTTTTTGACAAAAGACATCCCCAATCATCAAATTTTAAGCCGTTTAAACCTTCCCTGAACTTCCACAAACAATTAAGATCAAAATTAGCCAAGTTGGCCCAATCATTCTCGAGTTTTAACGAGACTAACGAACAGCAATTGATTTTTATATATATACTAGCAGACCCGGCGAACTTCGTACCGCCTAACAGTTATTTTTTTTAATACTTATCCTTCGCAGAACCTCTTCACTAACACTTAAACTTTATGGTATGGTATAAAAGGTCAAATTGACTTTTAAGTATTAGGTATTACGAATCTTTTGTATGGGAATATAGTAAATTGTTGTTTTAGACTTTTTCAGGGAATTTTTTAATTTTTTCTCTTCGTATAAACCATCCTCGTACTTCAAGGAATATTACAAAAAAAGAATTAGCGAAATCGGTTCAGCCGCTCTCAAGATTTGCGCTTAGCAACACATTCAGCGATTCATTTTTATATATATAAGAGATATATTTATTAATGCACTTTACAAAAGCATTAATCAAGCAGGCGTGGGTCGCTAGTGCAAATAGTAAACGAACTCAGATGATTTTTTATTTCAGATCTAATATAACGTAATAGGGTATCATTAAGAGCTTGTAACTATACTATTGATCTGTCTACTCCCTCGTATAACCTATTAAAGTTCTAACATCTCCTATTCAAATCACAGGTACTCTACGCGATAAAAGAGATTAGAGTACGTTATCTCATTAATAGCATAAGTATAAATTAAATTAGCAGTTATAAAGCTTGCCACCGCACATGTATAATAAATGCTTCGTTGAACCCTCGTCACAGGAGATTGACTTGATAAAACTCAATTTTAACTTAACAAGTACATAATATATTTTTTGTTTCTATTACATCTGAACCGAAACAAATAAAACTGACTAAATAAATTAAACTTGCACAAAATGCGGATTCATTTTATCAACTCTAATTTTTTATTTCAAATAAAACAATTAAAATATTTCAATTGTTGAAAAGATCAATCAAAATTAATTGAATGTACCTTGGTTAGAAGCATATCTATGGATTAGTATTAGATAATAAATAAAAATAGCAGAAACAAAGTCTTTTGTTTGACAAATGTAAAAATTTCAAATGCATAATTTTGGCCCGTAGCACACGGTAGACCCTTATCAAGTAGTTGGTATCTAAGAGGGGATTATCGTACCAATTGTAAATCGACCTTTACTTAGGTCACCAAAGGTTCTGTTAGCTCTCCTAATAGGGTAAAACCCGGATAGTTGCCGCGGGGGGATACTTGCCCCGCTTCTTAATACACTATGTTAGGAATATGAGTTGTGTTCGCGCTTTACTACAATAAGTAGTGACCTCTCACAGGCCCCAGTGCCACGTAAGCCATCGGAATAGGTCCATTTATTTCGTCCGTGTGAGCAAAAATCTTCCACGTCGAAACTTTGACGGGCGTTATAATTATATTGGTAAGTAATTTCTATTGAATATTTTTTTTACTAATCGTAGTTTTAGTCAACTTTTTGCTTCTTTGCATGCATTAGAGTTTAAACTACATTGTTTATTATGCTTTATTGCTAAATGCTTTTTATTTATTTTGTAAATGAAAAGGGCAAGTATCCGCATCAAAAAGGATAGTTGCCCTACTTACTTTCGCGGATAGTTGCCCCTAAAGTAAGTAAAAAAAAAAAATTAACAAGCAAAGACTGATTTTACGTTTTTGTTGTTTTTTTTTCGAATTTAATGTCACTAGCTTATTGTAAATAAAATAAATATCTAATTTACTGTTTTATATATTTATTCTAGATGAGCAAAATGCCGCCAAATGATGTCAAAATGACGCCGCGTTGGCGCAGCGGTCACAGCACTGGATTGCGATGGACTGTCTGGGTGTTTGTGCAGTCCTTGTGGATCTCCCCACCGTGCCTCGGAGAGCACGTTAAGCCGTCGGTCCCGGTTGTTATCATGTACACCTGATAGCGATCGTTACTCAGAGTAGGAAATATATCCGCCAACCCGCATTGGAGCAGTGTGGAGGATTAAGCTCCGGTCCTTCTCCTACATGGAGAAGAGGCCTATGCCCAACAGTGGGATATTACAGGCTGAATCGTGATCGTGATCGAGCAAAATGCCTCGCAAATATAAGCGAAAACCAGGCGCGGTGCCACGCCACATCATCTGGACAGAAGATAGCTTAGTACTTGCCTTGGAAGAATTAAGAAAAAAAAAAGTATCAATGAAATTTTTCGATCATACATATAGGTTGACATATAGGTTTCTGGAGTGTCTGTGTTAGAAAAGCACTCACAAGATTCTGAGCAAAGTCTTGTGTCAAATGAAAGAGACTAAGTAACATCCCTAAGCAAACAAGTACCAGATATTTGTATTGTACCGGAATCTGAGTCTAATCACGCTCTACGTTATCAAAACGAACTACTTCCCTCAGGGTATCAAGATCCAAGTAATGCTAATAATCTGGAAATTATCTTACATGAGTCTGAGCAGAATAGCGTGAACCAAAATCATACGCAACCGAGGCAATTTTCAAGCCTACTAATTAGCCTTAGAAGATAGCGACATTGAAGATTACATCTTTGATAATACTGAGCTATCATTGCCATCGCTGATATCTTTAAATGAACCCCAGAACAAAAATCTTAAAAAAGAAACGCCGCCTAAATTTTTTACATCAAGCATCTCCTATACCAAGAAAACCGCTAAGCAGAACTAAAAGATCTAAAAAATCTACAGAAATTTTGAACCCCAACGATAAAATTAACGTTAGCTTCTGGAAAAAGCAATGTTAATAAGTTGATTAAAACAAAAAAAAACTTAAAACCGAATAAAATCATATCAAAAATTTCGATTCGGCGGTTACATCAATTTAAATAAATAATAAAATTACTTTAATTGCTATAAATTTCTTTCTATCCAAAATAAAAATCATACCGAGGCTACTATCCTCGTACGAGGCAAGTATCCCCCGAAGCATTTTCCACGCTAGGCTACTATCCGCCATAGTAGGCAACTATCCCTTTTTTGAGAGGTGAAATAAAACAGTATTTATTCAAAACCCTTGTTAATTATGTATACGAAAATAGGCTATTATAGAAGATAAAAGACCTATGTTTTGAGATACATACTGAATAATTTTTAGCAAGTTCATATTTTTTTTAAATAAAGCTTTTTCGAAAAGTGGGGCAACTATCCGGGTTTTACCCTATGTTTGACATTTAAGTGTTATAGCCCGGGCTCTCATGAACCTCAAGTATTATAACCATCTACATCTAAACTGAACATGAAAATGGTTTTAGTAATAAATATTTATTTGAATGTAATATTGTGCGTAATTGGACGCTATGTGTACTGTATGTATTTATGAATATTTTTATGACATCATTTCTTTCACTTTGTAATATTTTTGGGTTTTTTGGATACCCGGCTTTGGTCAAAAATCCATCGTTGCACGTATGTAATATGTATGTGTAAATATATAGTGTATGTCTAAAACAAAGTTCATAAAACAAAATTAGTAAAAATTGGTAGCTATTATATCTATACTAATATATAAAGCTGAAGAGTTTGTTTATTTGGTTGTTTGTTTGTTTTAACTACTTTTAAACTTTCGCGTTGCATTATTATATTTTAATGTTCTCGCTTCAGGCAGACTGCCTGCGACCACGGTATATTTTACAAAAAAAATTTGTTCGCGTTAATCCCCGTGAGAACATTAAAATGTTAAAATTTGTTTGTTTGTTTGAACGCGGTAATCTCTGGAACTACTGGGCCAATTTGAAAAATTCTTTCAGTGTTAGATAGCCCATTTATCGAGGAAGGCTATAGGCTATGTATCATCACGCTAAGACCAATAGGAGCTGAGTCCACGCCGACGAAGTCGCGCGCAGAAGCTAGTCTTTGATATACTCATATAAGCATAAATTGTCCACTTATGTTCGATATATACCTTAATATCATATCTTCTTATACTAATAAACGGAGAGCCAATTTTTTTGTTCGGTTATACTGCGAAAACTACTGAACCGATCATAATAAGATGCAACGTGTTTCGGAGTAGGTTTTAGTATATGATATGTTGGTGATTACTTATCGTGCAAAAAAGTATGGACGGACAGAGGTCGCTAGTATGAAATATATTGGTATATGTTTTGTTATATGTTTTAACGGTTTCTTATGGTATGCAATAATAAAAGTGCAAATAACGAATACTTGTTCTGCATTAGAGTCATTAATATGTACATTAACGTATAATATCGAAGACTTGAAGTATTCCTTGAAAAATGAAACGTAGAAGCTTTTCATTAATGTTACGTAAAAGTTCAAATACTAAAATCACAAGTACTTTTCGAAGCTCTCAGGAATTTTAATTTCCAATTTAATTCTATTTAGTTGTTTGATCTGTTTTTGATAACTTCAGGAATATACAAAACTGATTTACAATAAGTATTTTTAAAACATGGTATGGAGTTGATTCATAGACATTACTTTACTTTCAAAATGGAACTGTTATTTTTGTGATTTAAAAGATAATCATAACGTAATTTCATAAACTACTTAATTGCAACTAAAACAACTATAAAATTGTATGATAATTAATATTAAAAAAATGTTGTATATTTAATTACATTTTTGTGTCCTTAAGTGCTCGATTTAAATTAAATCAATTTTAGTATTCTAATTATTCTGTACTATTCCTCATTTGTCCTGAAGTTTTATAACGACGCTTAAATTTCCCATCAAACACAAGTATTGTCATAATAGTTTGAATGCTAAAAATACTTTCCAAACAACATATTTTACTTATTAATTGCCTGATGCAACTACATATATTCAAGATTTATCTTAAGTTTATAAACAGTTTATTTATTTGTCGACAAAACTCGTGCGTTGCAAAATGCGTATCGTGACATGTCTTGATTTTATAAGCGATTAAACGTAAAATTGCTCAAAGCTTTAGAATTAAATAGCTTGACTTACAGTGAACCACACAAAAGACATTTATCTATGTACATAGTTGATTAATCACCTAATGGTATAGATTAAGATTCTAAGATTCCTGATTTTCTGTTACTAATTGTCTATCCAACATAGGTAGAAAGAAAAATATAATAGTGTAAGTTTATTATTATCACAATTTTTGATAAAATATTTGAACTTGTTAATTTAGTTTATACGTATCGTATTACGCAAGTAACTAATTTAAAAATAGAGTTACATTTTTATTAAACCTATATATACGTACTGAGTAAATTTCAGTAGAATTAATAATATAATTGTGTGTATATTTGATTCTAAGAGCTTGAATTTATTAGTTGGAAGATGTACTTAAAATTTAAAACCCGTAAATTATACAATTTACTTAAAATATATTTGGTAGATATATTTTATTGTTATTACTTTTCTAGGAATGAGAACAAACAAAGATCTCAAATATTTGTTATAAATGGAGCCAGACTCCATTCTGTCCGTCCAGGGTCAACTCTCTCAAAAATTCTCATCTGATAAACTAAATAAATACTTAAATAAAGGGTTACTTCAAAATATTTACATATTTATGTTTAAAATTAAGGAAATTTCTTTATTCTACTTACTATCGCTTACGAGAGTTTCACAGGTACAAATAAAATATTTATTAGACTGACGTTACTAATTGTTAAAAATGGTCGGTTATCGGAAAGAAGTCCGACGGCTAAACAACTTGAATCACAAAGCAAAGCCCAGTCCACCTAAAGTCCAGGATAACCACCCGAATGAAATAAAAGTCAAAATATTGTACATATTTACGGTATGAATATACAGGACAAGCTATGCACTGCTAAAAGCTTTCTAGTGGTTAGCCCTGAGCTTAAGTATAGAAGTAACATAGGCTTATAAATCACGCTACGAGTCACGGTAGCGTAACGGTAGCCATAAATATCAACGCTGATGTAACCACAAGAAACACCTAGTACTAAAAGACTAAGTTGCTAATCCTCAATTTTGAAATCAAACTTGTTATTCTGTGACATAGCGGACATTAGTTTCATCTGAATGAATGTATTTATTTAAATAAATAAATTTAATATAGTTAAAATCTCATATAGTAACAATCTTACCTAGATTTTAGGAACAGATCTATTCTATAAATACGGATTCGAGTACATAATTATACTCGTAGATACATTTATCATGATAATTTTAATACAGATAGTGGCATGTCTAACGCTATCTAAAATCTATCCACAATTTGCAGCCAAATACAATTTTATGTTATTATTAGGTAATGTAATGATCGTGACTAGTAAGTTGGCTATAAAATCGTCGAGGACATATTATATGGGCACATAAGTAACGAGAAATGAAGAAAACGGCTATTAATTTTTGTGTAGGTTTCCTTCCTAACTCATACAAAATATTTCGTTAAAAGGCATTCTGTCGTTCTAAATGAGAACAAGCTTAAGAGAAATATTTGTATTAAGTAACATAATTTTTCTTCTTGGTGAATCGTAATGAAACATCCATGTTTAACTTGTTGGAAGTATTTGAATATGAAATGTTTAATTACCTATTTATTTTTTGCGTGAGGGGTAAAATTTAAGTGACCACTAACGCGGCAACGCGTCATGCGGTCCGGTCGTACTTGCGGTCAGTACTTGAATGGGTGACTGTCTGGAAACACCACGTGTAGTTGCCTTTTTATTTTTATTTTTTCCAATTAGTTATTTTTTGTATTTTCTATTAGTTTTTTTAATTTGTTTTATTTTTTCAATTAGTTTTTTAATTATGATACCGCCTAATTTGTCAATTAGTTTGCCAAAGAGGTTTCACTTCTGACATGTGTACTTTGTACGCACGCAATTTTTTTATGCGTGTTATCTCAGAACTTTTGACTGGGTGGACAGATTTTGATATTTTTTTTTTTAAATAAAAAGATAATATTTTATATAATATTTTGCCATTTAAATTTAATTGAGATCTAAGAAGTACTTTTTAGTTATATCTAAAAACTTACGTTGTATTACTTATCGATGTAATTGTAGTATTTTTTTTTTTTCGTTTTTGAGCAAACACAATCTATGAAAATGAATGTTGCTAAGCGCATAACTGGAAAATGGCTCGACCAATTCGGCTAACTTTTTTTTTGTATGTTCCTTACACGGAACAACACGGAAGGTTTTTAAAATAAAAAAAAAAAAAAAAACAAAAAAAGCATAACAGACAAAACGAAGTCTGTCCGGGCAGCTAGTTATTAATAAAACGTTTTTCTCAAAAACATAGGTACCATGAATATACTGGTAAGTGAAACAGACGTTAATGTATCATAAAAAATATCGGCGCTTATTAATTTTATAATATATTAGCTCCCGTTTAATATCGCGCACGTGGTGCCGTTGCACTACGTCGTCCATCTATTTAACAAAGTACAGCAATTAATTCTAAATTTTAAATATATTGTGCTGAAAACTCTTATAAAATATTTCGGGTGCTAAGTTAATTAATTTCCAATTTTATTTTTATTTTTGGATCAAAAAATAGGACATTAAACACACTACACTACAGCCTATTATAGTCCACTGTTGGACATAGGCCTCCACAAGTTCGCGCCCGACATTACGACGCGAACTCCTGTGTTTTGCCCATAGTCACCACGCTGGGCAGGCGGGTTGGTGACCGCAGGGCTGGCTTTGTCGCACCGAAGACGCTGCTGCCCATCTTTGGCCTGTGTATTTCAAAGCCAGCATGGATGGTTATCCCGCCATCCGTCGGCTTTTTAAGTTCCAAGGTGGTAGTGGAACTGTGTTATCCCTTAGTCGCCTCTTACGACACCCACGGGAAGAGAGGGGGTGACTACATTCTTTAGTGCCGTAACCACACAGCACAGGAGGACAGACAGCAGAGGAGGACATTAAAAAATCTTGTAAAATTTTATAGATTTTTAAGAAGTCCAATTTTAATAAGGACCTAAAAGTAATTATAGAAACTGTCATAATATACGTTATAGTAAGAATTATTGGATAGTTTTATGTTTTTACTATCTATAAAATAATACTACTATGATATAACTAATATAATTGTGTTTGCTGGCAAACGAAAAAGAAACCGACTTCATTTACATTGACAAGTACATGACACACAACGTAGGTAGACGAAAAAATAGTCAAGTAAATACGGGTTATTAGATATAACTTCAAAAGTTCTTGTCAGATCTTAAACCATAAATGTAAAACATCTTTAAATAATATGAAAGTGTAACAAATTTAAATTTGTATAAATTATAATAGCTTTGTTTTCCTTCGTTTATGTAAAGTTTAGGTTATTGAAACGATGAACTCGTGTATGCTAAACTCTCTCTCATTCTGAATATCTAAACGCACCAATAACAAAAATTAATTTAATTTTTAATTTATTATACTATAACTCGTTTATTTATTTTCAATTCAAAATTATCAGAAATTATTTCTAATTCTAATAAAATAAATTAAGATTTTTATTTTCAAAATCAACACAATCATTTTTTTTTTCTAAAATAACACTTTAGAGCGAAGAGGTGTTCGTTATTATTAGTACATATTATATTATTTACTTTAAGAACCAAAATAAAATACGTAATTAGGAATCTTCAAAAAAAAAATTAGAAAAAGTATTCTACAACAATACCAAAGTCTTATCAAGTCATAGCATTTTTCCAAATCACCAAGTATTTTAAAAGTTCACTGTAACAGTTTTGTATCACATTTTTTTTTTAAATAATAATTTTAAACTAGCACAATTTTTTTTCGCATTCCCAAATACAGTTTAGAATTTAAAATGTCAAGTTGTCATTCGAGTTGACTTTCAAACGAGGCATCGCGTACGTGTTCGCATCGTTCGGTACAAGCACACGCGTCGAGCAGACTGGACGTTGCGGCTTCGGATGGCAAACGCGCTTGCGCAAACAACCTCTTATAATTTGATATCTCACATCACCGCCTCTGACGTGCCGTGGTGAATTACCCCACATTATTCAATTTTATCATCTTACACGGCACCGTCGCGTCATGTCCTAAAGGTAAACTAACTTTCAGTTATGATACGACAACGCTGAAATGCAACACTACTTGTAATTACTTTTTAATATAAAGCAATTTTGTTCATTCATTTATTCATTATTTATTTATTTATGTTTGTTAAGAAAAAAAACGTTCTATATTGACATTATATTTTCAAATCTATTATTGTAGCGAATTTTGAACATTGCAACAACAATAAGGTTAACTTTTATAGGTCGATATTGAAGTCTTAAAACTTTTTTGCGTAGGTATATATATACCTAATGTATCGATTTTCCAACACCGTTGTAGAGTAAGTACGGGAACAACGGATTGTCGTTCAGTAAACCTTGTAAATAAAGAGGGGAAAAGTTGAGATAGATTTTGGCAAGCTGCCCGGATGCTGCTTATCCCGCTCTAGTCCAGCCAATGTATCCTATCCGCAAAAACCTTTGCTCGGTCTGCTCATTGTCTACTATTATTTGTTGGGACCATAATAAACTATTATACATACCATCACAGAATTGCAATTTGAATACTAAAAGTATTAGAGCCACCTTCTGAGACAACTTAAAATCTGTCAGTTTAATAAAACTAGATTTATAAGCATATCACAAATGTTTTCCTTAATAAAATTTATAAGCAGTACTGTATTGTATTGACATAGGAGCTTGGAAGCAAATTTGTTTACCGACTGGTTTGAAAAGAAAATTAACCGTCATTAGCGATATACAAGATAGCAATATTATTACAATAATGGCGATTCAAACAAAAAAACTTCTGGGGAGATTGGGGGTTAGGGTCGGCAACGCGCTTGCTATGCTTCTGGTGTTACAGACGTCTATAAGCTAGGGGAATCGCTTACCACCAGGTGAGCCGTACGTTGTTTGTCGACGTATTTATGTAAAAAAAAATAATAATAAGAGACTAGATATAAATAAAAAATTACTGCTTAGTCGATCAGAATGGTTTTTTTGTGTTGATGTTATTTATTACTACTCAGTTTACATAGATAATAATTGCGTGACATTTTATAGCATACATAAAGATCGAGAATATCTATACTAATATAATAAAGCTGAAGAGTTTGTTTGTTTGATTGTTTGTTTGTTTGTTTGTTTGTTTGTTTGTTTGTTTGTTTGAACGCGCTAATCTCAGGATCTACTGGTCCGATTTGAAAAATTATTTCAGTGTCAGATAGGCCATTTATCGAGGAAGGCTATAGGCTATATATCATCACGCTAAGACCAATAGGAGCGGAGGTCACGCCGGCGAAGTCGCGCGCAGAAGCTAGTCTTCTATATATTAATATGTGAAGCAAAAACTTTTTGCCCCTTTTACGAAAATTGAGCGTACGGAGGTGTATGAAATTTCGCAAACTTATATTTTATATAGAGAAGGAGTGCAGAATGGTAATATTTTTTTAAAAAATACATTAAATAAAATAAAAAAAATATTACACATACTACGGTGTATTTGCCCCACGTATGCACGTATATCGTCTTTTGTTTATTATTATAGAAGTATAGTATTTGACAACAGAACCTCAATAATGTTCAAACTTATGATTTAAATTAATTATGGTCTAATTTCGACCACTGCAACTGGGCGACCACTAGTAAGATATTATTAGACTATGTACATAAATGCATTGAATTTACCTCGTACAATTTTATATTAACAATATTATGATGTTATTTAAAGCGTATAGCTACGTAAGTGGTTCCGTACGAAGTAAGTTTTGATTTCATATGACTTCTGCAACGAAATATTTTGATTAACCTGCGTTTCAGATGCCGAGATAAATTTCAAATTTCACCGCAACGATTCAGTGCTTCGTGCATTAAAAGTAACAAACATCCATAATGAAAGTTTGGATTTACAACATTTTCACAGATTATTTTTATTTTTTTATTTAGTGCTTTAGAGTCAGAATTTATGTTAGAGCAGAAGAAATAATAGAACAAACGATATCCATAAAAATTGGTATTTATATAGGTATATTATAATATTTTAAATATATTATATATATATATAATTATAGGCGAATGATTGGAGCTTAATCCACCACGCTGCTCCACTGATGGTTGTGCAGATGTGTTTCGACTACGGGTAACAATCGCTATCAGATATTTATAATAACGACCGGGACCGATGGCTTAACATGCTTTCCGAGGCACGGTGGGGAGACCCACAAGGCAGACATCCAAACCGGAAAGAAATATTTGTACAAATACAAATGTCCATCCCGAGTGGGAATCGAACCCACAAACCATCGGTGTTCTCGCACCACTACACCAGAGTTTTTGATTTATATAATTACATATACAGGGTGTCCCGTAATGAATGGATAATCCTGAACGTGTGTGTGTGGAGGGGGGGAGGTGGGTTACAAAATCAAAAAAAAATTTTTTTATCTCAAACAGTCGTAAGAAGTAAGGGTTATTTTGTTCTAAACATTCGAGTCATAACAGCATATCACAAGCAATGATATCAGATTAATTAAAAATTAAGAGTCGTAAAGTTCTAATTGAAAATATGTTTTATTTTGGCAGACAATCCTTGTAGTATAAAGTCGAATGACAAAATTGAACCTGCCTCATGTCAAAATTATTTTAAAAGCAAAAAAACTGAAGGCAACTTTCGACTTTTAGATCACACTAAAATTTAAAGCATAAATTTTGTAGTTGTTTTTAGACCTTAATCCACGATGTATATAGAAAAACTTGTCTTGTTGTCTTATGCATTTGTGAATATAACAGAAAGAAAAGAGATAGAAATATGATTCTTAGATGCATAGAAAGAGCGCAAGATGCTGGTTCCAGCCATCTATTAAAGCCATTTTGGTCGAATTTTGACATTCGACCTTATGTGTCTCAGGTCTAGACTTATGTATGCACGTAAGAAGTTATACTTCTTTGGCTAACTTAACGTTGCTAACTTCTTCTTCATTGACCAGCTAACTTCAGGGTGTCGGGTTTTTTGTGATGATGTGGGCGCGCATCGTAAAAATTTACCCTCATAATTTTTTCGATGAACGAAATAACTAAAATTGACTACAACAGTATAACTATATGCGCCAAGATGCATTGGAGCAGCATGGTGGATTAAGCTCTGATCCTTCTCCTACATGGGGAAAGAGGCCTATGCCCAGCTGTGGGATGTTACAGGCTGAAGCAAAGCACAACTATAAATATGATTAAAAATTAAACTGCGAAAACATGTTTAATTTGAAAGAGAATTTTAATTCATGTATAATTGACTTGTCATCGGCGAGAACTATGGACAATGTCCCGCTGAGTTGAAAATCCAACGTTATTGAAAATCGCGCGCTAGAGCCTTCAGCGCCAAGCAGCAAAGTTAACACATTAACAAAGCTATATTCATTAACGCTTAATTTTTACTGCGCGACTCGTAACAAATAGCAAAGATATTATAAACATAAAAAGTGTGTAAATTATGTGTTACATTTTTTTATATATAACTTTTTATAAAAATGAACCATAATGAGGATTTTAATAATAAAATATTGTATTTGAGTCAGTTTTTTTTATCAAAAGCTAATACTTACCGCACTTTTTTATCGGGTCTAACTAATAATGCCCATTTGATCAAGACAAAAACTAATTAAACAGGTGTATAATAATGTGACACGTCAAGCAACACATTTTATGTATGAAGTGATAAACTAAGATTTCAGTAAAGTAGAATATTAGAATATATGAGCTTAAATGATGAAGTTTTCTTTTACTCGAAATGAGTTAAATATTACTCTTATTTTTACTCGTCTAGGGTTACATAATTATAATGTTTTACGTTGGCGCATTTTAATGATTAAATTCTCTTACACTTCTCTATTTCTTGAGCAAGGAGCGTAGTCTTAGAGTACAAGAAGAGTCATACCACTTCGTATTCAAAGATGTGCTTAAGGTTGGCCTTCGGCTCATAATATGTGAGACGAAACTGGCATGACCATTTATATAATATGGCCCTAACAAAGACAGCAGCACTTTATACCATGAAGTGATAAAGATTTTGTGCATTCAGTACACAATAATAGGGTCCTTCCTCTCTTCAAAGTCATATGTCCAATTATAGAAGTTTACTCTCCGCGTCAGTCAGTGACGATGATTTATTTTATAAGTAATATAATTATATGATTAGAATTGACTTTATGAGTAAAATCTTCTATAACTAATCTTAGTCAAAGGAAAAGTAAATAGCTCCTTGAACAAGTTTTACTTAAAAGAGGTTTTTCAATAGCGACTTACAAAAAAAGATTTCTACATAAAATATATTTTTTTACACATTTGAAAGGATTCAATTGATCTACAACAGTATTAGAAGTTTTTATTTTTCTTTTAATCAAAGTTAAAAATCATACCAAAGCTAAAGCTTGGCTATTTACACCATAGTGAGTTTTTTTTTGCTCTGAAAGTTTTCTTATATCGGTTCTAAGAAATATTTGCCTCTAACAAATAACAAAATAACTATAAATTTTAGTCTAAGTAAACAAGTATTTTATGTCTTCATTATGTTCGACATTGGAATAGTTGTAACTCAACACTCACTTTAATTTATGATTAAATTTATGACAAAGTAAGTAATTTTTTATAATATTTTTGAATACAAAAAGCTGGTAATTATATGACAATATTATAGTAAATTTTATTTATTTATTTAATATTCGGAAAACCAACAGCACAAAATAACAATAGATAGCAATTGAACTAGACAACATTTGGCTAATAATAATAGGTCTTCACGTTTAAGAACTAGTATATAAATAAACACATCATGCGGACAGAGTCGCGCACGTCAAGATGTTACAGAACTTTTACACAAAATAGAATATATGAGAACTTACTGATTTATTTTTTATTTTATTTAAGGTTTACCAACAGATATACATCAAATATAGTATTAAGAGTACAGTGTATATAAATCGTCATGTTGGGATGTAGATCCAATTACACGTAAACACAACTTCCTCATTTTAAGTCAAAATATTTGAAGCGGAGAGAATAATAATTATAGGTTAATAATTAAACTTAACTGAAATGATTAGAATTATGTTTTCAGATGATCCGATAAGTAATTATTAGTGCTACATAAAAATCCTACAATGTATATATACCTATGTAAATTTACTAACGAAAGACAAAAAAATAACAGTTACTTTACCGTCAAATAACCAAACATATAATTTGATCAAGTCAAGATAACCGAATTACATTTAATTAGAGTTACTAACAAGTGTGTTTGGTACATAGCAAGATTACGAGTGTGGCGTTTCACGTATCTCCCATATTTCAACCGAGATTCTATTGTAAGCTCTTTACGTTACATGCGTGTTTAAGGCCTGCGGTGCTTGTATAGTTGTTTTCAAAGGCTGGGGATATACGATATAATTGTCTTGCGTCAAGTTAGAGACTTGCACGTATGATAATATCTTGCCTTTATACTAAAAAATTAATAACTTCGAGAAATTCGGTACCTACATGATTCATGTAGTTCAAACTTTATTTTTGAGAATCGTCATCATTTACTTCTTTTATAATGTATCTTTTCAATATCCTATATATCAATAAGCGTATTGATATATAGGATATTGAAAAGATCTTAGCGAAGTTTAAGATATTTGGTTCCCTTTTTTAGAAAAAAACCTCACAATTACTGCACATAAATTGTATATAATTTTATAGATAATTTCTTGCTCTACCAGCATCCACGTTTGAAAAAATTATTGTTGCTTTTGTTTTTGTAAATTAATTAATTATTAAAATTATATATATATATATATATATATATATATATATATATATATATATATATATATACTGTATATATATATGTATATCTATATATAGAAAAGAGATTTCCACCCATATATTGACTCATGACGATATCTCTGGAACCATAACGAGTAGAGACTTGAAATTTGGTAGGAATGTTCCTTTCACCGAGTAGAGGTCAGCTAAGAACGGATTTCACGAAATTCCACCTACAAGAGGGGGATGCGGGGTTTAATAACATATATGGCAAAACAACGTTTGCGGGGTCAGCTAGTATATACATATATATATACTCAAATCAACTCTCGTAGAAATACTTTTCGTATAGTGGCACTTTAGCTCAACGCTTTTGATATTTGCGCCTCTATGTGTCAATTTTAGTAAAATATTTCTTCGATCTTTCATCTGAGCTTCATAATGTAATACAACAAAAAGAAGAACATTATAAGCAGTGTGCAAAATTAGAAATGACTTGAATACCTAGAATAAATTTTGATTTATTAAACTGAGTTGAATGATTTATTTACATAATTACAAAAACGATAAAATTCCGAACAGTAACACTGCTTGGCATAATTTTGAACCATTCTTTTCAGCACTAGTATGCATTCGTTTAAAAAAGGTATACATAAACAAATAGAAAAAATGTGAACTATTAGCTGTAGGCATTGAAAATTAGTTTTGTTATGAGATTAAAATTTCTGGAAAAAAATAAATAGACATAGATATGTTACGTTTAATAATATAAAGTGTGATTCACGTTTTATAAACTTTGACGCTAAAATAAAAAAATACATCAAATAGAAACTTTGAGAGTAACAAAGTTTTGACTTTAAGCCCTCATTCATAAAATACATCGACATTAAGTAATCAACTAACACTCTCTTTATAACATAGATGTACTATAAGATAGACGTATCATACATTCAAAGGGGAAAAATACGGCGTTAGCAGCGATCCCATTCAGGAAATATAATTTCCGAAACATCGTATTCGAATCCCAAGACCATCAATTAACCTTTGACGTACATTGCCTTCTCTACATTTATGTGAATATTGTGCCAAAATACTTGCAGTAAAATATGTATGAATAACGTTAAATATTATTTATGAAATATTTGCAACTTCAATCTTTTTATAATTCATCCACCTTTATTTAAAAAGAAATACCAATGGTAAATACAAAAAAGAAAAAACTTGATTTTAATTTCAAAATTATTTTTATTCTTATCTTTATTCTATCTGAAAAAGTAAGATAAAGAAATGCTTTGGTTTAGACTTATGTCTATAAATATTTAATTATAAAATTTTTTATTCGTTTACTTTATTTTCATTATTACCGAAAAGTAAATATTATCTTTTAGAAAAGAAATTTGTAAAAACGATTGCAATAATTTCTCATAACCATTGTCACCACGCTCATTTATTAGTGGGTTGTCCATTTCAAATGTTACCATTTACAAAACCTCAAAGCTTTTGTTCGATGTAAATGTCCGCTATTTGTCCAAGGTATTTCGTTGACCCTCTATTTTTCATAGCGATATGAACACCTTTAGGAAAGTAGGTATTAGGGCAACTTTCCATAGTATATATTAGGGTGAGCGTAACGAGTTCAATATTACGTCATTTTAATACATTGTTTGTGATTCTTTTCATGAAGAAACTACTTAGTATTTAATACTATAATTAATAGTAATATTAACTCCATAATCAAAAAACTAATGATATTATAAAATTATTTATTATAGCGACAATAAAGCAACATACACATAAAAATACTAAACTTGTGTTTAAAACAGAAAATAATTAATTTCTGTTTTTGTTGATTAGGTATAGTACATACCTTGTAACGTAACACGTAAACACACTTCAGTTCTAAGTTATTGGTGCCATAAATTTTAGTTATACTTAAGATTACAAACGCATAAATTGAAATGTGAGTTGACACATAAACATAAAACAGTCAACTCAATGTACTAAAATTGCTCTAATCCATTAAGGGACTCAAATTTTAAGTTGTACTTAAGAATAGGAATTTATTGCTGGGAACTCAAACAGTTTTAGCTAGTTGTTAAAATATTAGAGTGGTAAATTTTATATTCGAGACAGGCTTAAAATTTTGTGTTGACAGATGCGGTGGAATGTTCTAAGGGCCAGTTTCCACTGATTGATATAATCGCGATTAGTTCGACGTAAAGTCGGTTTACGCAATTAACAAAGTTTAGAGCTGGAAATTGCATTTCACTAACATAAACTAAACGCAGTTAGAGAATAACGGCTGAACCGATTGCACTAATTCTTTTTTTTTGTGTTCCTTGAAGTATGAGGATGTTTGTTACAGAGAGGAATTTTAAAGGGATTGCCTGAAAAAGTCTTAAAACAGCACTTTGCTATGTTCTCATACAAATAATTCGTAATAATAATTAAACGAAAGCAAGGTTAGAATCGAACTATAAATTCGATTAAGCAAAGCATAATTCTGTTAAGCGGTGGAACCCGGGCCTAAGGGTTCGACTCGGCGTATGAGTGGTTTTTTTTGCTGTAATTACAGGACGCCAGGGTTGCCATCACAAAGTTTAAGTTACCTTGTTTGGATTAAAAACTACAAAATTGACGTGTATTTACTTTACATTAACACGTAAGGTTAAAAATGACAATGATCGGTTAAATAATTTCCCTTTCGAAATCGGTTGAATAATACATTATTCTCCACAACCGTCATACAAATTTATCGTAACTAACAATTTTTTTTCCTTTAGCTTTATTCAATGTGTATTTGTTTTTCCCTTTTATTGTTTATCTTTTGTTGTGTTTTTTGTTTAATTGATTTACGTAATTTCCTTTGGATCGGATAAAAGTGCGTACAGCCAGTAAAGTTCGAATTATTGAGGAAGTAATAATTTTATTCCTTGTTTTTGTGTAATAATTTTATTCCTTGGTTTTGTGTTGCACTATAATGATTTATAAACTATCGATTAAATTATTAGGAAGAAACAATTATACATTGGTTTGCCATATCTTTGAACACGGCAATGAACCGAAGATATTCAAATTTCCTTGTAACACGGGAATTGCTGAGTGTATGGTATCACTGCAGAGCGCATTGGTGAACGTGTAAGGGTGGGGGAAAAACAGACGCGAGATTTTTGAATAAATACGATGGCAGTCAGTTTTGGAGGAAGTCAGAATTTGATTTTGAATTCGAAGTACAGTACGTAGGCCTCCGCGGCCGCCGCGGCCTCTTGGCCGGCGAAGCTATGGAACTCTGACTTAAATTAAAGATAGAAATACCTAAAAAGTATTTTTTAGATTTGATTCAGAGATTTCATTAGCATAAGCCGGCTGAGTGTGGCTATGTAGCTTCAGTTTAGTCCGCGAAATAGTTTTAATTTAATTTTACTGATTAATATTAAGTGCAATTCTTTATTATAAAATTTTAATTGTAATCCGCTATATAAATTCAGTGAAAGACCTGTGAAGAAGCGCTCCTGATTGGTTCGAATGCATTAATTTTTTATTTATTTGCATGTTTGGGTTTCTGCATGTTGTGTTCCTTTTACTGATTTTTATAACATTTACGGAGATTTTTAATAAAAGATATCTAATGAATTATTAGTTAGGTTTACATCGAAACTATTAATTATTGATTGATTATTGAATAAAATAATTATGAAAAGGTTTACATTGATACTATTAAATATTGATTGAATATTGAAAGGAATTATTACCTAGGTTTACATTGATATTATTAATTATCGATTAATTACTAAATGAAATTATTATGAAAAGGTTACATTGATACTATGAACTATTGATTGATTAATGAATAGAATTATTATGAAATAAGCCTTATGACCATAATTATATTGAATTTAACTAATAAAATAAAATCTAACTTAAGTACATAACCACAATATGATGTTGTTAGAATAAAATGAAATTACATCCGATAGATTTTAAAGTACATATATAAATTGAATGAATCTTGGTTAAAACTATCATATTAGAGATTAAAAGGTTAAATAGAATTTCGTAGGGTGTATTTGAATAATGAAATGAAATTTTACTGTTGTTTAATGAAGTCATTACTTTGGAAGTAGATGGAGTGGTGGATATTTCTATAATTTGACCTATAAACAAACTAATGATTAGTTGTCGTATCTTAGTGAATATTCTCTACATATAAATATACTTCTAATGAAAGTATATGTATGTATGTATATGTATATATATATATATATGTATATTTGGCTTCATTTTGACATTACACAAACTTTTGTAGTTCAAACATTAATTTAAGGACTTGTAGTTGTTAAATATATGTTGGAACGAGGTAACAAAGTGGTTGTAGTCTTGAATGAGTTCAAGGATACTTTTAGCTCTTGAATACATTCTAAGATGAGGTAATTATACACTGATCTATGACATTACACAACTATTGTAGTTTTGAACATTGATCTAAGAACTTATGTTCTTAAATAAGTGTCAAAACGAGGTATCTGGTAGACTGGAGTGTCTCAATTTCACGATGACTTTCATTGAACTATATAAACTATGTTAAGGTGAATCCATAAATGTTTGTATTCGCCAGTGTTTTATTATAGGTTTCCCCTATAAGGCAAGGCCTGTCTAAGCCACAGTTCTTCGCGTCATCGATGCTAGGTAGTTCCTAATCTAGGTCTATCTAGTAAAGAAAGTTGCGAGTACTTCCTACCAACCTCTGCGTTTGTGTTTGCCTAACTGAACTATGTTCTTGGTAAATACTATACGTACGTTTACTTATCTTTGATAAGAATTCCTCATCTTTGATGAGAGACATGGACAAGCTTCATCATACACTTAGTGTATGGTAGTTGTTTGAACTGCAACAAGAGTTAGTGATTTATATTTGGTCAGTGGTATGTAGTTCTATTTATACTAATAGAGAAACATATTCACTTTTCCAATTAATTTATTGCTAATTTTTGTGGACAGTCTCTGTTAAGTCCCAAGGCGGATTTACTGAGATTTAAGCCAAGCCTTAATCAAGTCCTCTTGTGTTTTTCAAACATACAAACATTGATGGATCATAAAACCTATTAAATATACATTCTCTTTTCATTGTGAAAATGAGATACTCTCAGAAATTCTGATTGAGTAAATGAATATGATATATTTTAATTGTTTTATTTATCTCTCGACACTACCATGTCCTTTGATAAATCCATTCAGTTCCTAAGAGAGCCTGATATAATCAAATGTTTAACAACTTAATTACTGGTTCAATGTTTCAATTGAACAACCTATTCTGGTTAATGAATGCTGTTTCATTGAATGCTGTGAGTCATGCAAGGACAAACCTACACAACACACCTACTCTACACGTTGGTCTTATACCTTTAATTATTTTTTACTTCCTTATAGGACACTCGAAAGGTTGCGCTGTCGCCTGTCGCTAGTCGCCGACGACCCATCTCACAATGGTGGCGAGGCTTGACAATATAGCTGACTATAGACCCGTAACTCAGTAGGTCTTTCCTATGGGAAATTACACTACACAATCCAATTGTGGCAAAAGTGTTAGGTTTCGTGATCGAATTTCAAAGTAGTTGTATGACCGAAGTTCCCGTATGGGCTAGTAAGCACACAATGAAAAGATCAGTAGACACGACCTCCTTTTGTTCACGTGGAACACATCTTAATACCATGTCTGATTACAGCTTGGTATTTACATCAACTCTAGTAATTCACTGGTTATGTCTATATGACGTCCCAAGGGATTACTCAAATACAGTCATTGCATGATTATGCTGCAACGGTATGAAACAAGCATTTGTTAGACAGGATATATTTCCGTCTAACTTATTGTAGAAAATTGGGTACTCTCAATTCCTACCTACTACCTTTCTTTTGATTGGATAGCACCAACGTTGTGCCTAATTTAATTAGAGCCTTCAGCACGGTGTGGATCGGTTGGGGTCGGAGGGGCTTGGTGGAAGCGACCCCCCGGGTTCAGTTGAACCCGGCCTTTTAATTCCCTAATACCTATAAACCCTATCCTAACAGATTAACACATACAAACAAACACTACACATTATTTTTCACAATTATCTGAGATAATTTATTAACTGAATAAATTATTTCAAGATAATTAATAACTATATAATATGTATTTAATCATTATTTCATTTACTTATATATTTTTATTTATTTCATTTGTTTAGAGTTATTAGAATCTATCTATTATATCAAGGTTGAACTAAAAATACATGTAAAAGAAACTTAGACACTATTCAATTAATCAATGTCAATATAGGATATCCTGAATATAATTATTTAAATTTATTTCTATTTTAGCTATTTAGATTCACTAAAATATTAACAATTATAATTTACACATTCTTAAGGAGATATTAGATCTTTTAGTTAAACAATAGGTGATAGTTATTTCTAAATAAATAAGTTTTATTCTTAACGGTTCTAATTTACTAAATTTTATTAATTCCTAATTAATTTACTAATAAGGTGTTATAAGGTTTAATATCTTTCTTTCCTTTTAACAGCATTCCAGAAGTTAGCTATCTTTAGTATTTATATCACTGGTAAGTGTAATTTACTAAGTCTTATTAATTCTAAATAAGTTAATTATAAGGTGTTATATCTTTCTTTCCTTTTAATAGTATTCCAGAAGTTAGTTATCTATAGTATTTATATCACTGGTAAGTGTGAATATCTTTCAATTAAATCTTAGGATAAATTAAATTCAGTAATTTAATGTCATTGTACAGGGATGTTATTTTAAATTAATGACTAGATAGGATGTTAGTTAGAGTTTATATAGAAATCAAGGCTTCTAATAACATATACTATGTCTTTCCTTCGGCATACCATAAAAGAACTGAAGTTACTCTGAAACAAAAATCAAACACAACGTAGAGTCCTTCCTCATACTAGACGATCACAATTATAAGGCCAAAGATAATTGATATCCTCTTAAGCTTAATATTAGCTTGTAACGCCACTACCATGATAGTGTTACAAATTGGTCTCCGTGACCAGGATGTTATAATTTTATATATATGTTGGGGTCTTTCTCATCACACCCCATACCATAGTAGGAGATCGTTACAAAATGGTGCCGTGACCAGGATTGTCATAAGCATGATGATTAGTCATCGGAGCACCCCATAGGATATCATTACAAATTGGTCCACGTGACCAGGATATGATAATGGGTCTTAGGTCATCCATAGGTATAGTTACAATTGCTGCCGTGATGATAAAGATATCTAAGTATATCACATATAGTAGTATCCAATACCATATCGCATAGTAGTAGATCGTTACAACCTATATGCTAAATGACCCAACATTTGTATAGACATTCTTTTGAATTTTTCATTATTAATTCCTAATATTATACATTTTATAACGAAATCAGTATTAACCCTAGGAAGGGATAAAGAAATCACTTGACGTTATTAGTGAAATAACTACCATTAATATAAATAACTACCTCACCTTGTGCTGGTCGATAGGCTTTATCGTTATCTCTGTATCTCTTTGGAGGTATTGAAGCTCGAAAACTCGTATTAGGACCGTTGGTTGTCGTAAAAATACCATAGCAGAAGATAAAGGTGCGTGTTTGTATATGGGGTGAGTTATATAGAAACATGATCAGTGGAGTTACATATATATATATATATATATATATATATATATGTATGTTAGACCCGTGCGATTTCACACGCGTTTCGTGTATTTTTTATCGACGATATTTATTTCTCCATTCATATGTGTGGCACATGATGTATTGTATACGAGTATACTATTTTACATATGCATAAAGTAGGTTTTCTAACTACAAATGAAACTAGAAACATGTTTATATACAAATAGAAAAACAATGAAGAAAACAATTTCTTTAGAGGATAAAATTAACTCATTCGAAAAAAAAAACAAAAAAAAAAATCATCGGTCGGTAATGATATTTAATTAACTAAATGCGTTGTATGTTTTAAAACTATGAAATAAATATTAAATATGTATACATTATATTATTTAAAAAATAAAGAAGATATACTTAATTATAGTAAACTAGCTGACCCCGCAAACGTTGTTTTGCCATTTAGGTTATTAACCCCCTTAATCCCCCCCCCTTTTAACTTAGGGGTATGAAAAATAGATGTTGGCCGATTCTCAGAACTACCCGATATGCACACAAAATTTCATAAAAATCGGTCCAGCCATTTCGAAATAGTATTGTAATTAATATCGTGACACGAGAATTATATATATATAAGATTACGGTAGAAACGCTATAAATAACTGTTTGTATCTGATGAATAATTAGTCTCTTTGAACAAAATAATTACTTAATACAAAGTGTAAATATAAATCTTAATTGAGAATAAATTATAAAGCAATTGAGAGCCTTAAATTGGTCTAGACGCCTACGACTTTTATTTTTAATGTTAATTAAAATGAAATTATAATTAACATTATTAAAATATTAAGGAAGATTTCCTCGATTTCATCGCTAAGCAATTATCTCTCAAGTACATTTTTTTTCTTTCTATTAAATGTAAATACATTCGGTCAAGTTCTCCTTGGTGATGTTAAACATTGTGAGCAAACCCACATACATATTATGTCAAAACAAGTTATACACTTTACGTATACCAGCAGTAACATACCAACTAACTAGAATATAACGTGCTTGAGTTATTTTATTTTACGCTTCAGTCTGTAATATCCGACAGCTGGGCATAGGCCTCTTTCGCCATGTAGGACAAGGATTAGCTTAATCCACCGCGCTGATCCAATGCGGGTTGGCGGATATATTCCCTACTATGAGTAACGATCGGTATCAGGTGTACATGATAACATATAAGATATACCTATATATTTCTAGTATTTTATTTGGTATATTTGATAATAACTAACTATTAAACTAGACTTTATGTAGAGTATACGTAATGTTCGTAGAGGCATTGATCACAAATTAGCATGTCATATTTCCGCGAGGAATGCGAGTAATATTAACGATAGAGTGCTAGTAGCTTTCTGGATAGAGTTATATTTACTGATTGCTTTTTATCATCATATAGCTTATTATGTAATTAGATGTTAATAATTATGTTATAATAAAAGTTTTTTTTCGTTTATGTAGTTGTTTGTCAAAAAAATTCTTCATCAATCAGTATAAACTTCAGTAATGAAATTTCAAGCCCGAAAATTATTATTTATTTATTTATTATCAAATAAACAATAATATAACTAAAATAAGTTGAAAAAATACCACGCAGGCTTTGCCACGCACCATTGACAATACTATTTACTAACCAATGAGACAATAAATATAGAATAATCACACATTTACACACATAATACACATTCACACATTTCAAAACATGGGTTTCATATAAAAATACATGTAACTTTAAATTAACTGAAAAACCTATTATAGACATCATCAAATTAGTCTAATCAATATTATCTAATGACGGTCCTATATTGTTTTAGTTCTATTATATTTTTTTTACATAGGATTTAGATGTTAAGCCACGCCCGCCTGAGGCTATGCGGTTACCGTAGCCAGTAAGATTAAGAAACATAACAAACGCGATGTCATCTCAATACCTGACTGAATTAAGATAGCCAGGGCTCCTGGTGAGGTCCAGGGGCCCTGGCTATCTTAATCACCGTGGTAACAGAAACTATATTTTGAAATCTATATTATTTACTATCCTCAATTAAAATATATATCAATCTAACATTTTAACAAAAAAATGTGAATGAAACAAAACGGATTTCAAAGTAATGAAATAATTTTGAATATAGGCTTTTTTATATAAAAAATGCAACACTTAGTTGCTCTGCCAGTTACTCGGAGCCGAGTACTACTTATAAAACGCCCTTTGCTCTCGTCTAATAACTTGACTTTTTAAACTTTTGTGACTAATGGTTCTTAGAACGAAGACTACTCTTAAAAGATTAACTTAAGAGCTTTTTGTTTTTCTACAATAATACCGTTATAGATGATCCACGAGTACACTTTTAAAAGGAATTTTGTGGAAAAAATATTATTTTATTAACATTTCGTTTTCTTAAGTCTTCCGATAGGATTCTCTTCTAATAAACTGTTAAAAACAATTCAAAATTGATGTATATATTTTATATTATACAATATATGTAATAAGTTGTAAAGAGACAATAAAAGACTCAATGAAAAAGATAATAAATTAGAGTAACTACAGAATAATTCAACATAATTGTGTTTGCTAGCCAACGAAAAAAACCGACTTCAATTACATCGACAAGTAATACAACATAAGAAGACGAACAAAATTAACAAACGCACTAGTTGGCACTACGATTTTCGAATGTTCCCCTAATCTCTCTGGGATCCCATCACCAGATCCTGGTTTCCTTATCATGGTACCACCTTTGGGATATCTCTTTTTCAACAAAAGAAGAATCATCAAAATCGGTTCACAAACGACGAAGTTATACACGAACACACATAAAAAAATATATACGGTCGAATTGAGAAAACTCCTCCTTTTTCGAAGTCGGTTCAAAACTAATTATTTTGCCTTAATCTATAACGAAACTTGCACATTATTTTGTTGAAATAAACACGCCCGTATCTGATATATCTAGAAACAAGCAAAAATTCAGACTATGTAAATGTGTAGATATATATAAATACCGAAAGAGCATAACAGCATAATTATAAAAGTAAAATTAAAATAATAAAAAAATGAGGTAATTGTAATTAAATTATCTATATACACATTATGTATTCATTATATATTCATCTTATGTTTCGTTAACATAAATAAATAATTAAATTTCGTTACATAGACGCAAGCTTACATTAAACATTCCACAACGCATAATTTCAGAATTTTGTTATTAATAATATGTTTAAACGAGGTCGCGACTCAATCATGTTTGTTATTGCTTCATTGCTTCGTTACAAATCAGTTCTGGTGAATGTCTCATTCAGTGGCAAATAAGCACTGATTAATATGTCAGACGAAATGTTTTAACTTATTATTTATTATTAATGTTGCAACAATTTCATGAAAATGTTTGTTAAGGAAGCTAAACGAGTTCTAAATTAGGAACATTTGAATCAAATAATTATCTTTATCCAGAAATGCATTCAGATATCACAATGATTGTACACTCGTTAATGCTTCTTTTATTCAAATGTTACTATTTTATCTTTTTCTGTATGAACTATTTATTAAAGAAAATACTAAAAATTTATGTTTTCGTAGATTTCCAAAATACGAGTATATTTTATAAGACCATTTTCCGGGTGTTAGTAAACAATTATGGGCATTACAAATACCTAGCTGGGTCCCGCAGTTTGTTGTTTTGATGTAAAAATTAGCCTTCCTTCTTCTTAAAGCATACCTAACCTTCCATTTTAAATAGTTTAATTTGTTTAGTTGTAGATACCGGTAGAGCAAGTAATTATCTATAAAATGATATAATATAATTAATGTGGAGTAATTGTGAGGTATTTTCTAAAATGGGAGGTAATCATCTTGACCCTAGCGTATTAATATATATAATATGATATTGCGTGTCTATATTAATGGATAGAATTTTTTTATTTATTTTTTTTAATCGAAAGATAAATATGTGCAATTTAAATAAATTAAACACTATTCTTACTATTGAAGGGGATAGGGAAGCATCAATTGCCATTTATACCAAATAAGCGATTCATTTATTAGTGACAAATGTTTGCTGCAATCAGAAGCGATGTTCAATATTCTCGCAATAAATCAGCCGCTATTGATACACGATCCGAAACAGTGTGCCATTATATTCAATTGATTCCTATGAATTGATCTTATTATAGTCTACGAATAACGTGTTCGAATCACTTTATTTAATTTATAAGAATATATAATAATGATGATAGTAGATGACTATCTTTAAAGTACTATGACTTTTCCTCAAGAGTTGTATGGAACAAAAGTACAGACAGTAAGATCGTCGATATAATTGTAATCTGAACAGCACTGCTGGTCACCTTTTGATCGGCTTTCAAATAAAATATCACAGTTGTGTTTTTGAAAACTTTTAATCAGCTTATTTTTGAGCTGATAAATAACATAAATTCATTGCCGCGAATCTAACATTTCTAAATAGGGAGTTCTAGACAGGTAACAATTGTAAATTTCTTCGAGAGTGCGCTAATATTAAACTTCTTGTCTCTAAGCATATTTTAAAAATAATATTAGCTATAGATACATGTAGCTTATCTAATAAAATACGCAGAATCACAAATACAAAAAAAAACTACACGAAATACAATGAGGTGGTATAGACAATAGAGATTACAAGAAGTAACATTGACATAAGGTTAAACATTTTTTTATTTGTTTTTAGTATATCTGTAATTAAGTAAATGTAATAAGACACGAGGACTATATTTTTAAAATAATTAAGTCAGTAATGAAATCTTTATAATATTTATTTAGGTATATCTAGTAAATTTCTGTTCTTCATAGGTTTGTAAGTTTGTAAAATAATGGTAAGCACGAAAGTAATTTTTGGTAACTTAGCAAAGTCAATATAATTATTACATAATAGGTGTTAATACACCCATTTATCGCAAAAATACTCTTTATCTATCTATTAAATTGTGATTTAAATTTAATGAAGTCGTATGGGTGTTTGTTGCAGCAACTGTGAAGAGTCTACATAAATATAAAAGAGATATACAGAGAGAGAACCTATATATAAAAGAGAAAGGTCACTGACACACTCATCACGAAATCTCAGAAACTATAACACCTACAAACTTAAAATTTGGCAAGTTGGTTCCTTATAGGGTGTAGACATCCGCTAAGATTGTATTTTATGAAACTTCACCCCTAAGGGGGTAAAACGGGGGTTGGAAGTTTGTATGAAAAGCCTATGTTTTTGCAGTAAAAGACTTGAAATTTAAAATGTGTCGCGCGGCCGCTTGTATTTTATATCATTATTTTCAAGTTGTCTATGTAATAATAAACTGCGAGTCTGAAACACTATCTAGATTTAATTTTATTACGTTGTAGTCGGTGATAAATTAAATGCTTTAATCGTAAATAATGACTGTAATATTCATCAATAATGCGTACTTTATTGAAGTTTAAATTAATTCTGCTTCATTATGCTTTTTTAAATTAATAAAATAGATGTTAGTTACAAATGAATATTGAATAAAATAACAATTACTGAAATAAATTTAAAACCGTATTTGTATGTTGACCACAAATATATTATACTCAAACCCTAAAGATATTATTAGATTTACGGAGTTATAGTTGACGACGCGTTGGCGTAACAGCCACAGCACTGGTTTGTGGCTGTTGTGCTGATAGTTGTGGGTTTGATGCCCGCACATGACAAATATTTGTATTTGCCATACAGATGTTTACCGAGGTCTGGGTGTTTGTGCAGTCCTTGTGAGTCTCCCCACCTAGCCTCACAGAGCACGTTAAGCCGTCGGTCATGGTTGTTACGGGGCCCTTAAACGATCAAACTTGTTTGTCAAACATGTTTGATCAAACTTCACGTTTCATATTACAAACATATTAAAAAAAAACCCGCAGCCCTGCACACGATCAAATAATTTGACAAACACGTTTGTCAACAGAAATTTAATATGAAGTTTGATCAAATATTTGATCGTCTACGGGGCCCTTTATCGTGTAAACCTGATAGCGATCGTTACTCATAGTAGCAAATATATTCGCCAACCCGTATTGGAGCAGCGTGGTGGATTAAGCTCTGATCCTTCGCCTACATGGGGAAAGAGGCCTATGACCAGCAGTGGAAAATTACAGGCTGAAGCGTGCTTATTAATAGTTCACTAGAAGTTTCTCTCAGACTACCTAAACATTTTGGTACGAATATCTCGTGAAGAGAATGTTGATTATCCTATTCATTTAGTAAAATTCACACCTTATAAAATTATATGAAATCAAAAAAGAGAAACAGAAAAATGATGATAATGAGCCTTTACACGCTAGCTCAAAACTAATTACATTAATATAATGGCTCATTTATTAAGATTGATCATAGCCGAAAAACCGCTCAACAAATACATAGAGAGTACCACTTACAATATTCTTGTCATTTCATGCAGTCACGAGAAGTAATTAGTTTTACTTCTTACTTATCAAAATGAAAACTATAATAATTTCGATATTAATTATAGACAACGGATAATTGAAGTAAATAGACAGTTAAATATAATTATGGACACACAGCTAAACAGATATGTATCTATAAAGAACAAGTTATGTGGTTTTTTCAATATTAGGGTTCCGTACCCAAAGGGTAAAAACCGGACCCTATTACTAAGACTTCGCTGTCCGTCCGTCCGTCCGTCCGTCTGTCACCACGCTGTATCTCAAGAACGGCTATAGCTAGAGAGTTGAAATTTTCACAAATTATGTATTTCTGTTGCCGCTATAACAACAAATGCTAAAAACAAAATAAAATAAATATTTAAGGTGGGCTCCCATACAACAAACGCGATTTTCTTGCCCTTTTTTGTTCGATATCAATAATGGCAACAGGTAGGCACTTGAAAAATTCACAAAATACTCAGTTGTATTTTTACTTTAATAATAAATAATAAAATTAATAGTTAAGGGGGGCTCCCATACAAAAAAACGTCATTTTTGCCTATTTTTGCTCTCATACAATAAAAGTGATTTTTAGCCGCTTTTTGCCCGTTATTACAATCAATGTACCTAGTCAATGGTACGGAACCCTTCGTGCGCGAGTCCGACTCACACTTGGCCGATTTTTTTAATTGAATTTAATTGGAAATCTATACTAATATAATAAAGCTGAAGAGTTTGTTTGTTTGATTGTTTGTTTGTTTGTTTGTTTGTTTGAATGCGCTAATCGCAGGATCTACTGGTCCGATTTAAAAAATTCTTTCAGTGTTAGATAGCCCATTTATCGAGGAAGGCTATAGGCTATATATCATTACACTAAGACTAATAGGAGCGGAGTCCACGCCGACGAAGTCGCCCGCAGAAGCTAGTTTTATGATATAGTGCTAATGAAAGTTTTAATAACACTGACGTATCTATGCTTTGTTTTTGGTTTAGTTGTTTGTTCTAATGGGTTTTCAAACCGTGAATCATCGGACAAAGGTCCTTTTGGTAAAAAATCACATGTCTACATTCCGTGATGGATTAACATCTTACACTCCTTTGTGTAGGTAAAGACCCATACCAAATAATAAAATATTTAAACATTGTAATGTTATGTATAAAAGACCTTTCAGTACAACAAGATTAAAGTATCAGCATACTATCAGCATACCCTCAATTATTTTAATACGCAGTAGCGAAAAATAGCATCCTACCCGCATAGAGATCTTTTAATACGTTTTGTGATGTCATGCAACAACGTTAATAAAAATAGCTCCCTACCCGCTCAGAGCCCTTTTGCTTCTCGGCTTTTGGAACGATAGGTCGTTGTTTCATGACGAGTGCGTTGATCATTTTTATATTCAGATTAACGGTTGTTTGGTTGGTTAATTTAAATTGTAATTCTAAGTGATTGTTTTTGATTCAGTTAGTGGTTAATGTTAATTTCGTAATAATTGTTCTACTTGTAAAAATTGTCAATAAATAGAGGTTAAGTGTTCGGTTTTGTCTTTTTTTTAATAAATAAGTTTGTTTCTCCTTAAATCAGAAGTGGGATGGCTCCTTACGACACCACTTCGTAACCAAACAACTGTTAATTTGAAATCGTCATGCCGCGTTCGCTATCGTGCCGTTCGCGTTCACATAGTCGATCGGGTAGGACTCCTAGCCGTGTCGATAGGCAGTCCCGCGGTAAATCGATAAGGAACGAACAAACGCGCAATAGGCCGTCACGGGCGAATCGCCGTCTTTATAGATCGCGAAGTGAATTTTACGATGAAAGATTATCTCGTTCGCGTAGTAGGTGAGTGCTTCTCCCTTTAGTGCGAGACGATCTCGTAACAGATCGCGTCGCAACAAACGTGTGCGCAATCGTCGCGAGCGCGCATAGCGTCAAATTAATTAACCTTCCCCGCGACTGTGCAGACTGTGTTCGGAAAATCTCGAACGGCTATCACGCAGTAACAGTGAGCATTCGTTAGTTTCGGGTAGATCTCGTTCGCGCAGTGGTAGTAGTTCGATTTAAGTATTTTAGTTCTTTTCGGTCATTCTGTTGTATTCTTATCGGTGTAAAAGTGGTTTTGTTCAGTGTTCGATTACGTAACTCGATTTACCGTTTATTTGTTGAATTTAGTTTTGTTTTGAAAATACGTGATACGTAGGTAGTTGTGTAGTGATTGATTTTGCTAATAAATTTCGCGATTCTGTTTTTGTTTCGATTCAGTTACAATGTCAGATTGTGAGCGTAATCGTAGTGCGAGCTTACAGCGCGTTCTAGCTGTAGACCTAAAGAGGCATAAACACGTTGCGTAGTAACGGTACGCCTCCTATAACACGTAGACATCGATAGCGTTAGAGTTATTTTTGTCGTTATCGCGATAGTTCTAGAAGGAGACACGATTGTTCTCACGAACATGATAGTGCGTTGGACTGAATACTTTCGTTGTCGAGGCAGTGACGGAGGGTAGGTCGCAAAACGATATCGCGGACAAAAGGCAAAGCGTATCGAACGGAGTCGTTGCGTACTATCCGAGTTTTTAAGAGTAAACACTCATAGTTTTTATATTTCGCGATTCGATCCAAATATTCAAGATTTTGACGATTGGTGCGCGGAAGTTGGTCGTGTCCGTAGCTTAAATAATTGCGGTGATCGTGAATGGTTAAGTCGTGTAGGTAGTTGTTTACGGGGTGAAGCGCCGCCGTGGTTAAACGATTGAGTGACGCAGGATAGAACCTGGGGCAGTTTTAAAGTCGAGTTTAAGTCATTATATCCCCCTTACATAGACTCAGCTGCCGTTTTATTCGACACTATGCGTACCGACTCTAATGAGTACTCAACTTATGCTGAATAGTCTCATAGGTCACTTCTACGTCTTAATATTAGAAACGATTTGCCAGACGAATTAAAGTCAATTATTGTGCGTGGCATAGTCGATTCTTAAGTTAAGGCAGCGATCATCAATGCGAAATTATCACCCAATAATTTAGTCGAGTATCTTACCGCGTACGTTAAACCTAAGACCGAATTACGTAACTTTAATAGCTTCGCTCGTCTGCATAATTATTCGTCGTCGCGAAAGCGTTTTAATAATGCAAATGTAGGTAGTAATACCAATACGTGCGTTATTTTAAGTGAAAACTGGCCAAGTGAAATATTTAGCTTAATTTGATATTTTCTGTGGAACTTCGCGCTCATTTATATCTCAATACTTTTTTCGGCGAAGCCCACAAACAACATATTCAATTTGTGGTTAAGAGGGTCATAAAAAGTGACACTGTCCCAAGAAGGTTAAGGTTTCTAATTCCACGTGTCTCACTAAAAAGCAGTCATACCTTTCGACTTCTACAGATTAGCAGCGATCCACAATATTTTGTACATTTTGACGACATAACGGTCATTTAATTGACGCATGCTTTTCAAAGAAACATTCGCTTTACGTAATCGAAAAATAATACTAGTGAGGTAAATTTTTGCAAAGATCTAGTTCAAGGTGAAAAAGTAGATGTTTTGATTGATGGGTGGGTACGATATGTCTCTCGTATCTCAATCTGTTGTTAAAAATTTGAATTTTAATAGAGTACCTACATGTCGTTTGTTGCGTGGAATGGGAAGACAGGATATCGAGTCGACATCATAATTGTGTAACGACTAGGGTGGATTTGTACGTTGTTTGTCCAGAGTGTAAGCTTCAATCTTAATTGGCACCGATGTACTTAATTGCAAGAGGGTAAAATACTCTCTAACTGACGGTGAACAAATGCTAACTAGGTCTAGTAGTCCGTTGTCAGTATGTCATGTAAAGACAGACGAATTTGAGAACATTAGGACGCCATTGATGGGCGATGATAAGATACGTCTTATAAATCGTATTCAGCGGTTTTCTGTCATATTTATTTCGGGTATTGCTAAATCTTTTTAACTAAAGTAGGGCACAGCGGGAAATTTCCTGCTCAAAAGTGGAGCAGCCCGACTGGGGTAGTGCCTCGACCTTACAGAAGACCACAGCCAAATGATACTGCTTTCAAGCAGTGTTGTGTTCCTGTTGGTGATTAAGGTGACCAGAGCTCCTGAGGGGGAATTGGGGATAGGATCGGCAACGCGCTTGCAATGCTTCTGGTGTCGCAGACGTTTATAGGCTACGGTATTTGCTTACCATCACGTGATTCGTATGCTTGTTTGCCGACTTACTTACATTAAAAAAAAATTCAAGTAATATGGGTAGTGTGGAAATTAAATTAACTTCTCCTACGCCGGTGTATTATCGACCCTATAAGTTATCTGTAGACGAGAAGTGTAGGGTACGCAATATTGTCAATGATTTGCTCAGTACCCCTTAATTCGCGAGTCAAAACCCGCATACGCTAGTCCTGTTATTCTGGGCAGAAAACGCTATCACCGTTAAAGAAAAGTTTCCTCTGCCGCTTATCGATGACCACATTGACAAACTCGGTAACTTAAAATACTTCACCAGTTCAGATATGGCAACTAGCTTTCATCAAGTTCCAAAGCGGGCAGGCAATGATTCTATTAGCAAAACCGTGTTCGTCACACCAGAGAGACATTATGAATATTTAAAAATTTAAAATGGTCTGGCTAATGCTCCAATAGTGTATCGGAGAATTATAATTAAGACACTTAAATAACTGATAGATTCTCGGAGGGTCCTTGCGTATATTGATGATGTTTTAATTTTATCTAACACGATAGATGAGGGTTTACAATATTTACGAGAGGTTTTAACCAAACTTAAGAAAGCCGGTTTTTCGGTTAATCACCAGAAGTGTACCTTTTTAGACACAGAGGCAGAATATCAGAATATCAGGTGAGGCCGAGCCCTAGTAAAACTGAGGCACTTATTCGGTCACCGAAACCTACCACCGCACGACAGGTTCGCCAATTTCTAGGTCTTACGGGCTATTTCCGCCATTAAATTTCGTCTCATTCAACCAAAACTGCTTGTATTGCCAAATTATTAAGAAAAGGCGAACCCTTTGCTGTGAGGGACCTCATCTTTGTAAACTTTTTATCATCTGAAGTTTTCCTCGCAAAGCACCGGGAACCTGGACTCTGCCATGAGCGGCCCTTACAGGGTGCTCGGCGTGCTCCCGCATCACAGATACCTAGCATAGACCACCATGGTAGCAGTACGGTAAGCAAACGTGGAGCTTCTGCCAAAATGTAAGTCCCTGCAAACTATGACACGTTCTCAGTGTTGTACGCTCGTTAATTAGCAAACGAACGTGGGCCTCTGCTATATTTTCATGAATCAGCATAGAAAAGTGGCGCCTCTGCTGTAATGTTTTTCAGCAGAGCTGTAATGTTTTTCCACGTATGAGTGGCGTCGTACATTTGTAAACCAGCGTAAAAATATGCATAATACTACGGTACCTTTCATACAGTTTATTTCATTTCACATTATTTTGTATAGCGAGTGATGAGAGTCCGGAATCTTATCAATCGCATTTCATTTTTTTAAACGAATAAATTTCATTTCTTTGAACATTTAATAACGAATCTCGTTTAGTTGAAATGTAAAAATCGTTGCTTAAGGACGCTTGAGTGCACGCTTGCGCCGGCAGCAATGATATCGCGAATTTTTAAATTCACATTACTTTGATAGTATTACTCTCCGACTTTTGTTATGGTTGTGTCTCTTGTGTTTTTAGAGTGCTTACGCAACTGATGTACTGGCGCGAGCGACGCCGACGTCACTTACCGACGCATAAGGCGTCTCGTGGATCTGCTGCGCAGTGGGGCTCGTTTGAGTCTGTGATGTACTATGGGCAATGCCTTACGTATGTCTGATGTCTGGTGTGTATATTTCCAATGTCCTAGCGGAGCCTGGTCTGATTAGAGCGTTTCTTTATGAACGTACACGGCAAATGTCCGGCAGACGCAAAGTGGTTATGCGTGCAGACCTTGATGGTTCAGCTTTCACATTTTATAATGTGTGCAGACTGTAGTCTGGTTTGGGCCCGAGGCCTTGTTTAACATTCACGGACTCTGTCCGGTTGGCACATATATGTGCGCGGACCCTGGTTTGATTAGAGCGTATCTTTATGTACGTACACGGCACATGTCCGGCAGACGCAAAGTGGTTATGCGTGCAGACCTTGGTTCAGCTTTCACATTTTATAATGTGTGCAGACTGTAGTCTGGTTTGGGTCCGAGGCCTTGTTAAACATTCACGGACTCTGTCCGGTTGGCACATTTATGTGCGCGGTCCCTGGTCTGATTAGAGCGTATCTTTATGTACGTACACGGCACATGTCCGGCAGACGCAAAGTGGTTAATGCGTGCAGACCTTGGACCGATGGACACGTTATTGAACATAGCGTGTCTGTAGGGTGCATGTAACGCGCGTTCGCCTTTTTAAAATGGGTTGATAGAAGATGAATGAAGACGATTGAACGATTGGTGAAGTTTTAATTGATCGAAAGGTTTTCATAAACTTTTAACATGTGTGAATAATTGAATGAGGGCCTTGAAAGCGAGAAGTATGAAAGAATAGGCAGTACTTTGTCAAATGTTTATTAAACTCATATTTCGTCATGTATTTCTCGTAAACAGAGTCTGGTGCAGACGATGAATGTGACGATGGTCATCTTGGGCCTTAGACGGCTCCCGCTATTGCTTCCCCAGGAGTTCCCCCTGGAGACTGCGAAGTCGAGGTCTCATCAGCATCCACCGACTAACGCCCATGGTGAAAATGTGCACCGGGGACGGCGCACGGTCAGGAGAGGCCGTATCAGCATACTATCAGCATACCCTCAATTATTTTAATACGCAGTAGCGAAAAATAGCATCCTACCCGCATAGAGATCTTTTAATACGTTTTGTGATGTCATGCAACAACGTTAATAAAAATAGCTCCCTACCCGCTCAGAGCCCTTTTGCTTCTCGGCTTTTGGAACGATAGGTCGTTGTTTCATGACGAGTGCGTTGATCATTTTTATATTCAGATTAACGGTTGTTTGGTTGGTTAATTTAAATTGTAATTCTAAGTGATTGTTTTTGATTCAGTTAGTGGTTAATGTTAATTTCGTAATAATTGTTCTACTTGTAAAAATTGTCAATAAATAGAGGTTAAGTGTTCGGTTTTGTCTTTTTTTTAATAAATAAGTTTGTTTCTCCTTAAAAAAGTATAAATAAATAGGAAATGAAAACAGTACGCGCGCCATTACACCAGAACGGTGGTGTATGTGTCGTGTGATAGAAAAAAAGGCTTAAAGAACCAAAAAAATGTGTGAGATCAAAATAAACATATAATATTATACTCAACATTGTAGATGTGCCTTTAATGTCGTACTTAATCAATAATTTTAGACATATTACGTAATGCGAATACAATTTTTTATACATAAGTGATGCTTCTGCCTGCCCAGCAGTGAGATGTTACTAGCTGATTCATTCATTCATCATTAACATAATTACGAAACATCAACCCATATAGAATCCAATCATCCATAATATTCCAAAAAATATAGTCCAAGAGTATTTCCAAATAAATAAAATACAGTAACAACTCTTTGCACAATACTAATACTCTAAACCAATACTACAATACTCTAGTAATATTAATAAATATCAGATTTACAACGTCATGTTATACCATGATAGTTCATGTCATAAATACGGTAAAAATTAAAGCATCCAACATAATTCCCTACAAATTAGAAAGCGAGCTGTCGACAATACGCGAAGGCAGCATATCTCACAATTCAATTTGCGTTTAGCTCGTCACATAGTAAATTATACACTGAAATTCTAAAAGATCATTCATGTTTGATTTTCCGACTACAACATTTAAAATAAATGTACTCGTATTAACGTAATGCTAACGTCGTCGTTTATCCTAATATTAGGTGCTTTTTATTGAGTTCATAATATTATCAAGAAAATTATGTATATCTGTACTAGTTTGTTGTTAATTAAGAATCATGAATCGTGATCGTGAAAATCGTAATCAAGAATAAACATTTTTTACTTAATAATCTGAATAATTGGAAAAAAAATACTACTACTTAATTTTATTTTATTCGAATAAAATTTAAATTTTTGCTTTACATGGACAGTTAATTTACACCACCAAAGTGCTCTTGTGACGGCAGAGTAAGTAGACGTTATCTACCTATTTAGATTTATGTCTGGGTGCTATTAAAATACGCCGACTAAAAGAAAATTAGAAATTGACTTTTTTATCAGTTTAATCTTTCCATGGTAATTGCTTTGGTATTTAGTAAATAATTCGTCTGTAAGTGTCTTTCAACGAGCCTTACCAGCGGTAATCGGTCAAGTAAAACTGATATTATCAACCCAAAGGTCAAAAGGCAACTGACCGATTCACGCGATTAGGCAATTTTCTAAAAAACACTAAATAAAGATTTTTCATAGTAAAAAAAACTACTGCGTGTCAATCCGTGAAAGTAGCAATACCATAACGTATTTTTCTTATGAAATAAATTTTCTAGCCGATGAAAATTTAAGACAAATATGTGGGTAATGGCTTCAATAAACATTATTAAATCGATAATGTACGTACTTGAAATAGAAACAGGCAATATCATGGATCATAGTCCTCACAACACAGTAGACATTGATTATGTAAGGCAATCAAGAGGACCTTTGTTGCATGTGAATTTTACTATTTATGGTGCTTGAAATTCACGTTAAGTTTATGAATTGACTACAATTACCACAGTATTTGATTGTAAGCTATCTAAAATCTTCTGAAACATTGCTAAGGTTTATTTTTTGTTGTTTGATAAATCAATGAGTGTCACATTTTTATTTTACAACTTGAGAAAAAGCTGAGTTTATACATACATCGCTGGTAAAAAATTTATATATGTAAAACTTCAACTTCGTTAGGACATAATCACATCCTTAATTATACAAACAAGACGTAGTTTGGGAGTAGTATCGTAAAATCGAGTATTTTCATTTCATTAACGGTCTTTTATAACAACACAAATAAGGAGAAAACTGTTATCGAATTGCGAAAGGCGTCCGTCCTGCTATCCGCTTTGTGTCAATGTGTCAAAACTAACGCTGAAAGGAATTATTTTCGAGCATAAAAGGCGAAAATTTTGTTCACATAGATTTGGTATTGGTATAGACAAAAAAGGAAAACTTATTATACCTTGTCCACCTATTAGTCCAATTAATATCATTATTTACTGGTCTCATGTTGATAACCGTCTCCTTAACCCGCCACCGGTGACGTCAATTTTACTTACATCATTGGTGACGCCGGTCTCATACACCGGGTTTTACAATGGAGGATTTATATAAATATTTTATTTACTGTCTATTTTATATTTATGTATATATGTTCTTTGATAATAAAACAAAGATATTCTGTTCATCACAGTACGTTTATTATATTTTTATTTATTTTAAAACAATGTCACTTATAACAAGAAAATTTGTTAACTTTTTAAACATAACTTTTGTTAGATCATAGAAAACACAAATATTAATATATTTTTTTATTAGTTCAGTCTTATCCCTTTTAGGACACTAGGAACATACATAAAATAAACAAAAAGTTGCATCCTACCAACAAAAAAATAACAAAAAATTGATCTAAAAAATGACTATTCTTCAGTCAAACAGCTTCTGCTGGAAGGCACTTCATGTTCAAGACTCAAATATTTTTTGCACTTCATCATCATCATCATTTCAACCTATCACAGTCCACTGCTGGACATAGGCCTCCACAAGTTTGCGCCAAAAATGGCGTGAACTCATGTGTTTTGCCCATAGTCACCACGCTGGGCAGGCGGGTTGGTGACCGCAGGGCTGCCTTTCGGCCTGTATATTTCAAAGCCAGCAGTTGGATGGTTATCCCGCCATCGCTCGACTTTCTAAGTTCCAAGCTGGTAGTAGAACTATGTTATCACTTAGTCGCCTCTTACGACACCCACGGGAAGAGAGGGGGAGGCTATATTATTTGCCGTTGCCACACAGCTTTTCAGCCGGAGAAGGATTCGCCACTTCGATACCATTTTCAGGTTCACTGTCTGATAGCGTGAATTTCCCGTCCTCGTCGAGTACTTCTTGTAGAAGAGATTCGAGACGACGCTGTTCATTTTCGAATGACATACTGAAATAAATTTTATAATTTGAAACATGTTATTTTCGTGAAATATCGATAAAATCATGCCAATAAACTAACTGATTTTAGGTAAATACAATAAAGTAATAACAAAACTAAAATAGTAAGTAAAAAATGTATATGGCCCTGATAAAATGCGAACAATCAAAAATTCAACTATGACTATTTTACTTACATAATGTGTGACACCGGTCTCACGCACCGGGATGGCGCCAAAACTTCAGAACGTGCGTCCACTTCGATGTCCCGAGGTCCCGAGGGGTACTGGCGATGGGCCGCGTAAAATGCGGCAGCTACTCGAGATCACGACGAAAATCGATTGCGCGGGAAAAAGTTATTCGATTTTTTTAAACGCCCGGTCTCTCAGACATCGAAGTCACCGGTGGCGGGTTAAGTTATGTATGAGGATTACTTTTATTGACCGTTGTTTTATTTTTCGTCCATCAAAAATCTAAAATTTTATCACTTAAAAGATATATAGTAGAGAGAAAAAAGCCTTTAAGACTATAGCGTAAATATTTAACAAATTAACAAAAGTTTGTAATTTGAAGTAACGATAATAATATTAGTTTAGTCAACGAATGTTTTAGAAGCTTTTTTTAATTAACTTGCGATATTTCCAATCTAGTAAGTAAATGTTTAGGACAAATCTTGCGAACTTGAGGGTCAAATTCACCTCATATCTGTGTCTGATTGAGCTGAAATTTGACTACACCTTTAGTTCTCATGATAATGCAATTAAAATTTAAATTGTTGATCACATATTTTAGTACAACCTGCTCTGTATTGATATTAAATGAAAGGTTCTATTTTATAAAATGCAACAAACCACGTAAAAAAATTTAAATTCAAGATTATGTATCATCGTCATCTTTTCATTCATCCATCTATCATTCATTCTTTATCACTTACGAAAAGCGATTTTATAAACGAATCTCACACCTAAACATACAACAACATTACAATGTGTACCTATTATTATGTATATCCTAGTAGCCTATAATAATACCGTTTCATGTCATGACATAACCACGTAATACTAGTACCAATATTCTATAATATTATGTTTTTAGTATACAGTATCGTAAAAACAAGGTATCCATAATCTCTCTAGTCGACACACTTAATGTATGTATTCTCTACATTTGATCAATTCTCAAATTTATATTATTGACACTTGTACAATATTGATAAGATAACATTTTGTTTTAGTATTCGTAAGCCATTACTTATGTTGAGTTCATTCAGCTTAAGCTACTGATTACATAGGATAAAAACAAAATGAAAGTGTGTTATTTCACTTAAATAAAGATTGTATACAATTTCATTTAACAAATTTTATTTCTCATGTTTCTGAGTATGACAATTTATTTATCATAAAATATTTTTCTCGTTTTAAATTTAATGATTTACATAACTATGCACTTTTGGTTTTTAAAGGATTTAAAGTTGGAGCGAAATGACATGCTTTTTAAGCCTTTAAGTTTGACCTATATACGAGAAAATTAAATACTTAGCTATGAAAAGCTTTAATAGTACTTTTTATTCATTAATTCAATTATTATGTACATACATTTCTACATAGAAGGTTACTATCTCTTTAAATTAAGTAATGTGTAACTATTTTAAATTATTTCTTGGAAATGTATATTTGCTATTTATCTGGTTTTAGCATTATTTCGAACATGAGTAATACATTAAATTTTAATATAATATATGTACAATTTCTGTCGTAAAATAATTGTTTTATTTCATTTGATTTTTCGATACCTAAATTATGCGTCTAAATTAAATGTTATAAAGGACAAATTATATCTTTATAAAAATGGTATTTTTAATTCGTAGGAATTCAGATGCCTGGCTAATAATAATGCAATAACCTTTTTATTTTTTGTGATCATTATTTTGTTCCGGAGTAATTTTAAAACTATAATGCCTTCTAAGATATTCGTTGAAACCAAATGATGGCAAGGACAATTTTGTTCAAAGAAATATTTGTGATGAATATTTTATTTATTTAGATAGAGATCTATAACAATGCATTATTTTAGAACAAACTTGATTACCTTAAAAGGGTTATAATGAGTTAACCTTAAAAGATAGAGACATAACTATGCTGTTCGGGACTTTTTTTAGAACTTTTGATTTCAATCAATTCACTCATACATGATTTCTGAGTAACCTTAACTGTTTACGCAGCGCACGCAACGGAAGCTCTGAAAAAAAACATTTCTTATTAATGCTTAGCCTATTAGTCATAGTGTTTATAGCCTTCCTAGATAAATGATCATATTCTAGCCAACAGAAAAGTATTTTTTAATTTGAACTAGTAATTCATGATATTTGTGCGCTTAAACAAGTAAACTCTTCAACTTCATAATATTAGTACAGATATTTCAAAAAGCACTTATCAAATCACGATTAATTTTAAATGGGGCCACATGACAAGCATCACCTTTCGATTATAAATAAAATATCATCGAAATCGGTAATCCCTAAACGACACATGTTCTGATACAGTCGACTTGATAACCTCCTCCGTTTTTGAAGTCGGTTAACAAAATGTTAAAAGAACGTTTCGGAACTCAAAAAGATGGCTACGGGGAAGAAAGATGAAAATGGTAAAAAGAAAATTATTTTCCAGTGTAAAACAATTATTGTTATTGAATATAAACATTTATTTATGGTCTAAGATCCGGAATATAACAAAATCTTCCCTCATCTGTTAATTAGATGAAACAATTTTTATAGGCTGATTTCAATATTGTGAATTTATAAAAACAACCTCTGCCACCATAAGCCTGCTGCAAATAATAATACATAAAAAAAAATTTTTTTCTCCTAAAAAATCTTTTCCCTCTCATGTTAATTACATGTAGTAAGCTAAAACCGGCAATATTTTACATTATATACCTGACTATAGACTTACCTGCAGCCAGGTTACTGCTGACTGAGGTTACTGACCTGGCTGCAGGTAAGTGTAGCAATCATAGAGATGGCTGCCTACTATAGTCAGGTATATAATGTAAAATATTGACGGTTTTAGCTTACTACATGTAATTAACATGAGAGGGAAAAAATTAAAAAAAATAAAAATTGCAGCAGGCTTATGGTGGCAGAGGTTGTTTTTATAAATTCACAATATTGAAATAAGCCTATAAAAATTGTTTCATCTAATTAACAGATGAGGGAAGATTTAGCTTCTCGTATCTTAGACCATTAGCTAATTATTTGCCACAAAAATCTGGTGAGTTATTCTATTTTTAACCGACTTCCAAAAAAAGGAGGAGGTTCTCAATTCGACACGTATGTTTTTTTTTTTTTTTTTTATGTATGTTAGCTCAGAACTTTTGACTGGGTGGACCGATTTCGATGATTCTTACTTTAATCGAAAGCTAATACTTGTCTTGTAGTCTTGTTGAAATTAGATCGAAAACTGATTACAACTTTTTGAGTAATCTTTAATAGCGCGTATTTACTTGACTATTTTTTCCTCTTATTACCTACGTTGTATTACTTGTCGATGTAATTAAAGTCGGTTTTTTTTTCGTTTGCGAGCAAACACAATTATTATTTCAACTTGATGTCAAATAAAAGCTCTCTTACTAAATTAACATTTTTAATTATTTGTATACGAGAACAAAATTTTGCTTCGTTAAGTTACTGAATAAATTAATTTGTTTCCGACGATTTTGTTTTTATCGATTAATTTTCACTGTATAGTGCATACCGCTCTGAATGTAATCTAGCGATTTCTTAATGATTCGATCATTCGGTATTGTGATATCAATGTGAAGGCTTTTATACATAGCTCGGGTATTTACACTGTGTGTCCCTCATTTTGTCTGGCCTAGATTAAGTTCGTAGAGATGACGCAAATGCTAGGCGCGATGTTCTGCGTTGCGATGTCGGTCGTAATATGTAGAGTGTCCCTCGTAGTCTGACATTGAGATGGAGGCTATTGTATACAACTTTAGATAATACACTGTTTAAACCTCGCTTTTGTCTTGCCTAGATTAATGTAAGCGCCATGTGGTACTACTGTGCTATTTTTTGATTGATGTTACGATATCTTTCGTTGATTAACTATAATAAATAATATTTTGTTGATCAACTATACTTAAAAACATAAAAAAATAAACTAGTTATAATGGAACCACGACGGAATGTTGCTATCCATGCGTTGGCCATTATGATGGTCGAATGGATTGTATAGTGGCTGAATTCATATAATTAAGTTATATTTAAAAAATTACCTTGTTTTTTTGTAGTGTAGAAAAACATTGTGAAAAAAGTATTTTACATAAGGATATTCTTTCTATATTTATAGCGTTAAATACAGAAGCGTAGCAGAAACCAAGCTTTAGTCCATCTTCTTAATGGAACAGACTTCAGACAAACAGTCTAGTAAGTACAAATCCTAGAGATTGTACTTAAAATACAGATTCAGTATACATTATTCCACAGTTGAGCAGTGTGACCAATTAAACTCGAGTCATTCTCTTCTACAGAGAAGTGGTATCTGTCTATCAGTGGGATTTTTAGGTGTATATAGTACAACTAGCTGACCCCGCAAACGTTGTTTTGCCATTTATATTATTAGCCCCTTAATCTCCCCCTCCCTTGTAGCTTAGGGGTATGAAAAATAAATGTTGGCCGATTCTCAGACCTACCCGATATGCACACAAAATTACATAAAAATCGGTCCAGCCGTTTCGGAGGAGTATGGTAACTAACATTGTGACACGAGAATTTTATATATAAGATTTTTAACTAAATATTTTGTTCAATCACAATAAAATATACCCTACTAGCTGTGCCCCGCGGTTTCAACCGCGTTGCTTTGAGGAAAAATATACCCATCCTTCTTCATAAAGCATAACCTTTCTCTTTAAATACCACCTCAGAGGAACACCTCAGTTCCACCTCAGAGGAATTTTTCAATTCGAATGAGTAGTTCTTGAGATTAGCGTGTTTAAACAAACAAACCAACTTTCAGGTTTATAATCCATACTAATATTTATCCATACTAATATTATAAATGCGAAAGTACTGGTTTGTGGCCGTTGCGCTGGCGGTTGCGGGTTCGATCCCCGCACAACAACAACATGTGCTTGCCGTGGTCCTTAAAATATTTGTGCAGTCCTTGTGGGTCTCCCCACCGTGATCACTCCTGAATAGTGTAGCTTTCTGTTAATTAAAGAATTTTTATAATCGGATAAGTATTTTCGAAGATTACCCCCTACAAACAAACAAAGTTAGAAACTTTTATTGCAATAAAAATGACCTTATGAATTAATCTTAGTCTGTAGAAGTAACTGTTGCTTAAGTTTCCTAAATATTCAATATTACTTTAACTATAGGGTATAAATAAAGCCTGCGAGAATTTTAGCATGGAACGAAGTAATGACACAGAAATGACTGATACCTATAGTTTTTGAGTCGAGGATTTAATGTAAGTTTGCGCTTTTTTAGTAAAAAGAACTTGTATAAGAGTACTGATAAGTGATATCAAAAACTTTGTATTGGAGAGGGCCTACGAAGGTTTTAATTTGAATTTAAAAAAAAGTAATTATGTTTACTATAATATATTTTTATCAATTTTATACAAAAGAAACATTACTCTAATGGTAAAAGATTGCTAACTTACAAAATACTTAGTAATAATTCATTAATAACACGTGGTTCAATAAGTCCCGAGACTAAGTACTAAAAAAATGCCTTTTTTATAAAATTAATTTTTATTCATCAACATAGTCTCCTCCAAGAGCGATACAGTCCCTCCAACGCTTTTCTAACTTTTCTATCCCATGTGTGTAGAACGATTTGTCTTTGGCTTCAAAATGAGCCTCCGTTGCTGCGATAACTTCACTATTTGAGTCAAATTTCTTAACCTGAAGCATTTTTTTTAAGGTCTGCAAACAGCCAGTGATCGCTGGGGGCCAAGTCTGGCGAATAAGGGGGATGAGGAAGCAATTCGAAGCCCAATTCGTTAATTTTGGCCATCGTTCTCACGGACTTGTGACAAGGCGCGTTGTCCTGGTGAAACACCACTTTCTTTTTGTTCATGTGAGGCCGTTTATTCGTAATTTCGTACTTCAATCGCTCCAATAAGCACATGTAACAGTCACTATTTATATTTTGCCCCTTTTCAAGGTAGTCGATGAAAAGTATTCCATGCGCATCCCAAAATATAGACGCCATAACCTTATCGGCCGATTTCTGAGTCTTTGGACGCTTCGGGCGGCTTTCACCAGCCGCTCTCCACTCCGCTGCCTGTCGATTGGATTCCGGAGTGAAATGGTATATCCAGGTTTCATCCATTGTTACATACCGATGTAAAAAATCCTTTTTATTATGATTCATCAGCACCAAACATCGCTCTGAATCATTGATACGTTGTTCCTTTTGATCAGTTGTAAGCAAACGCGGCACCCACTTAGAAAAAAGCTTTTTCATGGCCAAATTTTTATGTAAAATAGTGAAAACACTACCAGCTGAAATCTTCACTATCTCGGCTATCTCTCGCACTTTTACCTTCCGATCTTCCAATACGATTTTGAGGACTTGGTTAATATTTTGTTGAGTCACTGCTTCATTTGGACGACCTGAGCGTTCCCCATCATTGGTGTCCATGCGACCGCGTTTGAAGTCGGCATACCACCAACAAATGGTTACTTTAGAGGGAGCTGATCCTGCATAACATTTTATAAGCCATTGCTGTGCTTCAACGGTATTTTTTCCCATTAAAAAACAATGTTTTATCAACACGCGAAACTCGTTTTTTTCCATTGTATCGAAATTACAACCGTAGCGTCACTTAAATGTTTCAAAATCAATAATTTTATTGTTCCATTTTTAAAAATTTGACACATATTCTTGTATTGATAGCCAGTACTTTTTAAAAATCAAAAGAGTTTTTAATATATGCGCCATTTCCAGGTTAGTCTCGGGACTTATTGAACGATCTAGTACGTAGCCTGATTACATTCAGTTTTTGATAAAAAAGAGTTATTTGTAGACAAAAACGCACTTCGGGTTGTTTTATTACTAGGTCTAAATAATGATAAATTAGGCATGTAGAAAAATATTTTCAAGTACTACGCATTTAAAACTGGCGAAGATTCTTTATCTCATAATCTTACGAAATAGCCAGTAATCTATCGACATTGTGGTGAATGTTTCCATAAATATAATTGTTTATTTTTATTGCACAATGAAAGCCGACACCAGAACAATTAGAACACTTAATACCATTTGCAAATATTCCAGCAAAACCTCTATATTAACTACTAGCTTCTGCGCGCGACTTCGTCGGCGTGGACTCCGCTCCTATTGGTCTTAGCGTGATGATATATAGCCTATAGCCTTCCTCGATAAATGGGCTATCTAACACTGAAAGAATTTTTCAAACCGGACCAGTAGATCCTGAAATTAGCGCGTTCAAGCGTTCAAACAAACAAACAAATAAACAATCAAACAAACAAACTCTTCAGCTTTATTATATTAGTTTAACTATAATACAGCACTCTTAGAGCAGGATTAGGAATTCTTACAAGTATCAAGGGATCAAAGGGCAATTACCGTTTAAAAATCAGTAGCGTGTCTGATCCAAACTAGAATAATAAATAAACCCTAGTAAAAACCTGGAACATTCTCACAAAAAAGATTTAGATGTGAACATTTTCTATAACACATGTCTTTGGCAATTCAGTAATACATATTAGTTCAAGTAGTAAAATTATATTTTTGGGTCTTAAATATTTTACTACCATAATATTATGCTCTCAAAATCAAACAGAACAAACAACCAGCTAGCTGAATGAACGTAATAATATTACTTTTGATCTTGTAAGCATGTTAAGGCTGTGGTTAGGGGAACATTCCCAGATTTTAATAATTTATTAACATCACGTTGCCTAATTCTGCTTTCAATGATAAGAATCTTATGTCGCACGTTTTTATTTAAGAAATCGTATAGAATAGAATAGAAACACGTTTATACATATAATAACTTGTACAATAACAAATATTTTTACCTATTTGAAGAAAACATACGATTAAAACGTTTTGACAACGCGTTGGTGCAGTGTACATAGGACATGTCCTGGCTGTTACTTAGTTATTATAGTTAGTTCAGCCTCTTGCAGTCCGCTACTGGAACTATCACAGCAAACATTATTAAAACAAAATAAGTTTAAACAATTTTAACCCAAAATTTTACTACCTTTTTGTTACTCAAGTATAATGAAAAACAACGACATAACTTGGTTGTTGAGACAAAAGTTAATTATGTAACTATTTCTAGCTTATTATTCTTCCTTATCTATGTATATACTAAAAACATGAATTACTACAATAGTAATAACATTTTAATGAAAGAATATTCAAATTATTGTATTGTGTACACTTTTTGTGTTGTACAAAACACAATAGTTTATATTGAAGGTACGAGTATATACTCGTACAGTCATAAACTTTAGTATTCGTAAAAGTGTTAACGTAAATTTGGCTGAGTGGTTAGGACTGGTGTTGTTTTATTGATACGTTCCATTTATATTTCAGACGGTGTAATATATTAGATCTCGTTTCACGCAAGCGACCACAGATCGCATTTTATTTAGCAACGGATTAAACATTTTAACAATTATGTTAAATTTGACATCATCATTGAAATCAATCATATCATTGAAAAAAATGACCTCGTTGGATTTTATTCATAATCACTTTTTTTAAACGAGACATTTTCATTAAAATTCATTTATTTAGATTAATGGCTTCCAATAGTGCCAAATTAGCACAGATGATTCCGCTGTTATACTTTTGACTTCATCGATATTCTAGACGAAAAAGATTACGTAATTAAAAATATAATCATGAGAATTATTTGAGCTTCTATAAACTATAATATAGCTATAATATATATAGCGTGAAACAAAATGTAAAACCACAAGTAAAATAATAGTTTCCATAAAGCTTATACATAAAAGTTTAGGCGGCTTCAATAGTGTACACGTTCCTAGTAATCATACTTTACGAATAAGTCTCATTAAAACACCTTACTTTTTTTTCTTTACCAGCTATATAACGTATACGTAATGTAAAGTTGAGCTTAAAACAAATGGTAGCTCATTTTATATTTTTTTGTGTTAAATCCAAACGCGTAAAAACGTATAACGAGCACTGAAGTTAACACTTTCAGCCACGGCATTTATGTGGGTGCTTTAAACCTTAGTAGTTAAAATAATTTAATTTGGCTGAGAGTCTAGTCTAGAGAGATATACATTTGTTACAAAATTTTATAATATTTTACATATTTAGACTCTTCACAACTTAAGAACTGAATACGAGTATTTACAGATAGGTAATTAATATTTATATAATTTGATGGTAATATTGTCCTCCAAATTGCGTGGTACGTTATCCCGGTCCTACGCTCACTGCTGCTCTATCTCCTGCTAACTCTATTATCTACCACAATCGAGAGTTTTCGAAGAGGAACTTTTTGTTCGTCTCATCAAAATGAAGCTACTCACGAAAAATTAGCTTGATACTGATCAGGTTAAAAAAATGTACTAGGGATCCCTACCTATAATTATAATGATGAGTATTTCATTATTGATGATGATAGAGTTTCCAGTGAAAATATTTTTGCCTCTCTTTTTAGAAAAAAAACCTCGCAATTACTCCACATAAATTATATAATATCATTTTAAAAATAATTGCTTGCTCTATGGGCATCCACAGCTAAAAAATTTAAACTATTTAAAAAGGAAGGTTAGGTATGCTTTAAGAAGAAGGAAGTTTCTTTTTTTCCTCAAATCAACGCGGGTAAAACTGCGGGGCCCAGCTAGTAATAATGTGTTATCAATGTACATTAAATGTCAAATTTTATTTAATAAATATTGCTAGTAAACGCCTTCGCAATATATTGAACATAACAAACGATAAATTTATTTGCTCATATTTTGCTGACAAATACAAACACGCCGGTACAAATTATGACCATTCAAGAATCCATCCACGCCATGCGAAACAGCCAGGTGCTAGCCGTACGAAATTCATGGTTACATTCACTTAATTCGATTAAAATTTAATAATAAAACTTTTAAATATATCAAGCGTAAAATTGAGTTTTTATTACTATATCCTTGCATTTTATTTAGTGGGTCAAACGAGTTAATTAAGTTTGTGTACGCAGACGACATGGTATCTATTATATTCGTCTAAAAACATTAACTAGGCACAAAATTACCTCCAAAAAGATTTCGAAAACTTAACTGAATGGGCATATGACAATGGTTTAGCAATATCCAAAAACTAATGTTATATACATATTTGTTCACCATATTGCATATTTCCTAAACGTAATGATACAAACCCTTGTTGAACTGTATAAAATAATTGCAAATTAAACTCACGAAATACACGAACACGAACATAAAACGCACAAATATTATACTAGACAAGTTAGGAAAGGCAAATTTGTAATACCTAGAATAAATAGGTAATAATATAAAGCACAAAATTTGTTCATTGAGCAAATACCTACCTAAATAAAAAAGGAATGAATTATAGAATACTAATTTCAATTATTTTCATTCAAAATATTTTGTTTGTTTCGATATTAATCATTACACAGAAGAATTTAATTATGATATCGCGTTTGAATTCAATTGTTTTGACATTGATATTAATTCCATTTTATAAATATATCAGCATCCCGCCCCTGCTTCGCACGGGTATTTAATAAAATTTTCAAAATATTTTTCCCTATTTTTTTTGAATAGATAATATAGCCTTGAAAATAAAATATAATATGACATATCACCTGCGGATAGTGTAGCTTCCCAACAGTGAAAGAATTTTTCAAATCGTTTCAGTAGTTTCGGAGCCTATTCAATGCAAACAAACAATCAAATCTGTCCTCTTTATCATATTAACCTTTAATTACCGACCCTCAATTTTAGTACTCATTCGCCGAGGTTAGGTCATGGTGACACCCTATTTGAAGTGACGTTTTGAATAAAATCTATATTAAGAATTTGTTAAAATTATATACTTATAACCTAAATGATTGCTTAACAAACATTGGGATAAAATCATAAAAACGACAAAAATACATTTTATAAACTTTTAATAGCAAAAATATAAAAATGCCACGTTTTTAGGAACATAAGCTTAGAGTCTTTGAAAAAACTTAGGAAGTCATGAAATATTTTAATAAAATTAACTCTTCTTATTATAATCAGTGAGTAAAAACTCTAATCAACGAGATACCATAATATTTCAAAGATCTAATAATTTGGGGCACAATTCTGGCAAAGTTTTTGGGCGCATTGTAGGCATATGTATATTTTGCACCCGATGCACTGATGAGGGGTCTTCCTTTTGGGCTTGGATGGACAAATGTTACACAACTTCCTCTTTTGGCTAACTACGACTTCTTCATAGTCTCCTGGTTCTTTGGCTGTCAAGTCTTTACCAAGAATACGATTTATTGTAAGTGTCAGCTCCCTTGGCAAATGTGTTATAGGCACGTCGATTCAAACGCATCAAAACCAACTCTCTGACAAGTCTAAGCAAGTAACAGGGCTGATACATTCTCTTTGCCTTTGAAGTATGTTTCTGACTATATTATGACTCAAAGATCTACAAAACCTTGGCACAGGCTCAGAAGAACTGCACTTGTATCCATTTTTACTATAATATGATTTTCCTGTTCTTTGTCGTGATTCAATATTCGAAAAGTTGATTTTGCAACTCACCCAATGGTTCTTCTTCCTCAGATTGTTCCTAGCCTGTATCATGCTCGCTGAGCATGTTCAAATCTAGGTCAACCAACTCATCATCACAATCACTAAAATCTTGTAACTCTTCGTCTATAAACCAGCTCTCTAGAACAATTTCATAACTATGATTATTCAAATTCAGTTGTCTTTTTCTCTTAAGACTGATTCCTGATGTACTTGCGTGCGCCATCTAAAAAATTAAGCCAAAATAAGCATTTCACAACAAAACAGAAAATCATAAAATAGTAACATTAACACCGACCTTACGTCACGTTGACACCGGAGGTTTGATTGCGGGACCACCTGTAAACGTACCGCGTGTGCATGATCGACTAACGAAAGATCAAGTCAAAACAAGCAGCTACTGAAAGAGACAGATTTGTAACCCTATTGGTTATTAAAATATTCCTGATTCAACTTGAGCTGTTTCACGGTGACACCACCTCGGCAATTAAAGGTTAAGTATAGATAAATGTTCAAGCAATGACCGCAAATTTATTTGCATAAAATTAAATTCGTACTTAGGAATCTGTTTACTCACTTTACTTTTGTACTTAAGAATTGAGGCATGTTTGATAAAATAAATACATAAAGTAATATAATTATGTATGTACATAATTATGTATGTAGTTCTCCATAATTAAATATCACGGGCCATTAGAATATATTTGTTTTTCTTAATAACGTTTTATTTCTATCTGTTACTGACTTCGTCAGCAGTAATTTTATTTCATTACATTATAATGTAATTAAAGAAAGCTTTTCTTTAATTACACACAACACAAGGTTTTCTTTAATTACAGTTTACAATCTGTTATAATAACGTGTAAAAAGTAATTTAAGTTAATAGGCAACATTATAATTATGACGTTTAGATGAGAGGAGGGAGATGAAGGAGGGGCGAAGTGTGAGTGCGAGACCACTTTTCGATAGGCAAGTTACCATACGCATATTTATTTATAAATTATATTTGATAAAAAATATGTCTCATCGAGTTATCAGATCGGTGAAGGTCGCTCTTGGAAGAGCGTCTCTTAGACTAATAATAACATGACAAATACAATGATAGTTGTAAAGTATAAATGAAATCAAACACATCTTTATTCAAGTCGCGGGTTTATTCCCGCTCGGAGTGGATATTTTTGTGTTTATACAAAGATTTATTTCCGGTCTGGTTGTTTGTTCTTGTGGGTCTCCCCACCGTGCCTCGAAGAGCACGTTAAGCTGTTGTGTAGCGATCGTTACTCATTGTATCCGCCAACCCACATTGGAGCAGCGTGGTGGATTAAGCGCCGATCGTTCTCCTACACGGCGAAAGACTCATAATATAACCAGTAGTGGGATATGTCTTGTAACAAATCACTCTAAATTTTCTTTTAACAAATGCCTTTTTTAAAAGTGCTAAAACTCTTTGATTATTCATTGAAGCTTTAGTTATAATTTGATTCAGATTAGTTAATCACTATTCATTACCCTCAAACATGGAGCAAATATTGAACAGAGATTGAAGATCATCTTTTCGATGGTTTTGGGTGCTACTTATATCAATTCCTAGCAAATATCGTAAGACAAACAAAAATCAAGACGAAGTTTTATATTATACAATGAAAAATTTTATATTTAGCCATGATAACAAAGAATAAAGATATTTATTTTATACATTAGTGGGTAAAATAGAGATACATATTGATTAATAATTTCCAACCGGTATTTATTGGTAACGCCAATAGAATTAGTCCTAATAGATTAACTTTTCTTCGCTAGCTAAAATTGCCTACATTTAGAAATTTTGTATAAGTTAAACTTTATTGAAAAATATATGAAAAATATATTCAATAGAACATTTACAGACTGTTCAGAGGTCGTACAGTAAAGATAAAAAATTAAATGTAATAGACTGTGTGACCCTAACTATTGAAAATGATTTTACTATTTTATTGATCAAAATAAACAGATTAAAGGATAATTAAGACGAAATATTTATTAAAGCAAATTTTAGTAAGTTAACAAAGCTATGCTAATAGCTATGCTAAAGCTAATATTTGTATATTAAAGATCTATCGCTGCTGTACTTAAAATAATTTACAAAAAAAAATGTATCTAAATAACTTGTAGGTAAACTATTAAAATGTTTTTAAGAGGAACAGATATTGTTTCACGAGCTACTTGAGCTTCGAATTGGCAGTTTCCTTGTTGGGGAGTTTCAGCTGAAACATTTTATTTTACAACCATCCGCCGAAAAAAACGGTTTTTAAAATGAGCAAAAAATAAAAGGAAGAATTAATGTTCTACGAAAAGTATAAAAATAAGGTAATATAATGTTTTCTCGCAACAAATTTATACTGTAGTCGAAAGTGAGTGTCGGTTTTTCGTTTTTTTAAAAATACTTTCGAAAAAACATCCAATTATTATTTATCTATCTATCTGTATATTAAATACGTGAAGCAAAAACTTTGTACCCCTTTTTACGAATATTGCGCGGACGTGTAATTGTAGTACCTTGACCTTACAGAAGACCACAGCTAAATAATACTGCCTTCAAGCAGTGTTGTGTTCCTGTTAGTGAGTAAGGTGACCAGAGCTCCTGGGGGGAATTGGGGATAGGGTCGGCGACGCGCTTGCGATGCTTCTGGTGTTGCAGACGTCTATAGACTACGGTATTTGCTTACCATAAGGCGAGCCGTACCCTTGTTTGCCAACTTAGATAGTATAAAAATAAAAAATAAAATAAAAAAAAAAATAAAAAACCTAGGCCATACCATCCAACTAGGCCGCAACAACTTCGGGAAGGAGGCCGATAGGAGGATTCGGTTGGGCTGGGCGGCGTTTGGCAGGCTTCATCGAGTCTTCACTTCGAAGCTTCCGCAATGCTTGGATACAAAAGTCTTCGAGCAATGCGTCCTGCCTGTGTTAAACATAAGGAGCCTAAACGTGGACACTGACGATGGACTGGTCCACAAGTTTAAAGTCGCTCAACGTGCAATGGAACGGGCTATGCTTGGGATTTCTCTCAAAGATAGAATTAGAAGTGAGACTATTCGCGAAATTTAATTTTAGCATGATCCATAATCCATGTTGTATTATAAAGTAAAAACATGCACTACAAACAGAGTTAGTTATTTCAGAGTTATAAATACAAGTTTTGGGTAGGTTTTACATAACTTATTTTATGGCTGAAAAAAAGCTCTTATCAAGCAAAATCTAATTAACAGTTTAAAAAATTTTAGCTAATGATTGCCCGTATTAGAACTAGTGATTACGGTTTACAAAACTGTGGTTCTGTGTAACTTCGTTACTTTCAACTTAGTTGAGTAAAACTAAAAGTCAAATACATCAGCTAGTAGTATAAAAGTTAGCACATAAAACGAATTCATACAGTGGACATCGGTTTATACTTTTATATGTGCCATAAAAAGTTGCTCATAATATTTTATAAGGCTATAAAAGTAATATGAATATTCTATTAAATCGCTCATTTTAATGCTGAAACTAATGTATATGTTTTTTATGTTTAATATCCACTTCAACATAAAAACATTTTAATTTTAATTTAAGGATATGTATTTTCTCTGTAAAATTTCTATTCATTTGACTATTAAGATATTTAACTGTTTAAATAAAACCGGCCAAGTGCGAGTCGGACTCACCACGAAGGGTTCCGTACCATTGACTAGGTAATATATATTTAAATATATGTATTATATAAATATCGAGCAAAAGTAGGTAAAAAATTGCGTTTTTTGTATGGGAGCCCCCCTTAAATATTCATTTTATTTTATTTTTAGTATTTGTTGTTATAGCGGCAACAGAAATACATAATCTGTGAAAATTTCAACTGTCTAGCTATAGCCGTTCTCGAGATACAGCCTGGTGACAGACGGACGGACGGACGGACAGCGAAGTCTTAGTAATAGGGTTCCGTTTTTACCCTTTGGGTACGGAACCCTAAAAAACGGAAAGTAACGGAGGACAGCGGCTATCATAAGGAAGTACGTTTATATTATATTAGTAACTAATTGCGTAAGATTAATGGCTTTCACTATTGCCAAAAAAGCACATATGGTTTCACCAATGTCACATAGAATGGAGAAGATACTGAGAAGATAGATCGATGCCCTTTAGGTTGCAACCTCAGTAGTATTTTAAAGATATTATACAATAGAAGGAATTATTTGGTTAAATGTAATAAATTATTCTCTTTGATAAAAAAAAACAAGCAATTAAATGTGCTCACTATCTTGAATGAGGCCTATAAAGTAATCTAAAGGAGAAGTCAATCCAACTATTGACCCAGTAAAGATATTAAATGTGTTTTATGTGAACCGTTTAAGCTCGACAGTGAGGTTTATCTCTTGGGACATATTACAAGGATATTACTGAAAGAATGATCATCGGGTTATCAGCGTCTCGTACATTAAACTTAACTTTACGTCATACTCATATATGGCGAGATAAGAAGATTTACACCTTAGCCTAATGCTTCTTTCAAAATCGTAAAATGTGTTTAGATGTTATACATTTTCAGATAAATAGCGTTACTAGAATAACATTTACTCAATGAACTCTATAAATTTAAAATATAACTGTAACAGATCCAATTCTGCAATCTCCTTTCATTGCATTTTTCCTTCTTCGTATAGATTGGTGTCATTGTCCAATTTGTTTAATTTAAATTAGTCAAACTAAACGACACATTTTTTGTTCACGAACCGATTTATAAAATCTATGAATCAATCTTTCGCAGTAAGTACATTTTCTATTTGTATCAAAGACGATACTTAAATAAGAATGTAATATATCGGACAGTGGAATTGGAAGATCTGAAATAACGATGTTCTTTGTTCCATATTGTTGAACATGTATGTACCTACATAAAGTACTAAGATTCCTCTAATAAGATTCGTGAATTTCACATAATCCCAGAACGTTGCTTTTGAAAACTTATTGATCAAAGAACTCACTTCAATTAGAATATTAGAACTGTATACAATTTTGGTACAGAATTGTTCCTTCAAATTCAATAAAACCAGGTTCTTACGAAATACCTTCTTGGAGCTATTGTTGAACGTTGATTCCGATGAGAAAAATTGGAAATATGGACTTGAGAGTTACCCAATTATATTAAAGAGTTCGTTTATGATTATTTTTCCCTTTTATATAAATACATGCCTTTTATTAAAAAATATATTTAATCAATTATAGCCCTGTATTTACAACTCAACTGCAACGGCTGAAAGTGTACACTACTGTCAATTTTTTCCTACTTTATAGTTATAGGAGGGCAGGTTTCTCAGTCTGATATTCTCAGAAAGGCCTGGTATTTCCTTTGGTAAACATTTTGCAACCCCCAGCAACAGGCACAAAGCAGTGCTCTGACCGTTGCGCTAACGCGGCGAATTCGTATAAAAATTGATATAATATCAACCCACTTAAGAAATTCATTTATCCGTATGTTATTAAAGTTTATTGTATCATTTTTTTAAATATTGAACTGACTATTTTTTTATACTTAATTAATTCTTAGGCGATTTAATTCATTATAACATTTTTGTAATAAAAAATATTGAAAACAATATTCAATTTTTTTTAATATTTTAGATATACTTTTTTTGTAATTTATGATCCTATCACTCACATAATAACATAGTAACACTAATTAACTGACTAAAAGTTATTTAATTAGTGTTAATAACTTAGCGGAGGCGACGCTGTGGAGCCAGCTAGTTTTAATAATGAAAGTCAAGTTCGAAAATAAAGCGACTAGTCCTGATAAAAAATAGATTAATGAGAATAACCAGTATTTTAGACAGTCAAACTCTGGTTAACCAACGCAAGTCCTTCAAGTTGCATAGTGTATAGCTGGTGCATTTTCTTATAGAGAATTCACAATAGTATCGGGATGAACGCAGGTTTTTTTTAATTTTAGATTTTAGAGAAATTTTAAGTGGGTTTATAGCCTCAATCCCAACTCTATGTGTGCAAGATATTATACGTGTTGCGATCGATAAAGCAACTCACCCTGAGCTAATAACATGCCTCATATTTGCACTACCTATACGAATTCAAGATGTCATCAACACGGTGTGAAATAATCTGCAGCGACGAATCCAATCATATCGTCTCGACTTATGCGAGAGTATATTCAACGTGATGCTCGCACTACTAAGTGGAAATTCACTAAATCATAATGAATTTGAGCATTTCTTTGCAAATATAAAAACCCAACCAAAATTTTTAAACTGAATAGTTTTTCATTTAAGCGTCACGGATTTGACTTTTTTTCTTCGTATAGCAATTCTGCTTTCACCGATATTTGCTGAAAATATTTTTTCGAGATCGACAGTGAAGGAAAACAGTGTGATGAAACCAAGAAAACAGAATTCTTGACCTATATTCGCCATTTTGGACTATCTTATCGTTACTGATTAAGCTTCAACTTCTTGTTATTAGACGAAAAAGCCTTTGACTGGTAATAGAATATTATTAGCTTGACATTAAAAGTTTCGTAGATTTAACTTTTGACCCACTATTTTTGCTACTCTTACTGCTCCAGTAATATTATCATTAAAAAGAAATTAGATTTATTAAAACTAAAATTATTAAAAAACTTAATTATATAAATCGCTTATTATTATTTAATTATGTAATCATTTAAAAAATGAATATATTTTATTGACTAAAAAGGTTCCTATTTGATGGGACATGGGAGTGTAGCAGCATAACCGTCGAGTAATAAAACTCTATAAATCTATACTAATATATAAAGCTGAAGAGTTTGTTTGTTTGGTTGTTTGTTTGTTTGTTTGTTTGTTTGTTTGTTTGTTTGTTTGTTTGAACGCGGTAATCTCTGGAACTACTGGGCCGATTTGAAAAATTCTTTCAGTGTTAGATAGCCCATTTATCGAGGAAGGCTATAGGCTATGTGTCATTACGCTAAGACCAATGGGAGCTGAGTCCACGCCGACGAAGTCGCGCGCAGAAGCTAGTACTTTACTAAAACTTGTTATCTTATGTTATAAATTATTACCTTTATGTTAGGCATGCGTTCTTAAACTCATCCCAAAACTAAATAAACATCCAGTTCCAAGAAACCGTAGTAATTTTCGTAAGACAACAAAATATTATTATAAAACCGTAACTTTAATTTTGTGATTATTAAAATTATACAATTTCTTGCAATTTTCTCTAACAAATTAATTAATTTGTAGAAGCTGTTTTGATAAATAGCGGAGAACGAACTTTGTATTGTATTCGTTTATCAATTGGCAGTATTTCCATGAAAAGTTTCCTTTAAATTAATTGCAAGGCTTTCTTCGAATAAATTGGTTTTAAAGACAAATCATTTAAGAAAAGTAGGCTTGAATAGATTATTTTTATTACGTTTTGGTATTAACTTTCGATATAATGAAAACCAAATACATCAGTTTTTTTTTCTAGGCGAGGCGAGGCCTTCCTACTTACTGGTCATGCACTGAACCCGCACTGAGACTCATGTCTATCTAAGAAGATGAATTGTCACTATCCTTATATGAAAAAAACATTAACTAAATTGCAAACTACTGATATAATATACTACTTATATAATAAATTCGTAATTGTGCTTTAGTCTTATCATAAGATGAAAAGACTAATTAAAAAGTGGCATCTGCTTAACCGTCTAAAATCAATACAAAAAATAAAAAATTAAAATTGGTACCTAAATATTCCTACCAAGTTTCAAGTCTCTACGCCTTATGGTTCCAGAGATATCGTGATGAGTCAATATATGGGTGGAAATCTCTTTTATATTACATATATATTAATATTAATAATATTATAAATCTATATATATTAAAGAGTTACCCACCCATTGACTCATCACGATATCTCTGGAACCATAAGGCGTAGAGACTTGAATTTTGGTAGGAATATTCCTTTCGCCGAGTAGAGGTCAGCTAAGAACGGGTTTTACGATATTCCACCCCTAAGGGGGTTAAACGGGGGTTGGAAGTTTGTATGAAAGTCCTATGTTTTTGAAGTAAGAGACTTGAAATTCAAAATGTATGCTCTATAGATGGTGTGGAGGTGTACTAATAATGTATTTTTAGAAATCAACCCTTTTTGGGGCTGAAACGGGGGGTGGTAGTTTTATGTGAGCGAGATGAAAACTTAAGTATATGTAAGTATATTATTTGCATCACAAAAATAATTAACGCCCAACGAAGTGAGCACGGGTCGGCTAGTTTAATCTAAATGGAAATACGACTATATAGTTTTGCTTTCAGTAACATTTTTACAATTAAAAGTATGCACAATAATATGTCTGCGTTTCGTTTTACATTACATTCTTGTATTTATATTCTTACGATCACGATCACGATTCAGCCTATAATATCCCACTGATGGGCATAGGCCTCTTTCCCATATAGGAGAAGGATCGGAGCTTAATCCACCACGCTGCTCCAATGCGGGTTGGCGGATATATTCCCTACTATGAGTAACGATCGCTATCAGGTGTACATGATAACAACCAGGACCGACGGCTTAACGTGCTCTCCGAGGCACGGTGGGGAGACCCACAAGGACTGCACAAACATTCAGACCACGGCAAACATCTTTATGGCCAATACAAATGTTGTCGTGTGCGGGGATCAAACCCGCAACCGCCCGCGCAACAGCCAATCGCAATCCAGTGATGTGACCGCTGCGCCAAAGCGGCGCCATCGGCGTCGTACTCCGAATAAATAATATTCTTACACCTTTGCTAAAAATACTCAAAATGGTACCTAACAGAAAAATAATATTTTACAATTTCAAAGCAGCGAGGCTTGTTTTATATCAAGGAAATCGTAGTTTGTAGTGAAGTATTAGCTCATTTTATCCGGCGCCGAGCCTCGAGGCAGAGAAAACGAAATAAACGAAAATATCATGTTAAAGGGAATTCCTGTTTGCCTGGTACTTTTCTATTTAGCAATATAGACGTATATGTGTTCTGAAAATTTAACAAAATTTAAAAATATTCATTAGTAATATTAGTGTTGTATATGTAACTTTTTTTAAAATGGGAAACGCAATAACGTGGGATACGTACCTTTATGTACGCCGTACGGATATGAAAAAATTTCAATCAATCGTATGGTATATGTATAAAGATTTGAAATTAATTTGTTTTCTTTGAGAATCACGATTCGAATATGTAAATTTTTGCATTGAACTTTAAATGAAAGTCAATGAGTCGATTGCAAAACTTAACACAACTTGTTTCGATTAATTTAATGAAAATATTTTTATTTATTAAAATTACAATTTTGTATACAAGAATTTTGGTTCTCTGTAATTTAAATAATGCACTAACTTTATATTACATATATGTAATTTTCAAATATAGTTATATTGGCATCATAATCATCATATAGAAAACTTATAATTGTCATATAAGAAAGATAAAAATTAAAAATTCTTTTTACATAATTATTATACAGAACCTGGCTCGCACGTTAATGAGTATCTGACCCAATTTACTTTTACTTATACCTTGTTATTGTGATGTTATTGGTTCACATACTTTTCCAGGGATTGTAAAACGACAGAACGAAATTTTCCGATATAACGAAATACATTTATGAAATTAAAATTATTTCAACAAAAACAAAATATTTGTTTTTCGCAAGAAGTTAATTCAGCTTTATTCAATCTTTTATACGATATTTGTTCTATTACGTCGTTTGATTATAAATTAATAGAAACTCTAAAGGACGTCTGAAAGACTTTTCGGCTTCTTTGTAACATATTACGGGTCTTATAAATGTTTATTTTGACTGAAAAACCTGAAAAACATGACCTGTTATTTATTATATTATAAGATAAAGATAAATAAGATAAATATACTTTATTGTGCATAAAAGTTTACATACATAGGTATACATAAAATAAAACATACAAAATAATATTATGCACAAAGGCGGTCTTATCGCTAGGTAAGCGATTTCTACCAGACAACCTTATACAACCTTATACATTTATTCTTAGAGGCTTAGACATACAAGATTCCTTTAAAAACAAAATTACAAAATTTATTACATATATACACAACTAGTAGCTGTAATCTTATGTCACATTTGATTTACTTATAATCCTTTAGAAGTTTAGAGCTATGGCGTCTATTATGAACATACAAAAAAAATAATTTAATTTTATCGCTGATTACTAGTTACTACCGTTAGGAGATGATATATATCATTCACAAACTTAATACAATATGTTTTTATTTCATTACTTTTTATAAAATCGACTACTACATTCAATATTAAGTCTTTTACATCATATTATATTCATGTCTCATAGACTTTCATACAACGTTAATATGTCCTAACTAGAAACCGTTTCTGATTGTAACCCACTTGTATTATTTAAGACAAGAAAAAGACACATATTGCAAATAAGATAATTCTAAGAACCTTTGAATAGTAAGTAATATGCCGTACCTACACTTCTCATTAGTATTTTCACTGTAAATCATTAAATTTAATATTACGTTTCAAGAGAAATCCTTAATTTCACTGAATGCGCACCGAATACATTCTTGGAAAGTTTTGATTAAGCGTTCTACCTGTATGTGTCAGTCATGCAATTTCTTTTCATAAAATTGATACTAAAACTTGCATTTCCTTTTTTAGAATAAATGAAACCGTTATAATGTAAAGTGTATTAATCATTTCTGTACCGAATAAAAATTAAGCAATGTAAGGTAAAAAAGAGGTACAGAATGTTTTTTTCTAGAGTTTACTCCTTAAGAAACGATATAAGGGCCGTAGCATGAAATAAATATGGGAAATGATATCGTGTGAAATAACTGACGCTTAGTAAGGATGATGCACGAGTGATGATCACATTTAGTGACGCTGACTCTCAGTGATGCTGACACTTTACGTTTCACAACGCTTTTAGTTGTTATGGCATCTGTATAGATGTCAGAAAAATAATTGTTTAAATATTATTATAATAATTGTGTAAATATTTATAAAAAAAAATTAATCTAATTTCTGTAATTGAAACAGCAAAAAATTGTTTAAAAAACTCTTACATTTAACATCTAGGTCAACAGTCAAAAAATTGTACACCGTCTAACTTAGTACCTAGCCCAATTTAAAAGTTTAACTCGGTTGCTTTCCCAACAATCTTACAAATTATGAAAGATTTTTTTGAGAATTTGTAAAATAATACATGACTATTAAATTCACCAATTCTTTGAAATAACGTAGTAGGTATCTGATAATGCAAATCTTGAAAACGCTAAAAATTACTAATAATAATACTAGCTAATTTGAAGCACATCTTTTTTTAAACTTTTCTCTTTTTACTCTTTCTCCTAAAACAGTTTCAATAGTTTTCTATGCATGCTGTTACGGAGACTAAAGGAACTTTGAAAATTGTGTTTGTGTAGCGACTGTCTGGCAGCTATTGCATATTGTCTATTTTGTAAGGAAAATTGAATTTAATTTTTAATAAAATTATCTAAAACAATAATACTTCTTCTACCGAATTAGGCAATGAAATACGAAACTCGAAACTCATTAGATTTGTTTAATGAATACTTATTATATTTAAAGAATCGAGTGAAGAAATATATTAATAAATATTAGGTATAGTTAAAAATGAGTGACAAATATTTTCACGTTCACACGATTACGCTCTTTGCGCATGGCCTTCAGTCCTTGCGGCTGTTTTCCTAACGAAGCCAATGTGTCGATTTAGGCAACGACTTACAAAAGTGATCGTTTCCGTTGCCGAGGACTATGTCAATCCATCAGGTCGACTATAGAAATACGAAACCTTTTATTGTGTAGTAATGGTATTTCAAGATATTTGATTTCATTGTGTGTAGCCATTGACCTTTATTTAATAATAAGACTACAATGTAATAAGTAAAAGTTCTAGAAACTTAACCTTTTTTAAGACATTCTTTGATATCCTACAATCCTCTTTAATAGCATTCCATTGTTTGTATAACTTTTTTTAGAGTTGTTTTTTCCACAAATAAAAGTTGATATGTTTTTTGTGATCTTTTTACTACATGTGATAAATAATTTTAATTTAAAAATAAAAATGTTGTTTACTTCACGTAACTGTACAATTATATAAATACTTGTTAGTTAGGAAAACAATCCCCAAAAGGATCAATTATAGTTTAACAGTTTGTCATAGTGTAATAAACTTTTATTTAAGACAAAATAATATTATTAGTAATAGACTAAAAGTTTTTAATCGTTCATTTTATCAATTACATAAAATTGTTTTACATTTTTTAATATACGTTTTCTTGTCCAAAACTAATTTCATGAACGGAAGAGTTTGCAAGTAAGCGAAAGTCGATAGAAAACTGGTACAGAAAACTTTGCAGTTTCGCGGCAAGCTGTCAATATTGACAAAGGGGTGACATATGAGGTGACAAATTCATATCCCTGAATAAATTCGAGATGGATGAAAGTTTTTCGGTAAATGTATTGCCGTACATCTTTGTACTATTGTGGGTCAGTATAAATCCATATATTCGAATAGAAAATTGCCATCAATCTAAATGGCGGATTTTTCCGCGCCAGTTAGTGACGTGTTCAGTCTGCGATTGATTTGCAAGTAATCGGATCAGTTCAAATGAAATTAAAATAGTGATTGATATGCGTTTTTTTTAATTTTTATTTTAAAACGTCGATTGTATTTATCGACTTTATAAATTAAACTTATATCGAAATACTTATTGAATATTTTACTTTGAATTATTGTTGTTCGTTTAGTAAATTTATGCGATGTTTTAGAAAAGTTTTAAGTACTTGATGACAACTTATGCAGTAGTCGAAGTACTAACAATTTCATAGAGATTCGATATTACAGATTCGATATTACAGCAGCTACATTACGTACAGTGACTGAGTATTTCAGAGTCATTCTGTTACATTATAATTCTGTTACATTATTATAGGTATTTATATTTTTACTATAATAGCTGATTTATCTATATAATTATTTTCGCAATAAATAGTAGCGAGGCAAATACCAAAGAGAATATTTTTTTAAAACAAAACATTGTAGGTACGTATTGTCTATAGGTACCTACATATTTACATATAGGTGCCGAAAACGATTTATAACGTGAGAGTGCAGTTTTTAAAACAATAACTGCTGTTTTAATATATTTTTAACCGATTTCCAAAAAAAGTAGGAGGTTCTTAATTAATGAATCTTTTCTTGATTGGAGGTTGTAATTAGGTCCCCAATTCCCCTCAGGAGCTATGGTCACCTTACTCACAAACAGGAACACAACAGTGCTTGAAAACAGTAATACTTAGCTGTGATCTTCTGTAAGGCCAAGATACTTCGGGCTGCTCCATATTTTAAGCGGGAAATTTTCTGCTGTGCCCTACCTCAGTTGGCCCTCAGTCACATTTCTCAACCAAAGTTACGTTCAACGGACGTTGGTGAATAGTTAGTTGATGTACCCACGCTGTCAATCTGTCATCAATGTTAACGTCAACATTCCATTAAAATTATATTATATAATCTATACATTACATATATAACAGATTTCCACCTATATATTGACTCATCACGATATCTCTGGAACCATAAGGCATAGAGACTTGAAATTTGGTAGGAATATTTCTTTCGCCGCGTAGAGGTCAGCTAAGAACGGATTTTACGAAATTCCACCCACAAGAGGGGTTGCGGGGGTTAATAACATATATGGCAAAACAACGTTTGCGGGGTCAGCTAGTATTTTACACACATATATTATACACATACATATGCGTACGTGTACGTGTAAAAAGTTTTCATATTTCTCTTAACCTTTTTTTATAAATATGTGTCGCACAGTTTATACAAAAAATATTTCTGAAAAATATTTATAATATAAACATCGCTCAAGCTACATTACGATTCCCATTTTAATCCGGGCACGTTCTCAATGCAATCCATTTTTATGAAGCTGACCCACAGAACGGGCTTACATGCAACGAATATATCAGTCTGTTCAACGGGCATTCACTTACTCGGGATGGTTAACATATTTCAGCGTTTGATACAATGCTTCGATAAATTTTATGTTTGCAATTTTGGGCAGAAACTTAATTATACGAATATTAATTGACTAAAGAATGAAAATATCTTTAAGTCTTCTTCTTGACTTGAAGATTAATTTGATGTTATGTATGTATGTAATATGATGATGTTAATTTTTGTAAATAGGTTTAATCACGACACATATTTATGTACACTAGTGGTCGCCCAGAGGTCGAAATTCGACCATAATTAAAATTTTAAATTAAAGAAAACCAAATAATTATGACAATAAAACACCTTCTTAAATACCTTTTTAATTTGACTACAGACTTTGACAATCATCAAAACGCACAACGCACACACGCATATTATACTAACAATATGCGTGTTTGCGTATAGTAGCCTGTGTAATGCTTTTTTTATTAATTTAATGTATATTTAATGTATAATTTTGAAAAAATATTAGCATTCCGCACGCCTTCTCTATATAAACTATAAATGTGCGAAGTTGTCTACTCCTCCGTCCGCGCAATTTTCGTAAAAAGGGGTACAAAGTTTTTACTTCACGTATTAATATGTATATTTAAGGCTGATAGCAGTAAACAATAATTAATGAATTTCTTTACTTAACTTTTAACCTTACTTTAAACACACAGTCTCGAAATATGCTAGATTGGCTTAGGAAAACCAAGTAAGTATACCTGAATGTTACTGCGTTTTTAGATTCAGAATTTCCGCATTCTACAGCTAGCTACTCGCTTTGTCCCCGGAATACCTAAATGCGGAAAATTCAAACTACTAAATTACTCTCAGGATTCTTCATAATAGGCAGTCCGTTTAAAATATGAAATGCTAATTTTCTACATTTACCAGAATACTATTTAACCTAGTAGCTACATAAAAATTTACTGAAAGTTAAAAATTTCACGGACAAACATGCTCAGTGAAGAGGAACAACTTTGTGATAATTTAAAAAATCTATTAAAAATATAAAGTACGTAGGTATTTTGTATCCAATAATCCTTGAGACAATGTGGTTTACATTTAGCTCTAGTACCAAAGGCAGACTTATACGATAATTTTCTTAATAGGACTAGAGGGTCAAATGTGGTAAACTTACAAATGTTTACTCTTTCATATACCAACACACGAGCACAGTGTTAAAGTAAAAGTTTTTAATTTTTAAGTAAATCAAAACTACTAAACTATTCTTTATTATCATATTAAAACAACGATTATAATTCGTAAGAGATGCGAATCATTTCACGTGCGGGTTAGATAAAACTCGAGTGTCTCCGTCATTAGCCGTTACCGCGCGCGTGTATGGAGTTACAAACTGCAGCATTCAGATTATCTCACAACCTGCAATAACAATAGTAATCTTTACGTGCATACAAATAGAGCTTAAATTATAATGATATGTTTCAATACTTCGTGTGATATATTGTCCATAATTATGCATATTACATTTAATTTTAATTAAGTGATTCCCATTACAGGGAGCAATTAATATATTGAATTTAAATTAATTTATACGATAATGTCCTAAGACATCGTACGAGTTAGTTGGTATAGCAATTTATAATTACTAGTGGTCACCCAGTGGTTGAAATTCGACCATAATTAATTTAAATTATAAGTTTGAACTTTATTAAGTTTCTGTTGTCAAACATTATTACTTCTATAATAATAAACAAAAGAGTACCTATATATGCGTGTGTGTGTCAAATTCATGATAGTGTGTGTAATGTTTTTTTTTATCGATTTAATGTATTTTTAGGTATAATTTTTAAAAAAATATTAGCATTTTGCACTGCTTCTCTATATAAACCTCTCTCTATATATAAGTCTCTATATATCTCTCTATATATCTCTCTCTATATATAAGTGTGCGAAATTTAATACTCCTCCGTCTATGCAATTTTAGTAAAAAGGGGTACAAAGTTTTTGATTCACGTATTAATAAATAGATCATTACTTTCTTTTAAATATTTGTGCATAATTACGCTTAGGCTATCATATTCAATACAAAGTAAAATAATCAGCTGTGTCACAACTCTAATTCTTGACGATTATTTTTTCCCTACTTGTTATTGGAAACACGGCAACCTTGAGTTTCCAATAATAAGTACCGAAATTAAGTGATTTGAAATTTCAACTCATAACTAGTATCATAATTCATACAACAATTTCGTCGTATAAATTACGAGACCATAATTTATATTCAGAACGCCAACGTCATTATGATAGGTTGACCAAAGTTGTAAAGAGTTGTTCAAAGTTATCAAGGTACGAAAGTTTTCACACCGAGAAATTATTTCACCTTGAAACCGCAGTAAATATTGAGTTTGTAACAAACCTAATACCAATGTAATTAATTAAAGGCTAGATTTTATAAGAAAAGACGGCCCGCAAGCGAGCGCTTTAGCCTGTAATATCCCACTACTGGGCATAGGCCTCTCTCCCCATGTAGGAGAAGGATATATTCCCTACTATAAGTAAAGATTGCTATCAGGTGTACATAATAACAACCGGAACCGGCGGCTTAACGTGCTCTCCGAGGCACGGTGGGGAGGACCACAAGGACTGCACAAACACCCAGACCATGGCAAACATTTGTATGTCCAATACAAATGTTTGTGCGTGCGCGCAGTGCTGTGACCGTTGCGGAAAGAAAGGAAGGGAAAAAGGTTTATCAGTGTCACAGTAAAATGATGAGTTCGAATTTGAGCTAGTACTACGATGAAATTTTCTTTACGAATATGGTTTTAAGATACACAAACAAACTTTTATATCATATATATTATGTAATGACTTTATAAGTAGATAATAAAAGTTTTAAAGTAAAACATTATTTTTTTCGTTTTATCGCACTCAAATAAAAGCTTTGTTTTTTAAAAAGGTTTTTTACTTTTAATTTATTTTTGACTTTTTTGTTATCACGTCATTTTATTCGAATTATTTTTAGCGAGCCCTTTCATTTGATACCCATGTTGTTTGAAGTGCATTGAAAATAACTAATCCGCCATCTTGGATATGGCGCCATGATGGATTTAGAATGACGTCACAAAGTTAACCATGCAATGTCATCCAAATGAAACTTATATACAAAATTTCAGCTCAATTGGTTGAAGATATCTGCTTCAAAATTGAGTTGCAAGATTTCACCCGAACTAACATACATAATTATGTACATTGCAGTAAATGCTTGTAATATAAGCATATATTAGCAGAATATCAATGATTTTGTGTTCGTAACTGGTGCAGTGTGGCGTGGCATATTAGAGTCCTTTTTTTCCTTTATTTAACAAAATAAAAGGAGAAGAATAATATTATTACGTCTTTAAGTCCATACTGTTAAAATAAATATATAAAGACGTATAGCAATAACAAATTATATATAATTACGTGTACCTACATACATTTACTAGGTAAATTATATTCAGACAAATGTCTTCATTTGATCAAAATCTTGTGAATCTTCTTGAAATGTGAAGTCGTCTAGCTCCTGACAACATGTATTTAGTAGCATTTGATACGAGTATTATAATAGAAACAAAATATTTCATAGAATTTTCTTTATGCACTTGTTACAGGATCGTCTAACACAAAAAAAAATACAACCAACGGATTTTTTTTTTAAACTTTCTCATATTAGTGAACATGTGACAAATCGTGGATATTAAGAGTATATTAAATGTATATGCACAAAACTTACGACTCACATTTGACACAACTGGTTGGCATATGCTTTAATGGGCACTCACGTGTTGCAAATTCCCCGTGTGCCCATCGGTAAAGAATTAATCCTTTAACATGTGAGTAAATATAATTGTGTTAAAGGAAGCGAGAAATTCTGAAACATGGATGTCCTCTAATTAATATACTCGTAAAACAGAATACTGAGTCTCAAATATTTTTTTCCGTTCAATTTTTAGACGGTGCTTTTTTGTATTTTGAGAGCCAGCGAGCCAGGTCATACAGTGAGAAACATACACCACTAATTATGGTGGCACATCAAGCTACAAACATAATTCGGCCATTAGACGAGTAAATAGTTTATAACATTATTAAGTTACAATGCGAGATATGTGTAGGCTGTGTAGCTATATTATATGTGACAAGTCTATGGAATTAACATATCATAACATAACAAACATAATAAAACACTTCATTGTACACCAAAACAGAAATAATACATATCAGATTAATTTTAACAAAGTATCATAAGGTACAAAGGGTGGCCTTATTGCTGAAAAGCGATCTCTTTCAGGCAACCTAGGGGCAGAAGAGATGGTTAAGAATTAAGTTACTTGTGTGTTTGCTCCTGCATCACGCAAGATCTACTGCACAAAGTGAGGATTAGATGATTTTATGATGCCTGGCGCGAACTTGGGAAGGCCTATGGACTGCAATAGGCTGATGTGTGTGTGTGTGTGTGTGTGTGTGTGTGTGTGTGTGTGTGTGTGTGTGTGTGTGATTTTAGCAGCTGTAATTCTGTAAGAGCTACATACTTAAAATCTGATTCAAGATTCATGTTGAGATATATTCTATAAATGAAATTGTTACTTTATAAAGAATTATTATAATCTGCACGTAATACGTGCGAAAGGCTGGTGTGTGTGTGTGTGTGTGTGTGTGTGTGTGTGTGTGTGTGTGTGTGTGTGTGTGTGTGAGTGTGTGTGTGTGTGTGTGTGTGTGTGTGTGTGTGTGTGTGTGTGTGTGTGTGTGTGTGTGTGTGTGTGATTGTAGCAGCTGTAATTCTGTAAGAGCTACATACTTAAAATCTGATTCAAGATTTATGTTGAGATAGGTATATTCTAGAAATGAGATTGTTACTTTATAAAGAAAACTAGTGGAATCTTTACGTAGGAAATTTCACACGAACGTAATCGCGGCGGATATTACCTAATTAAAAACAGTTTTTTATATCTTTTTCCTTTTTATATAAAACTAAACTGAAGTTTACGTTGTAAATAAAAAAAAAGCATTATTTAAAACGTAAGCATAAAAACATAAAAATAAATAAATATCGTAAATATTTCATTTTATAGTATACTCTTGTGGTTGATTCACTACTGCTAGCTTGAGCGTTAAACACGCTTGATGTTCGCTGTAAATAAATAAACATGTTTCATATTTTAGGAAAAATCTTACTTTGTTAGGTATTTATTTTAATTTTTTACTCAGACATTTTTAAGTACCGTCATAATTAATTAAAACTTTAGTAACATATTTTATTAAAGTAATGGATGACAAGGCTATAAGAGTATCAGTTTACAAAGGTGCCTGAAATAGCCTTAGTGCTTTTGCTACGTTGTATGTTGTTTAGCAATATTAAATATGACATCATATTTAATATTACTAAAATTTGATACTTTATATTAATTATACTAAACATTCTCTTCTCCTATATGGAAAAAAGTTACAGGCTAAATCAAAAAAAAAGAAAAAAAGCTTCTAGTATAATTATGTTAAATAGACACTGAAATATATTTTCATTTGCACAAATACTTTTTTCTGATGATTGGGGTGGTCTTTCTCTCCTCCCCATCGCATCGGATCGGAGGAAAATTGAGGCCAGGTACTTTTAAGTTACGCATGATATCTCGTTATTTTCTAAAATATATGACGTAAGCTTAAATGCCAACATGGAAAAGAGTTTGTAAGTAATGAACACCCAGTCAGTCAGTTCAGGCTATTGCAGTCCACTGTTGGATATAGGCCTCCCCATGTTCACACCAGACATCCCGGTTTTTCGAAATTAAAAAAAATGTCACTATAATTCCATGCTGAAAGGGTAACTATATAAAACTAAAAAGTCTTCTCCCTCCACGATTATCAGTAGAATGAAATTACCATAGGTACATGAATTACAAACAGTCGCTCGCTTCAGCCTGTAATATCCCACTTTTGGGCATAGGCCTCTTTCCCCATGTAGGAGTAGGATCAGAGCCTAACCAACCACGCTCATTCAATGCGGGTTGGCGGATATGTTATCTACTATGAGTAACGATCGCTATCAGGTGTACATGATAACAACCGGGACTGACGGCTTAACGTGCTCTCCGAGGCACGGTGGTGAGACCAACAAGGAGTGCACAAACACCCATACGGATGTTTGTCGTGCAAACATCTGTATGGCCAATATAAATATTTGTCATGTGCGGGGATCGAACCCGCAACCGCGAACACAACAGGCACAAACCAGTGCTGTGACCGTTGCGCCAACGCGGCGTCACACAACAGACACAAACAGTATATAATCAAAAACCTCCAGGTTATGACAAATACCGGTTGCATTTGGAACGCTTGAAAAGTTTTAAACCTAATAATTATATTAATTAATACTCGTATATCTACTATATAATGCATATAACAATTTATCTCAGAAACGTTTTTGAAGGACATTAAATTTTAGGACTTATGTATTTTGCGAATCTCGTTGACCGCGAGACGCGCGACTAGTATAGTGTACGAGTACGTTGACTTAGCGCCGGTTAGCTGATGGCGCGCATGAACTTGTGGTATTCCATGACATTGCCGAATTTTTCAAAACACGATTATTTTAATGCATTATCTTCAAATTTCTGTTTCATTATTTTTCCCAAACCGGATTATACCAAAAAAAGTTATGAAAAGAGACAAGAAAAAAAAATTCTTTTCGCGTTTTTTTTTTCACTTGTATCATGTCAGTTCATGCCAACACTATCATACCTCTTCATTTTTTCAAGCGTTCCAAATACACCCGGTATACGGTTTGTCGATAAAATACGGTGGTCATGATCAGTGGTCGAAAAAGCGATCGGTATGTCAGCAGCCGATTTTTATAACTGCGACACTGCGACAAACTGACAAATTTTTTAAATGATATATAATTTTATATACATTAAGTAATTTAGTTATAAACAAAATCTATTTTCAAAACAACGTGTTTTCAACTAAGTTCATATCGTTTAATACGATCTAAATTATGGTAACTGAAATTTGATAAATTATTCCGTCGTTACATTCCAAATTTCATTAATTTGTTAATAGTTGTAGTTTAATCACAAAGTGCAAGCAAATTTTATTAATTTTCACATAATTTTTTGGTAGCTCTTTCATGCATTATCATCGTTTTTGGTATTTATTTTTAATTAAAAAGGTCATCAGTGTTACATCTGTATATTTTCTATGAAAATAATGTATAAAATAATATGTTTTCAATTATAATTATGTAGTATTTTTTTCTATTTTTGGTAAAGATGAAGTGAAGTCAAGAATATAAATACAATACAGTAAATTCGACAACATCTTTTTATTGAATAGTGAAACAAGATGAGATTAGTAAGACCAAATAAATATAAAATATTTAAAAAGGGTTCTTTAATTGCAAAGTTTTTAACTCATTTTTATTCAAAATCAACGTAGTTTCATTAAGACTGTGAGATAATTATCAAAGTTTAAAAAGCGCCAGTTTTTTGAATGAGATTTTTTTTCAAGATAAATCAAGCCAGTGTCGTTTTTTAGATTTCGTTACTTAAGTAAAAGTAATGGTCTTACCGCTAACTACTTAGTTTTGATTCCAAGAAAAAGATAGTGTTTCTATAGAGATAAATTATACGAAAGTTGCTATTTATATTTTGAGCATTGACGAAAATTAATGTTTTAGATGCTACTCGACGTTGTCATTCGAAAGTAAGACATTTTTAAACAACTTCCAAAAAAGGGGGAGGTTCTCAATTCGACTGTATTTTTTTTTTTGTATGTTATCATAGAACTTTTGACTGGGTTGACCGGACCGATTCTGATGATTATTTTTTAATCGAATGATAGTGCGCGTCATGCGATTCCGTTTTAATTTAATTGATTTCACACAATTACTTTTCGAGTTATAATATATAAATACGCATTGTATTTACTTAACCTTTTTTTTCTTCGGTCTACGTTGTGTTTATTATACCGCATAACTTTTCACTGGGTTTACCGATTTTGATGACTTTTGTTTTAATCGAAAAGTCGGTCTTTGTCGTGTGGTCCCAAATAAATTTGATCGAGAATTTAATTTTTACACCACACTAAAACTAGAAGTTATTCAAATCCGATTTGCCAGAAAACTTTCAGTACAACTCCGAGTATGATAGATATTGTGATAAGGACAACTTTAATGTTATTATGTTAGGGACCGTTGTTGATAAGACAGAGAGAGATGTAGAGACATTATCGATTAATTATGAATTTGCAGTAAATTGTAAGCCATTTTTGCGTCACTAGTGTTCTGTGTAACCTATCGCGCTGGTTCAATGAAGTGTGAATGGGATAACTTGAATGACATTTGTAAGGGAAATTCTTAATACTCGGATAAGGATATTTGTAACATTATTTATCGTTCATTCTATTAAGAAGATTTAAAGGAAAAAATTTAGTTTGTATGACAAAATCTGTATTATATTGTATTGTCTAATTTAAAACCGATTGATTCACAATCTATTGATCGTTTTAGAAGAATTTCGTTCAACTCTTAATATTAGGTTTAAATTTGGATTTAAGGTGAGGTAATTGATGTATTCCTGCAAAACACGTTTCTATGAATTCAGTTTTGAAATAGTAAACAGTGAAATTTTTATCTAATAAATTTAATTGATATTGTTGAGGGTATATTCTAGTTCAGGCTTTTGTCGGAAACATGATTTGATAAATTTGGCTCGATAGAATAAATTCACAAAGTTACCTCTTTTCGGGTCATTTTATTTACCATGATTGGGTTTTATTCTTAAAATAACTGATTTGATATTATAAATAAATTACCAAAATAAAGTTCATATATAACTGGAATAATTTGATCAAGTGTTTTTTTTTTTAATTCCATAATTTTTTTTTAATCGATTATTCAAGTGATTTTCGACCGCTTTTTTGCTCTAGCGGCACTGTGCAGTGTCCTGTCGGACGTCATAGACGCTGGACGTGTGAAAAATTTTTCGATTTTTCCCGCGCAACATTTCGTATTCCGTATTTTTTAAATATTAGTATGCATTCAATATTCGTACCTACTGAAATTTGAATTCGCTATTTATAAATTTAAATTAATATATTTTGTTGCTGTTTTTGTAAAAAATACCTATTTATCTACATAAAATAAAATTGGAGTGTCTGTTTGTAATATTACGGTTTTTAACTAAATTCATATTATGTAGGTATGTATAATATACATACATTGTATATATACCAAAATAACATTTTTGAAGTGAAACTTCTTTAGGCGCATGAGGGGTAAAATTTGGTAGGTGGCGCTGCTATCGGTATGTAACTCCGAAACTACTGAACCAATTTGTATCAAAATTTGTAAGCATCTGTAATTTGGTCCAACTTGGGAGATAGGGTACTTTTTTCTCAATTAGACCCGGTAGGTGGCGCTGCTATAGGTATGTAACTCCGAAACTACTGAACCAATTTGTATCAAATTTTGTAAGCTTCTGTAATTTGGTCTAACTTGAGAGATGGGGTAGTTTCTATCTCAATTGGACCCGGTAGGTGGCGCTGCTATCGCTATGTAACTCCGAAAGTACTGAACCAATTTTTATCACATTTCGTAAGCATCTGTAATTTGGTCCAACTCGAGAGATAGGGAATTTTTTATCTCAATTTGACCCGATAGGTGGCGCTGCTATCGGTATGTAAGCAATCAAATTTGGTAGCTGTTTTCCGGGCAGGACAACGTCTGCCGGGTCCGCTAGTTTAATATTATTATTTTGTTGCTGTTTAAGTTTTTGTAAACACTATTTATCTATATAAAAATTAATAAAAATGGAGTGTCTGTTTGTAATATTACGTCTTTTAACTAAATTCATATGTATGTATATATACACGGTACATATTACACCAAATTAACATTTTTGAAGTGAAACTTCTTTAGGCGCATGAGGGGTAAAATTTGGTAGGTGGCGCTGCTATCGGTATGTAACTCCGAAACTACTGAACCAATTTGTATCAAAATTTGTAAGCATCTGTAATTTGGTCCAACTTGGGAGATAGGGTACTTTTTTCTCAATTAGACCCGGTAGGTGGCGCTGCTATAGGTATGTAACTCCGAAACTACTGAACCAATTTGTATCAAATTTTGTAAGCTTCTGTAATTTGGTCTAACTTGCGAGATAGGGTAGTTTTTATCTCAATTGGACCCGGTAGGTGGCGCTGCTATCGCTATGTAACTCCGAAAGTACTGAACCAATTTTTATCACATTTCGTAAGCATCTGTAATTTGGTCCAACTCGAGAGATAGGGAATTTTTTATCTCAATTTGACCCGATAGGTGGCGCTGCTATCGGTATGTAAGCAATCAAATTTGGTAGCTGTTTTCCGGGCAGGACAACGTCTGCCGGGTCCGCTAGTTTAATATAATTATTTTGTTGCTGTTTAAGTTTTTGTAAACACTATTTATCTATATAAAAATTAATAAAAATGGAGTGTCTGTTTGTAATATTACGTCTTTTAACTAAATTCATATGTATGTATAAATACACGGTACATATTACACCAAATTAACATTTTTGAAGTGAAACTTCTTTAGGCGCATGAGGGGTAAAATCTGAGCGACCGGTAACGCGTCAGTGTCACGACGAGTACTTGGATGGGTGACCTCTTTTTTTTTCAATTAGATTTTTGAAGTGAAACTTCTTTAGAATCGTTGTGATTTCAAACCAGATGCAACGGAAAAACGACAGGGAAGGGCGCGCGGCGCAGCGACTTGCATGAAAAAGGATGACACATTGTAGCGTTACGCTCATTGTAGCGTTACGCTATTTATATCATTACGCTCATTGTAGCGTTACGATATTTGTAGTTACGCTATTTGTAGCGTTACGCTCATTGTAGCGTCAGTACTTGGATGGGTGACCGCTTTCTTTTTCAACTAGTTTTTTTTAAAGTGAAACTTCTTTAGGCGCACTTAACTTGGAGAGTAAGCAGGCGTGACGAGAGCGTTACGAAAAGTGTGATTGGTCGAGGCGAACGGAAGTTGAGAGGGAGATATTTTGGTTAAGATAAAATTTGATCGACCGGAAACGCGGCAGCGTCACGACGGTCAGTTCTTGGATGGGTCACCGCTTTTTTTTCAAATAGTTTTTTTGAAGTTTAACTTCTATAGGCGCGCTTAACTTGGGGAGTAAGCAGGTGCGTTACGAGAGTGTTAAGAAAAGTGTGATCGGTTGAGCCGAACGGAAGTTGAGAGTGAGATATGTTAGTAAAGATAAAATTTAACTGACCAGAAACGCGGCAGCGTCACGACGGTCAGTACTTGGATGGGTGACCGCTTTTTTTTCAACTAGTTTTTTTGAAGTGAAACTTCTTAAGGCGCATTTCATCACATGAGGTACATTTGAGCGACCGGTAAAGCGGCAGCATCAGGTACTTGGATGGGTGACCACTTGGGAACACCACGTGACGTTGCCATTTTTTTTCTTTGTTATAATATATTATATTTAATTAATATTAAAATAAGAATTATTAAATATAAAAACCTACTGTGGAATTTTTAAGGAACATACAAAAATAAATTAGCCGAATCGGTCGAGCCATTCTCGAGTTATGCGCTTAGCAACATTCTTTTTTATTATATAGATTATAATAATAATACATAACAACAAAATAGAGTTTTCAAAATAGAGGTAACCCATTTTTAATATAATATTATCTAATATATATACTAAATTTATTACAAAGTATGTTTCATTATATTATCAGCTCGGTGAAGATCGATTTAGATTCGGATCTTAGACCACTAGTACTAAGCAGCGCTTCATGACAAACTTTACATTCGTATGTTACACAGCTCAAAATGAATAATTTAAATTATATTTTTATTTCGAGTTAATACAATTAGGTACAAAATTCAAAAGTATAAGTGTGTCTGTTACATTTTTACGCCTATGGCGATGTAGCAAATTAGCAATTTTAAAATTCATCAACATCGGAGAGCTAATACTGCCTACTGTACCTATACAGATAAATTTTATTTAATAATTATTATTTTAAATTTAATATGTAATTTGTTTCATTTAATAGCTCTTATTCCATTTATGTCCAACAGTATTTATACTAAATAACCCTGAAATCCTTTACTTATTTTATTTATTTACGAAAGTATTATTATTTTATCACTACTATAAAAAATGATCATTATAAATGCATTTCTATTTTAAAGCCAAATAAAATTTCATGACGGTCAGTACTGAGATGGGTGACCGCTTTTTTTTTCAACTAGTTTTTTTGAAGTGAAACTTTTTTAGGCGCATGAGGGGTAAAATTTGAGCGACCGGTAACGCGGGACCGTCACGACGGTCAGTACTTGGATGCGTGACGCTTTTTTTTTCAACTAGTTTTTTTGAAGTGAAACTTCTTTAGGCGCGCTTAAATTGGGTAGTAAGCAGGTTAATGCGTGACGAGAGCGTTACGAAAAGTGTGATCGGTCGAGGAGAACGGTAGTTGAGGGAGATATAAGTTACTTAAGATAAAATTTGAGCGACCGGTAACGCGGCAGCGTCACGACGGTCAGTACTTGGATGGGTGACCGCTTTTTTTTCCAACTAGTTTTTTTAAATATTGTAATTGTATTGTGGAATTTATTGAGATACGTTTTATTGAATAATAATTATTTTAAACTACCTATGCCCGCGACTTCGTCCGCGTGGAATTTAACAAAATAATTACTGTTCAGTTCGCAGTTATAAAATAATAATAAAAAATCTAAAATAAAAGTAGCCTACGTTACTCCTTATTACATCAGCAACTATCTGCCAATGAAAGTCCTGTCAAAAACGATCCAGCCGTTTCAGAGATTAGCCGGAACAGACAGACAGACAAATTATAAAAAATGTTATTTTGGTATTTGCACCATGTATATTATATAATATGTAATTTAGTTAAAAGCGGGTATTACAATATTACAAACAGACACTTCAATTTTATTTATTTGTATAGATTTAATATGTAATTTGTTTTATTTTATATAGCTTATTCTATTTATGTCCAACAGTCTTTATAATAAATAACCCTGAAATCATTTACTTATTTCATTTATTTACGAAAGTATTACATATTTATCACTACTTTAAAAAATTATCATAATAAATGCATTTCTATTTTAAAGTCAAATCAAATTAGTTCGCTTTACAGCCACTGACGCTTTCAGGTCACGGACTGAGTTCAACAGCAACGAGTTCGCGCGACGTGTGTCCAAGGGGGACGGGGTAGACGTTAAATGCCTACTTTTGTCATGCGACGGAGCCTTAATCAGTCTTTTATTTGAAAGATGTAAAATTACCTTTTGTAGTTTTGCATTCTGTTGTTTATAAGTAGCTCACTAATTTGTTGAATTTAGTCAAATTTATATCTACAATTTAATTATATTTCAGTTATATGAATCAACTAGTATTTTTAAAATGACATCCGTTGTAAGTTGCATCTCAAACGCTATTAGTTGCAGCCTGCGGTAATCATCCAAACACTCAAAGGAATACTACAACTTTTTCTAGCGCAGAGTTAGAGGATTGTTTGCTGTGTTGTTGTTGCTTTTCTGTTATTTAAGTTTCTTTTGTTTATATAATATACAACACAAACGAGTTGTTAGAACGAGTAACTTGAAATGTTGTTAAATTTTGGTTTGGTACAAAAAATGTTACAATGCTCAAAATGTTCTCTTTGTTTGATCGCGCTTGTATAAGGATTGAGGATGGTGATAGGATTATAGTTATTTACTATGCAACATGCAACTATTCATGAAGTCATAACAGTAACTATAAATGATAACAACCATCCTTTGACATAGTGGTCAAATAAATACCTGATCAAGAATCCGAGGTCACAAATATTTTGAATATACCATACATATGTATATTTCTTATTAACACAACACCCATCAGGTGGTGTGAGGCTTCGATTTTCACTCCAGATGAATATTAGCATTTGTTGATTTTTTTTGTTTCTGGCCTGGATGTCTGTCCTTTCGGGAGGCCTGCCTCGGGAAACACAATAAGGTGTCGATACCGTTTGTTACCATATAGACTTGATATAAATCGCTATCCATAGTAGAGAATATATTCTGGTAACCGTGGAGTAGCGTATTGGATTAAGCTCCAACCCTTCTTCTAAATGAAGTAAGAGGCCATAACCAGCAACCGGATATTACGGACTAAATCAATGAAATAATACAGATATTTCTTGTGTTTTGGCATTTGTGCTTGCATTGTGTTTCCAGACTCCTGGTACAATATTATTATTCTATTTACCTTTAAGTGTTAAGCGTTTATTTATCATTACAAACTTATTATTTCTTTTCATTAATTTACAAAAGTAATAATCTATACATCTATACATATAAATAAAATTGGAGTGTCTGTTTTTAATATTAAAATAACCACTTTTTACTAAATGCATATGGATCTATACACGAAACATGTACCAAAATAACATTTTTTAAAATTTTTGTCTGTCTGTCTGTCTGTCTGTCTGTCTGTTTGTTCCGGCTAATTTCTGAAACGGCTGGACCTATTTAGACGGGACTTTCACTGTCAGATAGCTGATGTAATTGCGCGTAACTTAGGCTACTTTGATATTAGAAATTTATTTATTTTAATTCATAATTATTACGAAACGTCTCGAAAAAATTTACGTTCCGTCACAACTTCAGGTTACGTCCGTACACTCCGTTCAATCGTTTATTATCTTTTTGACAGTTCCAGACATTTCGAAATTAGTGATTGCTTCACAGCTTATTCATTCGATTTGAAATAATAATCGATTTTATTTAAGAAGAAAATAAATTAGTCGTTAGGTATGTGATTTTCCAAGTATATTAATTTGCTCATAGCTCTTGATTTAAACTTGATTTAGGCTTTATTAACCATGCATTTGAAAGTTTAATTTCACTAACGCATGCATAGTTATATTTTAGGGCAATGAATGAACAGTCATTGATTTTTACTCTTGGTTTGAAATTAAACTCCAAGATTTCGACTTAATTCCTTGCAAATAATCGATCTTGGAGTCATAGATGCTATATATTTTGATTTCCTTTTTTTATTAAATTTATAGAAACAATAATTATATGACGTAAAATTATTTTTATCATATGATCGATCTATCGTATTTCAAGAACTGTTTCACAGTCTGTGGTTGTTTGTTATGCACAGGGCACTTCAATCAATCAACAAATCGTCAATAAAGTATGACATTACTGGACAATTATTTAGTACGTTATTCCGAAAAAAAAAACTGTAATATATAGGCGTGAGCAGTCACAAAGATAATAAACGATTGGACGGAGTATGTCTTTTTTTTACACTAAAGTATTGTAACTAATTATTTACTTAATTTCACCAGCTTCATTCGATTTAAATAGTAATTAAATATTGTGTAGTGATCTCTACTGAAAAGAAAGATCAATCAATCAATTGATTGAATGATTGATTGACTGATCTGTACAGGTTGTATGGCGCTCAAAGGCGTAAATAAAATTTTGAATTGGTGGTACGTGACTTAACGTCCTTAACGTACGTAACGCATACGCAGCGGAGGGATGTTAGATGAAAGACGACTGGGCAAAAGTGGTAGAAAAATCTCGAAAATAATAAAGGAAGATTATGACAGAGACGTCAATATTGATACTATAATTGAAAATGAAATAATTATATTTACGGGTGACGATAGCTCAACTGACGATTTTGGCTCATCATCCTATGAAAATGATTGAATGACGATTCAATCACTTTTGCTTTTTCTTCATTTTTATCGCGGTTTATTAGATTTTTTTGCATGCCTGACGTTTCGGATACTTTACAGCAACCATGGTCACGGGAGGACCATGTCCTCATGTCCAGAGCCTCATAAACCATGACAAAATTCGTTCATTTTAATTATTGAAATTCGCGTAAACATTAGAAAACAATATAAAAAATAATAAAAATAAAATAAGTGCTGTGTGGCTACGGCACTAAAGAATGTAGCCACCCCCTCTCTTCCCGTGGGTGTCGTAAGAGGCGACTAAGGGATAACACAGTTCCACTACCACCTTGGAACTTAAAAAGCCGACGGATGGCGGGATAACCATCCATGCTGGCTTTGAAATACACAGGCCAAAGACGGGCAGCAGCGTCTTCGGTGCGACAAAGCCAGCCCTGCGGTCACCAACCCGCCTGCCCAGCGTGGTGACTATGGGCAAAACACATGAGTTCGCGTCATAATGTCGGGCGCGAACTTGTGGAGGCCTATGTCCAACAGTGGACTGTGATAGGCTGTAGTGGTAGTGGATAAAAAATAAAATAAAGACAAATTGATTATTTCAAATTACCTACAATGTTTAAGTTTAAGTTAAATTTTCTAATCAAAATTTTAATCCAATGCACTTTACATTACATAGTCAAATCCATCAAATACTCATACAAACTTGAATCGATTTATCGTAAGTATCGAGTACCAAGTCGCATACGACTAACCGTAACCATAGTTATAATTATAATAAGTAACCATAGTTACTTCACTACATCGCTTACATCGCGATGACAAATGTCAAAAAATGCTTATTAAATTGTGATGACTATAGTTATGCCTAAATAAAGCAGGAGGCCAAAATCCCAAGATTGCGACGTGAAAATGAATCTCAACAGGATACCTACGACGTTCCGACGATACGTTCTAGCCCGGAAGCCCGTGACAACGAAATGAAACTTCGTAACATGAATAAGAGTTTTTTTATGAATCTTCTTCTTTGTCAGTTGCCACTCCGTGGGTGGGGTAGGCAGTGGCAGCCTCCCACACATCGAGAATTTTTTTTTTTGTCATTTCCTCCCACCTTAAAATTTGTCGGATTATAGTTTACCTAATATCTTGAAGGAAAAATATTGTCAGCTGACCATAACATGGATGATTATATGTCAACTGGCTGCTTGAACATGAAAAATATTGATAACTTGAAAGATGTAAAAAAAAACGGTACCAGCTGACAAACCTTCCACCGAGATACAGCCAGCTGACGTTAATTTTCATTCATAGTAGCATATAAACTATCACCAGGTAAATTTGTAGTTGAGAGGAAATCACTGAAAAAAAAATGTTTTTCATGTTCAAGCAGCCAGCTGACGTATAAACCACCATGTTACGGTCGGCTAACATTATTTTTCTTTCAGATATTAGGTAAACTATAATCCGACAAATAAGGTGGGAGAAAATGACTAAAAAATGTTTTACTCTATGTTTGGAAGGCTGCCACTGCCCACCCCACCCACGGACTCGCAGCTGACAAAAACGAATATTCATAAAAACAAAATCCCTTATTTATGTTACGAAGTTTCAATTGGGAGGAAATGATTGACCGATTTTTTACCTGGCTCCCGGACCATTCCTTCAGAATGGATAGTGGTATCGGATCGCAATGCTCTTTATACTGACTGCGATACGAGCGACGATCCGTTCTGCGATACACAAAACTAATTGTATTCGAAACGGTCGCGCACGCCCAACTTCAACATATAAAAAGGGTCGAGGAAATTAATATGAGTACAGATGACGGAAGTTTTGATGAAGAAAGAAAAGAAGAAAAAGTAATTTTACTAGCTTTATTGTTGAATAGAAAAAGCAAAATTTGGGTCCATAAAATTAATAAAAAAAGTGTGTAGGTACTTATGTACGCACGTAAGAAGTTATACTTCAAGCTAGAAGAGTATTAAAATACTTCCAAAATAATTCCACAACGCCATCTCTCAGAAATGCTAAAGACTACTTTAGCATGCTTGAACTTCGTTCCGTTTTTAAACGTTTTTATGTCACGCTTCAGTCTTCACACGCGTATAGTAAAAATTTACTCTCATAGTTCCACAACGCCATCTGTCAGAAATGCTAAAGACTAGGTACTTTAGTGGCGGCATCTATTCATGCATGCGTGAACTACGTAGTTTCGTTCGCGCATAGTAAAAATTTACTCTCATCATTTTTCTCTAAGAACACCCCAAAAGAAGTACTTATAACTTCAAAAAAGAAATGTATTTGGCGAACGCACGGCGTCAATCAATGTTTTTGTAAAATTATCCGCCATTTTTTAACGTAACGCACCGCCGATCATGCGTTCTCTGCCTCCGGAGACAGATCGCAACTGATCGGCGTGCGATCACTAGAACGCGTGCGACAGATCGCAGGCAGTGAGAAGGCGTACTTGGGCGGCCATAGGTTACAGAGAACGCATGCGTTCAGATCATAGAGCAAAAATAAAGGTTCAGATCGTATCGTCGGAATGGATCGGGCGCTGTCAGTAGAGGCCTTTATACCACCATGTTCAGGTAAACAACGTCAGTAAAATGGATAACCATCCTCACCTGTAACAGTATCTGTGGTAAAGGTTTTAGGAAATCTTTTACATAATAACTGAAATAAAAATGCTAAAACGAATAAAAAAACTAAATAAACTAAATAACTTTTTTGTTAAATTCCACGCGGACGAAGTCGCGGGCACAGCTAGTATTATTATAAAACTAGGTAGAAATAATAAGTTCTTAATTTAATTAAAATGAATTGAAATATATTTGAATTATATTTCTAATATGTATGAGTTCTTACAAATTTGTAAGATATAAATTGAAAGACACAATTGAATGAAAACAGCTATTGAAAAAATAGTGAAATTAGAAAAAAAAATTATTTCATGATTTGAAAACATACAAACATTATATACTTATTGATAATTTTAAATAAACGTTTATATTATGTTGGACATAGGTACTTTTTAATATTACATAAAAACTCATCTACGCCACGTTAAAAAAAAACAACGACCAAAGTTATTACTGAATAAACAAACCAAATGCTAATGTCATCGACTTTGTGCCTTCTACTTGTGAATACTCAATATTCTAATGCGTCGTAATAAAGCTCTCCATTACCATTGAAAACGTTCCTTCAACGTCCTACGTATCTATATTATAAAAACACTGACTCAAGTATACTAAGCATAACTTGCTTTATTTCAAAGGTCCAGTGACTGTGTTTCAATGTACCTACGTTGACATGGAGATTCACGTTTCGTACTGTTCTGTAATTCACTAAAATCAATACTATATGTCTGCGATAGTGATACCAATTAGATCAATCTCAACTAGAAGTTGTATTTATACGAGTTATGAACGTACACGTCATGAAAATATTTTGTATGAAATACAGTCATATAGATTAATAAATAATTTGGAAAATCCAAAAGTGCACGCCTCACACGCTCATTGTGTTACGAATTGAAATTAATAATAATTGCCTAAAAGAGAAATCAATTGAATAAAATATTATTATTTTTGTGTCGATTTTGCAAGATAAAATCGTTCTTATATGTTAAGGTAGCCACTAAATTATCGCTGAGCCTGCTTAGCTAACCTATCTTTTTCTCATTCGCTTTGTCTAAAATCATCGTTTTGACGAACTTGAGACATTCGACATTTTTTTTTGAGCAAGGTTTACATCATCCTTATTAGGAATTTGAGCAGAATAGATTCCACTATGTTTATTTCCAAGACAGCAGCTTTCAGGTTTATTCAGCTCAATCATAACATCATCTTTATAATTTTTCGAAAGACTCATAATTTTTACGACGTTCTCTTTTATAATCACGTTGTAATTGATCACGTTTTCTTGCAGAGTTTTTATTTTCTTTTGGCATTTTATATTATCGAAAATCTGTCGACACGTCACGAAACATAGATACAATTTTAACTTCACTGCCAAAAATATCAATAATGTCGCTAGATGCAGCAGAAGTTATTTAAAAAATAAATAGTTCATGAAAAAGGAGAGAGGAAAAAAAATAGACGGTGATAATTTTTATGAAAGAAACCCAGAAAATCTTTCGAATTTCGTTAATATCTTTAAAACAGTTAAGAGTTCAGTCATAATAAGAAAAAGAGCTCATCCTTAGAGTGACTGGAGTATTATTCAATTCAAAAGGAATAATTACAATTAATTGGCGTCTCTACATATATAGACTTTTTATATAAATAATAATAAAAACCTCTTTTTACCATTTTAATAAAAATATTTTTTGATAGTTGTCAAAGAATTTGATTTTAAGCTCTTCTTGTTAATATTTTACATTTTGCTACTTGATTCATTTTTATATAATAACAAAATAACAATTTATTAATAAAAAGTCTGCGGAGTTAGCGAATATTTTATCATCCGCTCATCCATTCGCTAAACCGAGCTCATTTGCTAAACTGGTGGTCATTCGCTAAGCTGGTAACCTCGAGCTTGAACGGCAACGCAGGCTTCGCAAGCATCACCGCAGACAGTTCCAACTCACCGAGAGCTATGCAGCATCTGGTTCCACTGGCCCGCCAACCGGCTATTGACCTTCGGCCTCGGAGGAGAGTAATGTGGCGTGTTTTTAATAGTCGTCAAAGAATTTGATTTTAAATTCTTCTTGATAATTTGTTTTTCAATTTAGTAAGTAAAATTATGTACGTACCCGTAGCACGTTATCTTATAATTATATTTTGTATTTTGCTACTTGAATATATTGTTTTTCTATTATCTTATAATTATATTTTGTATTTTGCTACTTTTTTATTTTGCTACTTGAATATTTTTTTCTATCATTATTATTCTTTAATAAAGAGTCAGCGAAGATAGATAACATCTTTTTATTTATCCGCTCGTTCAATAGCTTATACATTTCGCTAAAATTGTTTATATTTTTCTAAAACGAGAAGACAACTAAAAATGCACATACCAACGGACAGCTGTAGATATATTATTTGATTACATTTTTTTGTTATATATATATTATTAAAGGGCTTAATCCACCACGCTGCTCCAATGCGGGTTGGCAGATGCCTTACCATACATAATACGATAATACGATACCTTACCATACACTTTCAATATCATTGAAGTAATACGGTACCTTTAGAATCGATAGGACATATGGAAGATAATTAGATTCCCTCATCAACTATTAAAGAGCTGATGATCTTCGAACGGCTGATCAGGTCATGGTTACCCTACCATATACTTTCAATATCATTAAAGTAACACGGTACCAAATTTCGAATCGATAGGACATAAGGAAGGTAGTCAGATCCCCTCATCAACTAGAAAAACAATCGTTCGTGGGTAGGGCGGAAATAAAGACGCGAATTTTGCTTGCTCTGTATTTATTCACTTATATTGGTAATTTTTGTTTATTTTTCGTCAATAATATGATATATTGAGATTCCCTATACACCAGCTAATATCCTGAATAATAATAAATTACAAGAAGATCTATATCAGTCGTGTGTCCTTACAAGTCTTCCTTTACACAACATGGAGTCAATAAAGCAGTCCATGGCTGAGATGGCACAGTCGTTTAATGCCAGTATGGCCGAGTTTCGAAAGGATCTTCAGATTGCTTCAACTTCACCATCAACCAACGTCTCCCACATAGCTGCTCAATTCACTGCATTTCGCTCATTTGTTTTGTGTGCACTTGAAAGTCTGCAAGCTCAAATCGAGGCTATTTCGGGGCAATACGACCAGATGGAAATGAGAACTAGGAAGAAAATGCTCCTTATCCATGGTGTACCTGAGGAAAAAGGCATTGGTGGTTTAGTAACTGTTTCACAACTCCTATCAAAACACCTAGATATACCTGATATTTCGGATGATACAATAAGTCGTTGTCAAAGATTCGGACGGCAGGATCCACAAAAACCTCGGCCAATCCTAGTAAAATTTCGTGAGATGTCCTTGAAAAATAAAGTTTGGTTTGCTAAGAGCAAACTAAAGGGAACGGGAATTACAATCTCCGAATTTTTGACTAAGAGTCGTCATGATGCCTTTTTAATGGCTCGCCAGCGTTTAGGCATCTCTAAATGCTGGACTAAAGATGGCACTATCATCTGCATTGGTCCAGACGGGACGCAGCATCGCATAACCAATGTTACTGATCTCCAAAGAATTTTACCTGTTCAAACGGCTTCAACAACAGATTCTGGCTCGGTCGCTGTTGTCTCCGAGGTCACCAAACCAACAGGAGTAAGGCCAAAACGCTTAGTCAAAAAGTAACATAGTATTTAGAACCTTATTGCTTCTGTGTTTATGTCTCCTCTTTAAGTCACTTAATACTAACAACTAACTTTCACTTTTACCCGGTATACTTTAATACTGAATGTATTCGATTAGTTGATGCACTTTATTTTGTTATTAATTATTTAGTGATTGCAATTCTAACTTTGTTTATATGTAGGTAATTCGGTATACTGCCATGTTATTTACCCTCCATTTAAACATTGAACTATGTAATATGACAACTCCAACTGACTAGTCATTTTAATTTGAACACAGATTAAATGTATGAATTGTTTAAATGAATAACAGATAATTAATGTAACGAGCTGTCGTCACTGGATGCGTTAAAGAGACACTTTGTAGTTTGTATATAACATAGGTTTTTATTGTAATCGTAGTTTACAGTTCTTTTTATGTCTTTTTTTATTTATTTATTTACTTACAGTTTTTCCTTCGGTTTTGTACGTTTTCTCTTTTATTTTTTATGTTTGTAATTTGTAATGTAACATTACACAAGTCATTTCTTCTGACAGCTGGTGAATGAGGATATTATTTGTTTTTTTTTTTTTTGTTTTTTTATTTATTTTTTTAATTTATTTTTTAATTTCTTATTGCTACTTAGAAATTATCGTATATATTATACTATTGTCTATACTATATTATTGTGTATATTATATATTATTATTATTTTTTTTTTTTTAAATTAATAATTTTTATTAATTTATTTATTTTTAAATACTTATTTATCTATTTATTTATTTTTATATTAGGGTAATATTTATTTACTGCTTTCTAACATTTAGTTACGTCTGTTTATTTATTTAACTATGGCAAATTACGACAGCTTACTTGGTGATAATTTTTTGTCATGTTCTTCTAGTAACTCTGACAGTGATGAAAGTTTTCACAGTACATCTGACTATTCCCTAAACGAAATTCTTAAGTCTCATTTCTCTGATACCCAGAAAAATTTCAACGTACTCCACTTCAATGCCCAAAGTATTCCGGCTCATTATCCTGAGATGCTAGCGTCATTTGACGCCCTTAATGTACAGGCAATTCTTATCTCTGAAACCTGGCTCAAACCTTACCTTCCTTCTACATCCTATTCTTTACCTGGCTTTCATTTGATACGTAACGATCGCAGTGATAGGACTGGGGGTGGTGTAGCGATTTACTTGCGCTCAAACATTCCCTTTTCTTTAGTTAATCTCTCAGCACAGCCTCCACCTGCAAACTCTACTGAACATCTACTCATCGAAGTTATGATATCTAATACTAAAATCCTCCTGGGTGTGTTTTACAGTCCTAACTGTAAAGTAAACTTCTTTTCTACTTTTGAAACCTTACTAGAAACTCTTATTCCTTTATATGATCACAATATCATCATGGGCGACTTCAATACGTGCTTACTTAAGAATGATCACCGCAGTCGTCTTTTGAAATCGATAGCTAATTCTTGTAACCTTAAAATCCTTCCCCTTAACGCTACTCACACTCTTCCTAACTGTTCTTCGTCTCTTTTAGATCTCATTCTAGTATCCTCCCTTGAATTCGTTCATAATCATGGCCAATGTTCTACTGCTGACTTTTCCTATCATGATCTTATCTTTCTATCCTATAAATTAAGACCTCCTAAATTAAAACGTAAAATTGTAATGCAGCGCAATTTTGGTGGAATTGATGCAGAACGGCTTTTGGAAGATGCACAAAAAATAGATTGGTCCATCGTATTAGAAGCTGAGTCAACTGATCTTAAAGTGTCAATGTTCAATTCTCTTCTTACTCATCTCTACGATATACATGCACCAAGTAGACCAGTTAAAATCCGGCACTGTCCAGCTCCATGGTTAACTGGGGATATTAAAAAGTTAATTGCTAAGAAAAATCGAGCTAAGTCGAAACTGAAAAGTGACAATTCTGAGTTGAACTGCGAGAGGTACAAGAGGATTCGTAACCGCTGCAATAAGTTGTGTAGAGATGCACAGAGACGCTACATCCACAAGTCCGTTGACAATGAAGATTCTGCCAAGGTGTGGAAATTTCTTAAAACCGTAGGAGTTGGTAAATCTTCAAATCATCAAAATCTTCCAACCTCTATTAATCTTGATTCGCTAAATAAACATTTTTCATCTAGTAATATGCTGGATACCGTTAACAAAACGATGACAACAAATTTTCTTTCATCTTTACCAACTCCTGAATATCCAGCATTTAGTTTCTGTCCTTTTGTCCAGAGTGATGTTAGGAAGAACATATTGTCCGTTGCATCGAATGCGGTGGGTAGCGATAATGTTAGTCGTAAGATGATCATTCCCATCCTAGACATAATCTGCCCCATCATTACTAATATCCTAAATTCGTCTATCACATCTGGCATATTCCCACAGGACTGGAAATTGGCTAAAATTATTCCTATTCCCAAAAAAACTAAGCCAACAAATTTTTCCGATCTCCGTCCTATTTCGATTTTACCTTTCCTTTCAAAAGTTTTAGAACGCCTTGTTTATCAACAAATTAGTCTGTTTTTAAATAAAAATTGTATCCTTAGTCCTCTCCAGTCTGGTTTCCGCCCCGGTCATAGTACGACTACCGCTCTCGTAAAAATTACCGATGACATTCGCTATGCAATGGACAATAAGCAGCTTACAGTACTGGTTCTTCTCGACTTCAGCAACGCTTTTGGCAGTGTTGATTTTGACCTACTGGTAAGTGTGCTAAGTTCTCTGAACATATCTCCTCTGGCAACTGATTGGTTTCGTAGTTACCTGCAGGGACGTCGGCAGCGCATACAGATTGACGAAAGATTTTCTGACTGGTGCGACGTCAAAGCCGGCGTTCCGCAGGGTGGTGTGCTGTCTCCTCTCCTGTTTTCTATTTTCATAAATTCTATTACTTGCAATTTAAATTCTCTCTATCACTTATATGCGGACGACCTTCAACTTTACCTTTCTTCAAATCTTGAGAATCTTTCTAATACTATAGCGTCCATTAATTCTGACCTGTCTACTGTCTCCGAATGGTGTAAGCAATATGGTCTTACGGTTAACCCATCAAAAAGTCAAGTAATCCTGATCGGCAGTCAGAAAATTACTGCAAAAATTGATTACACAAACTTGCCTCTTATTTGCCTTGATGGCGTTAAATTACCGTTCCTAGATAGAGTAAAGAACCTGGGCATTTATTTCGATCGGGCATTATCCTGGACTCACCAAATTAGCGAAGTGAGTAGGAAAATGTTTGCTGCCGCGGGGTCATTGAGGCGTTTACGTAACTTTCTCCCTATTCCGACCAAAATTGCGCTTGCGAATTCACTCATGCTTTCGATTTTGGACTATGCTGACGTCTGCTATCTTAATCTCACTGAAATTCAGTTAAACAAACTTGAGCGACTTCAAAACACTGCAATTCGGTTCATATTTGGCCTGCGTAAATATGACCACATAACAGAATTTCGTAAAAAGCTCAACTGGTTACCCATTCGTCTCCGCCGGAATTCTCATATATTATCTCTTCTGTACTGTGTACTATTCCATCCGTCAACACCTGGTTACTTAAAGGATAAGTTCGAATTCCTTGGTACACGTAGTGAAGTTTTAAGGTCATCAGAAAACCTCAAACTGCGAATACCCCTTCACACAACAAACTTTTATAAGAACTCTTTTGCTATACAAGCTGTTTTGCTATGGAACGACTTACCTGTGGGCATAAGACGTGCTCAAAATCTATTTCTATTTAAAAAGTATTTAAAAGCATATTACCTTAGTCTATAAATTAAATTATTTTAAATCCACCAAATTCAATTAATTAAATATAATAAAATTTGCCATTAAGCTATATATTATACGAATATTGTATTTATATATTTATGTGTGTACGTATGTGTTTATATATATATATATATATATTTGTATTACTGTTCTATATTCTTTTTTTAGTAATTTATTTCTACTTACCACCTGCCCTTCTGGAAAGCATTATCCCTCTCATCATCAGGTTGTCTGGAAGAGATTGCTTTTTAGCAATAAGACCGCCTGGTTGTACAATTTCTCATCATCATTGCTTGTAATGTATTTTTTTTTCTTTATTTAAGTGTGCAATAAAGTATATTATTATTATTATTATTAAAAAAGTACCACAGACAGGTACACAGATACACAGACACGTTAAACTTATACCACCCCTCGTTTTGCGCCGGGGTTTAAAAAAGAAAAAATATTTATGAAAGAAACCCAGAAAATCTTTCGAATTTCGTTAATATCTTTAAAACGGTTAAGAGTTCAATCATAAAAAGATATACAGTTCATCCTTAGAGTGACCGAAGTATTATTCAAAAGAAATTATTACAATTAATTGTTTATATTTTTCTAAAACGTGAAGACAACAAAAGGGCACAGACCAACGGACAGCTGACATATCACTTTTTAATTACGTTTTTTTTGTTATAAATATTAAACAAAATGAAAAGAAAATACGCTGACTTTATAGATTAACATGTCTAGTTTCTGAAACAACCTTTTTTTTTAAAATTCAGTGCCTAACTTAACGTATAATAACGATTTTATCTTGGAAAATGGACACAGAGCCGTCTTTCGATAGTAAAGCACACCCACACGCTTAAGCGTGTGACGCGTGCAATATATATATTTAACGTGAAAAATAGTATGGCAAGAATATTCAGTAACACGATTAGTATTTCACAATCAGTTTATAAACTCTGCTCTCAATTTTACCGGTATCAACAATGTTTAAAGAAATGAATGGGTATTATATACTTTTGTAAAAGTATAACTCAAAAATAAATATTTTTGAAATTTTTAAAAATTAGTTAAGTATGACAAGCGATTGCAAAATATAAAGTTTCAAGTAACACAACAATAAAACATTTTATAATACGTAAACAGAAAATAAAAGATTTTCGGTTTATTCAAGTATTGGTGTAAACAGATTACTTAGTCCTGTAATTGTTACTTAGTCTCTTTGTAAATGAATTTGTGTCCGATTCATTTACAAAAAATGTAATATAAAACTTATAAAATAAAAATAAACATAATGTAAGCTACATAGTCCCAAAAATACTCCAAAAAGCAAAATTAATGTTGATAAGTATACTAATTAACTGACTACGTTAAGCAAAAACACTAGATACTTATCGTTGCCTAAGGGGTACAGATTTTGAATTCTTTTCGTAATTTTTAAGACACGATGGAATATGTCTCTATTCTATTTATTACTAGCTGTGCCCGCAACTTCGTCCGCGTGGAATTAAAAAACAATTATTTTTTAATTCGCAGTTACAAAATAAATAAATTTCTAAAATAAAAGAAGCCTAAATTACTCCTTATTAAAAATCCCGTCAAAATCGGTCCAGCCGTTTCAGATATTAGCCGGAACAAACAGACAGACAGACAGACAAAAATTGTAAAAATGTTATTTTGGTATATGAACCGTGTATACATCCATATGCATTTAGTAAAAAGCGGTTATTTTAATATTACAAACAGACACTCCAATTTTATTTATTTGTATAGAGTATGTATAGATTGGCGGTTTTGCCCATAGTCACCACGCTGGGCCGGCGGGTTGGTGACCGCAGATTGGACCGACCGACGATCTACGTAAGATTGCCGGCGTAGGATGGATGAGGATTGCGGAAAACCGGGATGTATGGTGCGAACTTGGGGAGGCCTATGTCCAGCAGTGGACTGCGATAGGCTGATGTGATGATGTGATGATGTATAGATTGTATAAATTACATCCGTGTGTTAGTACTACAAACTTGGTATGAAATTTAAATATGTACAGCAAAATAATATCCTTGTCACTGTAAGGCCTCATTTACGGAGACGCGGGGCGTCGTGCGTAGCGTGTGGCGTGGCGGAACGCACTAAATTCAAATGTAGGGCATTGGATGAGTGCGTTTACGGAGAAACGATTTTACACGCGTTCATTTTCATACATTTTTTCACACGCGCAACGCTACGCCATACGCTACGCGCAACGCCCCGCGTATCCGTAAACCGTCGTCTCCTAGAATTAATGACGGTGACTACTAAACTAGACGTTGTGTTTTGTTAGGCCGCTTTTACTTATTTTAAACAATTGTTTTAGCAAGTTAAACCACTTAGGTAATTAAGACAAATTTAAATTGTTGTAAAGATTATATAAGAAGTGTAATAAAATAAGTAAATTTGTATAAATAAAAAAATTACTGGCGTAGTGTACACGCCGTAACTTCTGAACGACTACACTAAATTAGATAAATATTTTTAAGTAGATGTATTGCGACCGTTACGCGAGTGCATTTTCATAAAAATAGGTATAATAGGAGTTTGAAATAGTCAGTAACTTTATACATAAAACATTATGCAAAACCATAAAAAATAACCGTTAGTCTCGCTAAAACTCGAGAATGGCTTGACCGATTTAGCTAATTTTGATCTTGAAATGTTTGTGGAAGTTCGGGAAAGGTTTAAACGGTGAGAAACATAAATAATATGTAACGAAAAATACTAAAAACGACGATTTAATTTTCCAATACAAAATGTTTTTAGCGGGGAAATTTAATGTATTTTGTCAAAAACGTTGTCAATTGGTTGTCAAATATTTATAAGTGCGTTCAGAAAGTGTTTTGTGTACCTATATTTTTCATAAATATATGAAGGTGATACGTTCACCGGGCCATCTAATTTAAAATAAAATTGACAATAAAAACTCTAAGCTCATCTATACATATAATAAAATGGTAGAAAAGTCAAAACTGTACATTGAATATTTTTTTAAAAAAATACTTGGGGTGTGATCTACAATCGATACCGAAGCCAAAAATATAGTTTTTAGAATTTTTGTCTGTTTGTCTGTTTGTCTGTTTGTCTGTTTGTCTGTATGTATGTCCGGGATAAACTCAAAAAGTACTGCATGGATTTACTTCAAATTTGGCACGAATATTGTTAAGAAGTCGGGTCAGAACATAGGCTATATATTATCACGCTATCACCTACGGGGAACGAGCAGTGAACCTTTATTTCTTCAAATGTATGTCCGGGATAAACTCAAAAAGTACTGCATGGATTAACTTCAAATTTGGCACGAATATTATTAAGAAGTCGGGTCAGAACATAGGCTACATATTATCACGCTATCACCTACGGGGAACGAGCAGTGAACGCACGCAGACGACGTCGCGGGCAGCAGCTAGTGTTAAAATAAATAAAAACTAAAAAACCTTTTTTAAATAAGTCATCATCATCCAAATTGAACATGTATATAAAATTTTAGCTCAATTGATTGAAGATAATTATCTACTTCAAAATTGAGTTGCTAGATTTCACCCCAACAAACATAGTTACATACATACATACATGCATAGATTGCAAGTTAAATAAAAACTTGTAATAATTTATGTTTATCATAACGTCATAAAATTAAAAAATAACAAGGGGTTGAAATATAGTTTATCATTCAGTCGTTATTGAATAAAATATCTTGTCACGATTACAAAACATAACATAATATATCAGAACAAAGAAATCTTTCTAATAGGCACGTAAGTCTTTACCTTCGGGAGTCAATAAATACGTGACCAAACGTATTCGTGCCCAAATTGGATCTATACATTTTGTTTTGTGACTTCTTGGAACTTGGAAAAACGTTTTATTTGTTTTCACTAACAAAAATTTTTTTTCGACAACTTTGTTACTTATATAAGTAACAAAGTTGTCGAGCTTGTACAATTTGCCAAATATATTTAATTTTATTATTAGTTTTACTTACTTATAATTTAGTTTTTACTCAGTGTACATTTTAATGTTTACCATTTTGTCTTATCTGTATGCATTTAAATAACGCACCCGAAGGAAAGAAATATATGAGATGATTTTTTACACCATGGTGAACATAACCCGTTTTTTTTTCACATGTCTAAGTTTTTAAGAAATAAAATATAACCTATGTCACTAATAATGTAGCTATCTATTTGTAAAAAAAATCATTAAAATCGGTCCAGTACTTTTGGAGCCTATTCAATACAAACAAAAAAAGAAACAAAAAATCTTTCCTCTTTATATTATAGTGTAGATTAGTGTAGATGTAGATATTTGAATGACTAGAATGCGAAATAATACCAAAAACGTCAAAAATTCGTGCTATAAAGTCTATGACCTGTCTTTATAATTATGTGATCGTAAAAGAGCGTCATTGTTAATGAAAGTTAATTTAAGAAATAACGTGAAAAATAATCAAATTAATGTTTATGTGCGTGTGTTAATAATGTAGTTTTTACACAAAGGTAGAGCTTTTTTAATAGGGTTATGCTATAGATTTTTCAAGAGAATTTTTAGCGATTATTTATGCTCCCTACGCCGCCTAAAATTCAAAAGGCCCTAAATCCCTAACTGATAGTTGATTCTTTTTATTGTGATGCCACTTGCTTGTATAAATAATTTGATAATACAATTGTATAACCGTTTGAACAAAGAAAATTTCATTATTTGATTTCACAAATTATTTTACTAATATCGAACCTCCTCATACTCGGAAGAGATGTTTTGCTTAATTTAAATGGAAATACTGATTTCCACTTTGTTTAACGTGACGTAGGTACGTATCTCTTATATCAAAATTTTAGGTGTACAAAGCTTTCTTTACGTATTCATGAACGTAAGACGAAATGATTTCGTAATTGAGTTCATTTGTCGATCAAACAAAATGTGTGGAATATGAAATGATCACGTAGCTTATCGAATATGTATATAATTTACATACATTTTGACTTATCGGCAAGCGAATTTGATAATATCTAAATCATTGTATAAGAATTATTATTATCATAATCTAGATTTGCATTGCAATTTTATACCTATATTATAATGACTGGCAATTAATATCCCCCAGAGCTATTTATGATTTTTGATTCATGTATATGGTTGATAGAACTACGTTTAGTATCCCTTCTCTATAAATGGGTTTCTAAGTCTAACACAAAGCGTATGCTATAAATAAATAATAATAAAAATAATTTACTGTATCATATTAATTTATGTAAAAAATAATACAAGATCCATACAAAAAACTTATGAGACTAAAATTATATTTTAAAAAATTGTAAAAAAGATTTTTATAGATGTAAGTTTCTTTAAATCTTTAGCATCCTCGTAACATTAAGTAAATGTTCGTTTCGAGGAAAAAATGCTTTGTGGATGAACAAGTGAAATATAAAAGTGCGGTCTAGAGCGGGCTTTGTGCCAAGAGTCTCGTTTGGAGCGATTTCACTTCCTAACTGGTTCGTGTAATTTACGAACGTGTAATATATTAATAATCTATAATATTCAGTATGTAAGAGCTTAAAATTATTAAATATTAACACGTGCACACACCCTTTTAAAACACTTACAATTAGCATTTTATGACAGTAAACCTATTTTTACCTATTGTTTGGCTTAGATATAAATGAACACTCATATAAGAAATTTCTATTATTTATTTTTTCACTTTTCTGTCACTTATAAGTAACAACAATTATAAAAAAAATATGTTCTTGTAAATTAAATTGGATAAGTTTAGTTTAGCGATGATCGAGAACAGGATGCGGTCTTGCGGTCACCAACACGCCTGCCCAGCGTGGTGACTATGGGCAAAACACATGAGTTCGCGTCGTAATGTCGGGCGCGAACTTGTGGAGGCCTATGTCCAACAGTGGACTGTGATAGGCTGTAGTGGTAGTGGTGGAGAACAGGATGAAATTGATTAAAACGGATTTGGAGAAAATTTCGAATGATTCTCTGTCGATAGATAGTAGCACTGTATTTTGATATGTCTTGTTTCTTGGTATTGTTTCAATTTTCATACTCATTAGCAGTTTAGTATTTTATATTTATTCTACGACATAGGTTAGTTAAAGTTGTTAAACATGGAATAAACTGTTTAGGTAACAAAAATTATTTTCTTATTACAGTTTACATAGACTATAATATTGTATTAAGCACAAGCTCCAATCTCCTTCAGATGTCTGCTTGAGATGTCGTTCAAACTCGTTTAATTTGTAATATTCGTTTAAAGTTGATTCTTAATGGCGAAGCAAACAATTTAAACAACATCATAAAGGGTATTTCACGTTACGACTCCACATCCATTGTCCGACGGTCGTTACGATGAAATGTTGCTCTCTCTCGGAGCTAACATTGTTCACAAAACGATTTATCTAATCCATTACATTTAATATATATTATATCACTTATTTTAATAGCTTACGATTTGCGTTATATTAGCTGTTTTAATTGAATTGTTATCAAATAATTTTGATGATATAGCTATATACATATAATTGCAATACGTGGTAGCTTGTTATTAGGTTTTATTCCTATTCTGTATTAGTTATAATAAGCTGTAAGCTATAATAATAAAATAAAATAACTAATTTATACATTTTAATTGTAATACGTGTAGTCACTTTTGCAGTTCTTAATTTCCACGTAGTTCTTGTATGAATATGTGTTATTATGATGGACATGATACATGGTATTTAATAAAAAAGATTGTTATTTTACTAAGTTGCTATATTATCTAATAAGTACGTCTTATAATTACTATAATTATGTACGATATTAACGTACAACACTCGTATTGACAAGCTTTTTTCCTTTGACATTTTAATTAAAAGTCAGTAACTAATTCAGTTCAATCTTAACGAAGCATTTCCATGCACAAAGAAATTAATTACAGGCCATTCCATAATGTATTCCACTGATAAAACTACTCTAAAAAGCCTTGTTACTTACTTACTTTGTTAACATTTTGAAATGCTGGCCTTTCACACAGACCTAATGAAGATATTAGTTTTAAGCGAAAATGGCATAAATTGTCAGAAGGAAATTATTAATTAATTATAACCTTATACGAAATAAAAAATTATAACTACATCAAATTTCATGTACTGGTTTAGGTGTACGGTATAAGTTTATTAGTTTATTTAAAAAAATTATAGTAAACTGTAAAGACCGATGATTTTTTATTGATATTTTAACTGTTAAAAATATTGATTTAAGGTAATCATGCCGTTGGATTAGTAAATTTAAAGATAAGTTAGCTTTGGCTTATCTAGTCTTATATTAAAAACTTAAAAAATTTGTTTGTTTGTTTCAATGCGCTAATCTCAGGAACTGCATTTTCGAATTGAAAAATTCTTTTTGTGTTGGGTTGGCCATTTACCGAGGATATTGTTATATTATAGGCTATTTGTTTCCTCAATTTAACGATTGGGAAACCGCGGGCACAGCAAATATGTAATTAATAAATTTTACCAAAGTGTTTCTTCTTTTTTAATATTGTTACGCGTGTTTTTAGGTACTATTGATTTGAAAAATTTGTATATTTTAACAGTTACCTACTTCTTTTTTATAAACAAATTTGAGTAACAAAAATTCACGTAAATTATTTATTGACCTTAGTATGTTTCATAAGCTTCTATCTGGATTTATAAACATTTAAAAGTAAATTAACTTTTATTTTACTCGTATATGGCGATATAATGTCGACAGACTTAGATTTTGATTGAAACTGTAAGCGTCTCTACATATTGTTACGCTACAATATTGGTCCGTAACACTAACAAAGGAATGACATATGACGTGACAAATCCATTTGGCGTAATAAATTTACGTTGAATGAAAGTTTTTACAGAAAAATATATTGCTGTACACCTCTCCTCTATTGTGGGCTGGCGCAAATAAATCTATTTCAATATAAACTTTCCATAAATCTCGACGGAAGATGCTTTTTCCGCATCACATGATGATGCGTTTAATCCGCGATTGATTGCAAGTTTTACGTGATTCATCTAAAGTGAAGCACTTTGATGGATATTTTATTTTTCTTAAATTTTTTCATTTTTTTTTGGAGTTTACTCCTTAAGAATCGATTTTCATATAAGGCCCTTGTTATGAAAAAATATGTAGAGTAAAATCTACTGAACGAATGACCTCGTTACGTTTCTCGTAACGCCATCTATCGCGTAAATTCTAAAGCAGTAACTACGTTTTCTAATAACGCCATTTCGTAGTAGCGTATCATCGATAGATGGCGCTATTTAATTCCTTTATTTACAATTTGATATGGTATTAATTTTTTTCTTGGACTAGTAAGCCTATTTTGTGCCTATTTAGACAGTCGATCTGAAGCAGTAAACTCCAGTCGTGCGTCGGAGCTGACACGCACACTTTTTTTTAAATTAATTAACGTATCTAAGAGTGAGAAAATTATTTAATTTTTATTACAATTCCTGGGGCCTGTGGCTTGTGAATAAAGTTTATTCTCCATAATAGTTACAAATAGACTTGAAACAGCAGGAGGTAGAATAGGTCATTAGGACGAGCTTCTTCTTAATTAAGAAAACACAAGTTTTATATTCACGTTTGCAAATCGAAATAGCACATAAATACAGTGAAATTCGATGATAAAAAAGAATAATATATAACAAACTTTTTTATGGATAGATACTGATCTACCAAATAGAGTTATCCACAACTGGAGAAACAGGCCCATAAGAGGTTTATTAAGACATTTGTGCTTGCATTGTGTGTGTGTGTTTTCGGACCAACGACACAGGAGAAAATCCTACTGGGGGCCGTTGAATGTGAAGCGTTTATTTATTAATTATTAGGGACGCCACGTAGGCGCAGCGGTCACAGCACTGGATTGCGATTGACTGTTGCGCGGGCGGTTGCGGGTTCGATCCCCGCACACGACAGCATTTGTATTGGCCATACAGATCTTATCGGTGGTCTGGGTGTTTGTGCAGTCCTTGTGGATCTCCCCACCGTACCTCGGAGAGCACGTTAAACCGTCGGTCCCGATTGTTATCATGATACCTGATAGCGATCGTTACTCATAGTAGGGAATATATCCGCCAACCCGCATTGGAGCAGGGTGGTGGATTAAGCTCCGATCCTTCTCCTACATGGCGAAGAGGCCTATGCTCAACAGTGGGGTATTACAGGCTGAATCGTGATCGTGAATAAGCTTGTAATGATTTTATGTGTCTATTCTAGAGAAATCGAAAGGCTTATCAAATTTAATTAAAAATGTTAATACTATGTACACTATAAAACTGCTTAGCCTTGTGGTGAAGATTGATGATTTTCTATCCTTATATGCACTACGAAAAGATACAAATATTATATGATATACAAGTACTCTACTGAACTACTAATATATTTAACTACTATATAGATCAACCGTTGTCATTTTCAAAATCTCGTTTGAGGATAATTTTCACAATTATGATGGTCGAGGAATTCACTTGTACGCTGTCGTAATTTTTATGCCAGCATGTGTACATCACACAAAGTTAGCTGTAACAACTAAATAGTAGATAGACAAAGAATAGGGCAATGTTCGACAAAAAAAGGAAGTGGAAGAGATCTGTCGAATCTGCCAAATAGATAGACCAATTCATTTCCGTGTTCTTTTTTTTTACATTTACAAACGTGAAAGCGTAATCCAGTTTTGTCCTGGCTTTGCTATTAGGCTGGTTCAAATAATTTCCATCTCTGTGTCTGAGTTTTTCAAGAATCATAGAGAAAATTGTGAAGGGAAAAATGTATGTGTGGGTAAATAATTACATAGTAAAATCTAATTAAATAAAGAATCCTTAAAAACGTATTTTAATATGCGTTTCGAATTGAATTGTCTTTAGGATCCAGATGATCAACATTTCTAATATAATTTTCCACATCACTATTATTCCAATAGTAGTATAATATAGTTCTAGGAACAAATGTTTGATCTACAAACACAAGTCCATGTTTTTGAATGAATGGTTTTGTTATACTTTATCTTCATTAAATATTCATTTGTGGCACAAGCTACCATCTTTTCTCCAAATATAATTGGAAGACAAAACTGCCGGAGTATACAATCGGACTTCATCCTTTACTTTAATATATTTCTTTATTGAGATTGCTGCGCTCTGTTATTTTTATATTAGCCACGAATGAGGACAAAACTTAAAATTGTAAGATAAACGTTAAGCCACATTAGGTCACCACTAGGACTATTTATCTGCCAAGCGTCTTGTTTATATACAATAATAATAATATAATAAACGTAACTTTCCTATTTTAAGTTATTTGCTTACTTTGCATAATAAGTTTTCTGTTAATAAAAAGATAGAGGCATACACTGTATTCATATTAATATAAATCAATGTATATTCTTCCGCTTTTCACAGTATTATTGAACTAAACTTGATCATTTAATCCTAGCACGTTCTGAATTCAATCTGTTTTCTATAAAGCTGATCTATAATAGGTTTGTACGAAATATATTATGATGACGTTATTCTTTCATTCATTTCAAGTAGTGGACGATTACGAGAGAAATAATTAATTTATTTGACTCGATAATTGATTCCATATCTAAAGAAATTATGTGGCTAAGAGCTTGTCAATGATGTAATCTTCGTGTGAAATTATGTTTGTGGCTAGTGAAAGCAAACGTCACTCAATATTTCTACACATTATGAGCTACTGATGAAAGGAATAATTTTATTCTAGACGTTTAGTAAATTATTATTTAGATAAAATATTAGTAGGTATTAGTTTATATTTAAACTAAATACATACTAGCGCAAACTTACTTTGCGTTTTCATTCGATATTTTTTGGTTTGTTAGATTACACGGTATCTTAGTTACTTTTCTGTTCTTACAGTGTGACTACATGTTATAGCCTAAATAGTCCTTTTTTAGGTATTTTCTTTTTTGGTTATCTTTTTAGGTATAACAAAACTATTACAACATAGTTTGGAGATTATTGTGTTTTAAATATAAAATCCAGTGCAGTACCTCAAAATAAATTATGAAACAAAATTTTAGCTTGAATATCTCATATAACTATGTATAAACTACATTATTTGATAAAACAAAGCCTGTCTTTATGTATATCTGAGCATGACATAGAAATAAATTAACGATACGTTCGTTAGTGTGTTTACAAAAGCAACAAATAATTTAAGGGGGTAGTTTAAGTATATAATTCATTAACATATTGTGTAAATTTGTTGGTTGATGATCGTTAAAGATGTCGAAAAAAATATAAATAAATAAATAAAAATAAAAATAAAAAAGCCTTTTATTTCTTCCATCATTCCATTAAAGTTCTTTGAATTTTAGTTACTGTATTTAAATTGTTGTAACAATAAAAATGTAGTAAGTTATATAATAACATTATCAGACTAAAAAATATATAAACTATAAGATCATGACAACAAAGCTAACAATTAATAACTCAATCTAACAATAATTAATTCAATTAGTATTATCAATTTTAAATTAAAAAATTTAGTATTATATAATTAATAATTCGATGACAACAAAGCTAATAATTAATATCTCAATCTAATAATAAATAATCCAAATACTATTATCAATTTCAATTAAAAAATTTAGTATTATATAATTAATAATTCAATGACAACAAAGCTAATTAATTAATATCTCAATCTAATAATAAATAATCCAAATACTATTATCAATTTAAATTAAAAATTTAGTATTCTATAATTAATAATTCAATGACAACAAAGCCAATTAATTAATATCTCAATCTAATAATAAACAATCCAAATACTATTATCAATTTAAATTAAAAAAATTTAGTATTATATAATTTAATTATTAATTCAATGACAACAAAGCTAATAATTAATATCTCAATCTAATAGTAAATAATCCAAATACTATTATCAATTTAAATTAAAAAAAAATTAGTATTAGGTATACAATTAATAATTCAATTAGTGCAAATTGATATTTATTTTGAATGATGCAAGAACCCCTCTCGGGTGAAGGCCTCCTCCAGAGAATGAAAATAAGGTCGTCATACTCTTAAATTAAGTTCCTGCCTTTGCTTACTTCGGATAATCCCATTATATCAAATTTCTTGTTATTCAATGACTCTAGTTCTATGAGACGATGATAGGATGACAGAGTTCTGACATTATAGGTGACTATATGGAGAAAGTCTATCTCTGGAGGGTTTTGGTCATGCACTCCCTTGGTGATCAGCCTTATCGGGAGCCTAGGAGAGGTGGCCTCGCGCTATTAATTTCTGGAAGATTCAGGTTCTTGACTCGTAAAGGAAATGGGTTCAAGCAATTCTTTTTCATGTCGTGCAGTAAAAAAGCCAGTGATACTGTTTTTGTTCTTTTTGGCCTGTTGAGTGTTCGTCGAAGGTTTCTGGGTTTTATTTGCTACGGGGGATGAAGATAGAGCTCTCTTTTTATAATATTCATTTTGCTGTGTTCGTTTATTAAGAATTACAATTTTGTCATACTTTAGCACTGCATATTTGCCTTGTTCTCGCTGTTTTTGTAATTCTGCTTGTAGGGTTTTTCTTTTTTCAAGGATATGTCTTGGGAAGTCTTCATTTATGTTGTATGTACTGCCGTTTAAATATTTCCTGTTTCTTATAGTTTCCAGCTTTTTCCCCATTGTAAGAAAAGTTACAATTATAGGTCTAGGTGTGGCTTGTTTCTTACCTATGCGTCTTATATACTCTATGTCTGATATATCACAAGACATCTTCATATTTTCGGTAAGAAAGTTAATTATTTTTGCTTGAAGCTGGGAATAGTTCCTTTCATCCTCTGAAATACCAAAAAATACTAAGTTTTTTCTTCTGTTTTGTCTTTCTAAATACTCGATCTTCCCTTGTTGTTCTTCTAATTTTTGAGATATAATACTATGTTTGGATTCGATTTCTTTAAACTTTTCATTAATATTGGAATTTATAGCATTAGTTATGTTTGATTGCATTTCTTTCATCTCTTCTTTTTGACATTGGAGATCTCTTTGTATTTCTTTAAGAATTTTTGTCATTTCTTCCATGGTCTTTAGTTTCTCTTTTCGTCACTATATAACGTGCCCGTATTTCTGTTTTCAGTTCGGAGGTATACGAAAAAAGTTTTGATATTGAACCATAAATGGCGTGCGTTGTTAACTCGATGATCTTTTGTTATTTATGTTTTTAGGTTATAATAGTGTATCTTTTCATTTGCATTCACTGTTTTCACTCGAATTAAGTAAAATAAAAAATATTGTACCTTGTTTTAGCGTGAGTCGTGTTTCAATCTAATTTTATATGCTAGGCAGGTTACTTCTACGTAATATTGTTTGAATTTTTCCGTTGTTGTTTCTTTATAGATTTCTTGAGTTTTCTTTAGTAAATAATACTTCAAATCACAGATTTTATATGTCGAAATAATTTTTATACGATTATCGGACTTTCTTATCAGTTTATATATTTTTAATTGACTTTAAATACGGAGTTTCGTTATAACTTGTGTTGACAGCGCGAGTGTTGCCAACCTCGAAAAAAATATAGTTGACCATAAATTGCAGCTACACCATTTGAAATATAATAGAACATTGTATAAGAGAATAGTTACTAAATTATCTATAGTTCAATGAACTGATTCAATGAATGATCTATAGATAATTCTATGATGGTATAATATCTTGTCCACTATACTATATAATATCTTCTCTCGTATACCGGCTATGGTATTTGTTACGGCGCAAGACAGTCCAACAGTACTTCAGACGTCGGGGCCCACAGCGACGTCGGAAGCGGGCTGCCTGGCGTCGGGTACTAAGTACCGATGATATTAATCAGATGCGCGAGCCGGTAATAAATTATTACAAACTAGTACTCACCGTCAAAGGAGGAGCTCGGCTATCTGGTCAAGTACAGTCAGGGTAGGTATGTGTTTAGGTAGTGGAATAGTGTGGTGACGTTGGTGTGTAATAAAGTGACCTGACAGCACTCGACAGCGCCGCGACTCGACAGCAAACCCGTTGCGCCCAAGCACCTCAGCCCACTCGCACTCACGGTCACGGAATTAATAGTCTTATATAAACAAAACGTCGGCAGAGAAAAATCCAAGTTTAAGGCACATAAATATTAACCCGCACAATTAATCGTTAAAAGCAAAATCCATATAACACAGAACAGGTTACAGCAGGTTTTTAAATACATCATACACTTTAATCTCACTAATACAAATTCACCCGGCCAAACATATCACTCAATATTAGTTAAATCAATTGCCCATACAATCGAAGTAACACACAGCACGGCACACAACGCGACAGAACAATTAAGGCAATCATGCATCAGTCATAAAAAAGCCTCAACAAATTTTAACTTCTCTCATCAAGATGGCGTTCACTTTCGGGGTCCACAAATCGACATAACCGCGCCGTGAAGAATACACGAGGTCAAGCTAAATAGTTTCACTATGCACGAGTTATTCAAGTCGATATACAAGAAAGTTTATCAAAATTCAAATGCAGGAATTACTACACGTAATTACATCGCGCTAAGCCATAGGCGGCTCGTCAAAAGGGCGCGCGGCTTCGTCCGAACGCACTCAGATTGCAACTGATTGCCGGTCAAGCGCAGGGTCGCGGCGTCGACGCGCGGGCGCAGGCATCGGTGAGGGGGGTCAACCGGTTACGCGATATTATCATGCAATCCAGCCAGAACAGTCCCCCGTCCCGGACAGAAGGACATTATGTCCGCGAGCAAATCGTAAACCGACAAATTTCAGAGACGAGTGGACGGGGTCGAGGAGTCGCGTGATAAGAGCGGCTCCGGACAGCTCCAACTTAGGGATCGACAGGCGCGACACAATGGAGAGCCACTCTCGCAAGAGAGCACCGTTAAGAGGCTCGGGTCTCGCCTAACTACACACTAAGTCCCAGCGCGTCATTTAAGAGGACGTTAGGAAGAGAACCTACTATATCATAAGGACATGTACTCAAACTAGTATGCTAGGATGATCGCTAGCAGGGACAACACTAATTCAGTTTTTCCCCTAGGAGCCGGAGGCTCAACGCCTCCGATGCCTTGTACTCGGCGCGATCCAGAGCTCCAGGGGAGCCCGAGTCCTCCCACCACCCTAGTAGAGGCCCCACAATGTTGTGAAGGTGGCCGTGGTGGGAGCTAGGGCGGCAAGTTCCTATCTGGAACTGCCGGACCCGTCCTCGCGCCGGGGGTCCTCGAAGCGACAGTCGGACGGCAATCCGACCACCGGCGGCGAGGTAGGGCTACGCGTATAGGCCCGAAACTCAGGGGGCCCCGGCCTCGCTGGCCGGGACAGATAAGAAGTAGCAGGGACTTGATAAAGTCGCCGACACCGACCAAGGGGGGGAGGGTGGCGCTCCAGTCGCGGCCACTCAGCTAGCGGAGGAGACAGGGGTCTGAACGACCGCTGAGTGGCGGCAGATTCCCGCTCAACCTGCGGAGGGGGGGTGCAGACCCCCCCGCCCCTGGCAGGGTGACCCCCCAACTGATCAGGGGAACGTCCCCTGTCCAGGCCAGGGGTGCAGGGGTTGGTGCGCGACTCAGAAGCGTCGCGCGCGTCAGGAGGGCGCTCACGAGCGCCCCCGCCCGTGGCGGAGGCGCGGTCGGGAGGGACGCGAGGGGAAGCGCTGATCGGGCCCAGGCACAAGACCTCATGATGAGGGCCCGAACAGTGCGGACAGGGCCGCTGGTGCGGGCAGTCCCTTTGCAGGTGCCGTTCCAGACAGGAGTAGCACCAGCGGCGTTCTCGCGCTATGGTCCGCCTAGCTTGCGCGGGCTTAGCCCGCAGCTTAGGGCAAGAAACGGCTCGGTGATCCGAACCGCGGCAGTAGTTGCAGGTGTTGCAGGTTGCAGGGGATCGAGTAACCTCCCTGGCCACTAGGCCGACATACGTAGGGAGCGGGCGGCGCTCTCCGGAAGAAGCCTCAGTTGGCTTGCGCGGAGTCGGCTGCGACCTCCCTGGCGGGTTCAGCCTTTCAGGTGCCCGGGAGTTGTCGGCGGCGCCCGCCGCGTTTGTGACCTGGCTACACTGTTGCTCGAGGAAGAGCAGCAGGTCCTTGAAAGACGGGATGTGATCAGCTCCGTCCCCGCCGTACCTCTCCTCGAAGTGGATGCGCAGATCGAGGGGTAGGCGGGACAGCACTAGGTGGAGCAATAAAAATGATCCTCCGACCCCTTCGTCGACCGGAAGCTCCAGACGTCTCAAGGAATTGCATGCGACTACGACAGGGTTGATAACGTCCTGGCGTAGTCTCGCCTTGTCTTGCAGTAGCGGAAGGTTAAGCAGCTGACGAGCATACTCGTCCGCCAGTAGGCGGGTATTTGCGTACCTCCTCTCGAGGAGGTCCCTTGCAATCAGATAGGAGTCGTCGGCCAGCGTCAAATGACCAACGACAGCAAGAGCCTCCCCTTCAAGGGAGGAGAGCAGGTATGCCATTTTTTGACCGAGGGACAAGTCCCCTCGGGCGTCGACTAAGCTATCGAAAAGGCCTATGAAGGCCAGCCATTCACCCAGAGCGCCCGAGAACTTAGGCAAGTCTAGAGTGGGCAACCTACCTAACAGCTCCGCTGGAGCTGGCTTCCGGCTCGGAGACACCAGAGGCGCCAGGCTCTGCATCTGGCCCTCAGGCTCCAGCTGGCCCCTTGCCTCAATCAATTCATCCGTTATATCGATGAACTGCTCGTAGTCCTTGTGCGCGGAGTCCTTGACTCCGCTTTCCACGTCAGAAGAGATCAGCTCTGAATACGCGTCCTCGACCACGGCCATCCGCTCATCAATCTGTTCCGCCCGCTGCACCAAATTATGCACGCGATCTGTACGCCCTATCAGAGTGCGGGCGTGCGACGCCCAGCGCAGCTGCTCCTGAATGATCAGTGCAGGTGCCTTGGTTTGCCTGTGTGGCGGCATCATAAAGAAATAAACAATTCAGTGATAGAAACAAATTCAGCAATATAAACAAATACAGTAATATAAATTCAGCAATAGAACCCAATTCAGTAATACAAGCAAATGCAGTAGCACAAATTCAGCAATAGAAACAAATTCAGCAAATAAATTCAGTAACAAAATTCAATAACAAAAATTCAGTAATAGAGAAATTCAGTAAATAATCAAATGCAGCAATAAAAACAAAACAAAAAACCGGGATGTCGCACACAGGCCAACCTTCCCCTACCTACCCGCCAGCAATATAGGTACCTAACCCTATCAAAAAGAGCTCGCGCAGCTCAAGGCGCGGTAACCACGCTCTGCTACCAAATGTTACGGCGCAAGACAGTCCAACAGTACTTCAGACGTCGGAGCCCACAGCGACGTCGGAAGCGGGCTGCCTGGCGTCGGGTACTAAGTACCGATGATATTAATCAGATGCGCGAGCCGGTAATAAATTATTACAAACTAGTACTCACCGTCAAAGGAGGAGCTCGGCTATCCGGTCAAGTACAGTCAGGGTAGGTATGTGTTTAGGTAGTGGAATAGTGTGGTGACGTTGGTGTGTAATAAAGTGACCTGACAGCACTCGACAGCGCCGCGACTCGACAGCAAACCCGTTGCGCCCAAGCACCTCAGCCCACTCGCACTCACGGTCACGGAATTAATAGTCTTATATAAACAAAACGTCGGCAGAGAAAAATCCAAGTTTAAGGCACATAAATATTAACCCGCACAATTAATCGTTAAAAGCAAAATCCATATAACACAGAACAGGTTACAGCAGGTTTTTAAATACATCATACACTTTAATCTCACTAATACAAATTCACCCGGCCAAACATATCACTCAATATTAGTTAAATCAATTGCCCATACAATCGAAGTAACACACAGCACGGCACACAACGCGACAGAACAATTAAGGCAATCATGCATCAGTCATAAAAAAGCCTCAACAAATTTTAACTTCCCTCATCAAGATGGCGTTCACTTTCGGGGTCCACAAATCGACATAACCGCGCCGTGAAGAATACACGAGGTCAAGCTAAATAGTTTCACTATGCACGAGTTATTCAAGTCGATATACAAGAAAGTTTATTTATTTTATTAAGTCGATATACAAGAAAGTTTATTTATTAACACTTATTTTTTTTTTTTTTTTGTGGGTAGGAGTGAAAATAACCATACGTATATTTCTGACAGTGCTATCGTTTTATTACCGAAAAATACTTTTAACATCTTTATTTGGCTAGTTTTATGCATTATATGTAAGTTTACAAAGCATCACCCACCAGCAAGTGTTATCCTAGCAATTTACGCAAAGACACAGAAGATAAATACCACCTCAACTATGGAATCCATGAAGGAGACAATTGCTAATCTTTCTGAAGTTTTTCACTCAAAATTGAGCGAATTTGAGAAGGGAGGCTCACCTGCATCTTCATCTACCGAGTTTAGTAACTTCAAAACGTTTATTCTCTCGGCACTTAATTTGCTTCAACGTCAAGTAGATTTTCTAATGAGAGATGTGGATCGTTTAGAGATGGCAAGAAGACGTAAGATGCTTTTAGTCCATGGTCTGCCTGAAGAAAAGTCTGAGGACACTTCCGCCAGAATCACTTCCCTCGTGGCTGAGCACCTGAATTTAGAAAATTTCTCCAGTAGCTGCATTATGAAGTCCTATCGCCTAGGCCGCTCAATAGGTAAGAAACCTAGGCCGATAGTAATAAAGTTTGCTGATATTGGTGTGCGTGACAGGGTGTGGTTTGCCAAAACAAAGCTCAAGGGTACCGGGCTTACTCAATCTGAGTTCCTAACTAAAACTCGGCACCAGGTGTTCTTAGAAGCAAGGCGGCGTTTTGGCATTAATAGCTGCTGGACACGAGACGGTTGCATCCATATTTTGTCAGCGGATGGACAGCGTCATAAAGCGGAATGTATGTTGGACCTTGATAGTATTCCCAGTTCTGAAAGTATTCCCAGTTCTGAAAGTATTCCCAGTTCCGCTTCACAAAAATCTCCAGCTCATGAAAAGAATTTGACATCCAAAGCTAACGAAGTGAAAGTGACTGTGCCACGAGCGAAGAGAGTGTTAAAAAAATAACTTTTGTACGTTTTTTTTTTTCTTACCTGTATATTTTTGATTTTTTGTTATTTACTTATTTCCTTTTGTCAGTCACTGTTGATTCTTAACTATAACTTATTTTCCTTTTTCAAATTATATTTAGAGTTAGCTTCACTATATTATTTAATTTTCTCTCCTATATGTTTACTGTAATTACTGTTTGTTTACTTTTATATGTATAGCTTTTGTGACAGACTTTAAACACTATTTATTATTTCGCTTTCTTACTTTTAAATTATAAACATTGATACGGGTTAAGATAGATTGATGTTTGTTTACTTTTAGATACTTTTTTAGAAGATTTTTTTGTCATACTTCAAATAATGGGATGACATTGATGTGACAGATGTTTGATGCAATGCGTTCGGAAACTATTTTTCTTTGCTTTTGTTAGATATAACTGTATATTAGAGTTGCCATATTAGAGTTGCCTCATTTTTATTGTGTCTTTCACTTATTAATTTTTACTTATTTTTTTTTTTTCTCTATTTTATTTTGTTTGCATTTTTATATAATGTGAAAAGTCAAGTGTAGATGGGGTGATTTGTTATTTGTTATTTCTAAGTTATATACTTTCTTTCTATTGTAATACCCGTTATAATTTCATTATCGTTGTTATAATTTTGTGGTTTATTTTTTATTTTTATATAAAGCTAATTTTTTTTCTGTTGATTTTCTGTGTAGTCTACGGTGTAAATGTCTTGTGTCTCTTTTTTTTCTGTAGCTGGCGGGTGTAAGGACACTATTTTAAACAGTTGCATTTTATTATTATTTATATATTTTTACTTATTATATTTTACTAAGTTTGTTGTCTTAGTTTATAGATATTTATAATTAGGTACTATATTAATATATATTCTTTTTTAATTTTATTTTTATTAGCACATAATTTATTGCGTTTTATATATTATAGTTATTACATTTTATCTGCTATAATACATTGTTAACAATTACTGTTTATTGTATGTTTATTGTATTCTCATTATGAACAATACGACATTTGCGAACGATGATTTAGTTGAATTAACGGACGATGCTGTTTCGACGGATTCTAATGATAGTTTTCATAGTACTTATATGCCGCTCAACCAGACTCTTCACACGACATTTTCTGCTTATCCAAAAAATTTTAACGTCGTACATATAAATGCTCAAAGCATCCCTGCTCATTTCTCTGACCTCCTGGCATCTTTTGAAAGTAAAAACATTCACGCTGTACTTATTTCTGAGACATTCCTTAAACCTTGTTTGCTTTCCACGTCCTACTGCTTACCTGGTTTCTATTTAATTCGCAATGACCGTGTCGGGAAGGGTGGCGGTGGGGTGGCCATATATCTCCGTAGTAATATCCCATTTACTATACTGCATAAATCACCTGCACCATACTCAGAAACTGCTGAACACATTTTTATTGAAGTTTTATTTGGTCAGCTGAAACTTTTACTTGGAGTTTTTTACAATCCATCTATGTATATAAATTATTTCGAAAACTTTGAAACCCTTCTGGAGCAATATGTACCTTTGTTTGATCATACTATTATTATGGGTGATTTTAACACCTGTCTTATCAAAAATGATTTACGTTCTAAACGTCTTAAAAATATTGTAAGTGGTGCTAACCTTAACTTACTTCCAACAAACGCTACACATTTTTTCCCTAATTGCACTCCCTCTTTACTGGATTTGATGTTGGTTTCCTCCTTAAATCACGTTGGGACATATGGACAAATGCCGGCCGAAGGTTTTTCTTACCACGATCTTGTATTTTTGTCTTATAAAATTCGTCCACCTAAAGAGAAACCCACAATAGTTATGCGTCGCAATTTCGGTAATTTCGATAACACAAGGTTCTTGCAAGATCTAGATGAAATTGACTGGAGTTCTATTTACACTGCTGAGACAATAGAAGATAAACTAAGAATATTTAACAACTATCTCTTAGAGTTATTTGATACACATGCTCCTTTAAGACCTGTGAAACTTAAGCATCTCCCAGCTCCTTGGCTTACTGAAGATATAAAAACACTAATGGCTAAACGCAATGCTGCTAAGTTTAAATATAAGATTAAACCTACTGATAGAAATCTATTAAAATACAAAAAACTGCGTAACCTCTGCAGTAGAGTTTGCCGTGATGCACAGCGTGAATTTATACACTCCTCCCTCCAAAACAATAATCCTCGTCAAACGTGGCAGTTTCTAAAGACACTCGGCTTTGGGCGGCAGAAGGGCTGTATCAGTAAACATCTTGACATTGACGCTCTTAACAAAAGTTTTTCTTCTACTTCTAAGATTGATACACAAGCTAAATTATCAACTATAAACTACCTTAGCTCTTTACCAATCCCGGAGTATGCTTCCTTTAAATTTGATCCCATCTCTCCGGTGGAGGTTAAGAAACATATTAATGCAATAAGAACTGAAGCCGTTGGCAGTGATGGTATAAGCAGGAAAATGATTCTTCTATCCCTCGACTGCATCTTACCTGTGGTTTGCCATATTTTTAACTTCTCTCTTTCTTCTTGTACTTTTCCCAGTGTTTGGCGTAACGCCTTGATCATTCCTATTCCGAAATCTTCTTCTTCGTCTGGCACCAGCTTTCGACCAATTTCTATATTACCTTTTCTATCTAAAGTTCTTGAACGTATTGTCTATTCTCAGCTTAATCTATACTTATGTACTCATAATTTACTTAGTCCTTTTCAATCTGGATTTCGAACTGGACACAGCACAGTTACAGCTCTTATTAAAATTTGTGATGATATCCGATTTGCAATGGACGATAAACAGGTGGCAATTGTAGCACTCCTTGACTTTAGTAATGCCTTCAATAACGTTGACCATGATTTACTTATCGCAATCCTACGGACTCTAAATATCGGTTCATGTCCTTCCAAATGGTTTCAGGCTTACTTACATGATCGACAGCAGTGCGTTAGCTTTGGCAATAAACTTTCTGCTTCTTGTACTCTTTCTTGTGGGGTCCCTCAAGGAGGAGTTTTATCACCCGTGCTCTTTTCAATATTCATCAATTCCTTATCCACATTTCTCACTTCAAAGCATCACTTTTACGCTGATGATTTGCAACTATATGTAACTACACCTATTGATGATATTGCTAATGCTATCGCTACTCTAAACATTGAATTAAATAAAATCGTTACTTGGTGTCATTCATACGGTCTACTAATTAATCCAAATAAATCTCAAGTGACTATTGTTGGCAACTCATATCAGCTATCCAAAATTAATTCACTTAACTTGCCTCCCATCTTATTCGATTCTGTCGCTCTTTCGCCTCTCCCTGTTGTTAAGGACCTTGGGTTATTAATTGACAATAATCTCACCTGGGCGCCTCAAGTTGCGGAGGTGAGTCGAAAGGTCTTTGCAACAATAAGTTCGCTAAAACGTTGGAAGAACTTTCTTCCCTTTAAAACTAAAGTTGCCTTAGCTAATTCCTTACTGCTGCCATTATTAGATTATGCCGACATTGTTTATATTGATTTATCTGAACAATTGTTAAACAAATTGGAACGATTACAAAACATGTGTATTCGCTTTATTTTCGGTTTGCGCAAATTTGACCATATTTCTCAACATCGTCAACAGTTGGGTTGGCTACCAATAAGACAGCGACGAAATATGCATGCTCTTTCTCTATTATTCAATATCCTTTATCACCCATACACACCCCCTTATCTTAAGGAAAGGTTTAAATTTTTAGGACATGACACTGATTTTAACTTGCGTTCCCGTAGCAATAACTTGCTTGTATTGCCCCCTTCTCGCTCTAGTTCTTATAGTAATTCCTTCACCTGTAGAGTGATCAAACTTTGGAATTCTCTGCCCATTAATATCCGTCAAGCAGAGTCTATAAATATTTTTAAAAACCGTCTGTACAAATACTACATATCTCTTACATTGTCTTAAATTTGTGATCTATTAGCATATTGTTTCCAAGTTAATGTTTGTATGTATATATTTTTTGTATATATTTATGTATGTATGTATATATATATATATATATATATTTGTATGTATTGTCTGATGTATGAGTATTATAAAACTATGTTAGTAATTTAAGTTGTCTTTAGTACGTATAAAAACTTGCATTGTTGATTGCGCACTCTACCCGGCACACTTTTACTAAAAGCTTCTTTCATTAAAGGTTGCCTGGAAGAGATCGCTATAAGCGATAAGGCCGCCTTTGCATACTTATTTACTCTGTATCATGTTTCTAAACTGTATCTTTCTTTTGTGTGCAATAAAGTGTTAATAAATAAATAAATAAAGTTTATCAAAATTCAAATGCAGGAATAAATAATAATATATGTATAACACGTAATTACATCGCGCTAAGCCATAGGCGGCTCGTCAAAAGGGCGCGCGGCTTCGTCCGAACGCACTCAGATTGCAACTGATTGCCGGTCAAGCGCAGGGTCGCGGCGTCGACGCGCGGGCGCAGGCATCGGTGAGGGGGGTCAACCGGTTACGCGATATTATCATGCAATCCAGCCAGAACAGTATTCATTCACATATTTTCAATATTAACAACTAACATCTTACTTTTGTGAAATGTAAAATAGTTTTCTATTTTATTAAATATAAAAATGCGTTCATACTAAATTACCTTTTCTAAGTGGGAGTTGATATTTCAACTGCTTTCCACCTCGTATGTGTTATTGTGTGAGATAGTTCTTTGATGTATCTTTGTTACTTTTAACAATAATAATAATACAATAAATAAGTCATAGAATATATATAGAAAGAGTATATAGTCATAGAAATAGTTTTCTCTTCTTCTTTGAAGAAATAATTGTCTCCAAACAGCGCTTTCTAACGATGTATATAAAATAAGTTTATTTTACTTATAGGCATCTTAGCGGCTTCTAATTCATTAATTTTTTTAAATCTCGATACGAAATGTTTCTATCTGGTTACTAAAACTGCAGGAATAATATGCTGCTTACATCACAGTTTATATTAATACCGTTTTTATATGAACATCCAGAATCTTGCTCACTTTATAGAAGTAACTAGACCTTAGAAAAACGACAAATAATATATACTCGTAGGAAATAAATTCAATATTCATAGTTAAGACAGGACAAAGTCTGTCGGGTCTGCCAGTATATTATAAAATTGGAATTAATTTTTAGCCGTTGTATTGATAAGCAATTTAAAATAGCAATTCAAATCATAGTTACCATTTTCAATTGAACACATGGAGAGAGGCAGAATTGTCAGATTATATAAAATGTTTTCATAAAATTGTAGTCACTTATTTGGTCCCTACAAAAAGATCAGTAGATCACAGCAAAATTTATATTCACAACGCTCCCGCCATCTTGATCTGTCGCTAAAAGTTACAAGTACTTGTTAAAAGCTTATCGAGACAAAAAGTTTTTTTTTCTGTAAAAATCGTTGAACCGCAGACCGTAGTAAGGATCAAGAATCACTCAATACACGTTTCGTAATAAAGTTTTTTCTCAACTGTATTGTGTAATTACTTCTAAAATATAAATGTAAATTATATTAACTAAAATTAGTTGTACATAATATGTATTCCGTGACATGTTAATTCAGTTACATTTAGTAGAATATTTCTTTTACTCAAAGCACATATTTCAATTCGAATCTTTATACTATTTAGTTTATTCTGACAAGATTACCAATCGATTTCTGAACATATAGTTTAGAAGACGAACATAAAATCATTATATTTAATTTGAAAGAGCGCTCCCCAGGCGCGCGCCTGCTGTTTAATTTAAGCTCTGAATATTGCGCGATATTCGACGCGTTGGAATATAAATAAATTATTCCCGTTTTCCTTTAAGATGGCTCTTAAATAAACCGAGAATGTTAAAGTGACATTAATTGTAGCATTAGCGTATTAAAATGGAGATACTATTTTCTATAAACAATACTTCACGACAAAATTATTGGAGTTGAAAAATCAGCAAGGAATATCAATATTATTTTCTTATGTTTTTATCTTACTTTATTGCTTTTCTTAATTAATAACATAATAATAATAATTAAAAAAAATATATTTATCTATTTCATTATATTTAAGTTTGTTATATGTTTATTTTAGTAATTATTTATTTTTTGTTAGTAGGTACCTATCTATAATATTTCAAACGGGTGGAGTGACATCCAGGAATAATAATGTATAAATCTTTTGGATCTTTGAGGTTAATACAAATCAATAATTTGTAAGAAAGTAATAAATGTCCACTAAATAAAATAATAATTGTGTTTGCTAGCAAACGAAAAAAAAACCAACTTCAGTTACATCGACAAGTAATCAATAATAAATAAATTAACAAACGCACTAGTCGTCGCTACGATTTTCGAGGTTTCTGGGATCCCCAGAGAAATCGAGGGGAAACCTCGAAAATCATCATCATCATCAGATCCTGGTTTCCTTATCATCGTACCTAAGATGGGATATCTCTTTTCCAACAAAAAAATTTATCAAAATCGGTTAATAAACGACGAAGTTATCCCCGAACATACATAAAAATATATATGTCGAATTGAGTAACCTCCTCCTTTTTTGAAGTCGGTTAAAAATGCACTAGCTCTCTTGTTATTGTTACCAATTGCTATGAGGCGTAAAAAGACGTTTTTTTATATAGTATTTGTTTTTTGTAAGATTTGAAGTAAGCAGCTTATTTTTTACGGCAATATTTTTTTCTATACTTAATGTCTATACTTCTACATAGAAGTATAGTTATTAAGTACCATAATAATAATATAAAGAGTTTTAATTTTATAAGCTGCGAGCGAATAACTAGTACATATATCAATAACTACTACTGTACTAGTACATATAACAATCCATCATGGATACCCTCCAGCGCGGGGGCGCCAGCGGGTCTTGTCAGACTCCTACTGACAAAAAATCACCACGTGTGAGCAGTCGTCTGCCAGGGTGGGGCGAGATGCACGCTAGCAGTCTCCACCTCGCCCCGGTAGTTCAACTGTTCTAGCACAGCAGGAAAAATCCTGCAGCGGGGCAGCCCGACTGGGGTAGTACCTCGACCTTACAGAAGATCACAGCTAAATATTAATGTTTTCAAGCACTGTTGTGTTCCTGTTGGTGAGTAAGGTGACCAGAGCTCCAAGGGGGAATAGGGGATAAGGTAAGCAATACGCTTGCGATGTTTCTAGCGTTGCAGATGTATGATATACTTTATTTTTGTAAATGATATTATTTTGAGAGTAATAAATAATAGATATTTTCATTTCATTTCATATAAGCTACGGTAATCGCTTACCATCAGGAGAGCCGTACGCTTGTTTGCCGACCTAGTTGTTTAAAAAAAAAGTTTCAAATACGAACTAAATTGAACGTGAAATTGAATTTTTTTTTCTTTGGTAAGATGGTGGTTAGCTGGTAGAGGCTTTAAGGATTTAAGCCCACATTTTGCGCTGCTATGTTAAGTTGTGTAATAAAGTTTACATAAATAAATACCTATCTATTTATTTTATAGAACATTGATTGAAATTGAACCTTTTTTTGTAGACTTCGAATTATTATATTTTATTATATTATATTTGTGCTTTGGACATATATAAATGTATGAAGAAATACATAAATGTATGACGGTCGGAAACACAACCTGAGAATAACTAAAGGAAGCGTCCAGAGAGCCTTTACTATAAGCCATCTTAAACTAACCAATGTAAACAGCTTAGGTATCGGACTTTGTACTTAATCCTTACCGTCAAGGATCTTCAGGAAAGCTAGTCTCAAATAAGTTAGATATTAGTTTTCTAATATTATATAAATATTTTCAATAGTCAATATGTACGTAACTACTATTTTATAAAACGATAAAATCATGATAAAATAGCTACATTACGGCCCTAATCAAATTTTAGACTATGATTTTTTTGTTCTGAAGATTCTGTCCGCAGTTTTTCGACTGAAAAATAGCATCTACGGCTATTATTTAGGGTATTACTTTCATTTAATAATATGTAAGTGGTAGTTAGTAACATGTGAATAATCATATTACATAAGAACCACACTAGCTAATACAATATTATATTACACAGCTGTATTTGTATAATTAACTAACATAACACAACTAGGTATTTATTGGTAGATAGTTTAATTTAGACTAAATTAGATTTTCAATTGTGTGTATTTTAAATTTTATGTACAATTCAGCTGGACCAAAACGTTTGTGACCGAGTATTGGCATTTCATTACACATCGGCTGACAACTAGCTCGTAAATTTCCTTTATATAGTTGTTAACAGTTTCATTTACACATAAAACAGATTTTAATTAAGTTTTGACCCGAACCCTCTCCTGTGCCAAAATTTATCGACAATTTCATAATTTTGGTTTCAATTTAATATAAATTTTAACGTTGCCATAAATTATACATTTGAGTCACAAAACAGATAAAACTCGATATCTTTAGGTCTTACCTGCAATTTAAAGTTCGATAAATTTCGTAATGTCAAATTTTAAGTATTTATTTATTTTTATTTCGTCTATTTTTACTGCTCGAATACGAGTGTGCGTATGCAATTTCATTTTGCTTATTACTCATATACGTATTTTTACAATATTACCCTAAGCTCGTTTAAGATGAGCCATACTTTCAAAGGTTTGTGTAGATTCAGAGTTTCATATTATTTGGTCTGATATCGAGGGTACGTCTTTCATTTCTGAATTATTTAATTTGGCGTCAAACGCTGACAATATATAGGCATATAAGGAGACAAAGAGACAGATGGATAGACAGGCAGACGGGTAGATCTATAAAAATGATAACGATACATTTTTTAGTTCAGTATCGATTACAGTGAGTATCCTCCAAAAAAAAATGTCGAAACGTCTTCAATGTAACCTGTTACAGTTTTGTTAGAAGAATAGGAATATTTTCCATGACCCGAAACGGTAAATTATTTCATTTTAAATTTCGAATTTCTCTTCATTTGAAATCGTATTTTCTGTTAATTTGTTTTTGATAGCCTGACAGTGCTACAATTATAATTTCTGTGTTCAAATCTCATTAGGACCTCTTTTAATTATTTTGTAGAAGTGTCATTCATCGAGACAGAAAAAGACGTCAGCAACATAAATCGAGTTCTAGCGTCTTGGAACTTTTTAAGAGTTCAAACAATTAGTTAAGTAATCCCTCTCAGTTTTGCAGTCTGGAGAATTTTATGAATTATTTAAACTTTCTTGTCACCACATAAAAGATATTGATATTATTTATATTGTAAAACAAATCTACATGATATTTAAAAATATTTAAGATTTATTTACGTCTATTAGGTACTTGAATGTAATGTAAATAAATCTATAATTAAAAAAATGAATTCTATTTGAATTAGGAAAATATATTAATTTTAAAGCACAACTGCACAACATATAAAATATTGTAGCATTTACATTTCTATGAGACTTGCTGAGCCGCTTATGCTACGGGCCCTAGTTTGGGCAAACGCCGCGCCGCGCGGCGCGATCGCGTTAGTGCTCAGCGTCCCCGTGGTCCCGCCCCAGGCGAGAGAAGGTACACCCCAGGAGTTTTTTCCCCTGGGTAAAAAAAAATGGTTATGCTGAACCGGGCAGGCTGATAGTATAACTAACACGATTGATAATCTTTACAAGGAATCTACAATAACTAACACGATTGATAATCGTTACAAGGAATCTACAATAACTAATATGACCGACAGCCTTACGTGTCCTTAGAGGCTCACAAGGCCATAAAATCTAGCTTTTTGAGCCTACTACCAGCACTACCGCTCCACAAACTTTTTGTCACAGTATTTAAAATTTTAATGTTCAACTTGAACCAGTTGAGCGAACTAGACGAAATTTTAACCATGTTGGGAAACACTACTTAAATTTTAAAAGAGAAATTGGCTTGTAACGATATTAACGAGTGTGATAAATATTCATGACAGAGGTAGAACATATAACTTTCTTTTTTTTTAATTTTAAGCGAGTAGCTTCCAAGAATAAGTATTCTTCACAAGTTGGAGGATTTACTATGGGATTTTTGATGTGTAGATTTTTTTACGTTCGTAAGGTGTGTATGTAGTTGCGTTGGTGGTTGCGGGTTCAATCCCCGCATAGTACAAACATACGTATTGGCCATAACAATGTTTGCTGTGTTCTGGGTGTTTGTGCAGTCCTTGTACTCCTCACCGTACCTCAGAGAGCACGTTAAGCCGTCGGTCCTGGTTGTTATCATGTACACCTGATAGCGATCGTTACTCATATTATGGAATATATTCGGCAACCTGCAGTGGAGCAGCGTGCTGGGTTAAGCTCCGATCCTTCTCTTATACCTATAGAGAAAGAGGCCTTTGCCCAGCAGTGAGATGTTACAAGCTGAATCGTAAGACGTGCGACAGAAATTCTTTCATTTCATTTAATTTTACTACTTCGTATGTATTGTACAAGCTGTACCCACAAGGTCATTTAGTATTACTCATATTGATTTTCATCCCAAAAATTTCTAAATATTAACATTAGAAAAGTCTAAACACTTAAAAGTATGTGTGAAGTTAATATTTTTGTCCTTAAGATGGGTGAAGTAATTTATTTGTTGTAGACAAATTGATGACATGAAAAATAAAGTATCAGAAATATTATGTAAAACTTTTTGTTGATATACATAACTTAATATTGGACATTTAAAAGCAAACTTTTGTGTATAAATATAACGATTTTAAATATACTCTCAGAATCACAATAGACGTATATAAATTTCGTGTCAGTACAGGAGTGGATATCAATATGTACAGCTCAAACTCTTATCCATGTCAAGAGGACTTCCTAACGTCGATAACGGATGTCTCCCACATGTATTCAACACACATCAATATTGACAGTTTTGTGGCTTCATGAACGTCGGTTCTATCAGTTTACAGATTACGTTTTAAATTAAAATTTATTTGATAAACTTATCTATCTACATGAGAAAAACTTTAGGTACTTTTATGAAGAGTTTTAAAATATTATAACATATTAATAAGCTTTAGCCAATCGTGAAAATCCATCGTGTGATATGTGATTGTCCGTATTTACTTAAAATGCAATTTTAAGAGTTGAAAACATTTTAAATACACATTATTTTGTTACAGGTAGAATTTAAAGTTCTTATAACTAAATGTTATTAAATTTAATACAAAACGTATTTAACTGAAGGTCAGTTTAATTTCATTCCTTAAGTTGCATTTACAATTTTATGTGAATTTTACCAATGTTATTTGTAAGCTATTATCGAAATAAATCGTTACGTACAATATTTTATACGATTTGTGGTCTTAATTTAAACCGATAAAAAAGTTTGCACGAGAAAAAATTAAAATTCTTATTCGTTGCGAGGCATAAAAGTTACTTAACGATAAAATATAGGGATACCACACTTTTGAGCGAAAATTTCCGTGCTAATTACTAACAATCCAATGAAGCGGTTTAATTAAACCAACACACTTTTTCTTATAATACGAATAGCTCGCAACGACCACGATATTGCAGTTCCTCCAAGTTTCGCATAGCCAATGAATATTTAGTTAGCCACGATTTTCATAACGGATTTTAAAGACTAAAGTATAGCCATTAATTTAAATTTTATTCCGCTACTAAGATTGTTACTTCAGATAAGTGAGTTATAAAGTTTTGCTCATTCTAATAAACAATTTCCATTAGAAAATAGTTATTTAAAATGTTTCTATCAATGTAAAAAATTATTTACAAATATTTTTAATTTAACTTTAGAAATACAAATCTTTAATATTCTTTTTAAATTAAAAATAAGTTTCGAAGAATAACTTCTTTTTATATTTAATTTAAGAATCGTCTGAATCATACAATTTTGTACAAGTTTATACTTCGTAAAAAAGATATTTAGCGAGTGAACTAGCAATTTGATTTTTAATACTGTGTAGGTAATAGTGGTGGTTTAACTTCAAATCGAACTAATTTTTGCTCTACCTTCTATTATATTGAGTAGTATCTTCCTTAGAATAATAAATTAGTTTACCGAAATATCAATAATATATATTTTTGATCTAATATAAATTGCTCTAAGTATTATTTCTGAAGTTGTGAATTGTAAATATGTATAATATTTTAATAATAATTTGATAGTCGAATAATAAAAATAACATCAATCTAAATAACAACAATCTAAATAGTCGAATTAAAAATAGAATACAGCATTTAGGTGTGTAACCTTAAAAATTTATCAATGGTCTTCTGTTTTAGCGTTTTTCATTTTACCGCGAAAGTATAAAATAAAATTGATATTATATATCACTGATAACTCGACACATTTTTTGTTACGGTCTGTTAAAGCTTTAATAAAAACGAACGCTTATGAGTGTTCGAGCATTCGACGCATTTTGTACAATTGCTATTACTTTCACTGTGTATTGTAAACATTATCTAAATGGTTATTGAAAACGGCAAAGGTGTATTTTGATTACTTATTTCGTGATAACTGTTTGTGTTCAATTGTATTACAGATTTATGGAAATTAAAGTACTGAATATGTATGAAATAAACAACGTACCGTACTGGATTGTAAGCATACTAGGATATAACTGGTGGATAAATGTAATTTTTTCCTATTAAAAATCAAAATCAAAATTAAAAACAACTTTATGATCTGAACAACACCATAACAAAGCACTATTATTTTGCTGTGATGTAATATGTCTGGCTAGGCATATGTTTGGTGTTTTCGTTTTAAACTTGAACTTAAAATAATATGTCATGTTTAATATTGAACGAAAGCATCAACCATTTTGACACAAGGCGCTTTGTTTTAATTTTACTTTCTTATCACTTTTTTTTTTCTTTTATATCTTTTTAACGACAAATGTACTTCAAACCAAAACTTGTTAATGATTATTTAAATCAAATCAAAAACAACCTTATTCAAATATACTTCAAAATCACTTTCTAATCGTCATTTTACAAATTAAATTTTTTAAGTAATTATTATTTTTAAAAGTGAAGCTACCACTGATTCGAAATGTAGATTCTGCAGACATGAATCGGCAAGAAACTCCGCAGTTATTCTTTCGAAAATAATATATAAACTGTGTTTTAGTACAAGATTAGTAATATCTTGTATGAAATATATTAGGAAAAAAAGAAATTAAAATTAACTAACCACGCTATTCATCTGCAAACTGGTAGATAATCAATGTCTAAGAACCTTTCCCATTTAATAGGAACATATTGATTATCTCGGCCCGCTTTTGAACTGATAATCTTTCACTTAAGATGTGGATAATATTATGTCTCCTATCCATTATGTGGCACATTGTTTCACCAATATACATGTAATTATTTTTTGTTTGAAATTAACAAATTGAATTTCTTTATCGATGTACTTTATTGATTTGAAACTTATTTTCCAAAAAGCAACTTACTTTTAACATTTGATTATTTTTTGTGTTTTTACTTACAGCTATTAACAAATCAATAATTGTGTTTGCTCCCAAACTAAAAAGAAACCGACTTCAATTAAATCGACAAGTAATACAACGTAGGTAATCGAAAAAAATAGTCAAGTAAATACGCGTTATTAGATATAACTCTAAAAGTACTTGTCAGATCTCAATAAAATATAAATTGACCACACGACACGCAATACCTTTCAATTAAAACAAAGTTCATCGAAATCGGTCCACTCAGTCAAAAGTTCTAATCTAACATACATAAAAAAATACAATCGAATTGAGAACTTCCTCCTTTTTTGTATGTCGGTTAAAAAGAAACAATAATAATACTTAAGGTTTTACGAATTATATCTTACGTTCATCTTTATAAAAATATTCGAGTTCTAGCACACAGATCTAACAAATAAAAACTTTATTAGTACCGAGACGTGGTCGAGACTTTGAATTTTTGAAGCATTATTTACAATAAATAGTCCTGAGTAGTTGATAAAATATTTTAAATAATTTAATTAAAAAAAAACTATCACACTGAAACTGTATATTAATGGACAATTATTTATAAATTGATTTCAAAGACAATTACTTCTCAGTGTAAATAGCTTGCCACACCCTTGATAGGTTTTTTAATGCCTGTCATTTACGGATGCGTTAAATTTACAGACATTTCAAAAAACCTTTGCAAAATGGACCAATACCTATATAATTAATGTTATGGATATTTTAAATTTGTTACTTAACCGCAAAAATATAATTTTGAAAGCGTACCAAATTGGTACCTATAAAATTTTGAAAACATACTAGGTTGTAATGATAGTGTTTCCTCGAATTGTTCGTTTTTAGAACATTATTTATGTAGTACATTTGGGTTGTTGAAAACTTGACTGAACAGTATCGTGCACGACATGCCTGTACACACTTTGTAATGTTGATGAATATGTAAATAATAGCTGGAATAACAGCTGTGTTTGTCTAACCTTGCTATTACACTTTTGGCTTAGCTTTGTAATCGTTGAGCCTAGTTTTGTTTTGTTGAGATTTAAATTTCAATAAAAATATCATCAGAAATATATTTGATATTCGTAGATCTAAATAATAAAAGTACTTATGTGTTACTTAAATCTTGATAAATATAACTTTTGATTATCTACGTCATCGGGGTTTGGGTTTGAGCTTAAGGGCATGGAAAACGTCATAGAGCTTACCAGGTTCCTATCTGTCATACCCCTAGAAGACCATAATTTTTACATCTGCGCTAATCTTACCTATCAATATTTTTAATAAACATTTTTCATAAAATACTGGTGCATTTTTTGGCCAGAAAATCGGCACAACGATTCAACGGGGAAATGCTACCAGCATTCTTGGCACAATTCCACGCGGAAATTATTTGTACCAAAACTATCTGTAAATATTTAGTTTATAAGTAAATATGTATAATGTTTGATAAACTGTTTACTTTACAATACAACGTAGTTGACTAAATTGTATCCTCGTTCACTGGAGTTAAAACCATGTGTTTTCCTATTTTTGGCGTTTTTAGTTAACGTCCAGCGGTGGACTACGATAGCCTGAAGAGAGAGAGTGAGTGAGCGTTTTAATATTGATCGATTATCTTAACATAAACATATTCATAAATTATTGCCGACATTTAAAACTACCCATCAATTTTAAACGAAGCCTGAGCGACACATTTAAAATTTAAAATCTGTTTCAAAAAGCTCCATAAAATATTACATAGCTCGCGACCTGCATCGACTTTGCATGTTTCTATAATATATTACACCTACATATGAAGGAACGCTTAAATGGAATAGGCAACGGTTAGGGTGAGAAACCAAATGTGTCTTAACTTATTGTAGATTGAATAAATAATATCATAAATTATTTTTGGATGCATTCATAACTTTATTTTAGGATCAAATTATTTATCACTATTCAATAAATTTATCACTATCAATATTACAAAATGGTCAATAGTCAAGACTGTTGGGTGATTGGTCGAATTCAAAAGGCAGTGTTACTTGAGACGGCCCTCATTATGAGGAGATTCTTCAGCCTGGAGCCTTAGCTATCGGCGGCGGCCTGGGCCTCAACCTGCTACTCGATTACTAATGTTTTTATATTTTTAAATATTTTTATTGGTCTTTTTCTATACATATATTTATAAATGTAACAATAGGTAAAATATATAGAATAAAAGTTTTAATAATAAAAAAATTATCTTTATTTCGGGGCTAGCTCATAATTATTATAATGTTAATACAACCTTTTTACAAACTTTTATATAATCACATTTTAACATTTTAACAAATTTTTAAATCAGTCAGACAGTCAGTCAGCCTATTGCAGTCTACTGCTGGCCTCCCCAAGTTGAGAGTCACAATATAGCAGATTGATTGTGGCAACGTTAGACGTATTTGACTTATTCCGGAAAATATCATCATCAGTTCAGCCTATTGCAGTCCACTGCTGGACATAGGCCTCCCCAAGTTCGCGCCAGACATCCCGGTTTTCCGCAATCCTCATCCAGGCTACACCGGCAATCTTACGAAGATCGTCGGTTCAACGGGTCGGAAGACGTCCCACACTGCGTTTGCCAAGACGCGTTCTCCACTCCAGGACGCGTCTGCTCCAACGGCTATCGGTCCTGTGACACAGATGACCAGCCCACTGCCACTTCAGCTTGTTAATTCTGTGGGCTATGTCAGTTACTTTCGTAAATCTAATACCTTGTTTTACTTAATAATGAATTTAACATCGATTCAGAATACAAATTCTGCTGAAAATAATCGGAGAAAAACTCAACAGTTACTCTTTTAATAACAATATATCATTATAATTTCAGTAATATTTTCTGCATTAAAGCAGCGATGACTCCAAAGAATTTGACATCGCACCAGGTAATCAGAAACAGGAAACACTTGGTTTAATAATATTGGAAGAATAATTTTATAACCCATTGCATTTTTAACTCCTTCGAAAGCCAAAGAAACTTTTGTAATGACAAACGGTTGAATATTCATAGGACCCGCTCTTGTAGTACGATGCTATTTGCATAATACTCAGCAGCTAAGACTCTTTCGGTTATTTTGTCTATTTTGTATTACCATTCTGCTTTTGTCAGCCGCGTCTTTTTATATCATTCAAAGGAGAGCTTAATAATTGCTTTAGAGGGCATTCTTGATAAAAGCATTGCGCTTTAAAAAATTGTAGCAACTGGACTGTTCTAACGATTTTAGTTTGCTATGTTGGCGTTTGTTCATCTTTGTTTTATAAAGTATTTTATTTACTGATAATAATACATAGCTATCAAGCTATGTAATAAAATTATCTATAGTATCTATGCATGATACTAATATTAATTTTTATACTAAGTATTACCATTTTTTCTTGCGCAGTCGTGCAAGTCGCATTTCTTAAACCTGTAGGAAAGACTTTGCCGAATGTACAATGTATATAGAAAATAAATTGCCCTGTATAAAAACGATAATGAAAATGATAATTAAATAAGTCCACAATTTAAAAAAAAAACACTCTTTTTTGGAAATAGTTTAAAAAATAACATAAATTTAAACTGAATAATACAAATAGTATCACTAAAATTGACGTTGGATTAGTGAAATTCATATTACATAGACATCATCAGATTCATAATCCCGTCCCTATACGGGAGGATTTAATCATTCGATAGTATATTACAAGCGTAGCAATTTTGATACGGTTACCTTAATTTGGCTGTTTGCCTATTCCCTAATTGACAATATACAAATCGAACATTTTAATGGATTCTTTTTTACAAAACAAAAAACAAGCTGTCATATTAAGAACTCGAAACAAGCATTATTATTGATTCATCTGTATGGAAGAAATTATTACTGTCAAAAAAGCGTTGCTTAACTATATAGGTTCTGATCCTTCTTCTACATGGGGAAAGAGGCCTATGCCCAGCAGTGGGATATTACACGCTGAATCGTAATCGTAAAACATTTTTTGATATGAAGAGATATGTTTTTTCTTCCTTTTTAAAAAGATACTTTGATAAAACTTCTTATATGGTTCCTTTACATCGAGACGTATATCTTTGTATAATATATTTATTTTCTAGATCACATTTTAAAATCCTTGCGAATGAAGCTGTGGCATATTTTTCTTTAGCTCGTTATATGTCTTTTATAACTATATTTTAGATAATTATATTTGAGACGCTAAATAAATACATAATTACGTTTACTCGCGCCGAGATGCGATTGATACACTGTGTTGCGACAAAACGCGTGTAATAACTACAAGTGACGTAAAAGTTGGCATAAACATAAGCAGCTCAAGATAAATGCTCGTATCCACAAAACGTCATACTAATAGATAATAATATCATGCTCTGTAGTATAATTATTATTACGATAATACCGTCTAAACTTATCTTCAAACAGTTATAAAAACAAGAAAAAAGTAATTAGCAGAAATGTAAAACAACTTAGGTACTTGCTGTATGATAAATAATTAGTCTAACACTCGGAAGCGCCAACAATATTACATAATAATGGACATTAACATAGCAGAGAGACCATAAAATATGAAAACAGCATTAGTCGCTAATTATTCGCTTGCAACAAATTGTCCTAATACATAAACCATTAGGCAATGAACCAGCTAATGAATCAGTTGTATATACATTTTTCCATAAAATCGTTTTAAGTTCGTTATTAAACGGTTAACCTTACTATGCGGTGCACACACTTTCTATGTGTCTTCAATTCTATAACCATGTCGTTGTGTACTATACTGTACTGTATAGATCCTGTTATAAATATAGCTGCATCCTGTTTCGAACAATTATCCTCAGATTTTATTAATCAACGGCGATTAACAAAATTTAAATTTCAGCTATATTTTGTTCAAAAATGTCAATAAAATGTGACATTTAATTATAAATTCTGGTACGACGTGAAAATTGAAATGTTCACGTATAATGGCCAGTTTCACCTGAAGCTGATAAAATTTATAAAATTGTTTCTCCAAGTAATAATCTACAACTTTTATGTTCAAAAGTTCCAAATAGTAATTCTTTTAGATACCATTATTTGTCAAATAGCTATTTGCATCAGCAATCGGTTAAATTAGACTAAAAACTTTTAAATTCAGATTGGGCGAAGTCGGAGAGAGTCTCTAGTTCAAAGTAAAGTTTATTGCTAAGACAAAACACAGTGGATGCAACAAAGAATGTTCCGTCTTGACCCGTCTCTTTAGAAGTTTCGTGATCGCTATCTTCTCTGGCCTAATTAAAGAGAACACTTTACCCGGGACGTGTCATATTAGAGAGCTACACATTGTAGTTTAGCTGTTTTAAACTTTATTCTATACTATATATAATATGGTACAGAGAAAATAAATAGACATTCTTAGCAAAAATATCTTTTACCGCATCAACCAAATCATTTTAGAATAGCACTGGAGTAATAAATGAAACAAACATTTGTAAAAATTTGTTACTCTCACTCTCAGCTCAGCAGCAGAAAATTTTAATGAAATTGGATGAATTTTTAATGAAATTTTAATTCGTATTTAAATAAGAATATTTAAAAAAACGTATATAATGATTGAAAGAACTTTAAAATAAATGAAACTTTACTCAGCTTAACACATACGACTACATTAACCTTGCCCTGGTTTGTTTTAGTCTGGTTACTCTCTTTATATGTTTTACTTACAAGATTAATTAAATATGTTTTATACATATTTTTACAACATAATAGTTTTAACAACATAAAATCATGTTAATTTTTTTAAGAATTTGTAATGTTAAAATTGTTATTATTTTTCTAAATAGTTTTAAGAAGATTCCTCTCACGAATGCAAAATAATAAAATACTGTATTCACCATCACTCCAAGCAAGCAAGAAAATTACCTACCTAAATCATCTACTACCGAAGTCGTATAATTTGACAAAAATATATTATTATAACGGACATGAAAACATAATTATAGTTTTGGATAATGTCATTTTATTTAAACTTCGTCCTCTGTTCCGGACGCTGTGACATTTACCGTATTCTTTGCTATGGCTGAACATGATAACTGTCTAAAGTTTAGCCAAATAAAATACATGTTTATGTTAAAATAATAAACATAAAAAAACACTTCAAATATAAAATTTCTTCTAAGTAAAAGTCCCTAGTATTTATCTTTTTTTTAAATTGCCTGCTAAAAATAGTAACAGATTATTTAAGAAGAAACTCGTACTTAATTAAAAATTGGAAAACAATCACCAACAGTAGAATAAACATTTATTGGTTTTATATTAAAAACCAAGACCCTAAAATATCTCAAAACTTACAAGGAAAACGATTCTAACACTTAAGCAGAAGCTGCTCAATATAATTTTAATTATAATACCAAGATATTATACAAAGTATGAATCCTTGATTAATCTGACGCTAGTTTAAATTTTAATATAAATCGTAATGACTTTGTCCAACAAACTGTCTAGATCCTTGAAATAACAATTTCAAGAACCTAAATCATCTGCCTGAATTAGGTCTTTTATACTGATGAGAATGTTTAATGGAATTATTTTATGATATTACGGTCACAGTTTGGGTATTATACATTTTCTCGGAATAAGCTTATTTACTGTGTAAATGGTTTAGGAATGATTAGGTATTAATTTACACGCGATTAAAGTGTTTTTAATTAATTTCTAAAACAGGCTCCACATCTTGAGCAAGATATTTCCGACTGTGCCCAAGCTTTCATTGGTTAAGTTTTTCGCATTTATACGTAATATCAATAACTACCTATAAAGTTTCTTTAAAGTAATCATAAATATTTTACTGTCTTGTCAACTAGATAGTAACTGGAGTTATAAAGTGACTTTATTTTTAAGCATCAACAGAAAACAATAAATTAAATAACCTTAATTAGGTTAGTATTGCATCGTCCGTCAACATATCCTACAAATTAATTTAGCATAAGTCTCGTGCACAGTTGGTGTCTATGTCAAATAACTCCTAAACAATAATTCTGGCAATGTGCCCATCCCATACAGTACTTTCATATTTAGCTATGAACAAACATATTTTAGCATTGAAATAAACCAGCTTGTATTTGGTTTTTATCATACAAACTAAAGTCGTTTACAATAGCTAAATAAAAAACACTAATCTCTTTTATAAGGCTTTAGCTTTAAAAAAGCTTAAGTAGCATTTTTGTGTCTAAAGATACAAAAAAAAATATTTAAAATACAAATAGTTATGCAAATAAATAATTAACAATGTAAAAAACGAGCTAGACAAAATTTTTGTATTTCAGTAAATTTTATTAAACATTTACAAAGATCGTCATCATCAACATCAGACATCGTTCTGGTGTAGTGGTGCGTATGCCATGTGTGCGCTCAATCACAGGCGATTCTTCGTTTGATTTCCTATAACGCGGCTGAAATACGTCGATTTACATCAGACGAGCGAATGCTCATTCTATCCCCACTATATCAAATTCTTATCAAATTCTTTTTGTGTAGATAGGCGTAGAGCATTCTTTCGTTGTTATATTATATGAATACGAGTGTTCGAAGATCAAGAAAGAATGCTCTTGTTCTAGCTCTAGCTCTTTGTTCGTTTGGTCTAAATCCACCCTAACGAATATCTAATTTATTTTAGGTCTACAAAGTAACTCTAAAGTTTTTGGAATAATATTTTAGCGACTTTTAAATCTTATCTAATTCATAACCTAGGGTAGGGTCATAAGATCATAACCGATCTATGATTTTACTTTAGTACTCGATATTTTACAAAGTCCAGTAGTTCAGAGGGTGGGACCACTAGATATCTATGCGATAACTGAACTGGTTGGAACCGCTACGGGTAGGCGACCCCGGACTGCACTAGCTGCTAGACTGCTAGTGTCACACACCCCTCCCCGTAATGCCCCCGTGCCACTGGTATCCCTAACCCCCGATCCTTTTCTCACATAAATCATTTCCACCTATACTTCTTCTTAGCCAGGAATTTCCAAGAAGAGTTGATATCAGGCAGGCGGCCGGTCGTAAAATATTCCATGCCAAATCTTTTACAACATGAGTTCTATGAGAAAACATGTTGTGTCGACTCTACGTATAAAGTGGGATAAGGGCAGGGAGATGATGATTTTACAGATTCCTACTATCAGTTTAGAAAATGTGGAGAAATGTAATTTCATGCAGAGGCAACTGCTGAATCGTGATACCTATCAAAAAACTTTTTGATACCGTCTCCTCCAATATTTGTCTGTGATTAAAAGCTGTGTTTGGCGCATGTCTACACCATCGAATCAAACATTGTATGTCACATAGCTGAAATGGGGAATGGGGAGAATAGTTCGGAGTTATTTCGTTAATACTTTACTAAGCACAAAAATAAATACCTATATCATAGATAATAAATAAACAAGTGACTGTGTATAATATCATTAAATATGTTATCATAATTTTAAAGATAAACACAAGTTCACATTGTGGGGCCTCATCGGATTCACGTCTGTTTATTTTGGCGCCACGCCGTACCAAGTAAAATACAAACAGAGAAAAAATACAGGGCCGAATCAGCCGTAGAAACGACGTAAACTACCTGGATATTTTTTTTACATTTAGTTCAGCAACAAGCAAGCAGGGATTGCGTAATGTGAAATATTTATTACAGCTAAGGATTTTACTTTACTTTGATTTCTAACAGACTTCAAAAATGAGGAGGTTTCTCAATTTGACCGTATTATATTTTTTATGTATATTTGCGGATAACTTCGTCGTTTATGAATCGATTTTTTAAATCGTACGCTTTATTTGCTACACTTAAGGTAATAAAAATCGGCCAAGTGCGAGTCGGACTCGCGCTCGAAGGGTTCCGTACCATTGACTAGGTAAATTAATTGTAATTTCGGGCAAAAAGCGGCTAAAAATCACTTTTATAGTATGAGAGCAAAAATAGGCAAAAATGACGTTTTTTGTATTTGAGCCCCCCTTAAATATTAATTTTATTATTTATTATTGAAGTAAAAATACAACTGAGTATTTTGTGAATATTTCAAGTGCCTATCTCTTGCCATTATTGATATCGAGCAAAAAAGGGCAAGAAAATCGCGTTTGTTGTATGGGAGCCCGCCTTAAATATTTATTTTATTTTGTTTTTAGTATTTGTTGTTATAGCGGCAACAGAAATACATAATTTGTGAAAATTTCAACTCTCTAGCTATAGCCGTTCTTGAGATACAGCCTGGTGACAGACGGACAGACGGACGGACGGACGGACGGACGGACGGACAGCGAAGTCTTAGTAATAGGATCCCGTTTTTACCCTTTGGGTACGGGACCCTAAAAAGTAGGTAAACAGAATTAATTTGCCCCTTAAAAAAATGATTTCGAATGTTTTTAAGTCTCTATCGGAAAATTTCGAGTATCTGGGTTAATCTCGATGTTTGCTGCCAACTACTTGAAACAGTTGATATTTGATAAAGTATTTTGTAGAACGTGAGTTTCCGATTTAGTGTAATACTTTTAAGGCTAATTTGTTATTTAAGCATTTTTTTGTGTATTTTATGTTTATTTTTAAAATGCGATTCTTTATAATTTATCAATAGTTAATCGGTAATATGTGTTGAAAACTGTGCATTATTAGAAATCATATGAATGAGACTTGAAAAAAAGTTATTATTCTATAGTCAATTATTCATTCCTTTCCTTTTACTTAGAATTTGAAACGTGCAAGTATTGTAAACTTCTTTACACTCTAAATTAACACTTTAACTTTTCCAAAGTTATTTACAGCGCTGTAAATTTACTTAGTTCAAACGTTCTAAGACAAGTTACCGTTTGGGGATCGCAGAGTTCAACCGAACAGCTTAGTTAAGATCACAACTGACTATCGAGAACGTAAATCTTTCGTACATTGGCCATTAATTAGTGGAAAAGGATTGGGGCGATCGATGTACCGCTGACGGGCTAAAAATACTACTTCACGGAGTATTTCACAGTAGCGGTGTTTTATCAGGTTGTAAGGTCGTCGTTTTTTGAAGATTTTGTTGCTATTAATAATAATATTTTCAATGTGTTTCAAATTTTACAAAAAAAATAGTGCATTTTATAGCTTTTGTTCAAACCAAAACAATTGTTTTTTTTTTTTTTTTGCTTTCTTTCATGCACATACGTATACTATAATTTATTATTAAATGCACAAATTATTAAAAGCCAGTATAACAAGATCAAACGTCTAAAAATACAGTAAAACTCATCAACCACACAATCTAAATATAATTTCTATTTAAATAACGAGTATTTGGTATCCCAGTTTTTTATTCTGAAATTTAGAAAAAATGAAGCACAAACTACACTCGCACCCCCGTAAGGCAAATTTACGGCACGCCTACAAACTCACAAACGAAAATACTCTCAGAAGGCGTTTCCGTTCGGTTCGTTTCCGTGGCCCCGGGTCCGACCGCTGAATGAAGTAGGTTAGGGCTTACAGGTAAATAGAAGCCCGAATGCCAGATTCATTGCTTATTTGTTTCAGTTTCAGCAAAGATATTCATATTTATAACAGTTTTATGTTTGACTTTCTTCTTTGCTTTATTACAAAATATATTAGTCATATGTATATAGTTCATGTAAAAATTTTGAATTGCGGTATAAGTATATACTGTTCAAATTATTACTATCAAAGAACTTGTAAAAATCAAACTGAAACTTTATTTCGGTATATTGTGTTTTATGTGATGAAACATCGTTAAAAAAGTAGGTAAAATATTCGACGAGTATTAAAAAAATATAGTCAATAAAACTGATACCTGCAACTATCTATACATTGTAACCAACTTAGATATTCATTTTAAATTATAAAATAGATTTCATTTTGGTACAGCAGGTGAATACGCTGCTAGAATCATTAGCATAACCTTAAATACCATTACAATCGTCTCGAATCCCATTAAAATATTTTTAAGTTTATATGGTCGTTATTCGTGCGTGATATTGTCCGTAAAGTTACGCACCATGTACCACCAACGTAAGAAATTATTCCCTTAAGTTTCTAATTAAACTGGTTCATTAACTCTCAAAGTGAAATATCTACAGCTAAGCTTTGCTGTTTAACTATAGCGTTAATATTCGTACAGCACTGAGTTACTTTGCGGGTAGAAGTTTGTAGTACGAAAATATTTCGTTAGAGATATGAATATGTTAACCATTTGAAAATAGCTAACGAGAGAGTAAAATGAAGCTATAATTTAAAAGTAAACACAGATACTTTTAAATTAATATGCAAATATATTGATTAATAGTAGTTTATGCAACTGTCATATAATGAAGGGTATTAAGACACGAGTGTGAGTTTATGAAACGAGCGCAGCGAGTTTCATAATAGTAACGAGTTTTTTAATACCCGTGTTATATGCAGTTGCATACACTACTTTATCTTCACTAATGCAATTAATCAAACAACAAGAGTAAAAGCTGACAATAGTTTATTTATAATAATTGTTCAAAGGACAATGCCCATTTTCTATGAAGCCGTGCTCCGGTACGTGCTTTGACGTGTTCAGACAATTCATATATTTAAGTATCCTTTATTAATTGAAAATATATTTTTAATAATATTCTAAAATTGATTAAATCCGTAGTTTATACTTTAATTAAAAAAGATATTTTATTTGTATTCCGGGTTTGTGCTGTCAAAACATATTAAATATACCAAGTCGGAAACGCAACTATAGAAATAAACGCTTTTTTTTAAATTAAATTATAAACCCCAACACGACCATAAAATTGACATATTAAAGTTTTCTTTATTAATGAAAACTAGATTTTTAATAATAGTCTAAAAGTGATCAAAGCCGTGTTTTATAGTTTAATTAAAAAAAACATTTGTTTGTATGGTTGCTATGACGACTTGCTATTTATAATTAATCTATTTTGACATAAGAAACGCGGAATACAAATAAAATATTAAATTAAATTCACGCGTACGTGTATTTTCACAGTGATTTTGCCGCCATTAAAATCTAACCAATGAGAGCGCAGCTGCGCGCATGCGCGCGATGTTATAATGAGATTTTACGATATCGATGTGGATATTACACCATCATGTGAAATTGCTTAAATTGAGTATTTTGTTGTCTGCGGTATAACAGTAGTAATTATAAGTCAAGTATTGGAAACATAAGTAGAATGTTGCAACATTAGTGTAGTAGTAGTGTAGATAGAATGTATTAAACGACATTACGACGAAATTATTTATTTTATTTGATTTAGTTACACAATTGTAATTTGTTCAGTACATAAACATAAATTGTAAAATTATAGTGGAAAAATAGTAGGTACATTACAGATAAAATATTGATATAATTAAACTTTTCATAGATAGTAAAATTAGTTAATTAAATAAGTCTAAAAAAGGTATAATAATGGCAATAATTTATTTTAAATGTTAAAGTTTTGTGTATGGCAATTTTTTCTTCTTCTCACTTGGACGGCCATTGCGTTAACCAAAGAGTATATAACCACTACGTTTGCGTTAACATTCATAAAAGTTGTGTGCATAAAATTAGAGCTAAAATATATAATAAAGTTATTGAGAAATTTATGGTATATTTCACTAACATAATTCAGCAGGTATTAAAGACTATAATGATAACTTATTTCTTTCATTTTTGATTTTCTTTTTTGTCTTTATTCTTACTCATTTGCAAAACGCGTAATTAATTTATCTGTCTATTGGCCTAACAGTTTGGCGGTAGTGATAATATTTATTAGAAAGGTATATAAAAACTTGAGCAAGGACATAATATTCAACATAATATGAAATAAAAATTATTGACTTGTAGTAGATACCATATTCACATTACAAATGATTTGTCACTCACTCCGTTTCATGATTTATATAGTGTTATATAGACACTCAGTAATTTTTTTTTTATTTAAAATCATTACGAAGTACGTAAATTTAATTTATTGAGAACATCAAATTGCTTATTATAAAATCCTATGTAGTCCAGGATTTTCATGCCTAAATAACTTTTGTTAAATTGGTTCCAAAAAAAAATTGATAAAAACAAATTATAGAGAATTTAATTATTAATATCATCTAACTCTAATAATCTCTTAATCAAGTTATAGTCCAGTAATTTGGTAGTTTTACCTGGAAAGTTTTCCGGTAGTTTTGAAAATTGGTGATTTTATAGATTTCGACGTGCTCTTTTCGAATTTTTACTTTGCCACCTCGTATCTTTGACGCTCGCGCCGCCATATTGGAAAAATGGCGGTCAAATACAGGTTTTTGAGAATAACTCTGTTCCAACTCATATTACGATAAAAATAGTTATATAATAAATTAAACTAAAGAAAATTTCCTACAATGTATGTAGTCACTTTTTTTTGGAAAATCAATAGTTTCAGCGTATGAGAGCTGCAAAGTCCACTCTAACAAGCGTTTACGTGTCATAATTATATTTCGTTAAGTCCAGTCGACAAGTTTTGAACATATTTTTTTTAATTTGAAAAAATTATGGTGTATTCTAAACACTATAAATATTTAATTCCCGTTGGAAATTTTACTTAAACTTAATTTTTCAACAAGTTAAACGATTATTAACAAACAAAAGTTTCTCGAAATTACGTGTCAATTGTGGCAAAGCGAAAATTCGAAAAGAGCACGTCGAAATCTATAAAACCACCAATTTTCAAAACTACTGGAAAACTTTCCAGGTAACCCTCATTTTGAGCACCAAATGACTGTACCATTTAATAGTTTTTAAGATAAATGATAAATAAAATTATTACACAGAGATACACAGAGAGGCTGGTGCAGCGCATACTTGTGAGCGCGCAAAATTATGTAACAATTAAAAAACAGATATAAGCAATGAAACTTTTTTAAATCTCTATTAAGAATAATATCATTAATAATATCGTGTAAAGAATTTACAATTTATATATATAATTAATATTTTATTTTTTTCTTTAATATATTTTTCATGGGTCAAAAGTACCCAAATTTGAGATTTTTCGAACCTTTAAAAATTCATATCCTCAAAAATATTAACTTTATCGTGAAAAGTCATAGGATCTCTTTTATTTGTATTTTGATAAAGAATATATATAAAAAATCCGGTGGAAAAATAACAATTCCTTGTAATTGTTTCGGCTTAAACAATATGGCACGGGGTTGCCTCATGGCAACATGCATTTATATCATCAGAAGGGCAATTTGAAAAGGATCGCATACAAAATTTGAGGTGGAATAGTTTTCGGAACTCATGCGCCGATCTCTTCTGGACATAATGTGAATGTTAGTATTATCTTGTTACTGCGTTGCCGTGAAGTCGAACTAATTGTAATCTTATTAGATATATAACCAGGTCCTCGATGAAAGTTTGCTCGCAGGGAATTCCTACCGGTTTCAAGTCACGTATTGAAGCGAAGCAATTTTGAAATTTTCTCTATTTACCGCTCTCGCTAGTCCGAGATGAAACTTAGCTAGAATGCTTAATGAAAAAATTAGACATGAAACATTTCTATTTAAATTTAGAACTTTAACTATTTTAAATAATTATGAATTGTGTATATTGTTGTTTATTATTGTTTTGTAACAAACTAATTGTCCTCGTGGGCCCTTTCTCTAATTACAAGGAAGGGTTGAAGGTGATTGTATCACGTAGCTTTATTGTTTGTTTTTATCAACAGTTTGAAAATGAAACGTAAAAATGAAAAAATGAAATGAAAAAAAAACCAAATAGTAGATAGAGTATCATAAATAAATACGACAACCAAAAAAGTTTAAGTGAGAGTTAACATGTCTGTGTATGTTTATTTAAACTCCGTGCATTTATGTGCTTTATATTTAGCGTAAATTAATTAAAATGTACAAGCAGAAATAAAATATGTCAGGTTAAAATATTCCTTAGAATAAAGAATACGATAGATTTTATCCACTTATAAATGTACCTACTTAATGCGGTGATATTACGTTAATAATGAGATCAATTTGATTACAATTCACGAATTCTATACAATTAATTGTTGCTTATCCTGTTTTCTATTTCTTCTTATATTTTCTATTTTCATTCTTCTATTTCCATTTAAAATTATCTTTAAAATTTCAATATTAATATTTTTTTTCTAATTTTTTTTTATATATAGATTATTTTACTGTTATTTTTTGTAATAATTTTTATTATTATAACTGTATTGTATCGTGTCTTTATTTCACGTATTATCTATATATTTTATTATTTGATTAAATATAGCAATGATCTTACTAGCAATTTATGTACAAAAAATTCAAACCTTGATTTTATACTAATAAATTCACTTGATAAAGTGAACCTTTTTGATTGATTGATTTAGCCCTTAAAATCCCGCTGCTAGGCGTATGCCTCTTTCGCCATATGCAGAAGAAGGATTGGAGCTCAATCCACCACCTTGCTGATTGTCTATTTCCTACTATGAGTAACAATTGCTATCGGATGCTCATGATAACAACCACGACCAACAATTTAAGTGCTCTCTGAGACAAAGTGGAGAGACCCAAGAGGACAGACGCCCAGAATGGAAACAAATATTTTTGAAAATCCCTAGCGGAAATCGAACCCACGACCGCCAGCATTTAGGAGCATATAGGTATACACCATAACTACACCGGAGCTGTCGTCAAAGTGAACCTACGAAAAATTAAAAAAAAAGTAACTTTAAAATTTATGTTATTTATTGTTTTCATTCTCCACGTCTTGGATGTATTTAGTTTTACTAGATTGTAATTTTTTTTCAAATCTTTATCATTCCGTCAGGAATATAAAATGAGTAACTACATCATTATCATTGCTAAAGTAACGTATTCACATCGTGTATGCCAGACGTGGTGTCTTAACTTAAGCTCACCTACATTTGAGCTCCCCAGGCCTCTAGCTTACATCGTATACTATCTTTCATACTGTTATGTAAGAATGAAGTGTAGCTATTTTTTGTACATGTAAAGTATAGTGTCAATGTTACTGCCTAGAAAAGATCTAAAGTTAAACGGATATTCTCTTATTCAAGCAAAATTAATGATGAATCCACTAAGATACAAATTTGCAAATTAGCTAAAATACCTTTACACCTAGATCTCCAAATTTCTCCCGGGATCCGCTCCGAAGTTAATATAAAGTCAAGCAATGATAGCGTATTTTCTGTCTGTTTATATTTACCATCTGGATCAACAGTAACATTGTTACTGTTTCAACTTTGATTTATGTCGACTGTCATCTACAAATAAGAAATGAAAAAAAAAACTGTTTAGTATATTTAGATATAGTTATAGATTATATAATATTATATGCTACTTTATCTATGTATTTGGTTCGTTATTTTTCCATATCGTATACTATTACACGTGGAAACTCGTTAGCTGCGTACCTAAAGAGATTTTTTAATGATCGATTTTTTTTCATTTTGGTAAATTTCTCACCTCATTGCGAGTGATTATAATAAAAAATACTTTTAACTTTTAATACGTTGTAAAGCAATACCTATTTGTTTACTAAATAGAGACATTGTAAAACCAGCTTCTGAAAACGGTATTCCCCAGAGAATTTGATACGAAATTATATAACAGTGAATTTTTGCTCCTTTACAAATTGGCAGTAGCGCAGAGGGAAATTTGTGTTTATTAGATATCAAATTGCATTGTTTTCAAGTAAACCTCTTATTTCCTACAATTAAAACTTGTACCTACCTACAATTTAACTGTTGCTATTAATTAAATGAAAATAGATATTTTTAGTAATGTAGATTCCGTAGATATCTACAAGCCATTATTATTAATCACGTTTAAAGTTACAAAACTTTTAGTGTTAATAAATAAATGTATATCTATCTGTTGTTTCTTTCACCTTACATTTTAAAGTAAAGATCCAAAAATTTGCATTATTTTACGGTCAATTTAAAACTAATTTAATTCTTTATTTTCTCACCAAGTATCACAGTTACATTATTTGTAACAAAGATAAAAATAGAGGCAAAAATAAATTACATTAATTAAAACTTTGCATTTTTGTAATTAATTTTTAAAATGAAATTTTTTTCTTGTTACTATGGTAGTAGGTTAAGGGTCATGGTAGTTATGTATGATGGAAAGTTTGGTTATTGAAACTTTCAAACACAGCGTTGAATGATGTCATAGTGTTTACTTATGCATTCATGTAACCTAAGTTTTGCATTTGTATAGAGATTTTGATAATATTTACTCTCGCTTACGATGGAAATAATTGATCTGGAAATAATAATAAATATCCTTGTAAATCTGTTTTTATTACTACAGGGTGATGATCTAAAAGAACGCACTTTTATGTGCGTTTTAAATGTAACAAACAAAGGGTTAATGTATTAACTAGATTAATAGCTAGTTTTAGTTATAATGTATACTTGGGTAATTTAATTCAAAATATAAAAAATGTGTAGAATACGTTTCAGATCTTAACAAAAAATTTTATAGTGAAACTTTTATTACATCGTCTCAAACTATTTCGTCTGTGTGTTGCATGTCGCGCGACGGTCGGCCGCGCGGTAAGATTGATAAAGCGATTTTTATACCCTTAATGGAATATTATTTCAAAATATTTAGTTAAATGTCTATAATGTGAAAAAAGTTTCACTTTTACCGTGGTTTCATAAAATCACACAGGTTTTTTATAAAAGTGAGTTTAATATACTATCTAAAATTCTAAATGGAAGAACAACAATATATTACCAACAACAGAATAAAGGTTCACCTACAAACTTCGCTATATCACTACATATTATAAAACAAAGTCTCTTCCCGCTGTCTGTCTGTATATATGCTTAGATCTTTAAAAGTACGCAACGGATTTTGATGCGGTTTTCTTTAGTAAATAGAGTGATTCCATAGAAATGTTTATATGTATAATACATGCATAATATAGTAGAGGAACACTGATAGTTTTAAAGTTTTCTAATGTGATGTCGTAAATAAACACATTTTTTGCGCTTAGATTGCAAATATTGATTTTATATTTTATATTTAGTATCAGCATTGCACCCGTGCGAAGCCGGAGCGGGTCGCTAGTTAAGTATAAAATATTTATTTTTCATAAAGATATTTTTAGATAAGGTCTTGTGAGAAAATATTGTTTTACTTCAAAGGTTAGCCGTAATTGACAGTATTTTTAGGGAATAATAATTATAAAATAATTCAGAAGGTACAATTATCGTCCATTACTTCATCTGCTATTACACAGCGCACATATAGATCTTTTAATAGATATCCTAGTTTTGTGACAAAGTCAGAGAAGTAATATTTTTATTTTATAATAATTATAATGGTTATCTCTGTCAAATAAGAAAATATTGACAACATGACACAATTAAGTAAATGTAACAAAAAAGCTTAGATTATTACTCGTAGTTAGTGAAAACACTAAAGTATGAAAATTAATTACATAGCCATTATAACAAATACACGCGTGCAAAATATTGTCATTGTGTTATAAATCTAGAAAATATACATCATCATTGTCACCTACATAACGGACTTTACCCCGTGTATACAATTCTGAACAATGTCAAAGCCTATTTTAAGTTTAACACCAGTTAAAGCTCACAGCGCTTGTCTATGCTACCTTTGAGAGAACAACTACATAGTATGTAGTTGTCTCTACAAAGGCTTGTGTTTGTTCCTCGAGACACATTTAATCACCTAAAATACGTCGCTTAACAATCAGGTATGTATGTAGGTACATGTACGTAGGTATAACAAGTTATTAAACTTATTAGACTTAATCTATACTAATATATAAAGCTGAAGAGTTTGTTTGTTTGATTGTTTGTTTGTTTGTTTGTTTGTTTGTTTGAACGCGCTAATCTCAGGATCTACTGGTCCGATTTAAAAAATTCTTTCAGTGTTAGATAGCCCATTTATCGAGGAAGGCTATAGGCTATATATCATGACGCTAAGACCAATAGGAGTGGAGTCCACGCCGACGAAGTCGCGCGCAGAAGCTAGTAATACATATATCTATACTTAATATAATAAAGCTGAAGAGTTTGTTTGTTTGATTGTTTGTTTGTTTGTTTGTTTGTTTGTTTGTTTGAACGCGCTAATCTCAGGATCTACTGGTCCGATTTAAAAAATTCTTTCAGTGTTAGATAGCCCATTTATCGAGGAAGGCTATAGGCTATATATCATGACGCTAAGACCAATAGGAGTGGAGTCCACGCCGACGAAGTCGCGCGCAGAAGCTAGTAATACATATAATGATAGAGATCAAAATAATCAACAATACTACACTAAGCTGTATACAAAAATGCCTCGATAACACAGAAGTGTTACGTAATATTTTTCTAGAATAAAAAATCGAGATACTATTTATTATGTATTAGAATAAATAGAATAGAACAGAGTAGAATAGAGTAGAATAGAATTGAATCTATACTAATATAATAAAGCTGAAGAGTTTGTTTGTTTGATTGTTTGATTGTTTGTTTGTTACTTTGTTTGTTTGAACGCGCTAATCTTAGGATCTACTGGTCCGATTTTAAAAATTCTTTCAGTGTTCGATAGCCCATTTATCGAGGAAGGCTATAGGCTATATATCATTACGCTAAGACTAATAGGAGCGGAGTCCACGCCGACGAAGTCGCGCGCAGAAGCTAGTAATACATATAATGATAGAGATCAAATCAACAATACTACACTAAGCTGTATACAAAAATGCCTCGATAACACAGAAGTGTTACGTAATATTTTTCTAGAATAAAAAATCGAGATACTATTATGTATTAGAATAGAACAGAGTAGAATAGAGTAGAATAGAATTGAATATATAATAAAATAAAATAAAACAGATAATAAAATAAAACAGACCAGAATAGAATAGAACAGGATAGAATCCTTCTCGAAGTTGTTCAGGATTATGTTTATCTTCCACCACACCATTCAACTAGGCCGAAAGTTGAAGGAAAAAAATAATAGAATAGAATAGACCATAACAGAACAGACCGAAATTTAGATGACTTTGGGTCTAGTTTGGATTTGACTTTGCAAAAATGTACTATTGAGATAGGATACAGCAGGAAATATCCTGCTAAAAACTGGAGCAGCCTGACTGGGGAAGTACCTCAACCTTACAGAAGATCACAGCTAAATAATACTGCTCTCAAGTTATGTTCCTGTGGTATAACTAAGGTAGCCAGAAAGTGTATTGCAGGCGTGTCTATAATCTACGGTATCACCATCAGGTGAGCCGTACGCTTGTTTGCCGCCCTAGTTGTATAAAAAAGTATACGTATTCTATAACGCAGAGGTATCGTGGCTCTAACTTTTATAGTAGTAATATGGTGGATAATTAAAATTAATCTTGAGATAACGCAAATAAATATTTTATTTATTATTTAAAATTTTCACACAAGAGATTGATAATTTTAGCCGGTTTATTAAATAACATAATATTTTAATTATACCGTTATTAAAATAAGATTCTTATTTTATAATACATCAACATAACAGTTTATTATTGAAAAAGTAAAATTGTATTAAAAGTTATTTGATTTCGTTTATTGCGAGATATTTTGGACCAAAAATAGCTTGAACCATAAAAGCAGAGCACTAATGAGAAAATAATGTCCACAAATCTAACGTTTTCTAAAATTCAAGACAGTACGTTTAGTTCGATAAAAATTATTATGGAAAATGTATGGTACTTAATAAAAATAAATAATAATAATAAATATTTTCACAATACACACAGTCACACACGGTCGTCTGTTACTAAAGTAAGCAACTTAATGCTTGTGTTATAGGTAAACAGCCGACTGGTAATAAATATTTAAGAAACTTAATATTACAGAAAATTAATATTAATTATAATAAGTATCTCAGAACCTATCTTTTGAGATTTCTTTCTTTATTGGTACTAGGAAACTAGGAAATTGTCCATAAAAAAGACAAAGTACCCTACTTTAAGACATGGCTGCAATATAAATCAAAGGCCGGCTCTTCTCAATTAGTTTCGTTGTTCATGGCATTAACTATATCACAAAGTAAATTTTTCTTTTTAACTTTAAAGATACAATATAATTATCGCAGGTATTTTTATTGATTTGTTTTTGTTTTATAATTACAATTACGGTACATATACAAAAGGCAGAATAAACAGCATGATATGAGGTACCGTATTTTAAAGATAAAATTGATCGGATAACATAGCCGACCTTATTGTTTTTTAGTTAAACCTTAGATCTACCATCATAGTTAATTTCAAACTTTTACAAAGTTCTATTTTCTCTTATAGTCTTTGCTATAGATACCTTATCAGTTCAAGTTGTATACGACGTTACATAAGTATTGTTTTGTAAGCATGGAAGCTAACTCGAAAATGTAAATTATAAAAGCAATCAGGATTGTGTTTTCAGCATGACCCTAAACGTATGCTAAAATGCATGCAAAAATCATGAATAAATAAATTACTAGGTTTATAATAATGTACTCTCATTAGTTACTTGCAAGTATATAGCAATGTAATGTCCTGTAAATTCTGTTTTGCCCTTCAGCATGTCATGTTCACCCTAATTGATGCCCATTATCACATAACTGTGACTGTAGTAAGAATTTTGAATATTTTTAAAATCCTTTTTTTTATGTAACTAGTTTGGCAAACAAGCGTACGGCTCACCTGATGGTAAGACCATAGCCTATAGACGCCTGCAACACCAGAAGCATCGCAAGCGCGTTGCCAACCCTATTCCCAATCCCCCCCCCAGGGACTCTGGTCACCCTACTTACCAACAGGAACACAATACTGGTTGAAAATCGTATTATTTAGCTGTGGTCTTCTGTAAGGTCGAGGTACTACCCCAGTCGGGCTGCTCCATATTTTGAGCAGGAAATTTCCTGCTGTGCCCTACCTCAGTTACCATACTAATATTATAAATCATATAACTCATGATCACGGGTAGACATGGCGATTGAAACATTGCCGAAATATAGGGATCTCAACAAAACAGTAAACGTAGTAAGCACCCGAACAAAATATATAAATTTAAATATGAAAATTGATCTATTTGGTACAAAACTATCTTACAATTATTTTAATTTGAGGCCTATATCTGCCAAAAGTTGGTCTGGTTGAGTAAAAATAGCGCATTTAAATAGTTTTCCAACTTATATAGGGGAAAGTGGTTACCCTTCGCACACTTTTTAGATTTTATTTTTTTATTTTATGAGTAATTGTCGAAATTATTTAGTTTATGTACCTAAATGTGGCAAATATATTGTAGTTCTTTACAAAAAAGTCCGAAACTATTACCTATGTCAAAAACGTTAAAGGGTTATAGCCATTTTTCTGCGATAAGATATTTGTACGAACGTACCCCACGTATGGGGTACGTTCGTACAATAGGTGAGGTACTTTCGTACGACATGGGGTAGATTCATAAAGGTTAATTAAAGGCCTATTAAAATCGTTAAATATTTATTAATTATTATAAAAATATTTATTTATTAAAGAACTAACTTAATAATATTAATTTAACTTGACTAATAGTCGATAAAGCTTTAAAAATAACAAAAAACAAAATCCTTCATCCTTCATCTTTGCCTTGAATGGCCGAACACTCCAACGTCTAAAGGTTGCAATCGATGACTTGTGTGCGGAGGAAAAGACACAAAAATGATGCCATTATCTCGAGCATATGTTATAGCCTGTAAGCTGATGTGGCTTTCGTGATTGTCACATAACAGTAAAATCGGATGGTCTTTAGAGCTCAGTATGTGTTTCTGAATGTGCTTTAAAACTGCAACTAATATGTCAGCGTTTATCCATCCACTTCTATTAACAGCTCCGAGACTTCGTTCAGGCGCACCTTCAAGAAAATGGTGTCGTAGTGCACACGTGGAAATGCAAATAGCGGAGGCTTAGTATTTCCGGTTTGCAAAAATAATAGCACCAATTGTTATCAATTCGCCTCTTTCCACTGACACGATTTGTCTCACTTGTTTCTGTGGTTTAGGAGCCAAAATTTTAGGAGTTTCTAAAACAGGAGACACACCGAACTCGTCAAAGTTAAATATCCTGTCAGCAGCAAAATTATGTCACTGTAACACATCAGCCCAATTATTATAGAACTCTTGGACTGCAGTCGTATTAAACGCAAACGATCGAGCAGCGCTAGTGTTTTTTGGCTTTCGCAGACTGATGTTGGCGTTCCATGTGTGGTATTTACGCATTCACTGCTTTCCAACGTTGATGTTTTGATGTTGTATTTTAACACGGCTTTTCTTTACGACAGCCGTGATTGTATTACATTATTTATTTATAGCAATTTTTAGCAAAAAATTATTATTAGCAATTGCTAATTTCATGGATTCTTCATCCACTTCTTGAGTACTCGTACCCTTTTTTATGTTTTCGCGCGATGATTCTGCAATAAAATATTAATTATAAGATTTACGTTTTAAAAATATTTCATTTTGTTAGAAGTAGAATAATACATAAAAGGAAAAATATGTTATTGTGCGGTCTGCACGATAATTTTGAAAGGTAATACTATATTTTATTTCATAAAAATCGAATTTTGATGTACTTCTGGTTAATGGAACCTAAAGGGGAGCATTCGTACGCGTACGAATGTGCCCCCTGTCTAGCTGTCCGAATGCACCCCATGCCTTACACAAAATGAAAAATACAACTTTATTCAAATTCCAATTTAGTTGGTAGTTGGTTGTCTGGAAGAAATCGCTCTTAGCGATAAGACCGCCTTTGTACATCTTTCTTTGTATTCATCACTTTTTGTAATGTTTCTTTGGTGGTGTACAATAAAGAGTATTTATTATTATTATTATTAGTTTGAGAAATATAACAATTAAAGCGCAAAATAAACAATGTTAACATTAATCAATCATCACTATTTTGTCAAAAACATAATAATTCTACTTATAATTACGAACTAAATTAGGGTAAAAAATTTACTTACTGCGCTCGAAAACACGTTAAGTCTTGTCAGCTGATACACCGTAGTGCAACTGGCGTGACACTCCGCTAGCAACACAATGGCCGATATCTCTATGCACACAAGGAAAGACGTGTTTGTGTGTATTTTAGTTTTTCTGTTATACTAACTGTAGGAATGTGCCCCGCGTACGAATGGTGACCACTTTCCCCTACCTAATAATTATGTTATAGATATATTACACATTATTTCCTCCAAAAAAAACTGTTTTTTTTATAATAAAGTATTGTAACGAAATGTCGAAAAAACGAAAAACCAAAGCTCATTGACAACATTCCATATTCTTATAAAATATTACGAAATACTGAAGATTAATGTACACAAAAGCGTATAAACTATCCAGAAGGCTATAAATTTCATAAAATATGTACATAATATTTACGTCCTCAATTTAGTTCCTTCTTAGACTGACCTTCGTATCTCAGATTAAGTTAAGAGCTATTTGCTTAGTAAACAAATATATGCATAATATCATAATCTAATTTCATTTTCATGTTGAACCTTGAACTTATATCTCTAACTAGCTTGTGCGCACGACTTCGTCCCCGTAGAATAGGACTACCCGATTTTGAAACATTCTTCATTAGTGCTACGCTCCTATTGGTCTTAGCGTCATGATATATAGCCTATAGCCTTCCTCGATAAATGGGCTATCTAACACTCAAAGAATTTTTCAAATCGGTCCAGTAGATCCTGGATTAGCGCGTTCAAACAAACAAACAAACAAACAAACAAACAATCAAACAAACAAACAAACTCTTCAGCTTTATTATATTAGTCTAGATAACTAGTGGTCACCCAGTGGTCAAAATTCGACCATAATTTAACCACAGAAAACAATAAGCAAAATAGAATATATGTGTGTGTGTGTGTATGTGTGTGTGTGTGTGTATGTTGTGTATAATTTTCGTAAAAAGGGGTACAAATTTTTTGCTTTACGTATTAATATATAGAAGAATATGTAATAGATCCTACTATAATTATATTTTACAATACTTTTTGGTGACATAAGGGCTGATTCGTTTTTTACTCAAAGAAAATGGAATTGCGATTTACGAAGAAATGCTTCAAGCATTCTTGCCCCCATTCTATTCCACGCGGCCACGATTTATAGAGTAGTCTTTTAACTGCAAATATTTATATTTATATAAATATATACACAGTCCATTTAGAACAAGCATTTAACATCGTTTGCTTATTTATATTATAAAAACAGATCTCTCTCACAAATATCTCTTTTTTTAAGTCATCTCTTATCACTCGCACGATTCTTATTTCACTTAATGAACTAAGTTAAAGGTATAAGTTTAAACTTTCGACTATAAACCAAACATTTAGACTTAATTTTTTGTCCATTACATCAACAGAGCTAAAAAAACAGGCTTATATATTTTTAACTTTTATGGTGCTTACCGCAATCGCACGGGTGACTGGCGTGATCATAGCGTCTACCCAATGTTACCGAAATATCGGGCGTTTGAAAATGAAAATTGCACCAAGTCCCATACATACATACATATAAATCACGCCTCTTTCCCGTAGGGGTAGGCAGAGACCACTTCTTTCCACTTGCTACGATCCTTACATACTCGTTTCGCTTCGTCCACTTTCATTATTCCTTTCATAATACTTAGTAAAAGTGTTCAATTTTTAAAGCTTACATATATTTTAATGCTGATATTACGAATAGAAATTCTTTTTTGCTCAGGACAGTAATTAACACAATCAAGACAGGCCTCTTACCATCACAGAACATTCATCTAACAATGCGTTAGGTAACTCTATATTATAAACGATTTTTGTTTCTTCCATTGCAATTTCACTTTGAAATTCTGTGTGATAATAACACTCATTCGCTATTATCAGACGTTCGGGTACAATGGAGTGTATTACGATAATCCTGAATCCAATCCTAACTGAGGTAGGGCACAGCAGGAAATTTCCTGCTCAAAAATGGAGCAGCCCGACTGGGGTAGTACCTCGACCTTACAGAAGATTATAGCTAAATAATACTGCTTTCAAACAGTGTTGTGTTCCTGTTAGTGAGTAAGGTGACCAGAGCTCCTGGGGGGGAATTCGGTTTGGGTTCGGCAACGCGCTTGCGATGTTTCTGGTGTTGCAGGCGTCTATAGGCTACGGTAATTGTTTACCATCAGGTGAGCCGTACGCTTGTTTGCCGATTGCACGCTTGTTTAGTGATATAAAAAAAATCCGATTGCGAATTTGATCTAACACGTTTCAGCGTATACTTGGCCTTATTCTATTTTTAAATGCTTTAATTTAACTCACAATGTATGTATGTAAGTATGTATGTATGTGCACTCGTATGTGCGTTTGTAGGGTCTTCTTCTTCTTCTTATAGTGCCATCTTCTCTCGAAGTTCGGCGATCATTTTGGCAACTTGTACCCTTGATACCGCGGCCCTGAACAACGAACGGGTGCTTTTCCCAAACCATTGGCGTAGATTTTTCAGCCAAGATGTTCTTCTACGATCCACACTGCGCTTTTCTTGGATCTTACCCTGGATAATAAGTCGAAGCAGTTGGTATTTAGAGTTTCTCATGATGTGGCCAAAGAATTCAAGCTTTCTTTTCTTAACCACATACACAACTTCCGCTTTCTTCTTCACACGACTTAGCACAGTTACGTTCTTTATTTTATCTCTCCAGGATATCCTTAACATTTATTTTATTTTATTTATTTATATTCTTTATTGTACACCACATAGAGTAATTTAACACAGAATTGTAAAATAAAAAAAAAATATAATGCACAATGAGGCGGCCTTATCGCTCGGTAGCGATTTCTTCCAGGCAACCTTAGGGTTAGGATTAAGAGAAAGAAAAGAAATAAGTAGGTGGTGTATAATAAACGTACATCAAACAGAATAAGATAAAAATAAAATACAATTAAATTAAATACAATAAACTATTAAATATTCCTATAGGTATAAATATACACGTACATAACAATAATATAAGTAAATATACACACATATAATACATATATATATACATACACATACACATACATATATACATATCCATATATAAAATTATGTCATATTAAGAGACAGATAATGGTCTTTTACAAGTTTTTTAAATGAAGCAATACTTTGAGCTTTGCGAATGTGTAAGGGTAAAGTATTCCACAAAATAATAGCCTGCACAACAAATGAGCCTCGATAATATTTAGTCTTATGTACAGGCATTCTAAGCGTAAGATTTTGAGACGAACGAAGTACCTTACTGTGATCTCCAACGAATTCAAATTTGTTCTTCAAGTATAAAGGACTAGTTGGTTTAAATAGTACACAGTACAGAAGTGAGAGAATATGTACATTCCGGCGAAGACGGATAGGAAGCCACTTAAGCTTAGAGCGGAACTCAGAAATGTGATCAAATTTGCGCAATCCAAATATGAATCGGATTGCAACATTTTGAAGCCGTTCAAGTTTATTGAGTAGATCTTCAGTTAGGTTGGTAAGGCTTGCGTCAGCATAATCAAGGACGGGCAGTAGTAGGGATTGTGCTAACATAGTTTTAGTGGAAATGGGAAGAAATGACTGCAAACGTCTCAAAGAGCTTATGGCCGCAAATGTCTTTTTACTCAATTCTTTTATATGATTGCTCCATGACAAGGTTGGGTCTAGGTAAATGCCTAAATCCCTTACAGAGGTGCAGTAAGGTATTATAGAAGAAGCATACGTTACAGGAGGAAGGCTACCCCAATCAACTCTCGACATGAAATGCGGACTACCAATGACAATGACTTGTGACTTGCTAGGATTAACTTTGAGTCCATATGATTTACTCCATTGGTATATAGTTGCCAAGTCATTGTTAGTGGCAACCACAGCAGAGGATAGATTTTCGAGACTTGACTGAGTATAAATTTGCAAATCGTCAGCATACATGTGGTAGAGAGAAGTAATTTTATGGGATATGGAGTTTATGAAGATTGAGAACAGTAATGGAGACAACACGCCACCCTGGGGAACGCCAGCTCGGACTTCACACCAAGAAGATAACGAATCTTCGATTTTTATTCTCTGCCGTCGCCCACCGAGGTAACTCTGAAACCAACTCATTACGGATGGAGATATGTTAAAAGTACGTAGAAGGCTTAGCAATATCTCATGATCGACAACATTAAAAGCATTGCTGAAGTCGAGCAGAGTAAGAACTGTCAGTTGTTTGTTGTCCATACCCCAGCGAATGTCATCAGTAACTTTGACCAGTGCAGTGACCGTACTATGACCAGGACGGAAACCGGACTGAAAGGGATTTAAAAGAGAATGTTTAGTAAGGTAGGAGTTTATTTGATTATAGACTAATTTTTCAAGGACTTTTGAAAGAAATGGAAGTATGGATATAGGTCGAAAGTCAGAGAAATTAGATGGATTAGATTTTTTAGGAATAGGAGTAACTTGTGCACTCTTCCAAGCGTTAGGAAATTGACCAGAAGAAATGGATTCGTTCAGGATATGAGTTAAGATAGGCAGAAGGATATCAAGGATAGGTAAGATCATATTACGGCCAGTGCCATCGGTACCAACGGCATTCGATGAGATTGAATATATGTACCTTTTAACATCACATTCCGTGAATGAGGAAAAATTAAACGGTTGAAAATCAGGAGTTGGAATTGACGAAAGAGATCTTAGAGTGAGTTTTTTCTCACTGTCCTCTATTAGACTAGAAGATGAAAAGTGCTTATTAAGAAGTTCGATATGTATTTTACTAGAAGATGTATTATTAGAGGGTTTGCCAACTCCAAGTGTTTGTAGAAATTTCCAAACTTTAGCTGAGTCGCCGTTTTCGACTGATGAGTAAATATGGCGTCGTTGTGCATCTCTACATAATGTATTGCAGCGATTCCGCACTCTATAATACTTCTCTTTGTTAGCCTCCGTGTTATTAGACTTAAAGTTACGTTTGGCTCGGTGTTTTTTTTTCTATTAATAGCTTCAAGTCTTCAGTCAACCATGGAGCAGGTAGGTGCTTCAATTTAATTAGTTTGACAGGTGCATGGACGTCGTATAGCCTTGTTATCAAGGAGTTAAACATTTCAACCTTATCATCAATTGAGGAGAGTTCGGTTATAGCTGACCACTCAGTTGACTGTGCGTCCTCTCGAAGACGGTCCAGATCCATTCCTCTAAAACTACGCTGCAAAACAGTCCTTGATTTGGCTTTAGGAGGACGTAGCTTGTAAGAGAGGTAGATCAGGTCGTGATTAGAAAATGCCTCTGCAGCACACTGGCCATGTTTTAAAACAGACGAAGGAGTAGTTACCATCATAAGATCGAGAAGGGATGGAATGCAGCCAGGTAAGTTGTGTGTAGCAGTTAAGGGTAAGATATGCAAATTAAAAGAGTCGACCATTGACATTAACCTCTTACAGCGAGAATCTTTTTTTAACAAACAAGTATTGAAGTCACCCATTATAATACTATGATTGTAAATTGGAATGAACTTATCTAGAAGGCATTCAAAGGTAGAAAAATAGTCAATATGGAGAGAAGGGCTGTAGAAAACGCCTAAGCAAATTTTGGTGTTGGATAAAGTGACTTCAATTAAAAGATGTTCAAACGTGTCAGCAGGAGTTGGCTGCGGTGATGCGCTAAGTATGGCGAAAGGAATGTATGATTTTAAGTAAATAGCAACTCCGCCGCCCCCCCTACCAACACGGTCATTGCGTATAAGTTGAAATCCTGGCAATGAGTAAGAGGTTGATGGTAGGCAAGGTTTAAGCCATGATTCTGAGACCAGGATGGCATGTATATTGCGGGATTCGAAAGACGCAATCATATCTGGGTAATGTGCCGGAATACTTTGGGCATTTATGTGAACTATATTAAAGTTTTTCAGTGAGTCTGAGAAGTAAGAATTTAAAATAACATTTAGGGGAATGAAAGTTGTACTGTGGAAACTGTCTTCGCTGGAATCACTTGAAGAAAAAGACGCAAATTCATCGCTCGATGTATTGTTACTGTTTAAAAATGACATATTGTAATCTTATACTATACTTAGATATTAGATATAATAAAATGCTAGATTATGTAAATACAAATAATATTAAAATAGTTCATAAAAATATTATATTAAAATAAAGTAATGTATTTCTAACCCGCCAGCAGCACTGAAAGTATTTGCTTGATCATTTTACAGCAAGAACAATTCAACGTTTAACAAAAAATATATTAATAGGTACAGTAATTAGAAAAAAAAAAAAAAAAACACAGTCTCTCAAAACCTCCGTCACGGCAACTTACAAAAGAACAAAAAAAAAAAAACAAAAGAATACATGCAGATAAAATAATTAATAAAAGAAAAAAAAAAGTTGCTGTAGAGATTCAATATAGCTATAGTTATATTACCTAGAAATGACGTGCGTAAATATAAAAAAAAATGTAAGAACTTTAAAAATATAAAAAAAAATAACAATAAAATAACAACAATTATAAACTTAAAAAAAAGTCGCTGTAGAAATTCAATATACCTAACTAGAAATTACAAAGAAATATTTAAAAAAAAAAACAATTGCAAAAACTATCTCTAAAAATATTTAAAAAATAAAAACAACAATAAAATAATGACAACAATTATTAAATGTAAAAAGAAAACTGTCACACTATAGAAATTCAATGTAACTGACTAGAAAAGACAAGGAAACATTTAAAAAAAAAAAAAAAAAAGTAGGTAATAACTGTCTAAAATATTTAAAAAAAAAATAATTACAAAAAAAAAAATATCAAAAATTATTAAATGTAAACAGGAATTAACATGCACATATGTGCTAAAGTCAATTAGCAAGAATAAAATATAAATTAAAAAATTGATCTTGAACATCATGGATAAAATGTAGTGGTTATATTATACCTAGGTACTCTTTGATCATGAACAAAAGAATCAAAGTGGCTTTATGAAACATAGGTAACAATGATTATTAATAAAACAAGATAACACTAAGATACTTAAGAACTAAACAATAATAGTATAATAGATATTAAAATAATAATATTAACATGCAACATCAAAACGCCGAACTGCAACTTTTAGTATTTAACAAATACCCACCTATTAAAGTTATTAAGTGTTTTGTTGACAATTTTATTGTCAGTGATAATATTCGAAACGCGTTGATATTTATTACGTTACAAATTCAAAATTCAAAGCGTGGTAGTTATATTACACAATTTTTAACTTAAAGAAATATCATTTAAGAGGTAGGTAGTACAGAACTCGAGTTAATTGCAAAGTAAAAGTAAGTTTACCGTGAGGTAGGCTGATGTAAATAAAAACGAATTATTAACTGCTTACATTCTCGTATGCGAAAATAATTACTTTTTAACGGTTCTTCTGGGTCTCAAACCTAATGTCTTACTATCTTTCACGGTTTCGGCGAACAATCGTGGCAGAAGACGGGGCCGGCGCATCCAAGGAATTTGAAATTGAATTTAACTCCGACATCGAAGTAATTCTGTGGCTAGTTCCATCACTTCCTACCACAAAAATATAACCTTCTCTCGTCCAAGAATTAGATATGCCAAAGCGTCGACGAGCGTTGAGGAATATTTCATGACGGCTTTTGGTCAAGAACTCCGACAAAGTGATTCCTGTGCCCTTTAGTGCTTTTTTAGAGTACCATATTTTATTTCTTAGTGAGACATCACGGAACTTAACCACGATAGCACGAGGCTTATCTGCATCATAACGTCCCAAACGAAAAGAGCGAGAGATTGAATCCGTAGTTACCTCAGGAGTTTTAAGGTTGTCGGTCAGCAGACCACAGACAAGCTCTGATGTATTTTCTTTTTTGCTTTCAGGAACACCATGCACCAGTATCATTTTCCTCCGCGAACGCATCTCAGTTTCGTCATATTGCCTTGATAAAAGTTCCACTTGAAGTTTCAAATTTTGCAACGAACTTAGTACGAATAGCCGGAAGGAATTTAACTGAGAAGTAATATTTGACGTAGGACTGGTAGCAGGAGACGAGGTCTTAATTTCCTTTTTAATTTCTTCCAATCCTGCATTAAATTGTTCTGAGAGTTCAGCCAAACTGGTTTTTATTGATTCCATAGTAGCCACGTATATTGTATAGGTACTGTTAATACTGTTCCAGTGTACAAACCCGTTGAGAAAATATAGCTGGCAGATTTAGGGATGTCACAGGTACATTACTCACTTTACAGTAATTAATATTTATTTTTATACACGTAAACGATAACAGAGCAAAATTTCGTGACTTATTTTACACCTGCCTACCCGCAGAATTAACATTCTCCTTTATACCCACATTTCAAAAGCTTCAACCTTCTTACAGGTCGATTCGGTGAGGGTCCATGCTTCAACACCATACAAGAGAATGGAGAAAACGTAACAACGTGCTAGTCGTACTCGTAGCTCGATGTTCAGCTTTTTATTGCATAGAAGTGATTTAAGTTTAAAGAAAGCACTACGAGCTTGTTCTATGCAGCATCTTATTTCCAGACTGTGGTCCCCCGTATCATCGACCCAGCATCCTAAATATTTGTATTTGCTAACTTTTTCTAGTGGCTCTCCATTACAAAATAGAGTGGGGTTAGCAGGTGGTATTTTACAAACTGTCATATACTTGGTCTTCTTGACGTTGATACTGAGGCCATAAGCCGAACTGACAGATTCAACACTATCTACAAGGACCTGAAGTTTTTCCATTGTAGATGCAAGAAATACGGTGTCACCGGCATAACGGATATTGTTAATAATCTGGCCATTCACCGTGATACCTACATCCACCTGATCCAATGCTTCTCTAAAAATCATCTCATAAAGTATATGTTGAAAAGGATCGGAGAGAGAATGCATCCCTGCCGCACTCCTCGCAAGATTTCCGATTCATCTGTCAGTCTTCCGTCGATACGTATATTCGCTGTTTGGTTCCAATATAGGTGTTTAATAAACCTTACGTCTTTAGAGTCGAGTCCGATGGATTGTAGTATATCGATCATTCTTGCATGCTGTACTCTATCAAATGCTTTTTCATAATAGATAAAGCATACAAACACATCTTGATTCGTGTCCCAGCATCTCTGTATTAAGACTTGGTACCCGAAAAGTGCATCCCTTGTTCCCAGACCCTTAATAAACCAAAAACTGAGTATACGAAATAAGGTATTCGCATTTGCTGTAGATTCTGTTATGAATAATTTTTAGAAATAATTTTAAGGAGTGACTCTGGAGTTTGTAGGGTGGTAACTCAATTTTGAAACATATTTATCCTTAACCGATTGAGCTGAAATTTTCTGTACACATTTAGTTTGGATGATGATGATGCATAGTAAGCTGTGTGACGTCGTCCTACATCAAATATGTCGGAACACCTAAGATAGCGGACTAGTTATTTTTAATGTGCTCCTATAATATGAGTATTAAATAAAAGGGCTTGCTAAGAGTAACTCGAAAAATAAAGTGACGTTACCAATGTGGCGGATTTGTAAAGATGGCGAACTAAGTTTTTTATGCTTTCCTACAATATAGGTATCAAATGAAAAGATTTGCTAGGAATAACAGACTGAGAAACCGGTTCTGCGATAACTAAAAAGTAAAAAATATAAGCTTTTAAATCACATAAATTGTGTAATGATGTTATAATTATACTGATAAAAAAAGTTTAAAAGGAAAAGTTTATTTCATTCTTCTTAGCGCATTTAATGGTTGTTTTCAAATAGTTTTTTATTTTTGATTTATAAAAATTCATGCTACTACTCAATTACTTCGATGTTAACGATCTTGAATGTAATTTTAAGTTGTGTAGATTTTTATTTGTGGAAAAAAATGTCTATAACTTAATTTGTGTTCTTGGTCTCTATGTCATTTCGTTATTAAATAGTTTTTCAAGTTCTTGGTCTGTATATTAATTAAGTGGTGAACTGTCCATTTGTTCATTTAAGATGTACTGCAGTGACAAGAGAATAATGACTTAGAAAACTGTCGAGTTATAAAATCTTGGTTATTATAAACCAAAACCAATTTATTCTTACTCAAAATTCAAGCGTTAAACGACGCTGAACTGGAGTGGAATATAATTAACGCGAAATTATTTCACTTAATAACTGCACAGCGAAGAAAATTGCAGCGAACATTAATCTTAAATGACTTGCTAAGTTCATTATGAATTATGAAATACACAGGAAAAATCTTAAAAAGTTTGATGCATTCGTAATAAAATTTATTTTAGTTAAAAACATTTAGCTTATATTCCACATATATTTGAAAAATTTTATATTGGAAAAAGTACGTATTTTTCTCATATTATTTAGTGAGCTGCTTTCATGAACTTGTAATAAACAAAGTCATATATAAGTAAATATGACCTAACTTCAGGTTTCTGCAACTCAAAATGCATTAGCGGTTGTTGCTTTCGTATTGAAATTGATTCAAAGCTACTTCACTAACAACTCTAATGCGTATAACTTTGATAACAATTCACAATTTTACGACTAACGTATATTAATAAATGATTTCACGAATGTTTGTATTAGAAACTTTGCTTTCAATTCTCGGTTGGAAATTATAAACTTTGTTTACTTGGTAAGTAAACTAGAAGACTAATTGAAATGAATAGTAAAATGAAATTCGATGTTTACATCATGACAGTGAAATATTCGAAAAAGTACTTATCTCCTTAATGATCAAGTACTTGATCTTCACCATACCAGTAGGCACTCTTTTGTATCAGTTCCAAAAATATTGAATTGATGAGACAGCAACTAAGTCGCGGACATAAATTTAAAATTTCGTTGGTATCAATTTTGCACTTCAAAAATTTTTAACAGACTATTTCTGTTAATAGTGTGCAGTGTTAACATTGAAACACTTAATCATTGAAAAAATTATATGTAACGAACTACATCGTAAAGACTCAAACATATTGCAAACGAAAAATACATCGGTGGATAAAACACATTTAATTTTACAATTAATAAAACTTTTAAGCTCTAATTTTTTTTTACTGATATCAGAAATCGAACACTTAGTCGTTACTTTACTGCATATTGAAAATGATATGGAATGACTTTGCACGTTGAATGCATAAAATTGTAGTAAAATCTTTACAGGGTGTCATGATATTACGTTATGAGGTATTCAATCTCGGTTACATATAGTTGAGTCGAAAAATATTTTTCAGTTAAGACTTTCATTAAAAATTACTGCATATTGCACTTTAAAATATCTGTAAAAAAATTATTAAAGAATATTTTTTCCTTTAATACTTTTTTTTTCGTTGTGTCTGTTGTTCTAATAACCGACCTTATTATGATTTTAGGTGTCAAAATTTCGTCCGACGACAAGTTTAGAAGATCCATTGAAACAAAGACAATGGCTCAAAAGCTCGAGACGCTTAACAAGGTCGAGCGTACTTCATGCCAGAACAACTTGTCATTCAATACTAAACCCGTTTAGGGGTAAGGAAATAAAGTAAATTTTTGAATCTGCACGCCAAATATTTTCAATGTTTTATTCTGTTGATCGATGAGCCAAAGACGGGAGATTTATTGGTAAAAACTATTTGAACTTATATATCAGTCTAGTGATTTTTCTAGATCGTCGACGTTTTATAGAATATGTTCTGGCCCATAACAAAGAACTACATGATTGTGTTTCTCAAGGTTCGTTTTATTTTAAGACTTAACATTTCTCCTGATTTGTGAGTATAGCAACTCTTGTACGTCTACTTGATAGTAGCAGCGTAGCTGCGATGTAGAGGGTGATGACGTAGCTGATGGTCTACAAGTTATAGTAATAATTGTTATGTAGCATTTTGTTAGTTAAAAAGAAGAAGCACGTTAATACACAATAATAAATTGATATTTGAGACTTTATTAATAATACACACACGAAAAATCTTTGTTTTTAAAAATGTTTGTATATTAGTAGGTATACAATATTTAACAGCTTCCCGTATTACCAGAGCCAATTAAAATTGTTATAACTATATAACGACTCTTTATCATTACGATTATTAATTTAAGGGTATTATTAAACGATAAATACGTAATTAAACACAATCACTGAAAAATTATATCATACAAAATTTGACAAGGTGCTTTATAATTTTACTTTTTTAATAACGCAGAGAATTTCGTATAAAGGTAAATTATATAAATATAGTCATTAAAGCTAAATGTAATTATCGTCTTTATGTTGCAGCCTGTTTTAAAAGCTTTGTAAGAGATAAATTTACAAAAGCCCTATTTTTATATTATACGCCAAGGTGAGCCGTAATGGTCCAGTGAGCCGAGATGATTGAGTGGATAAAACAGATGAATCGTAGTTGACGATAGCGAGCTTAAACAGCTGTTTGCATCGCTGAGTTTTTAAGTGTTAAGTTAATTTTCCTTCAGTATTCAACCCTTAGGTGGATGTGTATGTTATGAAAGTATCAATACATCTCATTACGTATAGATTGTGGCGCCGCGGTCACAGCACTGGTTTGTGGCTGTTGCGCTGGCGGTTGCGGGTTCGATCCCCGCACACGACAACATTTGTATTGGCCATACAGATGTTTGCTGTGGTCTGGATGTTAGTGGAGTTCTTGTGGATCTCTCCACCGCCTTGGAGAGCAAGTTAAGCCGTCGGTCCCGGTTGTTATCATGTACACCTGATAGCGATCGTTACTCATAGTAGGGAATATATCCCCCATAGCAGCGTGGTGGATTAAGCTCTGATCCTTCTCCTACATGGGGAAAGAGGCCTATGGCCAAGCATTTTTTAGCTATATCTTTTGGTTTATTTTGGAAATCAGAATAGCTCTAATATTTTGTCTTTTGTCGCAAACTTTCGTCGTCCCTATTTTTATTTTATACCCTTGAAGTTAAAACTTATACAAACTTTGAATATCATATTTTTTTTATCTCGAATGAACAACCTAAAATATAAGTTTCAAGCTTATAGCTCTAAAAATAACGATACTTCCATACAACTTTTCATCCTCACCTTTCAATCCCTTACAACCCTTTTTTCACATAAAAAAGTAACCTATGTCCTTTCTTAAACTTTAGACTATATTCTGTGTACCAAATTTCATTTAAATCAGTTCAGCAGTTTTGGCGTGAAAGCGCGACAGACAGAGTTACTTTCGCATTTATAATATTAGTATGGATAACTTTGATGCTGCTATTTACAAAATCTAGTAAATTCTTTTTAGAATTCGTTTCAAATACATACCTTAAACGAATTCGTTGCCACACATTCAACTGTAAGCAACGTTTAACAATAAAATGCTTTTTTAAATCAAATTTTTAATTCTTTTTTTTAACTATAATTTTTTGCGCTAGAATATTTTAGAAAGTGTTTTAGTCGCTTTATAAGTTTGTTGCAATATATCATGTGCACTCTTTGAATTTAAATATTTAAATTTAGAATCGTTGCTAAAGACAACCTGCTTAAAAAGTTGTTTTTATAAAGGAATACACAATCTAAACATAATTCAAAATTAAGACGAGATGATATTTTACAGAGAATAATTTTAGTAAATATATTATTTGTTAAAGATATACATTTCCAAATATTTAGGAACGAACGATTTTTTTAAATTATTTTATTAAAGGTTGTTTTCGACATAAATTTTCCGAATTCCCAATATTTTCAATATTCAATTTCCTTGCCGTCAGTGAAACATTGTTTTTCAAACAAAATTGTTGACTCTTAAAATTAAACTCGGTTTACAAAAACTATTTATTACAAATAAAACCTAAAAATATTGGATTGAGATATGACGAATAGCTTAAAACATTTTTTTTTGTTTAATAAAGATAAAAGCTATAACAAAGTTTAACTGAGGTAGGGCACAGCAGGAAATTTCCTGCTCAAAATATGGAGCAGCCCGACTGGGGTAGTACCTCGACCTTACAGAAGACCAGAGCTAAATAATACTGTTTTCAAGCAGTATTGTGTTCCTGTTGGTGAGTAGGCTAGTTGCAAGCGTCTATAGGCGACGGTCTTACCATCAGGTGAGCCGAAAAAAAAAAAAAAAAAACAATTCATCTACTATTATGTATGTCAGTCAATACTACGAATCTTAACGCAGGTGGAAGCGCCAGCAACATCAAAATTGTTGACTATTTTGAAAATGGTATATTTACAGTGTTAGAAATATTTTTATATATTTCAAGTAAATATGAAATTACATATATTTACGTGCTTAAATAAATATAAACACTGTAAAATTATATTGAAAATCAAACATCAAATAAGTAATAGCACATGGTATCGATTTGGAGCTTATAACGCATGAGCTCGTACCGGTCTGTCGTGTGAGGGGACTTGTTTTCACAAGACCAGACGTATCCGACCCGATTGAGTAATGTTCGGCTATCCATGACCGTTATACTTGGTATCGAATGTGAAATAATGCATCACAGGAAACCATCTCTGAAGGTTAGAATATACTGTGTCAAATAGAGAAGCGTAAGCGACCGATTAGGATTTTATACTGTTGATTTTGACAGTAACGTGGAACTAAATTGATTGAGTGTCAAATACCATGAAGTAACGTATGTAGGTTCATCATTGAAGTATGTCAATTTGGATCGGTTCTGCTGTATAATAATTGGTCTTCATTTATTGGCTTACTCGTACCACTTTATTTCTCTAAGCTCGACGCTTAAACATTAAAATTGACCATAGTTTGATAATTTTTTAATGGTAAACTATAGGTATACATTTTTCAAACTTCTATTTATATTACATACTTATCTCGAAACTCATATAAGAATCCTATAAAATTACTTATGAATCGGTAGTAGCCGCATATAAAAAAAATGAGTTTACGATTCGATACAATTATTAAATTCTTAATAACATTTAAATTGAATTGTACAATCTGATAAAGGGATGAGCTCTGAAAAATGTTGACTAGTATCAATAATTGATCAGCTCGTTCAATTCAATTTGCAGCGCACAGTTTACGTGCATGTATCAATATCGGTTGATTTACTGCGAGCGTCGCATCTGATTGGGACAAACATTTGTCACTAATAGATATATTGCTTATTACTGATATGGCGTTATAATTTACGCCACAAATATGAAGTGTTAGTTATGAGAACAAAGACAGACATTTACACTAAAATGGCTTTACACGTCTATTAAGAGCGTGCATAAGGCGAGCAAAAAATCAGATTTCACCCGCGCGCCCGATGAAACAAAATATACACAAAGCCTCGTGTCAGAGTGCGATAGACGATATAGTTTTGAGCGCATTACGAATGTAAAAAACGACAAATATGTTATTTTGTATATAATTCCGAAACTAAAAGTAATTACATTAAATGCCTTGGCATAGCCTTTACTCATATTTAAATGTAATTAATTATCAAATTTTTGTCTTAATGGTCATAACCATATCGAGTATAAATAGAAAAAAATATAAAAATTAGAGGTTACTTCGTGATTATATTTTATCGAGGAAATTTCCTTATTTTATGTTTTTGATATGGGTCAACCCTTGCAAATATCACGTAGTTTGTCATATATTTTTATTTTACGATTTGGTCTGGAACTTTTCATGTCAAAACAAATAGAAGATGGTAATTTTGCATTATGCACGCTCTTAAAAGCGTTAGTAATTTTATGTGCTACAAATAACTTATGCAGTGATTTAAGTTTTTATTACATTAAATGTGTTCTTAAATTATTTTCATATGAGCTAATTCTTCATGTGATTTAAAATAGCGAAACCTTTGTATGTCCAGTTCATTATCTGAAAAAAAAAATCGTATTAAATATACCTATATGAAAATTCAAAAAGATTGTATTAGGTATATATTTCAGAAATTTAATATCAAGATATTAAAACTTGTTAGACTATTCAATAAAATATTAATTAATTTGATTGTAATTTATAGATACAAATTAGCTTTATATCGACCAGGTTAATTCGATATCCAAGTTAATTTCGGAAGCCATTTACTAACTGCCAAACTCGTAACTAATTGGATGATTTAAGCTGCAGAGACTGGTGTAATATATGACGTGTTTAAGTAAAAAATTGTGTTTTATGCAATAATTTTGCTTATAATTTGAATCATTCAATCAACGAGTATATAAATATAATCTTCCATATTTTTATGATCATTTTAATATTTCATATATTTTTATAAAAAAAAGCATTTGCCACGAGTGTTGAAATTTTATTCTGCTTGTAAAATGCAAAAAAAAATTTTTAAGCTAATAAATTTCTTAGTTTTGACTTCTTTAAAAAAAGTGTTAAAAAAATAAGTCGATTGCGTGGAATCTATTGCTATCCTCACTAAACCTCTAAAGGTTAGCTTACCTTAGTGAACGTCTCTATGGAAACGGGTATGAGTTTAGCCGCATTTATTGCCAGGGTTCTCTGGTTTCGACCAATAAAAATGATAAGATTCTTCTTTGCGTTATTTGGTAAATCGATCCATGGGTAGCAATATATGACCGTTGATATATATGAATTCTAAAACAAGCATCTTTAGGTACTCGTATTTTAATATATATACCTATTTTGATTAAAGTAAGAGTCAGACAAGTAACTTAATTATTGAACATTAATATACACATATATAGGCATATACTGACGCCGCATTGGCGAAACGGTCACAGCATTGCATTGGTTTGTGCCTGTTGCGCTGGCAGTTGCGGATTCGATCCCCGCACATGACAAAGCATACAGATTATATTGGCCATACAGATGTTTGCCGTGGTCTGGATGTTGGTGCAGTCCTTGTGGGTCTCCTCATCGTGCCTCGGAGAGCACGTTAAGACGTCGGTCACGGTTGTTATCGTGCACACTTGATAGCGATCGTTACATATAGTAGGGAATATATCTGCCAACCCACATTGGAGCAAGCGTGGTGGATTAACCTCTGATCCTTCTCCTACATGGGGAAAGAGGCCTATGCCCAGAAGTGGGATATTACAGGCTGAAGCGTATATAGGCATTCGTTATATTATATTTAAACCAACTTATTTAATTCTCTTACGGAATAACTGTCTAGCTTACCTAGCCCTGTCTAGTTACCAAACAGCGTTGTCTAAACAGCATCCTAAATAACATTAACATATTCGAAGTACTTGAACCAACCTTTAATCAAATCGAATCTAAATCGAATATTTACGAAGTAATGCATTAATAATAATAATAATATAAGACAACTACAGCAAGACAGACAATAATATTGTTCAAAAAAAAATAAGTTCGTAAAGACATCATATTTAAGTATCTGTCAGAAGCTTTCCTACCCCCTAGCTGTTTTATACACGATTCTGACTTACACGTTCAAGCAGAAAAATTGATATATTATTTAATGTCTAGTATTGATTGAACTCTAATATTTATTGAGAGATTCTGGCGAGGTATTAAGGGTGAGGGTTAAAATAAAACGCAAGTTTACCTTTTCAGTTATGATACTTCCAAAATAGCAGTCAAAGAAAAGTATGAGTATTAATATACTCAGAAAGCCAAACATCCAAAAAATATCCATGATGTGGTCAATAGGATTTTGTACCTTAAAGAAAATATAGATATAGGTATATTATAACATAGATATAATAGACCCTTAAAAGCAACAATTAAATAATAATAATAAAGTACCGAAATAAACTGAATAGCCGTAGTACAGATGACACACGAATTTATCAAGAAAAATAACATGAATTGTCCTCCAAATGTCGATTCAATTGCTTTTACAAATCTGAAAACAACATGTAAATTTATTACTGTCTTGATAAATAGCAAACAAAAGCTTGTACCTATCTAAAGTTATTTATTGAATTAAAAATTAATGAATGAATTAACAAATGAAAAAAAAACTATTATTTTAATATAATATATTTATTAATTATCTAAAAATATCATCAATGGATCTTTATTAACTAAATATTATCAACTAAACAACTATTACAACTTATGTTTTACAAATAAAAACTATTTAAATGCGCTATTTTTACTCAACCAGACCAACTTTTGGCAGATATAGGCCTCAAATTAAAATAATTGTAAGATAGTTTTGTACCAAATAGATCAATTTTCATATTTAAATTTATATATTTTGTTCGGGTGCTTACTACGTTTACTGTTTTGTTGAGATCCCTATATTTCGGCAATGTTTCAATCGCCATGTCTACCCGTGATCATGAGTTATATGATTTATAATATTAGTATGGTAACTGAGGTAGGGCACAGCAGGAAATTTCCTGCTCAAAATATGGAGCAGCCCGACTGGGGTAGTACCTCGACCTTACAGAAGATTATAGCTAAATAATACTGCTTTCAAACAGTGTTGTGTTCCTGTTAGTGAGTAAGGTGACCAGAGCTCCTGGGGGGGAATTCGGTTTGGGTTCGGCAACGCGCTTGCGATGTTTCTGGTGTTGCAGGCGTCTATAGGCTACGGTAATTGTTTACCATCAGGTGAGCCGTACGCTTGTTTGCCGATTGCACGCTTGTTTAGTGATATAAAAAAAATCCGATTGCGAATTTGATCTAACACGTTTCAGCGTATACTTGGCCTTATTCTATTTTTAAATGCTTTAATTTAACTCACAATGTATGTATGTAAGTATGTATGTATGTGCACTCGTATGTGCGTTTGTAGGGTCTTCTTCTTCTTCTTATAGTGCCATCTTCTCTCGAAGTTCGGCGATCATTTTGGCAACTTGTACCCTTGATACCGCGGCCCTGAACAACGAACGGGTGCTTTTCCCAAACCATTGGCGTAGATTTTTCAGCCAAGATGTTCTTCTACGATCCACACTGCGCTTTTCTTGGATCTTACCCTGGATAATAAGTCGAAGCAGTTGGTATTTAGAGTTTCTCATGATGTGGCCAAAGAATTCAAGCTTTCTTTTCTTAACCACATACACAACTTCCGCTTTCTTCTTCACACGACTTAGCACAGTTACGTTCTTTATTTTATCTCTCCAGGATATCCTTAACATTTATTTTATTTTATTTATTTATATTCTTTATTGTACACCACATAGAGTAATTTAACACAGAATTGTAAAATAAAAAAAAAATATAATGCACAATGAGGCGGCCTTATCGCTCGGTAGCGATTTCTTCCAGGCAACCTTAGGGTTAGGATTAAGAGAAAGAAAAGAAATAAGTAGGTGGTGTATAATAAACGTACATCAAACAGAATAAGATAAAAATAAAATACAATTAAATTAAATACAATAAACTATTAAATATTCCTATAGGTATAAATATACACGTACATAACAATAATATAAGTAAATATACACACATATAATACATATATATATACATACACATACACATACATATATACATATCCATATATAAAATTATGTCATATTAAGAGACAGATAATGGTCTTTTACAAGTTTTTTAAATGAAGCAATACTTTGAGCTTTGCGAATGTGTAAGGGTAAAGTATTCCACAAAATAATAGCCTGCACAACAAATGAGCCTCGATAATATTTAGTCTTATGTACAGGCATTCTAAGCGTAAGATTTTGAGACGAACGAAGTACCTTACTGTGATCTCCAACGAATTCAAATTTGTTCTTCAAGTATAAAGGACTAGTTGGTTTAAATAGTACACAGTACAGAAGTGAGAGAATATGTACATTCCGGCGAAGACGGATAGGAAGCCACTTAAGCTTAGAGCGGAACTCAGAAATGTGATCAAATTTGCGCAATCCAAATATGAATCGGATTGCAACATTTTGAAGCCGTTCAAGTTTATTGAGTAGATCTTCAGTTAGGTTGGTAAGGCTTGCGTCAGCATAATCAAGGACGGGCAGTAGTAGGGATTGTGCTAACATAGTTTTAGTGGAAATGGGAAGAAATGACTGCAAACGTCTCAAAGAGCTTATGGCCGCAAATGTCTTTTTACTCAATTCTTTTATATGATTGCTCCATGACAAGGTTGGGTCTAGGTAAATGCCTAAATCCCTTACAGAGGTGCAGTAAGGTATTATAGAAGAAGCATACGTTACAGGAGGAAGGCTACCCCAATCAACTCTCGACATGAAATGCGGACTACCAATGACAATGACTTGTGACTTGCTAGGATTAACTTTGAGTCCATATGATTTACTCCATTGGTATATAGTTGCCAAGTCATTGTTAGTGGCAACCACAGCAGAGGATAGATTTTCGAGACTTGACTGAGTATAAATTTGCAAATCGTCAGCATACATGTGGTAGAGAGAAGTAATTTTATGGGATATGGAGTTTATGAAGATTGAGAACAGTAATGGAGACAACACGCCACCCTGGGGAACGCCAGCTCGGACTTCACACCAAGAAGATAACGAATCTTCGATTTTTATTCTCTGCCGTCGCCCACCGAGGTAACTCTGAAACCAACTCATTACGGATGGAGATATGTTAAAAGTACGTAGAAGGCTTAGCAATATCTCATGATCGACAACATTAAAAGCATTGCTGAAGTCGAGCAGAGTAAGAACTGTCAGTTGTTTGTTGTCCATACCCCAGCGAATGTCATCAGTAACTTTGACCAGTGCAGTGACCGTACTATGACCAGGACGGAAACCGGACTGAAAGGGATTTAAAAGAGAATGTTTAGTAAGGTAGGAGTTTATTTGATTATAGACTAATTTTTCAAGGACTTTTGAAAGAAATGGAAGTATGGATATAGGTCGAAAGTCAGAGAAATTAGATGGATTAGATTTTTTAGGAATAGGAGTAACTTGTGCACTCTTCCAAGCGTTAGGAAATTGACCAGAAGAAATGGATTCGTTCAGGATATGAGTTAAGATAGGCAGAAGGATATCAAGGATAGGTAAGATCATATTACGGCCAGTGCCATCGGTACCAACGGCATTCGATGAGATTGAATATATGTACCTTTTAACATCACATTCCGTGAATGAGGAAAAATTAAACGGTTGAAAATCAGGAGTTGGAATTGACGAAAGAGATCTTAGAGTGAGTTTTTTCTCACTGTCCTCTATTAGACTAGAAGATGAAAAGTGCTTATTAAGAAGTTCGATATGTATTTTACTAGAAGATGTATTATTAGAGGGTTTGCCAACTCCAAGTGTTTGTAGAAATTTCCAAACTTTAGCTGAGTCGCCGTTTTCGACTGATGAGTAAATATGGCGTCGTTGTGCATCTCTACATAATGTATTGCAGCGATTCCGCACTCTATAATACTTCTCTTTGTTAGCCTCCGTGTTATTAGACTTAAAGTTACGTTTGGCTCGGTGTTTTTTTTTCTATTAATAGCTTCAAGTCTTCAGTCAACCATGGAGCAGGTAGGTGCTTCAATTTAATTAGTTTGACAGGTGCATGGACGTCGTATAGCCTTGTTATCAAGGAGTTAAACATTTCAACCTTATCATCAATTGAGGAGAGTTCGGTTATAGCTGACCACTCAGTTGACTGTGCGTCCTCTCGAAGACGGTCCAGATCCATTCCTCTAAAACTACGCTGCAAAACAGTCCTTGATTTGGCTTTAGGAGGACGTAGCTTGTAAGAGAGGTAGATCAGGTCGTGATTAGAAAATGCCTCTGCAGCACACTGGCCATGTTTTAAAACAGACGAAGGAGTAGTTACCATCATAAGATCGAGAAGGGATGGAATGCAGCCAGGTAAGTTGTGTGTAGCAGTTAAGGGTAAGATATGCAAATTAAAAGAGTCGACCATTGACATTAACCTCTTACAGCGAGAATCTTTTTTTAACAAACAAGTATTGAAGTCACCCATTATAATACTATGATTGTAAATTGGAATGAACTTATCTAGAAGGCATTCAAAGGTAGAAAAATAGTCAATATGGAGAGAAGGGCTGTAGAAAACGCCTAAGCAAATTTTGGTGTTGGATAAAGTGACTTCAATTAAAAGATGTTCAAACGTGTCAGCAGGAGTTGGCTGCGGTGATGCGCTAAGTATGGCGAAAGGAATGTATGATTTTAAGTAAATAGCAACTCCGCCGCCCCCCCTACCAACACGGTCATTGCGTATAAGTTGAAATCCTGGCAATGAGTAAGAGGTTGATGGTAGGCAAGGTTTAAGCCATGATTCTGAGACCAGGATGGCATGTATATTGCGGGATTCGAAAGACGCAATCATATCTGGGTAATGTGCCGGAATACTTTGGGCATTTATGTGAACTATATTAAAGTTTTTCAGTGAGTCTGAGAAGTAAGAATTTAAAATAACATTTAGGGGAATGAAAGTTGTACTGTGGAAACTGTCTTCGCTGGAATCACTTGAAGAAAAAGACGCAAATTCATCGCTCGATGTATTGTTACTGTTTAAAAATGACATATTGTAATCTTATACTATACTTAGATATTAGATATAATAAAATGCTAGATTATGTAAATACAAATAATATTAAAATAGTTCATAAAAATATTATATTAAAATAAAGTAATGTATTTCTAACCCGCCAGCAGCACTGAAAGTATTTGCTTGATCATTTTACAGCAAGAACAATTCAACGTTTAACAAAAAATATATTAATAGGTACAGTAATTAGAAAAAAAAAAAAAAAAAACACAGTCTCTCAAAACCTCCGTCACGGCAACTTACAAAAGAACAAAAAAAAAAAAACAAAAGAATACATGCAGATAAAATAATTAATAAAAGAAAAAAAAAAGTTGCTGTAGAGATTCAATATAGCTATAGTTATATTACCTAGAAATGACGTGCGTAAATATAAAAAAAAATGTAAGAACTTTAAAAATATAAAAAAAAATAACAATAAAATAACAACAATTATAAACTTAAAAAAAAGTCGCTGTAGAAATTCAATATACCTAACTAGAAATTACAAAGAAATATTTAAAAAAAAAAACAATTGCAAAAACTATCTCTAAAAATATTTAAAAAATAAAAACAACAATAAAATAATGACAACAATTATTAAATGTAAAAAGAAAACTGTCACACTATAGAAATTCAATGTAACTGACTAGAAAAGACAAGGAAACATTTAAAAAAAAAAAAAAAAAAGTAGGTAATAACTGTCTAAAATATTTAAAAAAAAAATAATTACAAAAAAAAAAATATCAAAAATTATTAAATGTAAACAGGAATTAACATGCACATATGTGCTAAAGTCAATTAGCAAGAATAAAATATAAATTAAAAAATTGATCTTGAACATCATGGATAAAATGTAGTGGTTATATTATACCTAGGTACTCTTTGATCATGAACAAAAGAATCAAAGTGGCTTTATGAAACATAGGTAACAATGATTATTAATAAAACAAGATAACACTAAGATACTTAAGAACTAAACAATAATAGTATAATAGATATTAAAATAATAATATTAACATGCAACATCAAAACGCCGAACTGCAACTTTTAGTATTTAACAAATACCCACCTATTAAAGTTATTAAGTGTTTTGTTGACAATTTTATTGTCAGTGATAATATTCGAAACGCGTTGATATTTATTACGTTACAAATTCAAAATTCAAAGCGTGGTAGTTATATTACACAATTTTTAACTTAAAGAAATATCATTTAAGAGGTAGGTAGTACAGAACTCGAGTTAATTGCAAAGTAAAAGTAAGTTTACCGTGAGGTAGGCTGATGTAAATAAAAACGAATTATTAACTGCTTACATTCTCGTATGCGAAAATAATTACTTTTTAACGGTTCTTCTGGGTCTCAAACCTAATGTCTTACTATCTTTCACGGTTTCGGCGAACAATCGTGGCAGAAGACGGGGCCGGCGCATCCAAGGAATTTGAAATTGAATTTAACTCCGACATCGAAGTAATTCTGTGGCTAGTTCCATCACTTCCTACCACAAAAATATAACCTTCTCTCGTCCAAGAATTAGATATGCCAAAGCGTCGACGAGCGTTGAGGAATATTTCATGACGGCTTTTGGTCAAGAACTCCGACAAAGTGATTCCTGTGCCCTTTAGTGCTTTTTTAGAGTACCATATTTTATTTCTTAGTGAGACATCACGGAACTTAACCACGATAGCACGAGGCTTATCTGCATCATAACGTCCCAAACGAAAAGAGCGAGAGATTGAATCCGTAGTTACCTCAGGAGTTTTAAGGTTGTCGGTCAGCAGACCACAGACAAGCTCTGATGTATTTTCTTTTTTGCTTTCAGGAACACCATGCACCAGTATCATTTTCCTCCGCGAACGCATCTCAGTTTCGTCATATTGCCTTGATAAAAGTTCCACTTGAAGTTTCAAATTTTGCAACGAACTTAGTACGAATAGCCGGAAGGAATTTAACTGAGAAGTAATATTTGACGTAGGACTGGTAGCAGGAGACGAGGTCTTAATTTCCTTTTTAATTTCTTCCAATCCTGCATTAAATTGTTCTGAGAGTTCAGCCAAACTGGTTTTTATTGATTCCATAGTAGCCACGTATATTGTATAGGTACTGTTAATACTGTTCCAGTGTACAAACCCGTTGAGAAAATATAGCTGGCAGATTTAGGGATGTCACAGGTACATTACTCACTTTACAGTAATTAATATTTATTTTTATACACGTAAACGATAACAGAGCAAAATTTCGTGACTTATTTTACACCTGCCTACCCGCAGAATTAACATTCTCCTTTATACCCACATTTCAAAAGCTTCAACCTTCTTACAGGTCGATTCGGTGAGGGTCCATGCTTCAACACCATACAAGAGAATGGAGAAAACGTAACAACGTGCTAGTCGTACTCGTAGCTCGATGTTCAGCTTTTTATTGCATAGAAGTGATTTAAGTTTAAAGAAAGCACTACGAGCTTGTTCTATGCAGCATCTTATTTCCAGACTGTGGTCCCCCGTATCATCGACCCAGCATCCTAAATATTTGTATTTGCTAACTTTTTCTAGTGGCTCTCCATTACAAAATAGAGTGGGGTTAGCAGGTGGTATTTTACAAACTGTCATATACTTGGTCTTCTTGACGTTGATACTGAGGCCATAAGCCGAACTGACAGATTCAACACTATCTACAAGGACCTGAAGTTTTTCCATTGTAGATGCAAGAAATACGGTGTCACCGGCATAACGGATATTGTTAATAATCTGGCCATTCACCGTGATACCTACATCCACCTGATCCAATGCTTCTCTAAAAATCATCTCATAAAGTATATGTTGAAAAGGATCGGAGAGAGAATGCATCCCTGCCGCACTCCTCGCAAGATTTCCGATTCATCTGTCAGTCTTCCGTCGATACGTATATTCGCTGTTTGGTTCCAATATAGGTGTTTAATAAACCTTACGTCTTTAGAGTCGAGTCCGATGGATTGTAGTATATCGATCATTCTTGCATGCTGTACTCTATCAAATGCTTTTTCATAATAGATAAAGCATACAAACACATCTTGATTCGTGTCCCAGCATCTCTGTATTAAGACTTGGTACCCGAAAAGTGCATCCCTTGTTCCCAGACCCTTAATAAACCAAAAACTGAGTATACGAAATAAGGTATTCGCATTTGCTGTAGATTCTGTTATGAATAATTTTTAGAAATAATTTTAAGGAGTGACTCTGGAGTTTGTAGGGTGGTAACTCAATTTTGAAACATATTTATCCTTAACCGATTGAGCTGAAATTTTCTGTACACATTTAGTTTGGATGATGATGATGCATAGTAAGCTGTGTGACGTCGTCCTACATCAAATATGTCGGAACACCTAAGATAGCGGACTAGTTATTTTTAATGTGCTCCTATAATATGAGTATTAAATAAAAGGGCTTGCTAAGAGTAACTCGAAAAATAAAGTGACGTTACCAATGTGGCGGATTTGTAAAGATGGCGAACTAAGTTTTTTATGCTTTCCTACAATATAGGTATCAAATGAAAAGATTTGCTAGGAATAACAGACTGAGAAACCGGTTCTGCGATAACTAAAAAGTAAAAAATATAAGCTTTTAAATCACATAAATTGTGTAATGATGTTATAATTATACTGATAAAAAAAGTTTAAAAGGAAAAGTTTATTTCATTCTTCTTAGCGCATTTAATGGTTGTTTTCAAATAGTTTTTTATTTTTGATTTATAAAAATTCATGCTACTACTCAATTACTTCGATGTTAACGATCTTGAATGTAATTTTAAGTTGTGTAGATTTTTATTTGTGGAAAAAAATGTCTATAACTTAATTTGTGTTCTTGGTCTCTATGTCATTTCGTTATTAAATAGTTTTTCAAGTTCTTGGTCTGTATATTAATTAAGTGGTGAACTGTCCATTTGTTCATTTAAGATGTACTGCAGTGACAAGAGAATAATGACTTAGAAAACTGTCGAGTTATAAAATCTTGGTTATTATAAACCAAAACCAATTTATTCTTACTCAAAATTCAAGCGTTAAACGACGCTGAACTGGAGTGGAATATAATTAACGCGAAATTATTTCACTTAATAACTGCACAGCGAAGAAAATTGCAGCGAACATTAATCTTAAATGACTTGCTAAGTTCATTATGAATTATGAAATACACAGGAAAAATCTTAAAAAGTTTGATGCATTCGTAATAAAATTTATTTTAGTTAAAAACATTTAGCTTATATTCCACATATATTTGAAAAATTTTATATTGGAAAAAGTACGTATTTTTCTCATATTATTTAGTGAGCTGCTTTCATGAACTTGTAATAAACAAAGTCATATATAAGTAAATATGACCTAACTTCAGGTTTCTGCAACTCAAAATGCATTAGCGGTTGTTGCTTTCGTATTGAAATTGATTCAAAGCTACTTCACTAACAACTCTAATGCGTATAACATTGATAACAATTCACAATTTTACGACTAACGTATATTAATAAATGATTTCACGAATGTTTGTATTAGAAACTTTGCTTTCAATTCTCGGTTGGAAATTATAAACTTTGTTTACTTGGTAAGTAAACTAGAAGACTAATTGAAATGAATAGTAAAATGAAATTCGATGTTTACATCATGACAGTGAAATATTCGAAAAAGTACTTATCTCCTTAATGATCAAGTACTTGATCTTCACCATACCAGTAGGCACTCTTTTGTATCAGTTCCAAAAATATTGAATTGATGAGACAGCAACTAAGTCGCGGACATAAATTTAAAATTTCGTTGGTATCAATTTTGCACTTCAAAAATTTTTAACAGACTATTTCTGTTAATAGTGTGCAGTGTTAACATTGAAACACTTAATCATTGAAAAAATTATATGTAACGAACTACATCGTAAAGACTCAAACATATTGCAAACGAAAAATACATCGGTGGATAAAACACATTTAATTTTACAATTAATAAAACTTTTAAGCTCTAATTTTTTTTTACTGATATCAGAAATCGAACACTTAGTCGTTACTTTACTGCATATTGAAAATGATATGGAATGACTTTGCACGTTGAATGCATAAAATTGTAGTAAAATCTTTACAGGGTGTCATGATATTACGTTATGAGGTATTCAATCTCGGTTACATATAGTTGAGTCGAAAAATATTTTTCAGTTAAGACTTTCATTAAAAATTACTGCATATTGCACTTTAAAATATCTGTAAAAAAATTATTAAAGAATATTTTTTCCTTTAATACTTTTTTTTTCGTTGTGTCTGTTGTTCTAATAACCGACCTTATTATGATTTTAGGTGTCAAAATTTCGTCCGACGACAAGTTTAGAAGATCCATTGAAACAAAGACAATGGCTCAAAAGCTCGAGACGCTTAACAAGGTCGAGCGTACTTCATGCCAGAACAACTTGTCATTCAATACTAAACCCGTTTAGGGGTAAGGAAATAAAGTAAATTTTTGAATCTGCACGCCAAATATTTTCAATGTTTTATTCTGTTGATCGATGAGCCAAAGACGGGAGATTTATTGGTAAAAACTATTTGAACTTATATATCAGTCTAGTGATTTTTCTAGATCGTCGACGTTTTATAGAATATGTTCTGGCCCATAACAAAGAACTACATGATTGTGTTTCTCAAGGTTCGTTTTATTTTAAGACTTAACATTTCTCCTGATTTGTGAGTATAGCAACTCTTGTACGTCTACTTGATAGTAGCAGCGTAGCTGCGATGTAGAGGGTGATGACGTAGCTGATGGTCTACAAGTTATAGTAATAATTGTTATGTAGCATTTTGTTAGTTAAAAAGAAGAAGCACGTTAATACATAATAATAAATTGATATTTGAGACTTTATTAATAATACACACACGAAAAATCTTTGTTTTTAAAAATGTTTGTATATTAGTAGGTATACAATATTTAACAGCTTCCCGTATTACCAGAGCCAATTAAAATTGTTATAACTATATAACGACTCTTTATCATTACGATTATTAATTTAAGGGTATTATTAAACGATAAATACGTAATTAAACACAATCACTGAAAAATTATATCATACAAAATTTGACAAGGTGCTTTATAATTTTACTTTTTTAATAACGCAGAGAATTTCGTATAAAGGTAAATTATATAAATATAGTCATTAAAGCTAAATGTAATTATCGTCTTTATGTTGCAGCCTGTTTTAAAAGCTTTGTAAGAGATAAATTTACAAAAGCCCTATTTTTATATTATACGCCAAGGTGAGCCGTAATGGTCCAGTGAGCCGAGATGATTGAGTGGATAAAACAGATGAATCGTAGTTGACGATAGCGAGCTTAAACAGCTGTTTGCATCGCTGAGTTTTTAAGTGTTAAGTTAATTTTCCTTCAGTATTCAACCCTTAGGTGGATGTGTATGTTATGAAAGTATCAATACATCTCATTACGTATAGATTGTGGCGCCGCGGTCACAGCACTGGTTTGTGGCTGTTGCGCTGGCGGTTGCGGGTTCGATCCCCGCACACGACAACATTTGTATTGGCCATACAGATGTTTGCTGTGGTCTGGATGTTAGTGGAGTTCTTGTGGATCTCTCCACCGCCTTGGAGAGCAAGTTAAGCCGTCGGTCCCGGTTGTTATCATGTACACCTGATAGCGATCGTTACTCATAGTAGGGAATATATCCCCCATAGCAGCGTGGTGGATTAAGCTCTGATCCTTCTCCTACATGGGGAAAGAGGCCTATGGCCAAGCATTTTTTAGCTATATCTTTTGGTTTATTTTGGAAATCAGAATAGCTCTAATATTTTGTCTTTTGTCGCAAACTTTCGTCGTCCCTATTTTTATTTTATACCCTTGAAGTTAAAACTTATACAAACTTTGAATATCATATTTTTTTTATCTCGAATGAACAACCTAAAATATAAGTTTCAAGCTTATAGCTCTAAAAATAACGATACTTCCATACAACTTTTCATCCTCACCTTTCAATCCCTTACAACCCTTTTTTCACATAAAAAAGTAACCTATGTCCTTTCTTAAACTTTAGACTATATTCTGTGTACCAAATTTCATTTAAATCAGTTCAGCAGTTTTGGCGTGAAAGCGCGACAGACAGAGTTACTTTCGCATTTATAATATTAGTATGGATAACTTTGATGCTGCTATTTACAAAATCTAGTAAATTCTTTTTAGAATTCGTTTCAAATACATACCTTAAACGAATTCGTTGCCACACATTCAACTGTAAGCAACGTTTAACAATAAAATGCTTTTTTAAATCAAATTTTTAATTCTTTTTTTTAACTATAATTTTTTGCGCTAGAATATTTTAGAAAGTGTTTTAGTCGCTTTATAAGTTTGTTGCAATATATCATGTGCACTCTTTGAATTTAAATATTTAAATTTAGAATCGTTGCTAAAGACAACCTGCTTAAAAAGTTGTTTTTATAAAGGAATACACAATCTAAACATAATTCAAAATTAAGACGAGATGATATTTTACAGAGAATAATTTTAGTAAATATATTATTTGTTAAAGATATACATTTCCAAATATTTAGGAACGAACGATTTTTTTAAATTATTTTATTAAAGGTTGTTTTCGACATAAATTTTCCGAATTCCCAATATTTTCAATATTCAATTTCCTTGCCGTCAGTGAAACATTGTTTTTCAAACAAAATTGTTGACTCTTAAAATTAAACTCGGTTTACAAAAACTATTTATTACAAATAAAACCTAAAAATATTGGATTGAGATATGACGAATAGCTTAAAACATTTTTTTTTGTTTAATAAAGATAAAAGCTATAACAAAGTTTAACTGAGGTAGGGCACAGCAGGAAATTTCCTGCTCAAAATATGGAGCAGCCCGACTGGGGTAGTACCTCGACCTTACAGAAGACCAGAGCTAAATAATACTGTTTTCAAGCAGTATTGTGTTCCTGTTGGTGAGTAGGCTAGTTGCAAGCGTCTATAGGCGACGGTCTTACCATCAGGTGAGCCGAAAAAAAAAAAAAAAAAACAATTCATCTACTATTATGTATGTCAGTCAATACTACGAATCTTAACGCAGGTGGAAGCGCCAGCAACATCAAAATTGTTGACTATTTTGAAAATGGTATATTTACAGTGTTAGAAATATTTTTATATATTTCAAGTAAATATGAAATTACATATATTTACGTGCTTAAATAAATATAAACACTGTAAAATTATATTGAAAATCAAACATCAAATAAGTAATAGCACATGGTATCGATTTGGAGCTTATAACGCATGAGCTCGTACCGGTCTGTCGTGTGAGGGGACTTGTTTTCACAAGACCAGACGTATCCGACCCGATTGAGTAATGTTCGGCTATCCATGACCGTTATACTTGGTATCGAATGTGAAATAATGCATCACAGGAAACCATCTCTGAAGGTTAGAATATACTGTGTCAAATAGAGAAGCGTAAGCGACCGATTAGGATTTTATACTGTTGATTTTGACAGTAACGTGGAACTAAATTGATTGAGTGTCAAATACCATGAAGTAACGTATGTAGGTTCATCATTGAAGTATGTCAATTTGGATCGGTTCTGCTGTATAATAATTGGTCTTCATTTATTGGCTTACTCGTACCACTTTATTTCTCTAAGCTCGACGCTTAAACATTAAAATTGACCATAGTTTGATAATTTTTTAATGGTAAACTATAGGTATACATTTTTCAAACTTCTATTTATATTACATACTTATCTCGAAACTCATATAAGAATCCTATAAAATTACTTATGAATCGGTAGTAGCCGCATATAAAAAAAATGAGTTTACGATTCGATACAATTATTAAATTCTTAATAACATTTAAATTGAATTGTACAATCTGATAAAGGGATGAGCTCTGAAAAATGTTGACTAGTATCAATAATTGATCAGCTCGTTCAATTCAATTTGCAGCGCACAGTTTACGTGCATGTATCAATATCGGTTGATTTACTGCGAGCGTCGCATCTGATTGGGACAAACATTTGTCACTAATAGATATATTGCTTATTACTGATATGGCGTTATAATTTACGCCACAAATATGAAGTGTTAGTTATGAGAACAAAGACAGACATTTACACTAAAATGGCTTTACACGTCTATTAAGAGCGTGCATAAGGCGAGCAAAAAATCAGATTTCACCCGCGCGCCCGATGAAACAAAATATACACAAAGCCTCGTGTCAGAGTGCGATAGACGATATAGTTTTGAGCGCATTACGAATGTAAAAAACGACAAATATGTTATTTTGTATATAATTCCGAAACTAAAAGTAATTACATTAAATGCCTTGGCATAGCCTTTACTCATATTTAAATGTAATTAATTATCAAATTTTTGTCTTAATGGTCATAACCATATCGAGTATAAATAGAAAAAAATATAAAAATTAGAGGTTACTTCGTGATTATATTTTATCGAGGAAATTTCCTTATTTTATGTTTTTGATATGGGTCAACCCTTGCAAATATCACGTAGTTTGTCATATATTTTTATTTTACGATTTGGTCTGGAACTTTTCATGTCAAAACAAATAGAAGATGGTAATTTTGCATTATGCACGCTCTTAAAAGCGTTAGTAATTTTATGTGCTACAAATAACTTATGCAGTGATTTAAGTTTTTATTACATTAAATGTGTTCTTAAATTATTTTCATATGAGCTAATTCTTCATGTGATTTAAAATAGCGAAACCTTTGTATGTCCAGTTCATTATCTGAAAAAAAAAATCGTATTAAATATACCTATATGAAAATTCAAAAAGATTGTATTAGGTATATATTTCAGAAATTTAATATCAAGATATTAAAACTTGTTAGACTATTCAATAAAATATTAATTAATTTGATTGTAATTTATAGATACAAATTAGCTTTATATCGACCAGGTTAATTCGATATCCAAGTTAATTTCGGAAGCCATTTACTAACTGCCAAACTCGTAACTAATTGGATGATTTAAGCTGCAGAGACTGGTGTAATATATGACGTGTTTAAGTAAAAAATTGTGTTTTATGCAATAATTTTGCTTATAATTTGAATCATTCAATCAACGAGTATATAAATATAATCTTCCATATTTTTATGATCATTTTAATATTTCATATATTTTTATAAAAAAAAGCATTTGCCACGAGTGTTGAAATTTTATTCTGCTTGTAAAATGCAAAAAAAAATTTTTAAGCTAATAAATTTCTTAGTTTTGACTTCTTTAAAAAAAGTGTTAAAAAAATAAGTCGATTGCGTGGAATCTATTGCTATCCTCACTAAACCTCTAAAGGTTAGCTTACCTTAGTGAACGTCTCTATGGAAACGGGTATGAGTTTAGCCGCATTTATTGCCAGGGTTCTCTGGTTTCGACCAATAAAAATGATAAGATTCTTCTTTGCGTTATTTGGTAAATCGATCCATGGGTAGCAATATATGACCGTTGATATATATGAATTCTAAAACAAGCATCTTTAGGTACTCGTATTTTAATATATATACCTATTTTGATTAAAGTAAGAGTCAGACAAGTAACTTAATTATTGAACATTAATATACACATATATAGGCATATACTGACGCCGCATTGGCGAAACGGTCACAGCATTGCATTGGTTTGTGCCTGTTGCGCTGGCAGTTGCGGATTCGATCCCCGCACATGACAAAGCATACAGATTATATTGGCCATACAGATGTTTGCCGTGGTCTGGATGTTGGTGCAGTCCTTGTGGGTCTCCTCATCGTGCCTCGGAGAGCACGTTAAGACGTCGGTCACGGTTGTTATCGTGCACACTTGATAGCGATCGTTACATATAGTAGGGAATATATCTGCCAACCCACATTGGAGCAAGCGTGGTGGATTAACCTCTGATCCTTCTCCTACATGGGGAAAGAGGCCTATGCCCAGAAGTGGGATATTACAGGCTGAAGCGTATATAGGCATTCGTTATATTATATTTAAACCAACTTATTTAATTCTCTTACGGAATAACTGTCTAGCTTACCTAGCCCTGTCTAGTTACCAAACAGCGTTGTCTAAACAGCATCCTAAATAACATTAACATATTCGAAGTACTTGAACCAACCTTTAATCAAATCGAATCTAAATCGAATATTTACGAAGTAATGCATTAATAATAATAATAATATAAGACAACTACAGCAAGACAGACAATAATATTGTTCAAAAAAAAATAAGTTCGTAAAGACATCATATTTAAGTATCTGTCAGAAGCTTTCCTACCCCCTAGCTGTTTTATACACGATTCTGACTTACACGTTCAAGCAGAAAAATTGATATATTATTTAATGTCTAGTATTGATTGAACTCTAATATTTATTGAGAGATTCTGGCGAGGTATTAAGGGTGAGGGTTAAAATAAAACGCAAGTTTACCTTTTCAGTTATGATACTTCCAAAATAGCAGTCAAAGAAAAGTATGAGTATTAATATACTCAGAAAGCCAAACATCCAAAAAATATCCATGATGTGGTCAATAGGATTTTGTACCTTAAAGAAAATATAGATATAGGTATATTATAACATAGATATAATAGACCCTTAAAAGCAACAATTAAATAATAATAATAAAGTACCGAAATAAACTGAATAGCCGTAGTACAGATGACACACGAATTTATCAAGAAAAATAACATGAATTGTCCTCCAAATGTCGATTCAATTGCTTTTACAAATCTGAAAACAACATGTAAATTTATTACTGTCTTGATAAATAGCAAACAAAAGCTTGTACCTATCTAAAGTTATTTATTGAATTAAAAATTAATGAATGAATTAACAAATGAAAAAAAAACTATTATTTTAATATAATATATTTATTAATTATCTAAAAATATCATCAATGGATCTTTATTAACTAAATATTATCAACTAAACAACTATTACAACTTATGTTTTACAAATAATAAACATAAATTAAAAAAAAATCTAAATTGAACCAAAAAAAAACCTATTAACTCTAATTATTGCGATCAGAAAATGACTAATGCTCGGAATTAACAACCACAACACGTCGAAGTTTACTTTGAAGTTAGGTATATCACAAAAACATAAAAACAAGAATGATAATGTGTTATAAATACTAACGTATTCGATCGCGTAGATTACCTATGTAATCCACACATGTTTTCGGAGATCCTATAACACAACCATATTGTGAAGCTTGGGGTCGTGCTCTATGGAGTACGTTGCTCGAATATTCATTTGAAAGTATCGGAAGCGCACGAATCTAACACTAACCACGGTATATAACTAACAATAGATTACATATGTATTTACCTAATAACGTATCTGTACAATAAAATAATATAGGTATTTAAAGTTAATTTTAAAAGTAAAGTGTCGGAATGTTGAACGAGCCAAGTTTGTAGCTGTTATGATGCGAATTCCAAACTAATTGATACTCGTAGTGTCCCAAACAATCATTGCGGTTTTGGGTAAGTGTTTATGTAAATTTTCGTAGACTGCGGACAATGCAGGTAAAGTTTTTGGTTAAATTAATTAATATAGACGTGGGTTGCGCGACGAAACGACTAAAAGTTTTCAGTAATAACGCGTTATTCCAGCAACAAGGAAGATGAGATTTTAAAAGATTACAAGCTCAACTAACTTTTGTTTTTATTATGTCAGTAAATTTTTTTAATTAAATTTGGAATTAGTAACATTTTATACATTAAAGGTAGTAATTTTAAAATAAGATTTTCTTACTGTATTATAGCGTTATGATGGATAACATTTCTTCGAAAATCATTGTAGAACGACTTGTTTTTCTCTGAAGTTTTATTTATATCCTGTATTTTCATATTTTCGAGATTGTAAATTAATATGTCCAATTGACTGACTGCAACAATAATAAAAATATAAGAATATAATTTTAAACGCACATCCTCTTTTCTATATGTTTTAGATAAAACAACAAAATTAACAACAAATATCCTATTCTGAATGTCTATTTACATTCATCATTAGTATTGACATTCATCCAGGAGCAAATGTAGGTCATGACTGGAATAGTCCTCTTGAAATTAAGAGCGCTTTCATTGAACTTAATTGAGGAAGGGCCAATAAACATATCGATATAATACGTTGTAGTGTGACATCAGCTGCTTTGCTGTACTGATTCGTATTCCATGTAGCCTCCAAGGCACAGGCGGTCGCGATGTCAGTTCGCACTCGGAATGGAAATTTTTATTTGTACAAATATTTCATTCCGGTCTGGGTGTATGTCCTTGTGGGTCTCACCAATCTGCCTCGAAGAGCACGTTAAGGTGTCGGTTCTGGTTGTTATCATAGACACCTGATAGCGATTGTTACTCATAGTAGGGAATATAATTATGTATCCACCAACCCGCAGTGGGGCAGCCTGGTTAATTAAGCCCCGACTCTTTTCCTAGATGGAAAAAAATGCCTGTACCCAACAAAGAGACGTTTTAGGCTGCATCAATTATTCAATCACTCGATAAGTAAATTTATAATATATATAATTATATATATATAACTTTTAAATATTAATAATTTTAAATTGAATGTAACGTAAAGAATATTTTAAGTAGGTAATTCTTATTACCCCCTTACTGCTAGTTTTAGAAAAAAAGTTCTGATAGTTATTTTTTCCCAAGTAGCTTATATTTCTATACTTAATGGTTTTATAAATACACGTTTCATAATAATAATAAAGACGAATTACTTTAAAACAAAACAAAGTATTTTTAATATAACTTACTTGCACATAACATAAACGCCCACCGCAAAGTCTGAAGAGCCGAAAAAGTTAAAAGCAAAATAATCTTATATAAAATCTGAAAAGAATATTATTACATAAGCTTTCATCGGCTCATACGCATTAGGATTTGGTGTAAATCCTCGACGCTAAAATGACGTTAAAAATTATTTAAAAATGTATAAAGGTTATTGTAAAATAAATTTTTAACATTTATAAACAAGAAAATCCCTACATACGGTTTTTCCCTACATATGTTTTGCTGAAGTATGTTTTTGAAGCATTTTTTTACTCATTAAATGTAACCTTTCAACTAAGAAATGAATGAACGATCGATTGTATGGATTAAGCTTAAGGTATAAATGATACGAATATTATTTCTAAGCACACTATTAACATTTTAATAATAAAAAAAGTTTAGTTTTCGTGTAATTTTCACAAATACAATACAGTCACACCGATTTTCATAAATTCAAAACTATTTAAAGGAGCATACAAGATACATGATTTTTCTCTGTACCAATAGGTACAGCTCTAATTGAAAAACAGTTATCGGTAAGACAACAAGTCAATAACTTTATAATTTACTGATCTTCATAAGAATCAGCATTAATAAGCTTTATTATTAAAAGTTATCACTAAAATCCAATCAATGTAGGTGTGGGGATGGCCTGATTGATTTACTTTTTTATTGTAAACTAGCCGACCCGTGCCCACTTCGTTGGGCGTTATAATCCATTTCACATAAGAAGGGTACGGTGAAATTTGATATGTTCCAATACACACTCACTATTTTCAGCAAATCAGATAAATATAAATGATTTAAAATCACCAATTAATTTCTAAGGCAAATAATAATGCTTGATTAAATTGAATTGTTGACACGGCACGTCAGAGGGCGCAGGTTCAAATCCTGCTGGGTCGAAAATTTTGATAATTTTTATCTTTTTCCTTTTATCTTGTCACTCCTGAATAGTGTAGCTTTCTGTTAGCGAAAGAATTTTCATGATCGGATGAGTATTTGCGAAGATTACCCCGTATATACAAACAAAGTTATAAACTTTACCTCTTTATAATATTAGTATAGATTACAAGTAACTTGCGTTCAAGTTGTAATAAAAAATTCAATAATGATATTTAAACAAACAAAAAACGTTTTTGAAGTCAAACTTCTTTAGGCGCACGAGAATTAAAATTTGAGCGACTGGTAACGCGGCAGCGACATGACGTTCAGTACTTTAGATTGGTGACCGCCTGGGAACACTGCGTGACGTTGGCCTTTTTTTTTCAATTACTTTTTTGTATTTTAAATTCGTTTTTTTTTTAATTAGTTTTTTTGAATTTTTTCTTTCTTTTAATTAGTTTGCCAAAGAAGTTTCACTCCTGACATGTGTACTTTGTACGCACGCAATAGCTCATTTAATGATAAATTTCATAAAAATACTAAAAAAGATTTCTTCTCTTTTAAAAAAGAATCTCTAGCTTCGAATTTTAAGCATCGTTGAGAAAGTAATTAAGAAATGCAAACAGAAATACAATATTACTATTACTATCATTTTACTGTTACGAAAAAGGAACTTAATCCACTAATCATATCAGTTTCCTACTGAACATTCTAACTTGCCTGCCTACTGGATATTTTACAATATTTTATGTTAAAGAAAAAAAGAAAGGGTTTACTCGGTTGTTCCTTTTGAATTTAATGTCAAAACAAACACACACAATTAATATATTGGGTTACGTGTTCTGCTTCCGGTCAATATAAAAATAAATACGAATTTTCTGTAGAGAATTATTAGTTGATTTAATGCAGGATTTTTAAAATAATTATGTTACTTACCTGGTAAACTATAATGATGTTGAAGTATGGATTTTTGTATACATCAAAAAATATGAAATCCATATTCACGGGCAAAATTTTAAAACCTTGTAGTGCCGGAACTATAATTGTATGTACTGAAAAATTTAACACATTTTTGAAGGATTTTTTTAATACGTATGTTGTAAAACTAACGTGATTTTGTTATTATAAATATACTAGACATCTCGCCTTTTAATCTTGTTAGAGTAATTGGAAGGTATGTATATTACTTTCCTTTAGTTATTGTGTCATATTCAATTCCTATAATCCATAATAAATAGACTAATAGTCGAAAATGTGCTAAATGATGTACAAAGAAAAACTTTTCCATTGTTTAATATCAGTAATTATCATAAATAGAGTATAAACCATTGAATAATTTTAGTAAACATTTTTCTATTCTTACTTGCTATATCAATTGCTGAACTCGCAGTAAGCCATACAAATAGCTTCTTAGAAAGTCTAATACTTTTTTCTATGATATTTTTTGCTTTCGATCTTTGAAAACACGAGAATTCTTTTCTGTCCATTTGCATCGCAAGTTTTTTGAACCAGGAACGTCGGCAACGTAAATTCAGTAATTCCAAAGAAGTCATCAATTCTGTCAAAATCAAATTTATTCTGCAAAAAAAAATGACATAGTTTTCCGCTTCAACGGTCGAAAGGAAAAGCTGTTTTCACTGTCATATAAATAACTAGCTTCTGCGCGTGACTTCGTCGGCGTGGACTCCGCTCCTATTGGTCTTAGCGTGATGATACATATATATAGCCTATAGCCTTCCTCAATAAATGGGCTATCTAACACTGAAAGAATTTTTCAAATCGGCCCAGTAGTTCTAGAGATTACCGCGTTCAAACAAACAAACAAACAAACTCTTCAGCTTTATATATTAGTATAGATTATACGGTGTACATTTAAACATAAATCAAAAATCAACTTACGTTCCGCATCCTTCTTGTACTTCAGCTTTACCAGAGATAATTAATTGTATTAAATAAATAATTTGACCTAACGGCGGTACAAAAAATACGAAAATTCCAATGAAACCTTTAAACAAAAAATCAAACCAAAACGTGGGTGATTTTACATTATGTGGCATATAAAACCATATTCCACATAACTGGAACGTTTTAACTTGGAACGAAATATGTTGAAAAGGGTAGCTTTGACCTAACGGCTTCATTTTTTGAACATCTGTTCGTAAATGAACTTTGTGAAACTCTTTAGGTATACGTACGTACATTTATATCGAACATTGATACTTTTGAAATTTTTATATGGTCGTTACTACAATCGAATATTTTATTTTATTATTAAATGTGTTCCGTACTATCGTATCGTATCTACATTACCGTACTTATAAAATCTACACATATATCTATAAAGTGTGTGTACTTATGTACGCACCTAAGAAGTTATACTTCATTGGCTAGCTAACATTACGTTGCTAACTTCTGCTTCGTTGTCTAGCTATTATAACTTCAGGGTGTCGGTCTTTTGTGACGGTGTGCGCGCGCATCTTAAAAATTTACTCTCATCGTTTTTCCTAATGCTCTAAACGAAGTATAACTTCAATAGCATAATTTAAAAAAATATTTATATAAATATTGTTTTATAATTTAATTTTTCTAACCAATAAAAAAATAGTAAATTTTTTAAGATCTCTAAATATTAATTTTTATTCGAAAATGGCTGCTAATGAAGATAATTTAAATTAAGGCAGTAATGACATACCTTAATTTTATCAACTAATTTCTCAACAGTTAATTATTTTAAATGACTAATTATTTTTAATTTTTTAGAAATTAATTGGTATTATTACTTTTAACTTATTATATATTTTTATATATACCATTCTTTGACAGTCATTCTGGTCATCTGGTGTAATAATGTGTTCCAATTACAGCTAACGATAGCGTAGAGCGTTACGTTCCTAGTCTGTGTATATGACGCGAATCTGTATTGGAGTGACGTCGCGGATAAAACTTTATTGATTTTGTCTAAATTTGATCAGCAAAGGGTATGTTTAATCTCACAATCTATTTTGCAATCCTCATCTCTCCTTGAGAAATGATACCACCTCTTTCAATTTTCAGAACAAGCAGAATATGTAACGGGACCCATTACCATCGAAGAACCTCAGCCAAGACCTTCTAAAAGGCAACGGCTTATATAATATTTGCATATTATGATTTGTAATATTATTAATAAATGATCATAAGTAACGATATTTTAAGATTTATTTTGTTAGAGTTCTACCTTTTTTGATACTGAATTTTAATCATTTCGATCCTTTTTTATTTTTAACTAGCTGACCCGGCGAACTTCGTACCGCCTAACAGTCGATTCCTTAATTTTTAATATTTATCCTTGCCGTAATCCCTCCACTAACACTTAAACTTTATGGTATGGTATTAAAGCTCAAATTGACTTTTAAGTATTATTACGAATCTATTGTATGGGAATATAGGAAATTGTTGTCTTTAGACTTTTTCAGGGAATTTTTCAAATTTTTCTCTCCGTAAGAACCATCCTCGTACTTCACGAAATACTATAAAAAAAGAATTAGCGAAATCGGTTCAGCTGCTCTCGAGATTTGCGCTTAGCAACAAATTTAGCGATTAACAGCAAATATAGCAAATAACAGCATTCTAATAAAAAATAAAGTTTTGGAATGTAAAAAGTTTTCAAAATTTTCCACTCGCATTTGAGACCGAACGATCGGTTTGAAAAAAAAAACTAAATAGTGATATTAGAAAATTTAAATTCTACTATACAGAAAATTTAAAGTACTTACTTTAATTTCTGTAAACAAGCTATATTTACTAAAATTTAATAGTTTTCGAATTTTAAGCAAAAAACGAAAAAAAGCAGATTTTTGCGATTTTTTCAATGTGGCAGCACGATTTTTTTTTTTCGAAAACCTCAGATTCGGATTCAGCACCCAAAAATACTATAGAAAGAAAGAACTCAGAACTAGCCCAAAAATTTCCCACTAGCGACTCTTTACTGACAAATTGACTGAATTATTTACATGTTTGTAGAATAAGCTAAAATTAGTCCGGTAACAAACCTCAATAAGTATTATACTGCCCATCGATACTAAATATTGCGTTTTTAAAGTTCATATTTGCTTTACGTTAAGCACGTACAACTGTATTAGTCATCAAATTTTTTTACAAACTGTTACTGTTTGAAAAGCGGAAGTAAGTGAAATCGTGCGTTTAGTGGGAAATAAAATATTTATAAAAATAAAATCTAGCAACAATGAATATTGACATTAATATTGTTGAGGTTTAAAATCAAAATGAAAATTAAAAACTATCTATATTACAAATTAAAATTTTAATGATTTCTAAAGGTGAAGCTAACATCCATTCGGAATGAAGATTCTACAGAAAAAAACCGGTAATAAACTCCGCAGTTACTCTTAAAATAATATTAAATAATATATATTTAAAAATATATATACCTATGCATGAAATTAAATTAGTTATTTAAGTTAAATAATGAAGAAATAATAAATAGACAAATAGTGTTGGGTACACTTGTTTGTTTACTTCAAATCTGAACAAATTTGTTGCAGTGGCCCTGCAGGTTATGTTATAGGATTGGCTTAGGCAGCCCTGTTTTAAAGAATATTACGAAAGTGTTTATGAATACAAAACAACTTTTTCTCAAAGTTATTTTCCTGCAATTTAAATCATTTTAAAAATCTAAATATACATAGATAGCTAGTTTAATTTATTAAAATAATTTTTACGTATATAAACGCACATTAACATTAATTAAAACATACGTTAAAACAAACTCTTTGGTTTCTTTAAACATAATACTTGCTCAGTTATGTTTCTGTTATTTAACAACTAGCTTCTGCGCGCGACTTCGTCAGCGTGGACTCCGCTCCCATTGGTCTTAACGTGATGATACATAGCCTTCCTCGATAAATGGGCTATCTAACACTGAAAGAATTTTTCAAATCGGCCCCGTAGTTCCAGAGATTACCGCGTTCAAACAAACAAACAAACAAACAAACAAACAACCAACCAAACAAACAAACAAACTCTTCAGCTTTATATATTAGTATAGATGTCAAAGCAAACTCGTAATTCCAAGTTAAAACATTTAATCTAAAATGTAACTTCAGCTATTATATCAAGAACAATCAGTTTGGGTCGAGCGCGAACTGAACTTAAATGCTCTACTTAAAAAGACACATGAAGCGTCGTTACGAGGAGTTGCAGCTGCACCGTTAAATTTACTATTTTCAAGAGAAATTTACTGTTCAATCTTAACTGTTCTTCATGTCTTTATTTAAATTGTCTTATTAGCTAGCCAATTTTAGTGGTTTTGCATACGTATAATATGATCGTATGTAAAATATTAATGTCTTACAATTACGAAAAGCGATAACACTTCTAACATTTTTAATATCACTAAAGAACAAAACTGACAGAATTACCATTCAAACATTCAATTCAGTTCAGTTCCCGTAGGAGTAGAAGTTAGGGTCTTAGACGATTTTAAGTTACAAACAGATCAAGGCGACTAAAGCTTAGAGGGATAGCTTCAATAGTTTTACTTGTTAGCGAAGACACAATCAATAAGTTCGAACATGATATTTTGTTCCAATGTAGGTTGGAGGATATATTCCCTACTGTGAGTAACGTTTGCTATCAGGTATTTATAATAAAAACCGGGATCAACAGCTATACGTGCTCTCCGAGGCACGGTGGGGAGACCCTCAAGGAGAGACATCTAACCCGGAACGAAATATTAGTTCCAATACGAATATCCATCCCGAGCGCGAATCTAACCAGCAAACCGTCGGTGTTTTAGCGTTTTTTTTGTTTATATATATAAGGTAATATATTATATTTTTATAGTAACATTATAATTAATTGCAACAAATTCCTGTTGAGTCTATTTTTATGCCCTAAAATTTTATTTTACAAAACAATTTCCGTAGCTCAAATAAAACGACCTTAGCACTGTATCTATTAAATTTATCAATACACCTAGAATACTATATTTACTGCTTATTATCCTACGACTACTAACTAAAGAGTAGTTATATTAATAAACTAGCTACTGCTCGCGACTTCGTCCACGTGGAATAGGAACGATTCTATCATACATGATTCTTTCGAAACTTTAACTGTTTACGCAGCGCATGCAGCGGAAGCTCTCTACTCCGATTTTGTAACATTCTTCATTGTTGCTCCACTCCTATTGGTCTCAGCGTAATGATATATAGCCTATAACTTTCCTTGATAAATGGGCTATCTAACACTGAAAGAATTTTTGAAATCGAGCCAGTAGTTCCTGAGATTAGCGCGTTCAAACAAAGACACAAACAAACTCTTCAGCTTTATAATATTATATATTAGTATAGATAATATTATTTTATGTCATAATATAATTATTAATATTATATTCTATTAATAATGCAAAGCGTTTATTTTATTCTATATTAATTGTAATGTAAAACAAGTCTATACTATGGAGAAAATTTTATCAGTGCTATAAACTCCAAACGAAAACTGGTTTTGTTTGCTACTCGTATTATTGTGTTTAATACGTGGTGTTGGTAAATATTGCGAAATTCTACCTCGTGGTTGTTTCTTAAAAAGAGAATATATTGCCATTATACATTGCATTAAAATTTGTAAAAAAGAGCACACAGCAAAGGGAAAGTAAAACGTTGCTGGTTAGTTTGCGGGGCGCTATCGCATTATTCCAAAGTTCCCGCAACTCTTTTTTGCTCCATGAATATTCATCAAGGGTCGTTTATGTCGGTGCTCTGAAGTTGCCTAGATTCCTTCTCGGCTACATATTTTTTCCTTAACAAAAAACAGCTGATTATATTTTATAAAGCTTGCTTGAATTGCAATCTCGGTTCTACTTGGCGCCAGTAAATTTAACCTTGAATTATGTTAATTGCTTTTTGTATAACTCGTCTATTGTTCGCTATCGTGATTGCGTAACATTATAAAATGTTAACTGCTTTTGTTTTACACAAAATTGTACAAATATATCCTCATTATTTACCAAACACATTTTTGTGTAACATTTTTGTTATGTTTTCTTACTTTTATAAAGTAATGTATCTACAAGGAAAGCCACTTCCTGGCTGTAACATAATGGAGAAGGCGTGTCTAATACCCGACTTAGTGTTTGCGTAAAAGCCGAGTCTTCCCAGTTCGATTAGATATATAAATTGTTTCACTTGATCTTCAAGTCAGCTAATCTTTGTTTTCTTGGTCGCCTCTAATGAACAGCGCTCTTTATCTCTTCATCGAGAGATTGTAAAGAAATCCTATATTTTATTTTATATAATATTGTCTTATTTTTCACTAAAATATAACGTTTGTACCTAAGAGTATTTTATAACAATGTGTCTGTTACTTTAATCTGTTTAAACAGTTGCTTAATAAGACAACTAGCCTTTTTATCAAACAACGTAATTTAATACCATGCCCAAATATTTTTCACTTCATGGATAAACACATTGTTTAATATTGCAAGACAACAGGAAATTTTTGAAAATGTTTAATTGTTTGAAAAAAAATTAAATTTTAGGTAATGGTTTTGAATAAAAAACAGCAAACATTTAATACAAAAGTGGTTGGCATTATGAAATTAGTGGTGATCTTTCAGTGACGTAATAGTTTTATTTACGTCAGGCTTCAGATTAATATTTATAAACTTGAAATGTCTTTGAATGGCATTATTGAATGAAGTGGCTAGTCGTTCACTTGAATGGCTATTCAAGCCTACCTGCCACAAGTGTATTTAAAAAGAAAGGAAAGTTACTTCAACAAAAGCACACAAAAGTAGTCAGACTACGAAATAAATAAAAATAATACAATGTTCAATGTTGTTCCAATCTCAATAATCTTATACGAAATAAGCCAAAATTTACACGAAGTTCTTTGGTGTTAAGTAAACGTATTAAGCTTTCTAATAATAGTCGCCTGAATCCTGATCCTTTGTACATAAACGTTACACAGCTTTCACACAACGTCGTCAGTCAAGACAAAACGGATTTGTGTTTCAGAGTCATGTTGAAGCGTTTAAGTATATTATTTCAAAGACGTGAATGTTGTCTTAAACTTGCTAGATGCTGCATGTTTTCACCCAAATACCGCTTGAATATATTCAAACTCAGTCTGTATAAATATTATTTGTGAATAAAAAGTATTATTATATTACAATTATACTACCACATGGATCGCACAGGAAAAGAAAAGTATGTATTCACAGTTTGTATATGAGATTTATTATTTTTGACGACACGTTGACGCAGCGAGCGGTAGCACTGGTTTATTGCGCTGGCGTTCAATCATTAATTTTATGCATTTGTATTGGCCATACATGTGTTTGCCGTAGTCTGGGCGTGTGTGCTTATGTATTGTACGTGTTTCTGCACCCGCGACACAGGAGCTAATTCTAGTGGGGACCGTTGAGTGTCAAGTGTGAGGTGTTTTTTTTTAAATTATATCACAGAAATTACCATATTGCATATTATGATAGGATGTTCAATGATTGAGAGATTTATGTGAGATTGACGTATTAAAATGAATGTATACAACTCAAGTGACTGTAATAGAATTAATGTTACCAATATTCTTAAGATTTTTGTCATATTTCAACATAAGACAAAATTATAGCGTACAATTAGGTCTATAGTTAATATTTTTTATCATCCTTAGAAAGTATTTAGTCTTTGTACGCACAAAATAAGAAATAGAGTAAGGTCGAGGTACCTCCCCAGTAAGGGTGCTCCAGATTTTGATCATGATATTTCTTGCTATGTCCTACCTCAGTGACTGTGCCCTACATCAGTGCAGGCCTCTCACAAGTTTTTGAAGTTAAACTTCTTTAGGCGCACGAGGGGAAAATGTTGAGCGACCGGTAACGCGGCAGCGTCATGACGTTCAGTACTTGGTTGGGTAAGCGCCTGGGAACACCGCTTGAGGTTGGCCTTTTTTTTTAATTAGTTTTTTTTCTATTTAAAATTCGGTTTATAGTTAGTTTTTTTGAATTGGTTTATTTTTAATTGGTTTATTTTTAATTAGTTTGCCAAAGAAGTTTCACTTAAGACATACTCGTACCTATACACATATTGTTATTTTATAACAAATGCCGATATGCATATATAATATAATACATGTAAAGTACATTTACAGACATTGTAATATACTTGACTAGATTCAAGAAGAGTGATCCGTCCCTTAACAATATCGTATAGCTATAATAATTTAACCACCGGGTCAGCCGTATGCTTACTTGCTGACCTTTACCTGATTATTATTTACTCTTTAAAATCATTTAAATTTTGGAAAATAATATCATAATGGATTTAGGTATTTTATTAGATACCACTTTATTGACTGATAGAAACATTTTATCTGTATTTTCGCTAAATATATAATACATATAAATATCATTTTTATTTCGTATATGAAGATATTGTTGGTTGTGAACAGCAAACATAGTGGCACTTATATCATAATTGTAATGAATTGATATTCGACATAAAGATCAGTCTTTAATAATGTGTATCGTTATTAATAGAGGACAACAAGATATATATCACCGGCGGCGCCGCATTCAATTAGCGAAGTCTGGTAAAACTTCATCGAATTGTCAGCAATTTCTTCAAATTGGAAGTTGGCAGGAGTCCAAACGATTAACAACTTAGTGCAAGCTGTTTAATTTTATGTCTGAATACCCGCATTTTATGTCGCGTCCGCTTCGCTGCTTAACCGCACTTTAGGCTACCATTACAGAGAAATTACATACGTAGACATGCTGCTCATTATCTTTAGCTACATCGTGTACTTCCTGTTATGCTATTTTGGGTATAATATAGGGCATAAAACGAATATTTCATAACGTTGAACTAAAGTGAAATAGACGAATATGATGGCAACGACTGCAATAAAAGACTGTAGAAATTATGATCTCGTAGGCATAAAGTTGCCTAGGCACTGATAAATTTTAAAAAAGCTACCACCCTTTTATGCAGAATTCACTAACACGTACCATATGCATAACTATAACACATATGAACTTTTATAAAATGTTGGTTAACGTTGAGTGTGATAAATATTTTTACTGTATTGTTAAGTTTTGATATTTTATGTACATTACTTTACTGTAAAAACATGCAAAAGTGCCCCTGCGGGTTCAAAAAACTTATCTCTGAATTTCTTCCGAAATAGCAGATTTTCTCACGATGCTTTCATCTACCTCCGAGATGAATTTGGAAGCTTAAGCTTTAGCACATGACATTCGGTGACACTCTCTCCTATTTATATATTTTATGCAGACATTACTTTGTGATTTAAGCAAAAAATTTTTTTTATATATTGTATTGTGGTATCAAAATTTTTACTGAAATGTATAAATTATATAACATTATTATAAACAAATGACCATAAAAATAATGTTTTTGATAAAATTTCCTTTATTTTTAGACTTTTAAAATTATTCGTCAGCGTTTCAGTAACAGGAAATAAATGAGAAAAATAGAATTGGTGTGTTATTTTGGCATTTTTATGCATAGAAGTGAAATATTTGGAAAGTCGTGTAGTGTTAAGTACGTGTGCTCGACTGGAATGCGTAACTTAATATTAAGCAAACAAACCCTGAATATTTAATTATTAGACGCCACGTAAAGGAAGTAACTTTAATTGACGCTCCCTTCAACTTTTTATTTCAAAGAGGCTCCACTAAGTGAATCTACCTATGCGTGTACCTATAGTCTACCTATTAAATTACCTATAGGATAAGCATAATGCATGACGTTTGAAAAAAGTGAGGGCAATTTAGATTAAAAAATGAATGTTGTTAATTCAAGTAAAAACATTGTTTAAGTTAATTTTCATGTAAAGGTTTTAGCATCCCAGATTGAGTTTCAGTTTACTCTAACTCGATAGCTTGTTGGCCTCTTGGATAATTGATTGCGCTAGAAGGCAACTATGCATAAAACGGTGGTTTTTAATTAAGTGGAAAACATAGCCTGAAGAAAAAAATGGAAGTAACAAAAACGCGAACACTGTTCAATTTATTGCATAACAGTTTTGCTTACTTATTGTATTTTCTTCTCTTAAAAATTTTAAAGAATCGTTTTAAAGCTTAACTTTATTAATAAAAGTACTTAAAGGAAGATTAGTTAAGTAGAAATATTATTACTATTCTTCCATGTGTGCGTAATAATTTACGTTAAAATATAAATACTGCAATACCAGCAAATAATTAGACTATAATATGTAAATCAGATAGAACGATTACTAATAGGACCATATCATTTAAACAAAATTGTTTCCGCAACAAAACTCCAATTAAAAATAATCGTCGATTTTAATTAGCGGCAATTGGATGGCATTTAAATTGTATTTTGTGTTACAGTAAAACCATTAATGGTGGGATCATTGAAATCGGAATTCGTCAGTTTAATCCCCGGCACGGATCTGGCACGCTGCGAGGCTGCTCGAAATAGTCTTGGTATTAAATCAAGTTATATTTATTTTGTTGGCAAAACACATACTGTTACGTATAAGTCTTGTTTAAGCCAATTTAATTAGTGTCTTGAGCTTGGTAGTTGTATAATTACAAACTTAAAGTGTTAAAACAATTTGTACGATAAATTTTGATTTAACAGAAACGTGTCAGATAGAATTCTTCTGTATAGAAGAAGAGTACCTATATTAAAATACTGAAATTAATATTATGTAATAATATATTCACTTATAACAACTAGTAGTCTCATATATCTCTATATCAAGGGTCTCATATATCTCTATTTCAGGTTTCTAATTGCGTTAAATAAATGGTAAATGGCCAACGTAAATGTAACCACGAGTTAAAATATTGCATGAAACCATATAAAAAACTGTCAAACATGAAAATTTAATATAAAATTATTTTTAACCTACGTAGCAATCGACATTCGTGTTAAAATACTCTTTATTCAAATTACTGAGTGCTCTTTATGAAAATAAAAAAAAATCTTTATCCAGTTTACACTTGAATAAGTGAACGGAATGAAAAATATTCCAAAGGCAGAGAAGCTGAAAAAGATGACAAATAAATCGTTGAATAAAATTTAACGATTGTTTCTCGAGTTGCTGAAAATGATTATACTTTTTAGTAAGAACTTTTCGACGTTGAAAAGATGGGTATTTTTTATGATTTTGCTCCCTTTTGATGCATACAAATAACATCTATGAATATGCATATATTATACAGATATAAATAAGTTGTTTATGTGTATTGTTCTTTGCGTGATTGCTTCTTTTAAGGCCTCATTTACGAAGACGCGGGGCGATGCGCGTAGCGTGTGGCGTAGCGTCGCGCGTGTGTCAAAATGTATGAAAATGTACGCGTGTTAAATCGCTTCTCCGTAAACGCACTCATCCAACGCCCTACATTTGAATTTAGTGCGTTCCGCCACGCCACACGCTACGCACGACGTAAATGAGGCCTAACTCCTATTTAGAATATAAAAATATTTAAAAACTTCTAAAACATTTAAGAAAACTAAAATAAATGAAACGATTAAGGTATTTTCCTGTCTTAGTGTTAAATACTAGAAAACTTAAAATGTGGGATTTATCTTTAAATAAATTCTTATATAATATTACTAACTTAATTATTTGACCCTTAAACGCATTAATTTTAATTCCCATGTAAATATTGTAATTGTTAAATTTATTCAACTTGTTGAGATGGTTCAATAGAAAAACAAGTCATAATCTAAAAATTAAGGTTTAAAATACAGACTAGATATTTTTTTAACTGCATTTAGAATTTAACATGGAAACGAAATTCTATTAAATAGATGAGTGGATGTGCAATCTAAAAGCTTTATCTAGATAATAGAATTTCCAGAGGTATTATATTCATTTCATTTATGGATGATCATTTTAGGTTTTATTCGCTAACCACGTGAACTATAATACAGTAGTACAAATCGTGACTATATGGCAATATAATAACTGATAAAAAAGCTGATTAAACATTATTGCTTGTAACTAAGTTCTACTTACTAAAAGTAAATCAAATTTATATCGGATATGCTTATTTTAATAAATGTATATTTGTCATTAAACAGCTACGGACTAGCTACACTATGTACTATTGTAACTTTTTTTGTACAATACGTACATAATTATAATAAAATAATAATTAAACGCAGATTATCGCGATGAATATTGGAGATTTCTGATATTTTATCGACATTGCGACGATGGGTTTACTTCTCATAACAAACTCGTCTGCAATGTAAAAAAAAATATTCTAAGTAATAAAGCTAAATAAACAATACTTACCTTTTTAGATTAGCATAATAGCAAGGTTCACAGATACTCTAACATTCTCTCGATTTTGGATTTCGGACAAATACAATCTCTCTCTCTCTCTCTCTTCTCTGTCTCTGTCATTTCCCTTATTCTTAAGTCTTTGTAGTTATAATTCTAAAATTTTATAGTCTACAAATTGTACTCCTGTTAAATTCAGAAGGATATATCCTAAAAGACTTAAATGTACGCTACGTCCGCAAACTACAAATCTTGTGACCGCCGTATTATGACATTTATCGAGTTTCCTATACGACAGCAGTTTCTGAAGCGATTTAGAACGTTCTAACTTTCAAGCTGTTTCTCTAGTACTATATTTATTTTACTGTTTAATACTAATTATTTTGTTAAATAATAATAAGATATAATAAGTAACTGTACATACATGTGTTATATTTTATATTATAATTAAAAGAAAATTATGAGACTAAAAAATTGTTTTTTTTTTTTATGTAACTAGGTCGGCAAACAAGCGTACGGCTCACCTGGTAAGACCGTAGCCTATAGACGCCTGCAACACCAGAAGCATCGCAAGTGCGTTGCCGACCCTATCCCCAATCCCCCCCAGGAGCTCTGGTCACCTTACTCACCAACAGGAACACAATACTGCTTGAAAACAGTATTAGGTAGGGATCCCTAGTACATTTTTTTGACCTGATCAGTATCAAGCTAATTTTTTGGGAGTGGCTACATTTTGATGAGGCGAACAAAAAATTCCTCTTCGAAAACTCTCGATTGTGGTAGCTAACAGAGATAGTAGGAGGTAGAGCAGCAGTGAGCGTAGGACCGGGATAACGTACCACGCAATTTGGAGGACAATATTACCATCAAATTATATAGATATTAACTAACTAAAAGCAAAAAAAAATCAGAAAAAAAATTAATTTTTGGTGACCTTACGAGGTCATCAACTTGATGACCTCGTAAGGTCATCAAAAATTATTACTAACCGCTGATTTTTTTTTCTTTTAGTTAGTGATTATCTATATAATTTAAAAGTAATAATGTCCTCCAAATTGCGTTGTATGTTATCCCGGTCCTACGCTCACTGCTGCTCTACCTCCTGCTATCTCTGTTAGCTACCACAATCGAGAGTTTTCGAAGAGGAATTTTTTGTTCGCCTCATCAAAATGTAGCCACTCCCAAAAAATTAGCTTGATACTGATCAGGTCAAAAAAATGTACTAGGGATCCCTACCTATATTATTTAGCTGTGGTCTTCTGTAAGGTCGAGGTACTACCCCAGTCGGGCTGCTCCATATATTGAGCAGGAAATTTAATTTGTGTAGCTATTTTTAATATCAGTTGTATAATACGAAAATTAAACAATTATTTATTATAATTATAGTTTATAAAAATGTTCCATATCAAGTAATTTTGAGGTCATTTAATTCTAAAACATGTATACACACATAAAATGAAAAGCAATATTGCTACTTAATGCATACTTATATTTTTTGTCGTTCAATATAAGATTGAGCGTATGCTTGATAACGAGCTTAGTAACTTAAATGAATTGTGTAAGAATCGATAGCCTAACTACTAGATATAGTAAGTACAGCTACTTACTACTGATGCATAAATCAATACCAAAAAAAAAGAAGGAACTGCGTATCCGAATTATATAAACTGGAATTCCTACTCAGAAACGGAATCGAGGTACGACAATTGTCATTGTTCATAGGTTTTTCGCCTTCACCATACCTACGCATAAAATGTTAACCAGATACAGTGCAAATAAAGTACAAATATAAAAATATTTTCACGCCTCAGTGTTATAGTATCTCAACATAAGCTTAGCTTTATTGAAGTTAAATATTCTATCATGAGGCCAGCGCACCGATACCGAATAGCGACCGCGATCGAATTTCATTTAGCAAACTTGAAATGAGGACGCAAATATTTGTATCTAATTTATGAATACTCAGTTTGTTTGCGAACATTATGAAACATTTGAGTATCGAATCAATTTCAAAGCCCTATTTTTATAATTAGACTTCTAGACTAACTTAGGATTTGATTATACACAAAGATACCTAAATGTTAATTTTCTTTGTAGATTTATGATTCTAAAACATACTAAAGGCACAGTACTATTCACAAAACCTTTTTTTCTCCTAGTATGATAAAATTACGAAGAAAAAAAAACACCAGATCTATTTAATCGTATACCTATGCGGAAAAATGGCTCAATTTCGGCTATGTGTTGCTTTTGATACTAAAGGCAATATTTCAGAAGTTCAGTAGAGAACACAGCTATCCTGGATGAAAGAGGTTTTTTTTTAAGTCTAAAATGTAATATGTCAAATAACAAAAACGTATTTTAAGTATTTCCTAATTGCTGCACCTGACGTTTGAATTTCAAATATCAAGATGACGACGCTTCGTCGATTGTGACATACGAGTATGAAATACAGCGGATTTCATATAACAAGTAGCATGGTGGATGTAACTCCGATCCTTCTCCTACACGGATAAAGAGCCCTGTGAACAGCAGTGGCTGATTCATGGTCGTGATCGTGAATGAATACTAATTCTAAAGCTTAGGAGTTCTTAGCAATATTTTAATCCACAATTACGGCATATTTATATATTGTTAGCAGTTCATTTTGACGAGTAAAATGATTCTATTTACACTTTTCTACTTCAGACTGTTTTTTTTTTTCTTCAGATCATTTTCAAAAAGATTAAATTAGATCAATTCAGTTACTCTACAAGTGGACATCATATTTACTTTCAAATTGAATCCATTAACAATCCTGCTGTTATAAGCTAGCAAACAGAAGTTTTACTATCCTAGTAAACGGGATCGAGCTAGGATAATTGTTGTTGTTACTCTGAACTAGTTGAATCCTCAACTCTCTTAACGAAGATCTATTGGCCACTTATTAATTTCATGTAGGATATGCTGGAAATGTATGCAGTTAGTAATTGTACTTTTTTAATTAGCTCATAATTTAGGAAAAATGCAGTAGTTAAGCAAAATTGCATAATATACAAAAACAGGCTCGGGCAATTAAGAGCCCGTCTCCAAAAAAAACGAGTATGCTTTAGACCACACGACTGAAGTAAAACTTTTTTAACTCCATCTAACTTATATCTCCCTCTCAACTTTCGTTCGCCTCGCCCGAGCACATGTTTCGTAACGCTCTTGTAACGCATTCACCAGCTTACTCCCGAAGTCAAGCGTGCGTAAAGAAGTATTATTTCAAAAAAACCTCTGTTTCTTATAAAGCGTTTGCTGTCAACAATAGCTAACACGTTAAATTACTTTATTGAATAAATTGCCAAATTGAATAATAAACAGTGGAATTATTGAAGCGAAAACGCTGGATAAACGAATAAATTAACACAAACAAATGTTAATAAAATGAAAATATATTTTTGGTGTGGCTTTAAATATACAAAATGATATTCGTATATCTTTTTGCGCGTTGCATCTTTCAATTATTTTCCTTGCTTTAACTTATATACTTTCAAAAGAAAAGTGAATGAAAACATCGAAAATAATGCTAAGTATATAACTATTTAATTTTTGAAGTGAAACTTCTTTAGGCGCATGGGGGGTAAAATTTGAGCAACGGTAACGCGGCAGCGTCAGGTACGGTTAGTACTTGGATGGGTGACTGCCTGGGAACACCGCGTGACGAGAAGCGTGCGTTGAATTATATAAACAAATGAGAAAGCTACATGATATGAAAAAAAAATAGACATGTATATTCTCTAACTAGTAATATGGTAACGATGGAGTATTAAGGTTTATCCTATTATCCTTATTAAGGGATAAAGCCTATTCTGGCGGAATAGATATTTAAAAGATCGTACAGTAAGTTACGGTTTAGTACAAACCATTTAGACTGTTAAGATAAGTCGGACTTAATGTTAAAACCTTTTCTATTAGCCAACTTTATAAAAAGTATAAAGATCAATTACGAGTATACAATGAAACAACTAACTAACAACTTTTATTTTTTTGTTAAACATAGAAATGCTTAGCAGAGAATCAAAAGCGAAAGTAGATGAAAAGTGTTTAAAAAAATTCTTGTATAAAATTTTACATTAATTTTTAATGAATAATTTTTCTAAAAAATTTAGATGAATGGTTATAGTTAGCTATCATGAATACATACCGTTACGGAATTTTTTACAGACCTTAAATAGCAATAAATATACTATTCGTTGTTTTGTTGCATTTTAAACGGATTAGGCAGAGTTTTCGACGAAAACTCCAAGGCAATACAAATGAATTTACACAAACCTTAATTCTAGGTTTATAATTTGTTACAAGCTTTGTTTAAAGTTTTTTGGGTTTATCGCGAACAGGCAGCAGACAGGAACGATAGAAAAATATATATTTTGTTTTGTAGCGATTCATCTTATCAGTCAAGAACGGATTTATAGCCGTGAATTTATTTATTGACCTTATATAGCAATTTGACGTTATAGTATTATCTGACAAGGTTATGTAGGGAAACTTAGAATTTAGAGAATAAGCTGCAATCGATTTAATCCGGTGATGTTAGTTTAATAGTAGGATAATTTTTTAAATGTTTACCTTTTACATGAAACTTACCACATAGCCGCCTTTCCTGAATCACGATTCACGATTCAGCCTGTAATATCCCACTGTTGGGCATAGGCCTCTTCCCCATGTAGGAGAAGGATCGGAGCTTAATCCACCACGCTGCTCCAATGCGGGTTGGCGGATATATTCCATACTATGAGTAACGATCGCTGTCAGGTGTACATGATAACAACCGGGACCGACGGCTTAACGTGCTCTCCGAGGCACGGTGGGGTGACCCACAAGGACTTCACAAACACCCAGACAACGGCAAACATCTGTATGGCCAATACAAATGTTGTCGTGTGCGGGGATCGAACCCGCAACCGCCCGCGCAACAGTCATTCGCAATCCAATGCTGTGACCGCTGCGCCAACGCGGCGTCACCTGTCGTCGGCTTTCCTGAATATTTCGTACCATACCAGTGAGGCCACAAATTATACATTTGATTAACCCTGTAACTACTTACTGCTGGACATAGTCATCTTTCTCCGTGTAAGAGAAGGTTTGAAGGTCGGACTCAAACACAGACATCCAGATCGGAAACAAATATTTATACAAATACAAATATCTATCCCGAATGGAATCAAACCCACAACCGCCGCCGTTTAGGCGCCTTTCTATAATATATCTATCTTTCTATTCTTTCTTTCTATTTTGCTCTTATTTCTCCTGCCTTCTGAAAATTTTACGAGTAAAATCATTTTTCGTTATATGTAATTTGATATCAAGTATAATAAATAAAAATATACTTTTTTATGTTTTTCCTAGTTTAAATAGTAAAAGATCATTAGAGATCTTTAAATCTTTGTCTGTCATTATAAAATTTCCAAAATTGAAATAACCGCTTTAGTAAGGATTTGATACAAAGATGAATTCTGTGACCTAAATACATACGAGTAATGTAAATTTAAATATGGGGTTGTGTGTTTTAGGGAACTGGGAAATATAAAAAAGTTTTCTAACAGTTCATTTTCATATATTAAACGAAAAAGTTTTTTGTTAGTGTCTCAAATACATTTTTATTACAGAATATCGTCGAAAATTGCCTAACTCTACGAAAATAATTGATGACTGTTATCCACAGTCTTAATAACTGTATACACGCACTTTACGCTTATAACAAAATTTTGTGTTTTGTGTATTTTAAATAATAAACAAAAAGAAGTTCTCGCTCTAAAAACTATGGTGTAACATAAGCTTTATACACAAAAAGCTGTTTCTTAGTAAGAATTACAAATCTAAAAATTGGTAATATTTATCTAACATGTTTTCCTATATCATTTAAAACCTAAACAGTAAGAAACTGTTTCAATTGAGTAAAAAAAATTTACGACGACAATAACACAACATATATATTTATACAAGAATTGTTATAAAATTCAAATACATCGCGTCTTCTAGGTATTGTTATTGAATAAACGTAGGTAATAACAAAACCCACAATCAGTGCAAAGACCATTGTCAGATAGACATAGCATGCTTATGACGTCAACATGTGCTAGATCCAATATTATTAGCGCTATTTGGGCCGATATCTTGAGTAACATACGTTTAAGCTTTGTCTAATCGCTAATTTATGCCATAGTAATAATCCTCGTAACCAATATATTTATATTTCTAGTTTAACACATTTATTGCAATTTGTGATGAATTTCAATTATGTTTTCAATTTACCTATTTTCGATTTAATTAACAATAAACACGCGTTAAGTACGCGTGTTTATTGTTGCATGAACCATTCGAGTGCGAACAGTTGTACGAACGATGTAGAGCTGTCTATTGTTATCGTTAGTTCAAATACAATGAAAAGATTTATTGACAAATTGTAATGATTATTTGCTGCTACTATGCTAGGTGTTAATAACAAAGAATTGTGTTTGAATTATTCCCTTCCGTTCTCTTAGTAATATACTTTGGTATCAATAACTCGATAGAATAACTATTTTGATAAACAAACTTACGTGCTGCTTGTAACCATATACCTAAATGTGAAAGCTTCTGTTACAAAAAAAGGTAGTTGAGAGAGAGATTAAGTTAAGTTAGCGAAAATAGAAAGTATTACTTCAATCGTGTGGTCTAAAGCACATTCGTTTTTTTTTTAAAGCAGCACTAACATTACCACTAATTTTTTTTCTGTATATGTGTGAAGAAGAAGTTTCAATAAATTATAGTTTAAAAAATACTAATGTGGGGGTGTGGGGTGCTTGGTATCGAATGTGAGGATCATTTTATTAGTTACTGTTTGCAATATTAGAATTATTATAATAATATGACTAAGCACCCCACGCTTTTTCACTTTATTTGAATGTTTGTTAATATCTTTATATTCATATTAATCTTATTCTGAATTAATTATGATGATTGTTGAATTTTATACTGCAGTAACACAAACTCTCTTAAACAAAAATTATTTTCTACTTTTTAGTTCGATTGTTATTAAAGCGTGTTTTTTTTAAACTATAATTTATTTTCTGAATTTTTAGTATCAAGACAACAATAAAAATAAAAATTGTCGAAATATTAAATAATAAAGAAATTTAAATATGCAAGCGCGGATGCGCACGCAATATTTCGGTAGCAGCGACCAATTATAATATTCGAGGATTGAGAGCGGACGCGCGAGCAGCAATTGGTAGCAGCGATCAATAAGGAAATTTGTCTTTTGAAAGTGGGGGAACGAGAAAGAGGAACAGGCCGTAGGCAGCAGAGGGCCAATTGGTAGCAAGAGAAAGAGAATAACATTTTCATTGGCGTTCTGCAAGTGGTATAACCTGCTCACTAATCTAAATAAATGATATGTTATGAGATTATTGTATTGTCATCGGCCATTGACCCTTGTGCAAATTTCCAAGTTAATCAGACTCCTAGAAGTAGGTGAAAATGAAGTTCAAAGATTACGTTACATACATACATACATACAGGTCAAGCTAATAAAAGCGTGTTGACTAACATAATGTTACGAGATTATTGTATTGTAATCGACCTTTGACCCCTGTGCAAATTTCCAAGTTAATCAGACTCTTATAAGTAGGTGAAAATGAAGTTCAAAGATTCCGTTACATACATAAATATATACAGGTCAAGCTAATAAAGGCGTATTAAAAAATTTAGTAAAAAAAAACTAAAAAAAAAACACGCTTTAATAGCAATCGAACTAAAAAGTGGAAAATAATTTTATGTTTAAGAGAGTTTGTGTTACTGCAATATAAAATCCAACAATCAATTATCATAATTAATTCAGAATAAGATTAATCTTATAGTATTAAACGAGCAATTCTTGTATATATGTATATATATTTTCTGAATCTCGGAATCGGCTCCAACGATTTTCGTGAAATTTAGTATACAGGGGATTTCGGGGGCGAAAAATTGATCTAGCTAGGATTCATTTAAAAAAAATGTCGTTTTATCCCTGTTTTTAGGCAATGAAAAAATGGTTAAAATATCGTTAGAATAGGAAGGTTAATTTCGCAGCTGTCATTAAAGTTTTAATAGCTGGTGGGAAATCGGACGGTCGAGATTGACCGAGTAAACCATGGTTCAAATCTCAGTCTGAGATTAATTCTTTTTTCTTTTTTTTTTAAATTTCACTCGTGATTTTTTATTTAAATAAAAATAAAATATAAAAATACCGAGAAAAACAAAATAAAAAATAAATAAAATAAAAATAAAAATAAAAATAAAAATACCGAGCTAGGCTCGGTCACCCAGGTACTATGAATATTAAGATATTAATAAAAATTCAAATAAAGTGAAAAAGCGTGGGGTGCTTGGTATCGAATGTGAGAATCATTTTATTAGTTACTGTTTGCAATATTAGAATTATTATAATAATAATTATGATTAAGCAACCCATTGTCATCGGCCCTTGACCCCTGTGCAAATGTCAATGTTAATCAGACTCCTAGAAGTAGGTGAACATGAAGTTCAAAGATTCCGTTACATACGTACATACATACATACAGGTCAAGCAAATAAAAGCGTGTTAAAAATTGGTCAGACTAGACCAATTTTAAACCGCATGTTGAAAATTTTTTGTGGTACAACATGAACCAGACAAGATTTCATTTTATAATTGTTTTAGGCCTGTGTTTTATTACAAGGGCAATACAAATCTATAATTAATAGAAGAAAATATTGAAACAGAAAATTTGACGTAACACGGCTTAGTTTTAAAAAATTGTTCTAGTTTATTAACAGTGCGTTGGATTTGTGTCGTCATTATTTAAGCCAAGTGTACCATTAGTGAAAATGTACGCTTAACACAGTAACGTATGACGGGTGGTTAGCTTTAACGACCCGTTTTTGTTTTGAGTGTGGCTATAGCTTTATAGGCAATAGTTATATTATATTATGTATATATATATATCGATAAAATATAACATTTATGATTTTTTTGTGTTACCCACACATCAGGGAATTCTAAGCATCGTGTGCTCGTGCGTAATCGTTGCGTGGTGAACATGTATATTATGGAGGATTTATTTTAAAATAAATCAATTTATTAAAATTTTAAAATACAAGAAAACTTTTTATTCTATGGTGCATAATGTGGTAAATATTCTCTGAAGTTGCTCTCCCAAAAATCGACTTCTTCTTTTTCCGGTTGTTTCTCTAAAACTAAATTCTCACCAATATTCAAGTAATCTTCATTTTCCAATGTGTATGGAAGCCATTTAACACCCAAACTGTCATCGGGTGTCGGGTCCCTGAAAATTAGAGTAAAAAAATTTAGTCCCTATAACAATGTTAAGATATGTTTTTTAAAATTTATTATTTAAAATTTATTTATTAAGGAAAAGTTATTGTCGAAATAATATTGATGTAATAAAATTTTGTTTTGCAATAATAATAAGCAATCAAATGCTTAGTTACAATTTTAATAAAACCAATTATAGGGTCCCGTTTTTACTCTTTGGGTACGGAACCCTAAAAAACGATATAGTTATTTGCATTTATCTATGTATTCGTAAGTTTATTTTGCCTTATTTTGTAAGTATTTTTACAAACTTATTGTTATTCATTTTATTTAGGTAATATTTGTTATTATTATAGTCTTTTTTAATCTATACACATATTTTATCAGCATTGTTTCTTAGGCCTCATTTATGGAGACGCGGCGCGTCGCGCGTCGCGATAGTCTGCACGGCCAAATTCAAATGTAGGGCGTTGGATGAGTGCGTTTACGGAGAAGCGATTTAACACGCGTACATTTCCACATTACTCGTCGTGATTTCACACGCGCGACGCCACGCCAAATGCGACGCGCGACGTCCCGCGTCTCCGTAAATTAGGCCTTACACGTCTTAAGGTCGACTGGCTGTATATTTTTAAGTCTTCGTTTTGTGCAACGTATTTGTATACTTGTGTAATATAAGTAAATAAAATTATTTACCCATATTTCGTGAAATTGGTCCACAACGTTGTCACTTGGTCAATCATTTTAAATGTAGTAGAGTTCATATTGACCTTAGAGTTCGAAAAAATGTAACCAATCTCATCAGCGTGATCTACTACAGGTCTATCAAAGAGATTCCTTATCCCTATAGCCATGGCAAACATATTTAATTCAGATTCACACGTGAATTTATATTGGTAAACTGTGTATTATTGCTTGTCTTAGCTATTATTTTTTGTTGACTAATCGACCCATATATAAACAACTCCATGCCAAGGAACTTTATAAAATCATTCATAGTCTCACTTGAAGCTAGTCTGTTCTGCAAATAGAAATTTCTAAACTTTTCCCCTATATCCATTTGGGTTACCAATGGAAGATAGACAGTGTAAGGCTCTGGTACGAAAAATTCTATAAAATGATTAGCTTGCTCAAATACATTTTCATATTTAACATCTCCTGCGAGCCATAATATTCCATCATCGGGTGTGTAGCCGCTTATTACAGTAAGTCCTTCATGAATGCCCTGTCGGAGGACCTCAAACGGATCTCCGTAGAAAAATCTTTCATTATTTCCAAACTGTGTTTCTGAAACGATACCATAGAATACATTTTGCGCTTCCTTTGAAGCCTGCCAATATGATACAGGTATTTCTCTTTTAAGAAGGTTTTCAGCCGGCTGCTCTCTGAGGCATTTAGCAATTTCTTGTTCATCTTCTGAAGTACATCCCAATTCTTTGGAAAGTAATAAAGCTCTGTGCTTCGCTCTAAACGTTTTCGGAAACCACGATGTCATAGTGCCACTTTGGGTTATGGCTCTGTTGAATAAACCTTTAGTCATAGGTGACACTAAGTGAAATGAGACACATGCACCTGCAGCACCCTCACCAAACAAAGTAATGTTATCGGGGTCGCCACCAAACTTAGCTATGTTCTTCTTTACCCATCTCATCGCAGCAACCTGGTCTTTAACTCCAGCGTTACCGGGAATATCTTCTGTATCCAGAGAAAGAAAACCTAGTGTGTCCAATCTGTAATTCAAGGTAACGAGGATTACGTTTTTTCTGACCAGAAATTTGGGTCCAGATCTTCCTTCATTACCACTTCCACTCACAAAACCGCCTCCGTGCACGTAAACCATTACCGGTAATGGTTCCGGTGGTGCAATATTGGGACTGTAAACATTTAGGTATAAGCAATCTTCACTCCTTGCAGTTGGGGGGGTTTGGGCGCTAAAGCACTGTGGTCCATGTTCAATGGCGCTACGTACACCTTCCCATGGTTGCTTGGGTTGGGGGGCCTAAAACGTTCAATAAATATTGTTGTAATTTTCACATACTACAAAGGTATAAAACGTACAGTCTATCTGATGATAAGTGAATACTGTAGTCTATGAACGCCTGCATTACCAGAAGTATGGCAAGTGAATTGAGGACCCTAGCCCCGACATTCCCCAGGCGCTCTGGTGTAGGTAGCCACAGGAAAACAACACTACTCGAGAGTAGTATTTTTAGTTATTGAAAATATTACGAAACTAACAATCTAAAACTCCCTAGGTAAAATGACGATGATAATAATTATAATAAATTGGCAAAAGGATAGGTACTTTATTTTGACAGTCCAACTGTTACAATGTAAAACTAACTAATAATATTTATCGTACAAAAAACAATACTAAATTAGGTCAATACTTTATAAGTAACATACTGCCAACTTGAAGATGTACAACAGAAAAACATACAACAGCTTTATTAATTATGATTTTTTCAAAGTTTAAAAATATGTTTATAGAATAATTTAAAATTTATATACAACAATGACAATAAACGCATGTGGTGTGAAACAGGTATAAAAATATCGTTTCAGTCTGTAATATTCCAATGTTGGGTCCTTGTGGGTCTCCCCACCGTGCCTCGGAGAGCACGTTAAGCCGTCGGTCCCGGTTCTTATCATGTACACCTGATAGCGATCGTTACTCATAGTAGGGAATATATCCGCCAACCGGCATTGGAGCAGCGAGGTGGATTAAGCTCTGATCCTTCTCCTACACGGAGAAAGAGGCCTATGCTAACAGCAGTGGGATGTTACAGGCTGAATCGTGAATCATATTTAAAAAAGTTATAAGTTATGGCGACATTTTGTTGTAGTTATTTTTATAAACTACTACTACTGCTATTTAACTGTACCTCAGGGCACAGCAGAAAATTTACTGTTCAAAATATGGGGCAGCCCGACTGGGGTAGTATCTCGACCTCACAGAAGATCACAGCTAAATAATACTGTTTTCAAGCAGTGTTGTTTTCCTGTTTGTGAATAAGGTGACCAGAGCTCCTGAGAGGAATTGGGTATAGGGTCGGCAACGCGCTAGTGATGCTTCTGATGTTACAAACATCTATAAGCTACGGTAATAGTAGAGGAGACGTGGAACATCGACCTTCACCGATCTGATAACTCGATGACACATATTTTTTATCAAATATAATTTATAAACAAATATGCCTATGATAACTTGCCTATCGAAAAATGGTCAAGGTTATTTTTTTGTTTTTTTTTTTTTTTAGTTTTTGCAGGCAAGCATATATGATTGGTTTTGTAATTACAATACCTTACCTATGATAATTATCAATTTCAATTCGAACAGATCGATGTAGTATCGAATATAGGTAGATATTTACCTACCTGTTCACATCTACTTACCAGGTAGCCATGACCAAAAATAAGTAGGCAAGCCTACCTATGCATATTCTGTGTGTTAATAACTATCAATTGAGATAAAACTCATTCAGTTATCATATGAGTGAAGGTGATGAAAAAAAATTAATTAAATTAAAAGTAGCTATGACCACTTTTCGATAGGCAAGTTATCATAGGCATATTTGTTCATAAATTATATTTGATAAAAAATATATTTAATCGAGTTATCAGATCGGTGAAGGTCGCTCTTCCACGTCTCTTAGACCATAATCGTTTACCGTCAGGTGAGCCGTACGCTTGTTTGCCCACCGAGTTGTATAAAAAAAAAACTACCCGTTAGCTCTTAAAAATTCACGTCATGCTCGTGCTAAAGTACAATTACAATTATGTAAAGGCTGTTAAGAGACTAAGAAGTAAATTATACCTTAAACCTTAGGTCACCGACTGGTGGTTCAGCGTAAGGGATGCCCTTGAAACTGAAGTACGGACAGCCATATTCATTGTCTACAACTTTTCCTTCTAGTATACCTTCACTAACTTCTACTTGAATTGGTGTTGATAGGAGGAGAGCAAGGTAGCAAATATCCATTTTACTGTGAAAAAATAAAATAAAAAAGTGTGTATCAAATCCAATAATCGAATCCAAAATAATCCAATCCAAAAATGCAAAAATAAATAACATTATAGGTACTGTTTCGCAATAAATTATAAAATTTCGTAAATTGAAGAAAGTGCTTATAAAATAAAATATATACCGTTTTTATGGCTTTTAACATTTCAGGAATAGCACATAATATGTTGTCACCAATATAAGAACAAAGAATACAGTATATCGTCAGTTATTTTAAGTGTATAATAACTTACTTTTATAAAATATTATTTCACTATTAAATTATGTTAAAAGAGTTGACATTGTAAGTCAACATGATAAAGTGTCTTATAATATAAGTTATCCCGAAGTGTTTCAAGATCAAGATGGATCAGTATATCAGATAAAACGTTATCTATTATATAAAACTTGCTTATCCAATTTTGATTGACGTGTTTATGATATGAAACGATTGTTGAAGTGGACTATTTCTGTGACAACCGCTTTGTTAGTAACTAAAGATTGGTTCAGTACTTTGTCCACGTACCATCCTTATGTGTTAAAGCATTTATTTTAAACGTTGTGGTAGATCTGAAGGTTAGCAATGTTATTTTATAATATTGTAAAATTTCAAAATCGTATTGTATAATTGAATAAATCGGCTTTTTTTAATTTATACAAACCTGGTCCTAAAAATAAAGGACTCTAAAAACTATTATATAAATATATATAGCAAAATTAATATATTTTAACAAAACAAAAAATTAAAACGAATTATTCTATAATAACTTAAGAATTCAAACCCCACTAATTGTTAAAAAAAACATCGTTGTTATTGTGCAATTCTAAGTTAAGTGATATCACCTATCAACCCCTTTCGAATAAGCCAGTTTATCAACTCATGCTGTGCACATCGTGTCATGTTACAATTATTTATTATTAGTAATCCAGTGTAGACTGTACTACTTTTATAGTTTATGTGTAATTTTAATAGAAATATCCCTAACCCTTAACCCTTCCCGATTTTTTTTTAAACCGTCAGCGTCGGACCACGCCCTAGTTTTACTACGCAGTCACAGGACTGTCGATCTGTAGTTTTAATGATAAATTGCCTGTGGTATGATAATGCCTGTAATCTGTGGATAATCATTAACATTCTAAAAGAACATGGTTATCACTAGAACAACATAAAACGGGTCCTAACTAATTAGAGGATATCACGAGCCATACCATAGCATACCATACCATAGCACTTATACTATACTATAATGTTTGTTGCTTGGATTACAGGCTGAAGGATCGAATACGGGATACATTAGATTTCCTAATGTATTATTTGATGATTAAAAATTAGAACCATTTTGGAGTTTATTTCAATTTACGTTTAGCCATATTTTTGTTTATGTTTTTACCATTTGAAAACAAACGGTTAAAAAATTTAAAAATAAAAGCTTAAACTTACGAAACCTCAACGTGTTTTATTCATTCTTTCTTCATCTGAAGATACAAAATAATCTTGCAACGTATTGTATTCAAATACATCACTGTAAATGTATTGTAAAATCATTCTCCAGTCGATTCATCTCATGCTCCAGTTATCGGTAATAAATTAAAGGAATTGTCGTTATAAACAACAGCAACAATCTATGCAAGAGCACTGTTATGTCAGCTCGTATACGAGTAAACAAATAAACATAGCGTGCTTTTGACGTTGGTATTTGCTATTATTAACGCAGTTTGATTCGATTTGATCAAAAGTTTCGGTTCAAGCTTTAAGTAGATAAATCGTATTGTAATATATAGCTTAAAATAAAGTCAGCTTGAAATAATTATTATCTAAAGAGGCGTTAATATGGTTTTAATTTAAATTTATAAAATATTTTCATTTCATTTCAGCTTTGTCTTGAAGACGTGTATGTTGGAAGACTGGAAAGACACAAAAATACAAGCGCTTGAACCACAAAAACATCCTTTAAGAATATAGATATGAATATTAACTGTCACTTGAATGATAAAAGTTATTAAACGATATAAAATAAATATGCAATAAATAATGTCAATATGCTCAATAATACATTTTTTCTGTAATTACCTAATTAATCGCAACGTGTGCAATTGAAATGTTTTAAAAATGGCTTTTAATTTAAATTGAATGAGGGATCTCGATGTAAATAAGTCATTGATTTCAACAAAATTTACCCTATATTAAGCCCTTACATATTAACGAGATCAAAAGCCACAATATTGTGTTCACCGAGCTGATTATTATCAATTTATTTTGGTTTCCCTAATAACATTTGCTAAACGTATTTTTATTACTTTTAAAATATCACAAATTACAAAATCAATTCCACGTTTGGAGAAAATTGTTTTATCAATATTGCTTATTACAGTGTTATTAAATAAAGTAATAATATACTTATAAGCATATAAATGATTATTCCTTTGAGGTATTTTGTAACGCTTTTTTTATATATATCGCAGCAGGGTAACCCAAGGTAAGAAAAAATGAATCGCTGTATGTGTTGTTAAGCGCAAAACTCGAGACCAATTCAGTTAATTTGTTTTGATTAAAGCTTGGCAATCTTCGGTAAAGCTTTGTAAGAAGTTCTTACAGATTCAAAAATTGGGAAAATGGAATTAAATTCTAAGAATTGGAATTTAATTTTTTGGTAAATAATTGTGTTTGCTCGCAAACGAAAAAAAAACCGACTTCAAGTACATCGACAAATAATACAACGTAATAAGACGAAAAAATAGTCAAGTAATTACGCGCTATTAAAGATTACTCAAAAATTAGAAATCAGATCTCGATTTAATTTAAACAAGACTGCATGACAAGTATTAGCTTTCGATTAAAGTACGAATCATCAAAATCGATACACCGAGTAAAAAGTTATGCGGTATAATACAACGTAGGTCGACGAAAAAGTAGTCAAGTAAATACGCATTAATAGATATAACTCTAAAAGTACTTGTTAGATCTCAATTAAATTTAAATGGGACCACATAAAACGCAACACCTTTCAATTAAAACAAAATTGATTGAAATCGGTCCACCCAGTAAAAGTTCTGAATGAACATACAAAAAAATACAGTCGAATTGAGAACCTCCTCCTTTGGAAATCGGTTAAAGGAATATTACAGGAAATGAACGAATATTTAAGCTTCACGGGCTTGAGAGTTCGATAAATAATAATAAATCAAGATTTTTTAAAATAATTGATGCTTCAAAATCACAACCCAATGGCAATGCTAAATTATGTATTTGTTTCAGGGTCTATAAACTAATACTAATACTAAATAATTAGTCTTCATAGTATACCTTATATAAAATTCTCCATAACAAAAAAATTTCGAGGACAAAGCCGTGATAAAACTAGTATAATAATTATAATAATTATCTCCGTTATCAATACCTTAATGAAACTGTAAACTGGTTTATATCTATAGACAGAAGATATTTGAGAAAGAAATCCATGAAGTGATTTCGTATGGCTAATAGAACCCAAAAATACTATTTTTAGAAATTTTGTCTGTCTCTCTGAATATGTTTGTCTGCGCATCACGCAAAAAAATATTGAATATAATTTGATCCAACTTTTGCACTTAATCTGCTGAAGGTCTAACTTCAAAACTGGTGTATAGTTCATCTAAATACGCCGCTCTTGGAACCACCAAAAATTGTGTGGGCCAAATAAAGTTTGACTAGCCCGTTGGCGCAGTGAGTAGTGACCCTGCTTTCTGCTCCGCGGGTTGTGGGTTCGATTCCCACCCCGAGTCTGGGTGTAATATATATTTATTTATATATGTAGTATTTATGTGTATGTTTATCGAAAAAAAAAATGTAGCTATACCAGTCGGCTGTTACCTATAACACAAGCACTTTAGGAACAGACGACCGTGTGTGTGTGTTGTAAAAAAAAAGTAGTAAAATATAATTCCTAATTTTACATAAGTTAAGTTAGTTAGTTTTAATTAACTTAGATTTATCTTCTGGTAATCAGTCTCATTAAGTATATTAAATATATATGGGCTAGCTGAACTATGTGCCGACCTCCGAATCGCAGGCTTGGACGACTCGGTAACGCCAGAGGAACTGGCTGGCGTGATCGCCAAGACCGGGGGATGTGCTGCGGACTCCATCAAGGTCGGCGAAATCCGCCAGAACTATACCGGCGTCGGAACGGCTTGGGTTCGTTGCCCAGTAGAGGCGGCCAAAAAGGTTGTCGAGGGACGCCGCCTTCTGGTAGGCTTCGTGTCGGTGGGAGTCCAGCTCCTCAAAGAGAGACCCCGACAGTGCTATCGCTGCCACGAAGTTGGGCACGTGGCAGCGAAGTGCGATAAAGAGGTGGACCGCAGCGGACAATGCTACCGCTGTGGCAAAGAGGGGCACACGCGCCGGCACTGCACCGCAGAGGCGAACTGTCCTGCTTGCGAGGCCACCGACCAACCGGCGAGGCACAGTATAGCCACGTGCCCCCGGAAAAAGTCAGGAAAAAAAGGGAAGAAGGAGTTACCTGGGCCTCAAACCCAAGCACCGCCTACCAACAGAGACGGGGAGGTTAATATAGAGACCTAGTTTAGATGGAAACTAAGGTTCTCCAAACTAATCTCAACCACTGTGCCAGGGCTCAGGATCTCTTTGTCCACAGCCTGGTACAGTGGTCCGTGCAAGTGGCAGTGGTGGCCGAGCCCTACTCCGTCCCGCCAAGGGACAACTGGATCGGCGATCGCGATGGGGTAGTGGCCATCGTGACCCAGGTCACCGTGGGCGCCCAGCCCTTTGCGAATGTAGTGAAGGGCTCGGGTTGCGTTGCGGCACTGCTGGGGGGGACGGCTGTCGTGGGAGTATACTTCTCCCCGAACAAGTCGGTCGCCGACTTCGAGGTGTTCCTCGGCCAGGTGGAAGCGATGATACAAAGGTTCCGTCCCGCGGAGGTGCTGGTTCTCGGGGACCTCAATGCGAAGTCGCAGCTGTGGGGCTGTCCTGCGACGGATGCGCGGGGGGCGGTGCTCGAAGAGTGGATGGCTACCACTAACTTGACCGTCCTTAATCGGGGGATGACCAACACGTGTGTGCGAAGGTGGGGCGGGTCCATCGTGGACGTTTCGTTTGCGAGCCCTGCCCTAGCACGCCGTGTTCAGGGCTGGCGAGTGCTGGACGACGTGGAGACTCTCTCGGACCACCGCTACATCCGCTTCGAGATCTTCACTCGTCCGGCGGTGCCGCCAAGCTCCAGCCGTGCCTCGGTGGTGGAGGGTCCGCGGTGGCAACTGAAGCGACTTGACAGGGAGCGATTCGAGGAGGCGGCGATAGTGGCTTCTTGTCAGCCACAAGTCGGTGGTTCACCAGACAGGGTGGCAGACTGGCTGGTGGACAGGATGACCGGCATGTGTGACGTGGCCATGCCGAGATCGAGGTGCCGGCCCCAACGGTCGCAAGTGTACTGGTGGTCTGAGGCTATAGCGCAGCTGCGCAGGGAGTGCGTGGCCGCTAGACGCCAGTACACACGCTGCAGGAGGCGCATATTCCGGTCCCCCCTTGCATCCCAAGATAGGATACGGCATGAGGAGGAGGGTGAGCGGCTGTACGCCCTTTATAAGGCAGCCAAAACCAGCCTCCAAAAAGCCATCGCCGAGTCGCAGGCCGCGGCTAGGGAGGAAATGCTGGATGGACTTAACAGCGACCCGTGGGGAATGCCCTACAAACGGGTGCGCAATAAGATCCGTCCCTGGGCTCCTCCACTCACGCAGACCCTGGACGCCGGTGTGGTCAGTGAGGTGATCGCGGCCCTGTTCCCGACGGCGCCGGCAGAACACCAGCCGCCGCGGATGGCACCAGTTGATGCGGGAGGAGAAGCTGGAGAGGAGGCACCTGAGGTCGGAGAGTCCGAACTCGCGGAGGCCGTCGCACGGCTCAGGAAGAGGAGTGTCGCTCCAGGGCCGGATGGCATTCCGGGAAGGGCGTGGGTGCTGGCCTACGAACACCTGGCGCCTAGAGTTCGAGGGCTATTCTCTGCCTGTCTGGCTCAAGCCTTAATCCCACAGCGGTGGAAGACAGGCAGGCTAGTCCTCCTCAGGAAGGAAGGCCGGCCGGCGGAGTCGCCGTCGGCATATCGCCCCATCGTCCTCCTGGACGAGCTAGCGAAGCTCTTCGAGCGTGTGGTAGCCGGGCGTCTGGTGGCGCACCTCGGGCAGAAGGGACCCGACCTCTCGGGGGTGCAGTTCGGCTTCCGCAGTGGCCGTTCCACGGTGGATGCCATCCTGTGCGTCCGAGCCCAGGTGCAGGACGCAGTGGCTCAGGGCGACGTCGTCGTGGCGGTGTCTCTTGACATCGCCAACGCCTTTAACACGTTGCCCTGGAGCTGTATTAGGGAGGCACTCCGCTATCACGGGGTGCCGAACTATCTGCGTCGTGTGGTGGGTGCCTACCTCTCCGACAGGTGGGTTGTCTTCCCCGGTAGTGACGGGACTTACATGAGGAAGGAGGTCGTGTGTGGTGTTCCGCAGGGGTCGGTACTCGGTCCACTCCTGTGGAACATCGGGTACGATTGGGTCTTGCGTGGTTCACTGTTGCGGGGCGTCAGCGTCGTCTGTTACGCCGACGACACGCTGGTGTTGTCTCGGCGGCCGACATACCAAGAGGCGGCAGACTTGGCGACCGCGGGCGTCGCGCAGGTCGTAGCGCGGATTCAGCGTCTCGGTCTCACTGTCGCCCTCGAGAAGGCGGAAGGCATTGTCTTCCATGGCCCAAGAAGAGCGCCTCCTCAGGACGCCCATCTGGTCGTGGAAGGAACTCGCATCGGTCTGTCGGGCACGATGACGTACCTAGGTCTCGTGCTCGACGGCCGATTGAAGTTCAGGGCGCATTTTAAGTGGCTAGTCCCGCGCCTGTTGAAGGTGGGTGCTTCTCTCTCGTGGCTGTTGCCAAACATTGGGGGCCCCGGGGTGAGCTGTCGCAGGCTCTACACTGGCGTCGTGAGGGCGATGGCGATGTACGGTGCTCCCGTCTGGGCCGACGCCCTCGATCGCGAGAACATCGCCCTGCTGCGGAGAGCGCAGAGGGTGATGGCGATAAGGGTCGTACGGGGGTACCGTACCATCTCAGGAGAGGCAGCGTGTGTGCTGGCTGGAGTCCTGCCCTGGGACCTGGATGCGGTCGCTCTGGCGTCGTCCTACCGGCGGCGTCGGGGTTTGGCGTCTGGGGCCCTGAGTCCAGCACCACAGGGGCGACTACAGCACCTCAGGCAAGAGCGGGATGCCGCGATCGTAGAGTGGATTGGGAGGCTCGAGCGTCCGAGTGCGGGGATTCGAACTATCGAGGCGGTTCGGCCGGTCCTCCGGCAGTGGTTGGACAGACGGCATGGCGTCCTAACCTTCCGCACCACCCAGATCCTCTCGGGACATGGCTGCTTCGGGGGCTACCTGTGTCGGATCGCCGGGAGGGAGCCCTCTCCCCGTTGCCACCACTGCGAGGACTGCGCCGACGAGACAGCGCAACACACGCTGGAAGAGTGTCCGGCGTGGGACGAGGAACGCGGGGCGCTTCAAGGTGTTGTAGGGGCAGACCTCTCGCTGCCGGCTGTGATCAAAGCCATGACTGGCAGCGAAAGTTGCTGGGACGCCGTCCTCGACTTTTGCGAGCGGGTGATGGTGCAGAAGGAGGCAGCGGAGCGGGTGAGAGAGGACACTACTGACCTCCCCCTCCGCCGCAAAAGGACCGGGCGTCGGAGGCTGGCGCACGATCGCCGCCTTCCTCCGTAAACGCCACGCAGAGGGCGGTCGACAGAAGGAAGTCGGCCGTCCACTGAATCTGCCGGGAAGGCGCTGACCCTCAAATGGAAAGGGCCTGACGAGGCACGCCGCCGGGGTTTGCAGACGAATTTGGACTCCTGCGACCCCGGCACGGGCGACGAAGGTGGACACCGCTGGTTTTTAGTGGGTAGTCCGGCATTGCACTACCGCCGGGAGTCCCACACTCCCGCTGCCCAGCTCGGTGGCGGGGTCAGTGCGTAAACGCATTTTCCAGCGTAAAAAAAAAAAAAAAAAAAAAAAAAAAAAAAAAAAAGAGCTTAAATTGTATCTGCAAGCTTGAAATGTTTAAACGAGAAAATTGAATTAAGAAGATTTAAAATTTAAATACGGATTTAAAATTACATATATTTAAATAAACTTTGTGTAATTGTAATACAATAATTATGTAAAATATTATTAAGGAAAATTTCATTTAACAATTTTTACCAATTATTATTTTTATTAATTTTTTACTTTAAAAATGTCCATTTGAAAAACCCATTTTTATTAATTGAATTCAACGATTTTATCGTTTTATTAATGTGGGATATATTTGACAACGAACTCAACACGAAATTTACCACAAAGTTGAAATCTTTTGTAATTCAGTGCTAAATAAAATGGGACCACGTAAATTGCATTCGATTTGCGTTCTGCGGTCGCTTGTGTGAAACGAGCTCTAATATAATACCGTCTCAAATATTAATCCAACATATCATAATTAAATACCATTCCTAACCACTCAGCCAAATTTACGTTATATATATTTCTTCAATAAAAATTATTGTTTTTTATAGCACAAAAAGTGTACACAATAACAAAATTTAGAATACATTTTAGTAAAAATATTACTAATAATTTGATAGTCATAATATTTTAAAGTAATAAATAGACAAAAAAGCTATAAAAATTAAATGATTATTTTGTTATAATCACAACACACGGTGGCGTAATTATTTTTTTTGCGCTTGAGTAATGAAAACCTCGTTAAGATTTAAGTCAAAATTATTTAGTTTCAGGGCCATAACAAGAGTCAACGTTTTTTACCCTTGATATAGCTAACAAAATCGGCCAAGTGCGAGTCGGACGCGCGCACGAAGGGTTCCGTTTTCCGTACCATTGACTAGGTAAACAACAGTAGGTACATTGATTTAAATATCGGGCAAAAAGCGGCGAAAAAATCACTTGTTGTATGACAGCAAACCCTAATAATTTTATTTTATTTTAATGTTCGTCATGTCTCTATTTTATGTAATCTATTATTAAAGTAAATATATAATTAAGTACATACCTATTTTGTGAATATTTCAAGTACCTCTTGCCATTTATAGATATCGAGCAAAAATAGGTAAAAATGACTGATTGATGAATGATTTCAAGCGCATACCTGTTGAAATTATTGATATCGAGCAAAAAAGGGCAAGAAAATCGCGTTTGCTGTATGAAAGCCCCCCTTAAATGATGTAATATGAGTTTAAATAAATAAATAAAAAAAATATATTTATTTTATTTTGTTTTTAGTAATTGTTGTTATAGCGGCAACAGAAATACATAATTTGTGAAAATTTCAACTATCTAGCCGTTCTTGTCTTGTCTTCTTGTTCTTGTTGAGATACAGCCTGGTGACAGACGGACCGACGGGCGGACGGACGGACGGACGGACGGACAGACAGCAGTCTTAGTAATAGGGTGCCGTTTTTACCCTTTGGGTGCGGAACCCTAAAAATTGTAATCACAAATCAGGGACAAGTTATAATTGGTATATAAATAATTCCATTACGACAACGCATTATGACGTACAATATGAGTTTATCAATGTGACCAGAACTAGGTAACGTGATGTTAATAAACTATTAATTTCTGTTAATGTTAACCTCAGGTTTCACATGCTGACAGGGCCAAAAGTAACAAACATGATTACGTTCATTCAGCTAGCTGGTTGTTTATTCTGCTTAGATTAGCGAGCATAATATTATGATAATATAACTAATATTTGAAATGCAAAAATAAATAATTTGGAAAATCCAAAAGTGCACGCCTCACACGCTCATTGTGTTACGCAATAATTGCCTAAAAGAGAAATCAATTGAATAAAATATTATTATTTTTTGTGTCGATTTTGCAAGATAAAATCGTTCTTATATGTTAAGGTAGGCACTAAATTATCGCTGAGCCTGCCTAGCTAACCTATCTTTTTCTCGTTCGCTTTGTCTAAAATCATCGTTTTGACGAACTTAAGACATTCGACATTTTTTTTTGAGCAAGGTTTACATAATCCTTATTAGGAATTTGAGCAGAATAGATTCCACTATGTTTATTTCCAAGACAGCAGCTTTCAGGTTTATTCAGCTCAATCATAACATCATCTTTATAATTTTTCGAAAGACTCATAATTTTTACGACGTTCTCTTTTATAATCACGTTGTAATTGATCACGTTTTCTTGCAGAGTTTTTATTTTCTTTTGTCATTTTATATTATCGAAAATCTGTCGACACGTCACGAAACATAGATACAATTTTAACTTCACTGCCAAAAATATCAATAATGTCGCTAGATGCAGCAGAAGTTATTTAAAAAATAAATAGTTCATGAAAAAGGAGAGAAAAAAAAATAGACTGTGATAATTTTTATGAAAGAAACCCAGAAAATCTTTCGAATTTCGATAATATCTTTAAAACAGTTAAGAGTTCAGTCATCAATAAGAAAAAGAGTTCATCCTTAGAGTGACTGGAGTATTATTCAAAAGGAATAATTACAATTAATTGGCGTCTCTACATATATAGACTTTTTATATAAATAATAATAAAAACCTCTTTTTATCATTTTAATAAAAATATTTTTTGATAGTTGTCAAAGAATTTGATTATAAGCTCTTTTTGTTAATAATTTACATTTTGCTACTTGATTCATTTTTATATTATAACAAAATAACAATTCATTAATAAAAAGTCTGCGGAGTTAGCGAATATTTTATCATCCGCTCATCCATTCGCTAAACCGAGCTCATTTGCTAAACTGGTGGTCATTCGCTAAGCTGGTAACCTCGAGCTTGAACGGCAACGCAGGCTTCGCAAGCATCACCGCAGACAGTTCCAACTCACCGAGAGCTATGCAGCATCTGGTTCCACTGGCCCGCCAACCGGCTATTGACCTTCGGTCTCGGAGGAGAGTAATGTTGCGTGTTTTTGATAGTCGTCAAAGAATTTGATTTTAAATTCTTCTTGATAATTTGTTTTTCAATTTAGTAAGTAAAATTATGTACGTAACTACGTACACGTAGCACGTTATCTTATAATTATATTTTATATTTTGCTACTTGAATATATTGTTTTTCTATTATCTTATAATTATATTTTGTATTTTGCTACTTTTTTATATTTTGCTACTTGAATATTGTTTTTCTATCATTATTATTCTTCAATAAAGAGTCAGCGAAGATAGATAACATCTTATTATTTATCCGCTCGTTCAATAGCTTATACATTTCGCTAAAATTGTTTATATTTTTCTAAAACGAGAAGACAACTAAAAGTGCACATACCAACGGACAGCTGTAGATATATTATTTGATTACATTTTTTTGTTATATGGGTCAATCAACTTTTAAGTGTACATCGATGGAAATTTTTTATTTTTTTATTTTATTTGACAATTTTTATATTTTAACATTTTTGCTGTAGATAATTAATTATACTTTAAGAATTCACATAGAGCAGAACGATTTATTTAAGGGGGTCCTCTAGTTTCTCGGGTCCGAAAAATCGTTTTTTTTTTTTTCATAAATCACATCTACAACATGTGTATAAAATGTGTGCCAAAGGATTTTTCGATATTCAAAGTAGTTCACAAGTTACGGACCTGGAACGGAGCAGGTATACGGAGCGCGCGCCGGGCTGACAACAACCACAGACTATGAAACAGTTGGGGAAACGGTTGGAGGGGGGAGGTTCCAAGTGTTTGCTGAGTACGTCCACGTCGTCTCCCCTGGACCCCGTCCTGACCCCGGTAACGCAGGTGGCAGGCGGGTGACCGAAGCTCGCGAACTATACTTGGAACAGGCGTCGATAATCTTTCTTGTGTTTCACACCGCCCCTCGCAGCCCCCCGGTGCCAGTTGTACTCGTGGAGTCCCCGACTCCACTTGAGGAAGCGGCCGGCGTAGTTGCGTGGTGCACTGTCCCCGCAGGGAAGAGGACGCCATAGGATCCTGCACGTCTTTCGTGTGCAAAGACTCCTGCAGCATCCCTTAAAGTTAAGCCCAAGCAACCTGACTACCTTGCGCGTAGGTTTTCTACCGGAAGCGTATAGGGACACGTCGAAGCTTGGACTACCTTAAGAACCATGTCGGAGGGGGGGGAGCCACCCCCACCCTTAGACCGGAGACCGCGAGTGCGCGGTGGTAAATCAGGCATAGCCCGCACGGTGGTGAGGCGCGATATCTTCGACAATACAGTCGAACGTGTCGCCGCCCCCCCTGCACCCCGCCCCCGGATTAGAGTACTGCCCGCCCGGACATCCGAGGCGCCCGAGGAGGACCACGGAGACGCTGGCGCAGACTTCGCAGCCGCTGTAACTGACGCTACAGCGAGCGCTGAAGGTGCGAAGCGCACTCGGCCAGTGGACTCCTCGCCGGAGTCACCATCAAATTACCAAGATGAGAAACAACCCAAAATACAAACCGAGACGACCTTTTCGACCAGTGGCGAAAGTATGGCCGGCAGCGATGATATTGTGGTGGTACCGCAGCAGCCCGTCATAGCACACGACCCACCGCCATGCTCACCACCACAAGAAGAGGACCGGGGTACAACCAACCCGGCCTCCAACTCTGAAGGAACCTGGCCGCGTGACTCAACGAGTTACGCGGCACTACCCTCTATCGCGGAGGCAGAAAGTGGATCACGGCCAACAACACCGCAACCAGGACCGTCTGCTACTACCTACGCTGCAATGGCGGCTGCTCCTGCTTCACCGCGAAGCCAAGCAGAGAAGTTGGCGGCGCAAAGGCCAGAAAAGGCCCCCAGGTCAGGCTATCCACCAATTACGGTGGAAAATCTGCCTCGCTGGACCCACCACTTTGACAATCTACGTAAGATACTAGGACGTGCCCCCAACGCACGCCCATTGGGAAAGGGCGTACGCTTCCTGCCCGGATCGGCTGAGGAGTTCCGGGCAGTACAAAAATACCTGACGGAGGCAATGAACCAGGACAAAACAATAACCTGGTTCTGTTACAGTCCAGATGCCGACCTGCCCTCTAAGGTGGCAATCCGCGGACTCCCACAGGACACGCCACCAGAGGAGGTCATAGCGGCACTACAATCGCTAGGCTTCCCCGCAGAACGGGCTAAAGCGATACCTCCTATGAAAGGGCGCCGCAACAGCATTTACTTCGTGCAGCTGGCGCACCTGAAAGCCTCGGAGCTACAGGAGCTGTACAAAATTACAGAGCTCCTATATATGCCGGGGATAATCATAGAGGCCTGGCGTGGAAACAAAGCTCCACCCCAGTGCCACCGATGCCAGGCGTTCGGCCACGCATCGGCAAATTGCCACCGTACACAAAGGTGTGTTCGTTGCGCCGGCGAGCACCTTGCAAGGGACTGCCCACGCCCCGTAAAGGAACCTCCGACATGTGCCAACTGTGGGAAGGCACACACAGCAAAAGACCGAAGGTGCCCGGTCTTCAAAAAAGAAGCCAGACGTAGGGGGATCAAGGTGGCACCTCAACGGCCTAACATCCCCAAGAAGGTACAAGAGCAGCAACAGGAGAAGAATAAAAGAAGCGGACAACCACCTTTAAAACCACCGTCCGACCCCAAAGAGTCGGAAGGACGGATGCAGGCGGCGGAACAGCAGCCCACTAATGAAAGGGCGGCCCCAACACTGGCGACAGCAGATGCTGCACCAAAAATCACCACCCTGGCCCCGCCGGCCAACCCGCCGACGGAGAGAGGAAAGCCCCACAAGAAGGTCAAAAAGAAAAAGAAGAGAAGCAAAAGGGCTGCAAGGCCTGCTCGCTCAGAGCCTGCGGCTGCCTCCACACCTCAGCCGAGACAGCAGCAACCACAACCACAACAACCACAACCACAACAACAACAACAACAACAGCAGGCTCATGAGGAGGAATTACCAACCCAGAAGCCCAAGCGTCCTGACATAAGACGTAGCACGGAGGCCCACAGACCAGCCCCAGAAACAGCGGAGCTGGTCAAAATATTCATCGAGGCGCTGGGCAATATATTGATTGCCTATACACAGGGCCAGGACATCATCCCTGCAGTATCTGCTGGAATCGCCGCATTAACACAGTTACGTTCCAACTAAGGATATTATATTGGAACTCAGGCGGCATAAGAGGCCACATCCGGGAACTGACTCGCCTTGCTCGGTCGCAGGACATACACGTCATCCTCCTGGGCGAGACGAGACTCTCCGGAGAGGTCGAGTTCCTCATACCCAATTTCTTCGTGTACCGACGAGACGAAATGTCCCCCCGGGGATACCCTTATAGGGGTACGGCGGCCCTGGTGCGACGGGACGTTGTGCACGAAGAGATGGACCACACACCGTACAGAAGCGTGAGGACGCAGGGCGTACGGGTGTGGGCCGAGGATGAGGAACTCCTTCTATATGCCGCCTATAAACCACCCGGCGAGACCTTCTACGGCACGGATGTCCAGTCGCTCTTCAGCTCGCAGAAGCCTACACTAGTCGTGGGTGATTTAAACGCGAAACACCCAGTCTGGGGATCACGCGTCATCACCCCGGCCGGAAGGCAACTGCTCGAGCATAGCGAAAGTCTGGGCTACGGAGTTGTGGGGCCGGGAGCGCCGACCCACATACCAACCAACCCCAATAGCCAGCCGGACGTCCTGGACATCGTGCTACACCAAAACATGAAGTGGCCCTTCGATGTCGAGGTCATGTACGATCTCGACACTCAACATCTGCCGGTCCTGGTCACGCTCACCCTACATCGAGATTTCGCAGTGCCCCGTCCTCCCAGAACGCGGACGGACTGGGAGCGCTTCACCTCCAAACTCATGGGGTTTGAGCTCACAGTCTCTATAACCGAACCTGCCGACGTCGAGGAGGCGACAAGGAAAATCACCGTCGCAATACAGGAGGCCAAAGAAGCGGCCTCCACAACTACGAACCCGTCGCCGGGATATAGGGACCCGCTGCCGAGCTCACTCCGTGAGAAGATCCGGAGGAAGCGCCAGCTGCGGAAGCTCTGGGCGCGCACTCGCTGCCCTAGGGTGAAGCGTGATTTAAACCGCCTTACAGAGGATGTATCCCGTGCGCTCGTGGCTCTCGATGAATCGGAATGGGAGACGACCATCGATCGAGCATCCGAGCACGACACGAATTTATACAGCCTCTGTAAGAAACTTACGAGACAAGACGCCCCAGTGTACCCTCTCCTCGACCGAGAGGGTAACAGAAGATACTCCGCCAGTGACAGAGCCGAAATCCTGGCGGAACACATGGAACAGCAGTTCTCCCCAAATCCCCCTAACACCACGAATGAGAACGTCGTCTGCCATCACGCGGCAGTCCACCAAACAGTGGAACGATTCATGTCCGACCCTACTCCGACGCTCCAGGGAGGAGATCTAGTCTCCCTGTCAGAGCTACGGAGGGCAGTCGCTCGCCTACCCAGGCGGAAGGCGCCGGGTCCGGACGGGATCCCAATTGCCGCGCTGATGCAGCTGCCCACAGGATGCCTCGCAGCGCTCACGAGGACATTCAACGGGATACTCCAGACTGGACACTTCCCCGAGGCGTGGAAGACTGGGAAGATCGTCGTCATCCCCAAGCCGGGGAAAGACAGAAGATATCCCCAGAACTATCGGCCGATCACGCTACTCTCGCACATCGCCAAGCTGTTTGAGCGTCTACTGCTGCGGAGACTCGCGCCACATCTGCCCATGCGCGAGGAGCAGTTTGGCTTCCGCAGCAGTCATTCGACGACGCTCCAGCTGGCGAGGGTCATCGGACACTTGGCCAGTGAGTGGAACAACCGGCACTGCACGGTCGGGGTCTTCCTCGACATGGAGAAGGCCTTTGACCGTGTGTGGCACGCCGGCCTCCTGGCCAAGATTATCGACACGACAGCACCGCCTGCGTATGTGCGGGTGGTGGCGTCATTCTTGGAAGGCCGAAAGTTCTACGTCTCGGTGGAAGGCGAGGACTCCCAACCTCGCCCCATCCGAGCTGGAGTACCCCAAGGCAGCTGTTTGTCGCCGCGGCTATACGCGGCGTACACAGACGACGTTCCCACGCTCCGAGGACATCTTCGGGAGGGGGAGGAGGACGTGCTGCTCGCCCTTTACGCGGACGACAGTGCGTTCTTCGCGTCGTCCTACCATCAAATCGTCGCCACCAATAAGATGCAGCGCTTGCTGGACCTGCTACCGGAGTGGCTGGATAAGTGGAGGATGGCCGTCAACGTGGGGAAGACGGCCGCTCTACTGACCGGCGGCTCTAGGCCGCTACGCCAACTCAAACTTCGAGGACAGGACGTAGAGTGGAAGACCTCAGTTAGGTATCTGGGGTGCCACATCGACCGGAGGCTGCGCATGGTTCCCACCGTCAACCGGGCGGTGAACCAAGCAGCGGCGGCCCGGTCGATGCTCCGCCCCGTGCTCACCTCAAGATTGCCCCTCAGAACCAAGCTGATGGTCTACGGTGCCTACGTCCGCTCGCGCCTGACGTACGCGGCCCCGGCCTGGTACGCACTCTGTTCCGCGAGCCAGGCCAGGAGGCTGCAGGTTCAGCAGAACCGCTGCTTGCGTCTGATAGTAGGAGCTCCGAGGTACGTCAGAAACGACGTCATCCACAGAGACACCAGGACGCCCACCGTGGAGGAGTATGTCCGCAACCTAGCGCGCACTATGTTCGCTCGCGCGGACAAAGGTGCGTGCGTACACCTCCACGGAATTGCCCCGCTGCACGCAAGACCGCCGGACGGGCGTCCATTACCTCGTGAGCTCCTGCTGCAGACGCAGCAGAACACCGACGAAGGTGACAGTGGCGACGAGGAGGACGACGCAGGGGAGACTGCGCAAACAACCCGAAACTAAAGACTACCGACTAGGGAACAAGCCCATAGGGTAACGCTCACTTCGGTGGGCATATCCTCGGCCCATTGGGCCGAAAACAAAGCACCCGGCAGTGGGTACTGCCGGTGAGGATAAGCCCGGGCAAGCAGGCATAGCCTGGATACCCGTACCCAGACAGGCCCTCGGACCTGTTAGGAAGAACCACACACACCAAGTTGGACCAAATTACGGATGCTTACAAAATTTGATACAAATTGGTTCAGTAGTTTCGGAGTTACATAGCGATAGTAGCACCACCTACCGGGTCCAATTGTGATAAAAACTACCCTATCTCCCAAGTTGGACCAAATTACGGATGCTTACAAAATTTGATATAAATTGGTTCAGTAGTTTCGGAGTTACATACCGATAGCAGCGCCACCTACCGGGTCCAATTGAGATAAAAACTACCCTATCTCCCGAGTTGGACCAAATTACGGATTCTTACAAAATTTGATATAAATTAGTTCAGTAGTTTCGGAGTTACATACCGATAGCAGCGCCACCTACCGGGTCCAATTGAGATAAAAACTAATCTATCGCCCAAGTTGGACCAAATTACAGATGCTTACAAAATTTGATACAAATTGGGTCAGTAGTTTCGGAGTTACATACCGATAGCAGTGCCACCTACCGGGAATATATATATAATTTTATTTAGTAATTTATATTAAACAATAATAAATGCTCTAGCCTTTGCAAGAGGCTCTTCAGTGACTAATTATTAAAAGAAAAAGTATTGCTTTATGCCGATTCTATCATTATTGTCTCTCGGACAACCAAAATGTCTCCTGGACAACGGTTGTCCGAGAGACATTTATCAGTATTTGTGCTTCCTGGTAATAAATAATGATATTTTGAATTAGGTCTTACGCGCAGTGGTAAATATAGATTAAATAGAATATATTTCACTTCAATTTACTACGATACATCAAATAGTTACGCTTTTGTGCTGGTTGTCCGAGAGACACACAAAAAAGCCACGCACTTTCTCAAAACACACTTGGCCAAAAGACGCCGCAGCCAAGATGAAATGAGAATGGCAGCTGGATGAATTTTGTCACCAAATCCATCGACTTGTTCTCCAAGGCACTAATCTCCATGTATGTTTTGGTTTCGGAACTTTTTTACCGATTTCCGGTATAAGTCAGGATAATAAAATATAATAGGGACAAAAATGAACATCCAAAAAACTCGTTAAAAATATGAAGCAAACAAAAATCTATATGCTAGCATCATAGTAGACATTGTAATGAATAATTATGTACAAGCGAAAGTAATTGCCATATAGTATTTTTTTGTATAAAGTAATGTTTCATTGTAATAAGCTACTGGGGGACAAACAAAAAAAGACTAATTCAGACGTTTTTGCACCTAGACAGCCATTAAAATTCCAGTTTAATTATGATTTCGTTAAAATAATTTACTCGTATGTTTGCTTAATAAGAAGACAAATGCGACATATGCCAACAAACCACTTAATTTTCTTTAGAACTGCGATTATTGGTCAGGGACAAAGCATAGAACTCACAGGACAAACAAAAGTTGATTGAGCCATATATATAATTTTATTTAGTAATTTATATTAAACAATAATAAATGCTCTAGCCTTTGCAAGAGGCTCTTCAGTGACTAATTATTAAAAGAAAAAGTATTGCTTTATGCCGATTCTATCATTATTGTCTCTCGGACAACCAAAATGTCTCCTGGACAACGGTTGTCCGAGAGACATTTATCAGTATTTGTGCTTCCTGGTAATAAATAATGATATTTTGAATTAGGTCTTACGCGCAGTGGTAAATATAGATTAAATAGAATATATTTCACTTCAATTTACTACGATACATCAAATAGTTACGCTTTTGTGCTGGTTGTCCGAGAGACACACAAAAAAGCCACGCACTTTCTCAAAACACACTTGGCCAAAAGACGCCGCAGCCAAGATGAAATGAGAATGGCAGCTGGATGAATTTTGTCACCAAATCCATCGACTTGTTCTCCAAGGCACTAATCTCCATGTATGTTTTGGTTTCGGAACTTTTTTACCGATTTCCGGTATAAGTCAGGATAATAAAATATAATAGGGACAAAAATGAACATCCAAAAAACTCGTTAAAAATATGAAGCAAACAAAAATCTATATGCTAGCATCATAGTAGACATTGTAATGAATAATTATGTACAAGCGAAAGTAATTGCCATATAGTATTTTTTTGTATAAAGTAATGTTTCATTGTAATAAGCTACTGGGGGACAAACAAAAAAAGACTAATTCAGACGTTTTTGCACCTAGACAGCCATTAAAATTCCAGTTTAATTATGATTTCGTTAAAATAATTTACTCGTATGTTTGCTTAATAAGAAGACAAATGCGACATATGCCAACAAACCACTTAATTTTCTTTAGAACTGCGATTATTGGTCAGGGACAAAGCATAGAACTCACAGGACAAACAAAAGTTGATTGAGCCATATATATTAAAGGGCTTAATCCACCACGCTGCTCCAATACGGGTTGGCGGATGCCTTACCATACATAATACGATAGTACGATACCTTACCATACACTTTCAATATCATTAAAGTAACACGGTACCAAATTTCGAATCGATAGGACATAAGGAAGGTAGTCAGATCCCCTCATCAACTAGAAAAAAGTACCACAGACAGTTACACAGATACACAGACACGTTAAACTTATACCACCCCTCGTTTTGCGCCGGGGTTTAAAAAAGAAAAAATATTTATGAAAGAAACCCAGAAAATCTTTCGAATTTCGTTAATATCTTTAAAACGGTTAAGAGTTTAATCATGAAAAGATATACAGTTCATCCTTAGAGTGACTGAAGTATTATTCAAAAGAAATTATTACAATTAATTGTTTATATTTTTCTATAACGTGAAGACAACGAAAGGGCACAGACCAACGGACAGCTGACATATCACTTTTTAATTACGTTTTTTTTGTTATAAATATTAAACAAAATGAAAAGAAAATACGCTGACTTTATAGATTAACATGTCTAGTTTCCGAAACAACCTTTTTTTTAAAAATTCAGTGCCTAACTTAACGTATAAGAACGATTTTATCTTGGAAAATGGACACAGAGCCGTCTTTCGATAGTAAAGCACACCCACACGCTTAAGCGTGTGACGCGTGCAATAAATTCATAAAATGAATTATCCCATACTTTAAGTAACAATAGGTAATATTGAAGCAGAATAAAAATTATTTTATTTTATTTTTAATCTAAATAGTTTTTATTACTTAATTTAATTTTGATGAGAAGAAAACAATTTCGTGTTTGTTTCAAATTATTATCTTTTGACTTTTGTTACATTTAATTGGTAGGTAATGTTGTACATACTTATATAATACTAGCTTCTGCGCGCGACTTCGTCGGCGTGGACTCCGCTCCTATTGGTCTTAGCGTGATGACATATAGCCTATAGCCTTCCTCGATAAATGGGCTATCTAAAACTGAAAGAATTTTTCAAATCGGCCCAGTAGTTCCAGAGATTACCGCGTCAAACAAACAAACAACCAAACAAACAAACTCTTCAGCTTTATATATTAGTATAGATAAGGGACTTATTTCTTCTAACATAATATGATTGTATACATAGTACTTATTTTAATAAAAATATTGTATTTTTGTTATCAATACTAATATATAAAGCTGAAGAGTTTGTTTGTTTGTTTGTTTGTTTGTTTGTTTGTTTGTTTGTTTGTTTGAACGCGCTAATCTCAGGATCTACTGGTCCGATTTGAAAAATTCTTTCAGTGTTAGATAGCTCATTTATCGAGGAAGGCTATAGGCTATGTGTCATCACGCTAAGACCAATAGGAGCGGTGTCCACGCCGACGAAGTCGCGCGCAGAAGCTAGTTATTTATAAATATGTTTATCTAAAAAAAAGCATTAAGTTGCTTACTTTAGGAACAGACGACCGTGTGTGTATTGTGTAGGTAGATATTTATTTAAAAAAAAAAACTTATGCACTAGATACCGGTAAACTCACGTGCTACAAAGATTCTCTTGATCGCTTTGCATAATCAATGTCTACAGTGTCTTAAGCACTGTGATCGATGACATTGGCTGTTGCCATTTCAAGTACATCAATTGATTAAATAATGTTTATAAAATCCATCATTTACATATTTGTACATAAATTTTAATGAGCAACAAAATTTTATAACAAATACATATTATTTGCTATGTTATCGCCACTTTCACAGCGTGACAAGTAGTAATATTTTACTATGAAAAGGTAGGGCTTTATTTCTAGTTGGACAGAAAATTGACTAATCGCGTGAATCACTCAGCTGCCTTTTGACCTTTGGGTCGATGGTATCAGTTTTGCTTGACAGATTACGGGGTATTAGGCTTGTTGAAAGACACTTACAGACAAATTTTTTACTAAATAACATAGCAGTTACCATGGCAAGAATTAAAACATACTAAATAAAGTTTTAGTTTTAGTCAAACATATTCAAAGAGCACCCAGACAGACCACAAATCTAAATAGGTGACGTTTACTTACTCTACCATCACAAAAGCACTTTAGTGATGTAAATTAATCGTCCACGTAAAACGAAATTTGAATTTTTTTTAAATGTAGTAAATACTTTTTATTTTTACCATTCAGATTATACCAAGTTAAGATATGTTTAATCTCAACACACCGTAGATATTCTTAACTGCAAAATAAATTTTGTGGAACATTCGTAGGTATAGCTTCAGATGTACCAAAGTTTTTGGACACGTTCAAAACTTTTCAAAACAATGCACTCGACAATTCGGTGCATTTCACGTGAATGAACTTTTAGCTGAAACCACTACGAGTAGGTACTGGCAACACTTCCGAGCAGCAACTAGCATTCCGTACCCTAGTCTTTAACATTAATACTACAAAATAGTATAAAGCTTCAATTTAAGATAATTATTTTCTATTTAATTTTCCATTTTTTTTTCCAAAAATTTAGATGCGAGAATTATGTCTTCTTTATCTAATATGCATATATGTATATATCATTATTTTGTCCATAGTTATCAATAAAACTGCAAATAGTAAAAATATATATTTAGGTAATATTAACAAACAAATATAATATGTAATCAATATCGAATAATGCTTTCTTCTCGACTTCACGGACCAAAACCGAAAAAAAAAACATCTCCATTTCAATTCAATCAAAACCTAAATATTTTTCAATAAAATTTTAATTTTCGTAACTAATGTTAAACATCGGTTTATTAAAATTATACGAACGCTCTTTAAGAGTGCGCATAATGCAAAATTACCATCTTCTATTTGTTTTGACATGAAAAGTTCCAGACCAAATCTTAAAATAAAAATATATGACAAACTACGTGATATTTGCAAGGGTTGACCTTTATCAAAAACATAAAATAAGGAAATTTCCTCGATAAAATATAATCACGAAGTAACCTCTAATTTTTATATTTTTTCTATTTATACTCGATATGGTTATGACCATTAAGACAAAAATTTGATAATTAATTACATTTAAATATGAGTAAAGGCTATGCTTAGGCATTTAATGTAATTACTTTTAGTTTCGGAATTATATACAAAATAACATATTTGTCGTTTTTTACATTCGTAATGCGCTCAAAACTATATCGTCTATCGCACTCTGACACGAGGCTTTGTGTATATTTTGTTTCATCGGGCGCGCGGGTGAAATCTGATTTTTTGCTCGCCTTATGCACACTCTTAATTAGCAAATGTACATTTAATAGTAGATTAGTAGCCAAGGTCTGTAAGGTATCAATTGTAGCCCGAGATATTTAGGCGCACGAGCGCAGCGAGGGCGCCTATAGTTCGAGGGTGCAATTGATGCTTACACCCGAGCTAACTATTCTGCTTTACATCTCGATTGTGAGGTAAGTAGAAAAAAACCGGCATTACAAGAATAAAACATTTTATTTGTTGAAATTTATAGTGAAATGAGAACAATTTTCAAATTGAGCTTCGTCGTTCGATATTTAAAATTGATGACTATTGTACTCACACGAAGACAAGGCTGAATAGCAAAGCGACCTCTTTGGTCATTGGGCTGAATGCATGATGATGTCTATTGCCAGTATGATGGTTAGATGTACGCGAACTTTTTGAAAGAAAGAAGTGTTTTTTTTTTAAATTACTTACCGCCCTAGGGCGTTTCTAGCTACATTATTACCCTAGAGCGGTAATGAGTCACCTACAAGCCCCATTTGGAGGTAATAAGAACCTACTTACCGAACATGAGAGATGTAAAAAAAATTACTGTCTAGTGTTAACAGCCATCAATGTAAGTAGATGATTATAAATACATAATTTTATAATATACTAGCTGACCCGGCGAACTTCGTACCGCCTAACAGTCGATTCTTTAAATTTTTTTTTTAAATACTTATCCTTCCCCGAACGCCTCCACTAACACTTGAACTTTATGGTATGTTATTATAGTTCAAATTGACCTTAAAGTATTGTTGCGTGTTAGGGTTCGAACGATTTGGAGAGAAAGACCTTATGACTCTTTTAGAGACTTTATTCACTAGCACTAGGTCCGACACAAGCACTAGGTACAAATACTACGCACTAAGTACAAGCACTAAGCACTAGGTACACTCACTGATCACTAGGTACACTTCACTAAGCACTAACAATGTCCGAGGTCGTAGCCAATGTCGTAGATTTCCGCTGGTATCACTTCTAGTCTTCACTTCGAAGTCGCTTCGTCGTTAGCTCAAACTGAACTGACTTCGCTCGGCCTCAATCGGCCTTTTTATACCGGGCCGAGCCTACACCCAGACAGTTCTAGAACCTTCGTGCGTGTACTCGATCCTGAGTTCATTCACCTATATGTCCTCTAGCGCCATCTAGTATTGAGTGGATGTTTCACGTTGTCTTTGTAACAAAGTGGTTTGTACAGCACACAACGTGGTTCCTTCGCTCCCCGCTAGATGGCGCAAGCTCCTTTTTTTTGTGTACTCGTAACACTACTCCCCTCTTAGAGATGCTCGTCCCGAGCATCGTTGTTACTGCCATGGTAACGCGCCAGACGGTCTATGTGTACCACTTTGAATGTCCCTCTTGGTTGTTTTTGAATTCTATAAGTCACATCATTCATTCGGGTAACCACTTTGTATGGACCGTCCCACTTGGTCTGCAACTTTGGAGATTTCCCTTTCCGGCGGGTTGGGTTATGCAGCCACACTAGTGACCCTTCCTCGAAGCCTCTTGTGTTCGATTTCCGGTCATATCTGGTTTTCATGTTCTCGCTTGACTGTAACCCATTTTCCCGGACCAAGGCGTGTATGTAGCGCATTTTTTCCCTTAAATTGCTGACATAGTCTTGTACGGTCTCTGGTCCCTCCGGTGACCCTCCTGTCAAAAGGTCTACTGGTATTCGTAGTTCTCTACCGTAATTGACATACGCCGGGGTAGCTTTTATGCTCTCATGCTCGGCGGTTCGGTACGACAGAAGGAAGAGTGGTATATACTTGTCCCAATCCTTTTGTTTGTCGTCTACCAATTTCGCCAAATGTCTCTCAAGGGTCTGGTTAAATCTCTCAACCATTCCATCGGACTGTGGATGGTACGCGGTGGTCCTCGTCTTATGCATGCCCAAAATTCTGCACACTTCCTGGAACACTTGCGATTCGAAGTTCCTGCCCTGATCAGAATGGATTTCTAGAGGCACACCAAAGCGACATATCACTTCTTCGACTAGCTTAGAAGCGACTGTTGTAGCTTCTTGGTTCGGTATGGCGAACACTTCGGGCCATTTGGTGAAGTAGTCAATGACGACCATAAAATACTTGTTCCCCGATTCCGTTACAGGAAATGGCCCAGCTACGTCAACTGCAATTCGTTCCCACGGTGCACCGACGTTATACAGCCGCAGCTTCCCGCGGCTCCTGGTCTGTGGTCCTTTTACAGCAGCGCAAGTAGTACATTTGCGGCACCAATCCTGTACATCATCTCGACAATGCAACCAGTAGAATCGTTCTCGCACTTTTGTTAAAGTCCTCTTGACACCTAGATGACCTCCTGATACGCCATCATGTACTTCACGGAGAACATCTGGTACTCTCGCTCTAGGGACAATTATCTGAAGATGGAACTCTCTACCGTTAGTCTTCTCCCATTTCCGGTAGAGTATTCCGTTTTGAAGTATCAGACTGTCCCATTGCGCCCAGTACGCCTTAGTGACAGCGCCAGTGGGTGCAACCTCACTCCAGATTGGTTTTACTTCACCCCGTTTCTTCCATGTGATGATGTGCCGAAGGTCGTCATCTCTTTCTTGAGCCTCCCTCATAGCATCATTCTCCCAGAGACCCAAAGGACTTGTTCTCGTTAGCTTTAATGTTACTTCATTAGATTCCTGCTTAACACAATGTTTGCAGTCTTCCGAACACGGCCTTCGTGAGAGTGCGTCAGCGTTCCCATGCATATTTCCGCTGCGGTGTTCCGTCTTGAAGTCATACTCCTGAAGCTGTTCAATCCATCGAGCTACTTGACCTTCGGGGTTCTTGAATTGCAGTAACCACTTCAAGGCTGCGTGATCAGTTCGCAGTTAAAACTGTCTGCCGATGAGATATTTGTTGAAATGTTGTAGCGTCTTTACAACAGCCAAGAGTTCTCTCCTTGTTACACAGTAGTTTCTCTCTGGCTTGGATAAAGATTTGCTGAAATATGCAATAACAACTTCTCTTTCACCCTGTTTTTGAGATAACACCCCTCCAATAGCCGTGTTGCTTGCATCCGTGTCGACTATAAACTGACCTTCAGTTTGTGGATATCCCAGGATTGGTGTTTCACACAGATGTCTCTTCAGTTTCCGAAAGGAATCTTCACAAGTCTCATCCCAACTAAATTGTCGTTTATCTTCTGTCAGCCGATGTAATGGCTTAGCTATCTCTGAGAATCCCTTAACAAAACGCCTGTAGTATGAGCATAGGCCGAGGAATGCCCGCACTTCGGTTTTGTCCTTAGGGGTAGGCCATTTTTGAACTGCTTCCAGTTTTTCCGGGTCTGTCTGGATTCCATCACTGGAGATAACATGGCCGAGATAATTGACCTTATTCCTGAATAAACGACACTTTTTCGGGTTCAGCTTTAATTTGGCCCCCTCTATTTTAGCGAAAACTTGCTCCAAGTTTTGCAAATGGTCCTCGAAGTCACGGCCGATAATGATGACGTCATCTAAGTAGACCAAGCAAGCCTCTCCCACTAAGCCTGCTAGTACACACTCCATGAGTCGCTCAAATGTGGCAGGTGCGTTGCACAATCCGAAGGGCATGACGTTAAATTGCCATAAACCTTTACCGGTCGAGAAAGCTGTCTTCTCCTTGTCTTCTGGATGAATTTCCACCTGCCAGTATCCAGATTTCAGGTCTAGGGTCGAAAACCATTTCATGCCACTCAGCGTATCCAAAGTGTCGTCGATTCGAGGTAACGGATAACTGTCCTTCTTGGAGACATCATTGAGACGCCTATAGTCCACACAAAATCTCGTGCTGCCATCTTTCTTCTTCACTAATACAACAGGCGAGCACCACGGACTTGCAGACGGTTCAATAATCTTATTCCTTCTCATGTCCTCCAAAAGGCCTTCAACTTCTTTTTCCTTAGCAATTGGTATCCGTCTTGCTCGTTGACGAATTGGTCTCTCGCTTCCGGTATCTATCCTGTGTTGAACCACCGACGTCCTTCCAAGGTCCCCATCGTGACTGGAGAAGATATTCGCGTAGCGCTGTAAAAACTTCTTAGCTTTCATGCCCTGCGAATACGTTAGGTTACTCTTGCAGTCATCGAGCAGCTCAGTCACTATTCCGTAGTTGTTGCTGTTTGCTGAGTCCGCGCCTGTTATCGAACTACACTTTTTCATCCAGACGACTTCCTCGCACTTTCCAATGACGTCACCTTTGTTCAAGCAGATCTCGCGATCACCAAGATTAACAACCTTGACCACAGCGTTACTGCTTCCACTAACAAGGGTTCTCGCCGTCATCAGTTTTTGCGCCGATGTCTTGGTAGGTGTGTCTTCGATCAACACGCATCTTTTTGACTTTTTACTTCCAGCTGGCGGCAGTTTCACCAGCACCCGCGCTTCCGCTCGGCCAGGTATAATGACTTTCTGTATACATGCGACTTTCCCGCAGGCGCCTCCAAGAATAAAGATTTCTTCTTCGCCACACCTGAAAACTCCGTCAGCGACATTGATTCTGCAGTTGTGTTTCTTCATAAAATCCAAACCCAAGATGCAATCGTCCATAATCTCAGCCACGATAACGTTATGGGAGTATGAGGACCCCCCTACATCCATCGTAACTGACATTTCTCCTAGGACGGGTATTGGCTGACCGGAGGCCGTAAGAAGCCGACAGTTAATTCTCCTCTTGTGTCCCCTTGCGGCTTTTACCAGATCTGGGTTCACTATTGTTCTAGAGGCTCCTGTGTCTAGAGTCATTTTGCAATCCGTCCCGTTAATGGTCCCCTGAATCGCAAGACTATTCCCGCTGCATGCCTGGGAGATAACGGTTATCGGGGCTTCCTCCGCGTCAGCCAGTACTCGCCCCTTAGTCCTGGCTTCTATTCGTTTCCCTGATCCCGGGCAGGGGATGAAGCCCCTTGCTTCTTCAGCTCTTCCATTTGATCCTCGATCCTTTTCATCCTTGCCAGATGGGTCTCCTTCTGCGGGCAGTCGAGCTGGAGATGGCCCCTCTCGCCACACTTGTAGCACATGACTCCATATCTTTTCTTCGTAGGAGCCTTAACCTTCTTGACTTCCTCAGAGACCTCGCGGATCCTATGAGTCTGCCGTATGTCATGGCGAACCGCCTCGACCTCCAAAGCATGCGCCAATGCTTCCTTTAGCGAGCTATGGTGACGAAGCCTCACTGCAGCTCTGACTTCCAGGTCTTTGATTCCGTCGACAAATGCTTGCACAATATTTGTGTCCACCATCTTGGTGTCAGCTCCTGGGTGTGCCTTCCTAACGAGTTTTTCAATTTCCAACGCCCATTGTTGTAGTCCTTCTCCTGAGCGTTGGACTCTGTCACGCAGCTGGGCACGGAACACGTGCTCCAGGTGTCGCTCCCCGTATCTGGATTCAAGTGCCTCCATCAGGTCTTGAAACCCATTTCCTGTATGTGGCAGTGCTTCCAAGACAGACAAGGCTTGCCCTCTGAGCGCAACAGTGAGAGCGGTCAGGCATTGTTCTTCCGTCCATCCGTTGGCAGTAGCAACAGTCTGGAATTGCTGACGATAAGCGTTCCATGAAGTAGTGCCGTCGTATGGCGGCACTTTCACTCTTGGTCCTTGCGCCACTACGGTAGTTCCACTAGACATCACAACTCCCGTGGTTTCAAGGCGTACTACTTTCTTCTGTAATTCCGTGAGGCCGGTTTTCACATTTTCGACATCCAATCCTAACCCGGTAACTCGTTCTTCCACATCGTCGACATCTTTTCGGAGCTTACCCACCGTGTCACTAACATCTTTTATAGCCCAAAGCGCTTTTTCCTGTGATTCTTGCAACGCGCTGAACTTGCGTTCTTGTGATTCTTGCAAAGCGCTGAGCTTGCGTTCTTGTGATTCTTGCAAAGCGCTGAACTTGCGTTCCATTAATTCAATCAAGCTTCCTAATTGAAGTGCCACTTGAGGGTCTGTAGAAGACACGGTGCTGCTGGTGGGCGTGGCCTGTCCGGTGGGCGTGGCAAGGTGGGTGGAGCCAGTGGGCGGGGCTTGAGCCAAAGTGGGCGGAGCCTGGGGGGCGTGGTCAGTGGGCGGGACCTGGTGGGCGGGGCCAGTGGGCGGGGCCTGAGGGGCGTGGCCAGTGGGCGTGGCCTGGTAGGCGGGGCCAGTGGGCGGGGCTTGGCCCACAGTGGGCGGAGCTTGGCCCCCAGTGGCATCCGCAGTTCGTTGTGCCCTCGTCCTGACCCCCTCCTTGGGGTTCTCTCTCGGAGTCAATGGCATCTCCAAATCTCACTTCCGACACCAGTTGTTGCGTGTTAGGGTTCGAACGATTTGGAGAGAAAGACCTTATGACTCTTTTAGAGACTTTATTCACTAGCACTAGGTCCGACACAAGCACTAGGTACAAATACTACGCACTAAGTACAAGCACTAAGCACTAGGTACACTCACTGATCACTAGGTACACTTCACTAAGCACTAACAATGTCCGAGGTCGTAGCCAATGTCGTAGATTTCCGCTGGTATCACTTCTAGTCTTCACTTCGAAGTCGCTTCGTCGTTAGCTCAAACTGAACTGACTTCGCTCGGCCTCAATCGGCCTTTTTATACCGGGCCGAGCCTACACCCAGACAGTTCTAGAACCTTCGTGCGTGTACTCGATCCTGAGTTCATTCACCTATATGTCCTCTAGCGCCATCTAGTATTGAGTGGATGTTTCACGTTGTCTTTGTAACAAAGTGGTTTGTACAGCACACAACGTGGTTCCTTCGCTCCCCGCTAGATGGCGCAAGCTCCTTTTTTTTGTGTACTCGTAACAGTATTATTACGAATCTTTTGTATGGGAATATAGAAAAGTGTTGCTTTTAGACTTTTTCAGGCAATTTTTTAAATATTTCTCTCCGTAACAACCATCCTCGTACTTCGCGGAATGTTATAAAAAATGAATTAGTGAAATCGGTTCAGCTGATCTCGAGATTTGCGCCTAGCAACACATTCAGCGATTCATTTTTATATATCTTCTTATATATTTATAATATTAAAGAGTTACCCACCCATTGACTCATCACGATATCTCTGGAACCATAAGGCGTAGAGACTTAAATTTTGGTAGGAATATTCCTTTCGCCGAGTAGAGGTCAGCTAAGAACGGGTTTTACGATATTCCACCCCTAAGGGGGTTAAACGGGGGTTGGAAGTTTGTATGAAAGTCCTATGTTTTTGAAGTAAGAGACTTGAAATTCAAAATGTATGCTCTATGGTGTTGAGGTGTACTAATAATGTATTTTGAGAAATCAACCCCCTTTTGGGGTTAAAACAGGAGATGGTAGTTTTATGAAAGTCCAATGAAAAATACACCTACAAACTTGAAATTAGGAAAGGCTGTAGCTATGATTTTCCTCAAATTAACGCGGGTGTAACCGCGGGGCGCAGCTAGTATAATATATAAGAATTTACTTTAGTCTAACATTTTTGAAACATTCTGAAAACGTTAAACTAGGTACTAACTTGACAACTATTCGCCCAATACTTTTGAAAAGTGTCAAGTTATATAAAGTTACAGATGAAAGACAATCGAGGGAACTTTTCAACGACTCACTGCAGCTACCCGGTGTTTGGGCTTATATTATCTTGATGGAAACTTTTATATAGTTAAATTATGAGTATCAATTTAAAAAAATTGCACTTAGGTAGGTACGTAGTCATTTTTTTAAAATTTAAAGTAACGTGCATCCACGGGCTCAAAGTGCCCATGCCTTTTGTTAAACGATCACGACGATTCAGCCTGTAATATCCCACTGTTGGGCATAAGCCTCTTCCCCATGTAGAAGAAGAATCGGAGCTTAATCCACCACGCTGCTCCAATGCGGGTTGGCGGCTATATTCCCTACTATGAGTAACGATCTGCTTACGTGATACGGCTTAACGTGCTTTCCGAGGCACGGTGGGGAGATCGAACTTGCTACCGCCCGCGCAACAGCCAATCCCAATCCAGTCCTGTAACCGCTGCGCCAACGCGGCGTTTTGTTAAACATACATATGTATGCATTATCATACCACAGACAATTTATTATTAAAACTACAGGTCGACAGTCCTTAGGTATGCTGTTATGTACCTACACAATTCGTAGTAAATAAAACGTAATATGCGTTACGTTTACGGAGAGATTCTTCTTCTTCTTCTTTGGCTTTAGCTCCCTTGCGGAATTGCCATTCAATTTAGATCGTTTTATTATTTCAATTATTTCATTAATACCTACATTTTTAAGGCTCAGACATAAAGATTGAATAAAAAAAAATTATCAAACAATTTCAAAAAATTACACACAATTGTGAAACATCACCTGATACTGAGCTTATGTGGGTCTGTTTTATGGAAGATTTTTTGTTGAGTATAATTTTTTATTCATATCTCTATATTGTCACAAAGTCGTTGCTTTTTTGTCTGGTAATTAAATTACTATTTTTAACATTTTTCAGTAAAATGTAGCCTTTATACGGATTTAGATAGATCAGTTCAGTGTTTATAAAAAAAAATTGCCTGCGTACAAAGTACACATGTCAGAAGTGAAACTTCTTTGGCAAACTAATTGAAAAAGTAGGCGGTATCATAAGATTCGCTTCAAAAAGTAAAATAACACTGGTCCATACATCCGATTAAAATTTATAATGACTTTTTAAGAAATTTTAATCGATAGTTGATAATAATCAGACAAAATAATAGGTACATCAGTAAACTATAACTATAGATCTTGTTATTGTAATAGACATTAATTAATAGATAATATTGCCAACGTCAGCAAGGAAGCTAGGCTGTGAGTTCTTGCCCCTTTAGACGTGCTATTATCTCTTCATAATTAAATGTAGTCATACATAGTAGAAGATGACCCATGTTCCACCCACGTTTATGATTTTATCTTCCCTTTACCAAGCTGACAAAAGCGAAAGTAATTTTCAAAATCAACAACGAACAATGTTAGAAAAACACTTCAGAATGGTAATGTTATTGTAAATTTAAACGTTTTTAGAATTCATCAAGTTATTAGATAAATAAGTATGTACCATAAATTTATTTTATACTAGCTGACCCCGCAAACGTTGTTTTGCCATATATGTTATTAACCCCCGCAACCCCCTCTTGTGTGTGGAATTTCATAAAATCCGTTCTTAGCTGACCTATACTCGGCGAAAAGAATATTCCTACCAAATTTCAAGTCTCTACGCCTTATGGTTCCAGAGATATCGTGATGAGTCAATGGGTGGAAATCTCTTTTATATATATAGATGAGCTTATATGATCTTATAATAAACTTAACTCTTATAGTAAAGCTCACTAAATATTTATACACGTTAGAGATTTGTTACATGTCAAATCGAATAACGTATTAGGTACATACGAAGCTTGCGCATTGTGTGTGCTTCCGGACCCACGACACAGGTGTATATAGTGGGAGCCGATGAATGTGAGGCCTGTATTTATTTATAAGTACATATGTAATTTGTCATTATTTATGTACACCAAAAAAAACACAAAATCTTTTGCATTTTTTTAGGAATATTTGATGACTATTACTCGGTATAAGACCACTAACTATAACTTTAATTTGACTTTTTGTTTTCTTTTAAAAATCACCCTTTCTGAATTACTAAGTGTACTTAAAAATATTTAAATGTAAATAACAAAGGGTTATGTAATATGTTATTAAAATAGCTTTAATCTATTAGAAGTTATATTGTGAATAAATAATAGTGTGAGATAATTATAAGAGAATAGTAGAAAAGAGTAAGAAAATACTAAGTAGGTTAGTTAATAAATAATAAAATTAAGAGAAAAAAAAACCGGTCAAGTGCGAGTCGGACTCGCGCACCGAGGGTTCCGTACAAACCTGCAGGTATATAAGTAAAAGTTATGGTATTTTGCTGCTAAATGAAATCCGTAACATTACAATATGGAAAGTTGGAGGAGCATAAATTTAAGACAAAGGTATCTTTATCTTTTCATTAATCCTTTAATTTATATAAAATAAAATAAATAAATAAAATAAAAATCGCCTTTATTTCTATTACTATTAAAATTTCAATTAATACTAGCGTAAGTATTCTTAGTTTAAACATATGTATGTCTATTAACCTATGTATATATTTGTTCTATACTCGTATAATTAACTCGTCTACATGTTTATAACATCACTTAATTAATATTGGTAATAGTAATAGTCGCCTCTGCGGCGTAGGCCTCTCCTAAACATTTCCATGTATCCCTTTCCCGTGCTTTCTGTATAAACAGCGGTCCACATAATTATCTGGTTGAAGATATCTCTCCACCTTTTAATTGGTCTCCCTTTTTTCCTTGACCTGTCTCTTGGTAGGAAAGTTCTTTTATCGAAGTTATTTATTTACAAATTTTTTAGTCACTATTTAGAAATCTGCTTCAAAAATACTTTATTACTATTAAGTATTAAATTTGAACCATATTATATATAGTAGATATTTATTTATTATTTATTTATTTATTTAAATAGTCCCACAGATGATGTAACATTTATTTTGTAATTTAATTCGAGCCTTTTTGACCTTTGTACCTGTTTTTAAGTTTGTATAAAACATGTCTTCCTAAATTTATTTTTATTATTGTCTGCTATTCTTTAAACATATATATTTTTTAATGTCTAGAATTCTCATTACAGTGTTAATATTACTTGATTTCATTAATCATTTCAATACTGTTGATTTTGACTTACTACTAGCTATACTTGGTTCTCTTAACATATCTCCTAAGGTGTCTGACTGGTTTCATAGTTACTTGCATGGTCGCCGGCTACGAATACATATTGAAGAACTTTCTTCATTCTGGTCTAGAATCATCTGTGCTATAAGACGTTGCTTTATACCTGAAGATTTTAGGTCGACGGGAAGTATTCTTTAGATTTTTATTCCCTCGTCAGTTGTTTGCTAGTTTCAATATATGCGGTTTAAATTGCTGTTTCTTTTGATATCGTGGACATAGAAGTTTGATATTGTTACAGCTTAAAGTTATTATAGACGTGAGTATTTGGTATGAATTTCAATTTAATACTTTTACGCGTTCAAGAGAAAAGTGGTATTAAGTGTAAAATTATTAAAATATTTTTTTATATGTAGTAACTAAAAATTTACACTTTTCGCAATTTTTCCTGTATCTGTGCTACAAAACGTTGCTTTGTACCAAATTTCAAGATTCTGACTTCACGGGAAGTACCCTGTAGGTTTTGATTCCTTTGCGACTATTTTCGATGAAAATATGCTGCTTAAATTGGTTTTTCTTTTGATATCGTTGACATAGAAGTTTGATTTTGTTACAGCTTAAAGGTATTATAGACTTTAGTATTTGATATGAATTTTAATTTAATACTTTTACGCGTTCATGACAAAAGTGGTATTAAGTGTAAAATTATTAAAATATTTTTTTTATATGTAGTAACTAAAAATTTACACTTTTCGCAATTTTTCCTGTATCTGTGCTATAAGACGTTGCTTCGTACCAAATTTCAAGATTCTGACTTCACGGGAAGTACCCTGTAGGTTTTGATTCCTTTGGGACTATTTTCGATGAAAATATGCGGCTTAACTTGTTTTTTCTTTTGATACCGTTGACATAGAAGTTTGATTTTGTTACAGCTTAAAGGTATTATAGACTTGAGTATTTGATATAAATTTCAATTTAATACTTTTACGCGTTTATGAGAAAAGTGGTATTAAGTGTAAAATTATTAAAATATTTTTTTTTATATGTAGTAACTAAAAATTTACACTTTTCGCAATTTTTCCTGTATCTGTGGTATAAGACGTTACTTCGTACCAAATTTCAAGATTCTTAGTTCACGGGAAGTACCCTGTAGGTTTTGATTCCCTTGAGAGTGTCGAAAATTTGCAGCATAAACGGCTGTATCTTTTGATTGCCTTGGCTTAGAAGTTTCATTTTTTCACAGCTTTAAGAGGCAGCAGATCTGAGTATTTAATATAAATTTCAGCTTGATGCCTCCACGCGTTTCTGAGAAAAAGGGTCTTGACAGACAGACGGACAACAAAGTGATCCTATAAGGGTTCCGTTTTTACCTTTTGAGGTACGGAACCCTAAAAATAAGAAATTTGAAATGTTTTGATGGTGACTTTTCACGGTTTTATACATACAATCTTTCTCACCTAATAGACTAAACGCAATTACACGCTAGATGTATGGTGCAAAAATATTTATTACAAAATCAGCAAAAAGCAACTAAATCGGGCAAAAATTACACTAGCATTAAGGATCAGCATTTTTAATTTCTACTTTTTGGTCGGATAACAAAACATAAAAGATCATCAACATTTGAAGTGTATAATTTAGTATGTGACGAGTTAAACGCAAATTGTATTGTGAGATATGCAGCCATCGCGTGTTGTCGACAGCTCGCTTTCTAATTTGTAGGGAGTAATGTTGGATGCTTCAAATTGTTACATATATGTATACGACATTAATCATTTCGGTATAACAATGACGCTGTACTGCTAGTACTTATTAACAATACTCTAATACTCTATAGAGCATACAAATAGTGAACGTGTAGAGTAGTTTTCTTGTAAATGGTACATTTAGACGATGTTCGTTATTATTGATCAAATTACGTACATATTACAGAAAGAAAATATTTTAAAATAGTATAGACAATAAAAGGATTTAGAGCACCCAATTGGTCAGTGTCCAAATCTTAATATTAAACAACTGAATAAATCGCAGTAAAACGAACTTTTTTTAAAATTTATTATTCCCATTCCTTTGTTAACATCATGCATTTTGCTTATGCTACAGCCTACAGGCGATTTATTATAATAAGACTCAGATCGACAGTCCTGTGACCACCTAGTAAAGCTAGGACGTGATACGACGTTGACGGTATTTCTTTATTACAATTTCTTTAATTATTATTATTATTTATTTATTTTTGTTATACTCTGTATTGCATTTTTTGCGTATCTAAGTACTGTCTTATTGTACTGTTTTTTATAGTCTGTTTTCATTTTTATGTTTTTGTTTTTTCATACACACACACACACACACACACACACACACACACACGCGCGCGCGCGCGCGCGCACTCTTGCACACACATACATTCGTTTAATTTTTTTTAATTTTTAATCTGTGTAAATAAACACGAGTATTCCCACCATACTATACCCCACCACCCATGTACGAGTATATTTATAACAATACTAGCTGACCCGGCAAACGTGTCTTGCCGCTAAACGCTATTACAAAATAAGGGTTGGTGGTAGAAGGGTGAAAATTTAGGATAGTATGTATTTTTCAATGCCTAATCATAATAAAATAAATATATAAAATTTTGTCAAAAAAATAAAAAATATATATTTAGGGGTGGATCACCCTTATAATATTGCTGTGTGGTTACGGTAGTAAAGAATATAGCCACCCCCTCTCTTCCCGTGGGCGTCGTAAGAGGCGACTAAGGAAAAACAAAGCCCCACTACCACCTTGGAACTTAAAGCCGACCGATGGCGGGATAACCATCCAACTGCTGGCTTTGAAATACAATACGCCGAAGACGGGCAGCAGTGTCTTCGGTGCGACAAAGCCAGCCCTGCGGTCACCAACCCTCCTGCCCAGCGTGGTGACTATGGGCAAAACACGAGTTCACGCCATTTTTGGCGCGAACTTGTGGAGGCCTATGTCCAGCAGTGGACTGCGATAGGCTGAAATGATGATGATGATGATGATCCTTATAATTTAGGTATATAAAAAATAGATGTTAGCTGATTCTCAGACGAACCCAATATGCACACAAAATTTCATAAAAATCGGTCCATCCGTTTCGGAGGAGTTTAGCAACAAACACCGCGACACGAGAATTTTATATATTAGACTAGCTGTGCCCGCAACTTCGTCCGCGTGGAATTGAACAAAAAAGTTATTGTTCAGTTCGCAGAGTTATATAATAAATTAATTTCTAAAATAAAAGTAGCCTTAGTTACTCGTTACTACATCAGAGATTAGCTGGAACAAACAGACAGACAGACAGACAAAAATTGTAAAAAATGTTAATGTTACCAAATGTGTACAAAATACAGTTTATATTACATACATTTATAATTAGCAACTATTTTATTAATTTGAAAGAGCTTAATGAAGCAGAATTAATTTATATTACATTAAGGAACTATTAATACAGTCATTATTTACAATTAAAGCATTTAATTTGTCACCGACTATAATGTAATAAAGTTAAATCTAGTTAGTGTGTCAGGCTTACGGTTTATTCAACCCTAGATATGGATATAGATGGCTTGAGAATAATTATATAAAATATTTAAGTATTATTTAAAAAATAATTAATTTAATATTAAATATTAACATCGTAGAGCTTTTCACGATTACTACAACAAATATCCACAAAATTTCATTTTTAAATTTCGAATTAGGTAGCGAAGATTGTTTATGATAAACAGATGATAAATTATTGACTTTGCAAAAATATTAGTGACCTAACTATTAATTACATACAATTACTTTACATTCCAAATCTATCATAGAATTTCCGTAGACACGTCAAAGTAAATGTTATTATGGTATCCGTAATTTTTAAATATTAATCCCTATTATTATATTTTATATTCTTACCAAGTGTCTCATTTATAATATTCTATGCGTAACACGTATTAAATCCAGATCTAACTTAAATCTTAATACTTAATTTGTATATAAATATTAATGTTTCTTCTTTTCGCTATTTTTATCCACATCACCTTTATTTCACCTCATCGTCTTACGTGCAAAGATTTTTAAATATCTGTGCGTCTCTGTATTTTTACACATTACTAATCCTAGATTACTTTACCTATCCATACCTACCATATGGAATAAATTTTAATACAAGCTAAAAGAAGAAGCTTAGCTTAGCTCACCGTCGAAGAAATTTACTTTCCCACAATATAATATTGCGCTGCAATCAATTTATATTACTAGCTGCTTGCTGAAATGTAACGTTTTCAGAGTGATCACTTTATTATTATTTCTTTTTTTTTTTGTAGTAAAAAATTCCGTGCGCCTTAAGGAACATACAAAAAAAAAATAGCCGAACTCGAGGTCGAGTAGTAGAAGATTACCTATATAAAATACGATACTCAATTAATGTTTTCCAAGACATGCATACTCGTACATAGCTATGACGTTTTCCGTCAAAACCGAGTAAAAGACAAATTTAAAAAAAATTACTGGAAGTCTCAGCAGTACTGTTCAGATTATAATTACTTATATATTTATTTTACAGTCTGTGCTTGTAGCCTTGTAGTCTATGCAACTCTTGAGGACAAGTAATAGTACTAGTAGTAGAGATATCTACCTATCTACGATCAGATAAATTCGTTGCTCTCTGACACAATAGTACTATTTCAAAATTCCATAGAACTTAATAAAAGGATTGGACCACATTATTCGTAGACTATAATTAGATCAATTCATTCATATCAATTGAATATAATGGCACACTGTTTCGGATCGTGTATCAATAGCGGCTGATTTATTGCGAGCATACTGAACATCGCTTTTGATTGCAGCAAACATTTGTCACTAATGGATGAATCGCTTATTTGGTGTAAATGATAATCGATGGTGCCCTATACCTTTGGATAATAGGAATGGAAATATACTCATTTTCTGTGAATTGCCCATATACCCATAATAGCTTACTATGACTCGGAAAAGGATTTTATAAAATGTATTTTGAATATATGTACGAAAACATTTTTATATTATCTTAAATATTTTATACATGTACCTAAAACATGAAATGTGACAAAATCGTGTTAATAAGATGAGTAATCAACAAATGTAAACAAAGATTCATTGCTTTTATAATTAGCAATGATAATACGACAATGTACATAAATATACATGAATTATATCATTATAATGTTTAAAACATCTATACTTATTATAAAAATAAGTCCCCCGGCCGCGTCTTTCTGTCCTCCTGTCTGTCTGTCTGAACGCGATAAACTCGAAAACTACTGAACAGATTTTTACACGGGTTTCAACAATAGAAAGAGTGATTCTTAAGGAAGGTTTAGGTATATAATTTATTATGCTTTTATGTAAATTAGCAGAAATACGGCGATAAATGTTGAAGAGATCGCAAAAAATCTCGCCAACGGGGACCTTTCCTTGCGAACGCCGCGTAAACTAGCAAAGATATAGTTAAGTAATGTACTAGCGAATTCAAAATCTATAAAAATGCTACAAAAAAGTCCGCGACAGCATATCTCTATCTCTTACGGTTGACTTACAATAACCACTTTTATGTTCAAATTTTTAATTAAAAACATTACGTTATTTTTAAAGCTATTTTCTTTAGTTCAGTATTAATCCTTATCCAAATAAATATGTTAGTTTGCTTAAGAATTTAATGCAGATTAAAATTGCCCTTTACACTATATCAATCAGATGAATAGATTTTGAGATATCGTCGTTAGAAGTAATTATTAAAAATAATTAATGCGCAACGAAGTGGGCACGGGTCGGCTAGTTTAAATAATAATTACTATTTTTTTCGTTTATTTTAAAATGTATTAAATTTTCTTAATCAAGAACTCGCTTCGCTTCTCTTATAAATTTCTCACGGTGTAAACATATCGTCTGATATATTAATCAGAGCTTATTTATCACTGAATGAGACATTCACCAGAACGGATTTGTAAATAAGCAATGAAGCAATAACATGATTGAGTCGCGACCTCATTTAAATGTATTTATAACAAAATCCTGAAATTATGCGTTGTGTGTGTTACATGTAAGTTTGTGGTTTTTCTAACGATATTTGTTTATTTCTTAATGTAAAAGAAACATAAGATACGAGTACATATGTGATAAATATATGAATTAACAATTATAGACAATCAAACTAAAAGATTATTTTTTGGTTAGTAATATTGAAGCATCTTAAAATAAAAACAATTAAGTATGTACCATAACTTTTTGAAAATTGTACTTAATAATAATCCACAAATAATGTATATATTATAAAACAGTAATAGGCCAAATTCTGTGCTTTAAAGATATTTTTGCGGGGTACTATTATCGTTAATGAAGACAAAAAAATGTAGGTACATTTTTTTGCGTGTTTACCTCTATTTTTGCCGTGACTCACACTATGGATCACTTATTTACTCTTACATCGAAATCTGGCACAGTTCCCTTGGGAAAGAGGATGAAACTCGAAATGTGTACTTAGTTATAATTCATTAACGCGTTGTCAGATTTGATATATTTTTTGTTACAAGAGATTGGTGTGTATTAAAGATTCTCCTGTAAATATTTCAAGGTATCTGAGAGTTGAGGAATCATCATACAAAAATCTTTGAACTTACGGATCATTTTAAGATGCCTCACTTACCTTATTTTATAGGGTATATAGGGTATAAATTCAAAATTATCCGTTTTATATTATAATCTCATATTATCACTAACCAAAGACAAATTCACATTGATGGTGAAACTTGTAAATGTCTTAACATTTAGTATAATTATTGAACTCATTATTTTAATGATACGGGAAGATGAAGGAAAGTGGGCACCGTTCAGGCATTATCTTTTATAAATAGAAATAATCGCTACAAACCTAATCAAACCAACGATAAGTGATTAAATTAGAATATACACTAAAAGAATCCGCAGTAATCAGAAGTAATCAGAAGTAAACAGACGACCGCGGCTCTGGTGTAATGGTGCATGTGCCGTGTTGGCGGCGCCTAAAACACCGACGGTCGTGGGTTGGATTCCCGCTCGGAGTGGATATTTGAGTTTATACAAATATTTATTTCCGGTATGGTTGTTAGTCCTTGTGGGTCTCCCCACGTTAAGCTGTCGGTCCCGGTTGTTGTCATGTACATACACTTGATAGCGATCTTTACTCATAGTAAATATATCCGCCAACCCGCATCGGACCAACATGGTGGATTAAGCTCTGATGCTTCTCCTACACGGGGAATGTGGCCTATGCCCAGTAGTGGGATATTACAGGCTGAAGTGAAGTATTGTGGTATTCTAGACAGGCAATAAGGTTATTCGTCGTGTTTTAGTTTAGAAATCGCGAGAAAAATAAATACACGTGATATCTCAATGTAACCCCCCCCCCTCACTCCTTGTGATATTTCGTGATGTTTTCTGACCCATTAGTAGGATGATACAAATAAAAGTAAAAGTGAGTTTAATAAAAAGGTAATTCATGTGTGCGTTACAATGTTCTTCATATCAGTTTTTGTAAATTATGCGTTTTAAACATATATTATAAAACTAGAAATTAAATGTTAGAACTGAAAAAGGCGTATTTAATATCACTCGATTTAGAGCAAAGTCCAAGATACGAAAGATGCCTGTATTGGAGATTCTTTACGCTGATGATATATGTCTCATGTCCAGCGGAGTGGAGGATCTTCAAAAGTATATAGATGCTTTACATCGAACATGCCAACGATTTGGGTTGGTTATAAATACATCCAAGACCCAAATCTTAAAACAACCACCTAGAGGTAGCAAGGCTGATCCAACAGCCCTAAAACTGGATGAAAAACGACTAGGAGAAGTATCGCGGTTCAAATATCTCGGAAGTAATATCAGGAATGATAACACCTTGGCTTCGGAAATTCCAGCGCGCATCTCCGCCGCTGCTGCTTGTTTTGGGCGGCTCTATGGTCGTGTCTGGGGGTCTCATGATCTCAAACTGACAACAAAATTTAGTGTCTACAAAGCGCTAATCATTCCCATCCTCCTTTATGGAGCAGAAACATGGTGCACGTACAAATCAGATGTTAAAAAACTTGACACTTTCCACCTAAAATGTCTAAGATCTGTTATGAAGATTAGATGGCAAGACCGTGTGCCAAATACCGAGGTCCTACGTGATTCTGGAATGTGCGGAGTGGAAGCCTTGCTTATCCAGCGACAGCTGAGATGGTGTGGGCATGTCCTTCGTATGGATGATCACCGTCTGCCCAAGGCGGTCCTTTATTCTGAGATGGCAGAGGGTAAACGAAGGCACGGCGGTCAACATCTACGGTATAAGGACGTGCTTAAAAGGAACCTGAACGCTTGCGCTATTGATCCCGAAAGCTGGGAGGAACTCGCATTAAATAGGTCATCTTGGCGATCTACTATCAATTATAAAATTAAATCTTTTGAAGAAAATCGACTTCTAGCTCTAGATGCAAAACGCCATATTTATAAACAGAGACCTAAAACCACCTATACTTACACTTACAACCTTGCGGGTCAGCTCTACTGTCACCCTTGTTCCAGGACATTTAAAACAAAAATCGGATTAGCGAGCCATATTAGGGCCCATCAAAGAAATAAGACGTAATGAGTCCCTGGGTCGCCGTCATCGAAATCGATGAGGAGGACTATATAAAACTAGAATAATATATATGTATACAGGCATATTATTCTAGTATATATATTTTATTATATATAATTTGTAACAACAAACTTATATCGAATTTACGAAAAAAAAATTGTGGTGAAAATAAACGAAATAAAAATAAACGAAAGATATAAATATTGTCATAACCATATACGAAAACTGTCTATCAAAATCCTCACAAAGCTTAACGTGCTATTGCAATCTATTTAAATAATTTCCGTAGATAATCCGTGTTCGCTCCGTACGAGCACGGCGATGTAGTCAAAGGATTGTTTGTTTGTGGAAACACGGGCCCTTTAATCAGAAAAGCGATCACGTGACAAAGCCAGCCACTTGATGAAACGATTAAAATTAAAAGCACCTTGCTTTGTGACCAATCTCTCTGGTAACAATTGTGAATTGTACTACTGCTTCTATGATTCTACATGTCAATTATATTGTATGTCAACAGGTAAGTTTATAATAGTTGTTCTCATATCAAACTAGATAGATTTTAACTGAGGTATGGCACTGCAGGCAACTTTCCTACTCAAAATATGGAGCAGCCCGACTGGGGTAGTACCTCGACCGTACAGAAGATCACAGCAAAAAAATACTGCTATCAAGCCAGATAAATAATACTGCTTTCAAGCAGTGTTGTGTTCCTGTTGGTGAGTAAGGTGACCAGCTCCTGGGGGGAACTGAGGATGAGGCCAGCAACGCGCTTGTGATGCTTCTGGTGTTGCAGGCGTCTATAAGTTACGGTAATCGCTTACCATCAAGTGAGCCGTGCGCTTGTTACTCTCTCTACTCCATATTTTGAGCAGGAAATTTCTTGCTGTGCCCTACCTCAGTTAAAATTAGTTTATTTATATTCACATGGTCGCAACGACATCTTTACATTCATTTATGAATACATATTAAATATAACCTGGAGAGTATTTTGGGTACACCAATCTTATTTTAAGAACTAATTTAAATACTCTTTCATCTGTCGATTACCATACACAAAGTTCCGTGAAAATAGTAAATGTGAGGCTATTTATAATACTTAGCTAAATAGTTAGGAACATTTTATCTAATAATCTACACTGAAACTGTACTGAAAACTTTGAAGTTGCTAACTTTCCTTTGAGAATTTGATGATTCAAAGGTGCTTGTTGAATATAAACTGAGTTTACTGGTGCACGCTTTGTCTATGCGTCTAGTTTATTCACGTCACTGTCTATTAATCTAAATAACAGTAATGTTAACTTAATTTCAAAAGGTTTCATGTTTTAATTAGTTAAAAAATTTTAAGTAAGTACGTGATACACAAATAAATAAGTATTCAAAAAACATATATCTACCTACTATATAACTTTTATTTTTTATTTTATTTTATACTTTATTGTACACCACAAATATACCTATTACAAATATATAAAGATAAGTACAGACAGTGAAGTACAATGGCCGGACTTATGACTAATTAGCCATTTCTTCCAGACAACCCAGACACATATTAAATTTATGTCATTGTGTAATTTTGTACTGATTGTATTTATATTATTTTGTAGATAAAATACATTAAATTTATTGAAATTTTAAAATGTTATTGTGAATAGTTACATCTAAAACATAATTATTTCAAATTTGCTATTTCAAACAATAAAGGTTATTTGGTTGTATTATTCGTTTCAATGAATTGTAGTTAGAAGATTAGGATTAAGACTAATCAGTGTCTCATAACTAATGAATTTGTTCATTTTATAAACAGAATAACTACTTGGGCGCATGGTATTAAGAAAACGCCCCTATTATAAAATAGTGTGACGTATATTAAAGAATATTAATAAAAGTATCAGAGAAAGAAAGAAACGTGTTTTTTTTAAATTTAGACTTATATTTGAACATATACATATGAAGTACTAGCATATACTTACATTTACATTATTTAGACCGAACATATTATTTAGTGTTAAATCAACTGGCATTTCAATTAACTACGCAGCAATTCACTGTACATATACTGTATATTTCATTCAATCGAACAATACAATCAGTTGGGCGAGTAACTACCGGAGTTACGGGCTTAGAATGACTGAATGAATGAACGAATGAATCAGCCAGCCATTGAATTGTTTCCGATCACAATTTGTAACTTAAATCGTATTTTATTACGTAAGCATAGGTGTTAAACAATCTACATTGTTAAAATATTTTGACGGTTTTGTTTGATTTAAATTGTACAAACTAAATTATTATTATTTTTAATTTCAATGATAATTAATTTTGATTTTTTCTTCTTTTACTTGGGCTGTCTGGAAGAAATGGCTAAATAGAGGTATTATTCTTTTTTTGAGGTAGGGCAAAGCAAAAAATATCCTGCTCAAAATTTGGAACAGGAAATTACCTTATAAAAGATCAGAGCTAAATAATATTGCTCTCAAGAAGTGTTGTGTTCCTGTAATGAGTAAGGTAGCCAGAGCTCCTGGGGAGGGTAGGGGATAGAGTCGGCAATGCGTTTGCGATGCTTCTGGTGTTGCATGCGTCTAAAAGCCGCGGTAATCGCGTTTATATAATTAGGTAAGCCGTGCGATTATTTGCTGACCTATTTGTATAAAAAAAGCGAGTGTGCTTTAGACCACACAACTGCAGTAAAACTTACGAAACGTAGCTCTCTCTTGCTCTTTCTATCTTAACTAATTTATATCTCCCTTTTAACTTCCCGGTTTTCCGCAATTCTCATCCAGCCTACACCGGCAATCTTACGTAGATCGTCGGTCCAGCGGGCCAGAGGGCGCCCTACACTGTGTTTGCCAGTACGCGGTCTCCACTCCAGGACACGTCTGCTCCAACGGCCATCGGTCCTTTTTTTTTTTAGGGTAGGGTAACCCATTTACGGGTGATATCCAGGACGCCCGGGTAGGCAGTCCTAGACCGTATGTCGGACTCAGCACTTGGGGGTGCCACTACCGCACTAAACCCCCTGCGGGAGCCTTCAGCCGCTTTAATTGGAGGGTCCCGGATCTGCAGGCAACAGGATCCCTCGAGCGACAGGCTGGCCTCGGCGAAAAGGCCAGACTTCTCCTCCATGGGGACTATCCGGCTCACCTCTGAACAGTCCCGACGACGCCGTGTCTAGCAGGCCCAGGTTCCCATCCCGGCCCGACACGGGCACAGGTGCGTTACTGGAAGCGCATTAAGTAGCACCTCCTACGCACCCCCATTCGTCGCCCGCGGGTGGAAGCCACGTCGGCGGCCTCCTCTCTCACCCGCTCGTCAGCCTCCTTCTGGGACATAACTGTCTCGCAGAAGGAGACCATCGCCTTCCAGGACTTGTCGTTGCCGAGCATCGCGGTGATGACGCTCGGGAGTGACAAGTCATCGGTCCTGCGACAAAGATAACCAGCCCACTGCCACTTCAACTTGCTGATTCTGTGCGCTATGTCGGTTACTTTCGTTCTCTCACGGATAGTCTCATTTCTTATTCTATCCTTGAGAGAAACCCCAAGCATAGCCCATTCCATTGCACGTTTTTTTTTCCTTTTTTTTCATTTCATTTCCATTCCATGTCTGGCGCGAGCTTGGGGAGGCCTATGTCCAGCAGTAGACTGCAATAGGCTGATTTGATTAATTGATTGATTGATTTCAACTTCCGTTGGCCTCGTCACGCATTCACCAGCTTTCTCCCAAAGTCAAACGTGCATAAAGAAGTTTTCCTTAAAAAAATAGTTGTATGTACGCCCATTGTAATACTTAATCTGTAACTGTCTTTAAACTATGATTAGTATCTTATATGTATACTAGCTGACCCCGCAAACGTTGTTTTGCCATATAGCCCCCGCAACCCCTTCTTTTGGATGGAATTTCGTAAAAATTCGTTCTTAGCTGGCCTCTACTCGGCAAAAGGAATATTCCTACCAAATTTCAAGTCTGTACGCCTTATGGTTCCAGAGATATGGTGATGAGTCAATATATGGGTGAAAATCTCTTTTCTATATATAGATATGGTGCAAGTATAAAAAAAACGAGTGGACTTTAGACCACACAAATGAAGTAAAACTTCTTTAGCAATAGGCCTGCAACATAGACATGACACCGCGTTGGCGCAGCGGTCACAGCACTGGATTTCGATTGGCTGTTGCGTGGGCGGTTGAGGGTTCGATCCCCGCACACGATGACATTTGTATTGGCCATACAGATGTTTGCCGTGGTCTGGCTGTTTGTGAAGTCCTTGTGGGTTTCCCCACCGTGCCTCGGAGAGCACGTTAAGCCGTCGGTCCCGGTTGTTATCATGTACACATGATAGCGATCGTTACTCATAGTAAGGAATAATATATCCGCCAACCCGCATTGGAGCAGCGTGGTGGATTAAGCTCCGATCCTTCTCCTACATGGGGGAGAGGCCTATGCCCAACAGTGGGATATTACAGGCTGAATCTGCAACATTGGCCGGCACTGTGTCTTAGATATACGAAACGTAACTGACTATTAGAGAAAGAGAGAAAGAAAATGTGTGCTCGCACCTCTCTCTCTTGCTCCGTTTGCCTCGCCTAATCACACTTATTGTAACGCTCTCGTCACGCATTCACCAGCTTACTCCCCAAGTCAAGCGTGCGTAAAAAAGTTTTACTTCAAAAAGTACTTACCAAATAAAATTGAGCTTTTATTTTCAATCTAACGGAATTAACTAATACTATACGCTAGACTAAACCTATTATTTCTTGACAATCGTATAAAGCGATGTAAAAACAAAGAATAGCCAATAACAAGCGACCATAAAGCTAAAGTTTATCCCATATCATGAGAACAAATGACGGCCATGATAGTTTACAATCCTACTTCCTCGTCGTGCCAACTAATCTTATTAGAAAAATCGTCCCTGACCTAATTGTTGTCTATTATCCTTAATGTTAATGAAAACAAACTTTTTTTAATAAGTACTAATTTGTTATATTTCGCTACGATAAAGATTTCGATGGTCAGATTTCGATCAAATTAAAATGGGCACGTCATGAAAAGTACCAGCTTTTGAATACAAAAGGAAACGTTAAAATCGGTACACCTACTAAAACATGAGATACATTCTTTTGAAGTCGGTCAAAAGACCAGGACACAAATATACAAACTAATCATCAAATAATATACCCATAAAGTCGCTAAAAAACTATAAAAATCTGTAGAAAAAAAATTACATTGTACTGATAGCACTTCGCAGTTTTACCTGCGTAATTTTCTATCCTGTGAGAACGTCTAGATAAAAATTTGTCTATGTATTATTCTGGATACGGCCTAAGATTCATTACAATTAGTGCATTAGTTTTAGAGTTAAAAATCTTATGCTTTTTTTAACGTTACGGACGTTTTTTGCTGCCTAGGGTCCCCTCCTGTTGTTGGCCGGCAACGCGCTTGTGATGCTTCTGGTATTGCAGGCTTCTATAGGCTACAGTAACCGCTTACCATCAGGTGAGGCCGTACGTTTGTCGATGTATTCGTATATTAAAAAAAAAAAAACATATTATATTTACGCTTCACAATTATTATAGCAACTTTCATTTGCTTTTTTTAGTGCACATCATTAGCCGTGGACTCTTCACCTATTTTTTTTTCTCGTTTGTTAATGAGTAACATTGTGTCTATGGTTAAAACTTCTGATATTATTTTATATACTAGATTCTGCGCGCGACTTCGTCGGCGTGGACTCCGCTCCTATTAGTCTTAGCGGGATGATATATAGCTTATAGCCTTCCTCGATAAATGGGCTATCTAACACTGAAAGAATTTTTAAAATCGGACCAGTAGTTCCAGATATTACCGCGTTCAAACAAACAAACAAACAACCAAACAAACTCTTCAGCTTTATAATAGTATAGTATAGATTATCAACAAACAAGACTTTTTATCAAATAATTTTTAACTCAAAAAGTATACAACATATTTTGTCTCTCTCTTTTCTGGAAAGTTTAATGTCCTAATATTTATGGTAATTTGTGCAAATACAAAACAAACTAGCCGACATCGTTTTAGAAATGTCACGATAAAATTTCAATTTCAAAACTAGAAACATTTGTGCGATCCGTAAGCAAAATAGCTTTTCGTTGTTGGAAGTGTTGCCAATGGTACGTGCGGCTGAGAGGTCGTTCACGGGAATTGAAACGGATGCCGTGGATTGTTCGAGGTATTACGAGATTAGTTTGCGACTGCGAGTTCGAAACTTTAAAAAAAAGTAAACTATTACAACGTAAAACGATTCTTTCACGATGAGTATTTATTTATTTAATAATTTTTGGAGTTTACTCCTTATTATTTAATCGATTTTTATAATTATAAGGTATGAAAAAAAATATGAGGGGTAAAATCTACTGAACGAATGATCTCGTTACGTTTTTATGCGCCATCTTTCGGAACCCTCGGAATATTGGGTTCCGATCTCATTTCTAATTCTCTCAAAGATAGGATTAGAAATGAGACTATCTGTGAGAGAACGAGAAGAGAGGCCTATGTCCAGCAGTGGACTGTGATAGGCTGAAGTATATACTGGTACCAAAATTCGATTCATTCTTTGAAGTGACAAAGCCTTCAAGTATTTTGAATATTTCATTAATAAAAAACTAGAATAGAAAAGAAGGATAAATAACATGTAATACGTTTCCTGGAGACCAAGTCTTGGCAAACGCAGTGTAGGACGTCCTCCGGCCCGCTGGACCGACGATCTACGTAAGATTGTAAGATGTTATGGTCTAAGATCCGGAATATAACAAAATCTTCCCTCATCTGTTAATTAAATGAAACAATTTTTTATAGGCTTATTTCAATATTGTGAATTTATAAAAAAAAACCTCTGCCACCCTACGCCTGCTACAATTGGTAATACTTAATAAGTTAATCAGTATTTTTTTACGATCTTTTCCCTCTCATGTTAATTACATGTAGTAAGCTAAAACCGGCAATATTTTATATTATATACCTTACTATAGTAGGCACCCATCTCTATGATTGCTATACTTACCTGCAGCCAGGTCAGAAAAGGTAGATAAATGTAGATTATTTCCCTCACATGTTAATTAAAAAATCCAAGTACAATAATAAACGGCGGCGAATTCTAAACATAATAATGTTTGGCTGCCGTATTAAAAGCTGATGCAGCCAAAGATAAATAGTAAAAAGAAAAAATTTATGATGACTATGGGAGCTCATTGCGAAGAGAGAGACAGAATAATACTAATTCCTTCAACGAAAAGAAACAGCGTAAAATTCATGCGCGCGCATCACAGGCTCATTTAAACATACTAGAAAATTCGAAATTTCGAAATTTTCGAAATCCCTAGTACATTTTTTTCACCTGATTAGTATCAAGCTAATTTTCCGGGAGTAGATTCATTTTGATGAGACGAACAAAAAATTCCTCTACGAAAACTCTCGATTGTGGTAGGTAATAAAGTTAGCAGGAGATAGAGCAGCAGTGACCGTAGGACCGGGATAACGTGCCACGCAATTTGTAGGACAATATTAAATTATATAAATATTAACTAACTAAAAGAAAAAAAATCAGCTGGTTAGTAATAATTTTTTGATGACCTTACGAGGTCATCTAATTGATCGAGGTCGAACGAGGTCATCAAAAATTTATTTATTTATTATTTTTTTTTGTCATCAAATCAACGATCAAAAATTTATTTATTTTTTGATTTTTTTTTGTCATCAAATCAAATATTATTACTGACCAGCGGATTTTTTTCTTTTAGTTAGTAAATATTTATATAATTAAATGGTAATATTGTCCTACAAATTGCGTGGCACGTTATCCCGGTCCTACGTTCACTGCTGCTCTATCTCCTGCTAACTCTATTACCTACCACAATCGAGAGTTTTCGTAGAGGAATTTTTTGTTCGTCTCATCAAAATGAAGCTACTCCCGGAAAATTAGCTTGATTCTAATCAGGTGAAAAAAATGTACTAGGGATCCCGGACTAAAATAATTGATTTTCGCCTTACAATTATTTCCAACAAAATTTGATTTCACTAATTTTCTGTTTGTAATATGTTTATAATAATGGTATGTATAATAATAAATGAAACAAATATTTTTGTTTGTTTTAAAAAAAAAAATTAATTTCACCGTATCAGAATTATAATTAAAGAACTATATAAAAAAAATAATAATTGAACCATCAAGAAAATTTCACGGTAAGGGTAACTCAAAAGCATATATATTTTTTAATATTGCACATTATTCCGTAAATTAAAAAAAAATCTTAAAAATTTGGAGGAAGTTTAAGAAAGATAAATCAAAAAAATTGTTTTTTGATCAATCTTTCTTATACTTACCCCAATTCTCATCTTCTCTCTCTCTCTCTATTCTAGTATACATTTTTTTTAAATTTTCGAAATTTCGAATTCGCGAATTTTCTAGTATGTTTAAATGAGCCTGTGATGCGCGCGCATGAATTTTACGCTGTCTATTTTCGTTGAAGGAATTAGTATTATTCTGTCTCACTCTTCGCAGAGCTCCCATAGTCATCGTAAATTGTATCTTTTTACTATTTATCTTTGGCTGCACCAGCTTTTAATATGGCAGCCAAACATTATTATGTTTAGAATTCGACGCCGTTTACTATTGCACTTGGATTTTTTAATTAACATGTGAGGGTAATAGTCTACATTTATCTACCTTTTCTGACCTGGCTGCACGTAAGTATAGCAATCATAGAGAAGGGTGCCTACTACAGTAAGGTATATAATATAAAATATTGCCGGTTTTAGCTTACTACATGTAATTAACATGAGAGGGAAAAGATCATAAAAAAATACTGATTAACTAATTAAGTATTATTAATTGTAGCAGGCTTAGGGTGGCAGAAGTTGTTTATATAAATTCACAATATTGAAATCAGCCTATAAAAAATTGTTCCATCTAATTAACAGATGAGGGAATATTTAGCTATCTCGGATATTAGACCTTATTTATCTTTGGCTGCATCAGCTTTTAATACGGCAGCCAAACATTATTATGTTTAGAATCCGCAGCCGTTTATTATTGTACTTGGATTTTTTAATTAACATGTGAGGGAAATAATCTACATTTATCTACCTTTTCTGACCTGGCTGCACGTAAGTATAGCAATCATAGAGATGGGTGCCTACTACAGTAAGGTATATAATATAAAATATTGCCGGTTTTAGCTTACGACATGTAATTAACATGAGAGGGAAAAGATCATAAAAAAATACTGATTAACTAATTAAGTATTATCAATTGTAGCAGGCGTAGAGTGGCAGAGGTTTTTTTTTATAAATTCACAATATTGAAATCTGCCTATAAAAAATTGTTTCATCTAATTAACAGATGAGGGAAGATTTACCTTTTCGGATCTTAGACCATTATATGCACTGACCTTTGAGACATGCATGATGTCTTTAGTGTATATAAAACTAGTCCCGATAAAGTTAAATTATATATCGTTTTGCCGAAATAAAGGTAATACCAAAGAACGTTTCCAAAAAGTAATCATCATAAAGAAAAAAAAACTCTTCGAGAAAAAAAAAGTGTGTGTGTACTTATGTACGCACGTAAGAAGTTATACTTCATTAGCTAGCTAGCTTCACGTTGCTAACTTCTTCTTCGTTGACTAGCTACCTTCAGAGTGTGGGTTTTTTGTGACAGTGTGCGCGGGCATCTAAAAAATGTAGTCTCATCATTTTTCCCTAACGCGCCAAAAGAAGTATAACTTCAAAAAACGAAGTAAAAGAGTAACAGAATTTTCGTTGAAAAGTTTGGTTGTCCATTTTTTTATTTCTGTAATTGAAAATACACGAAACAGCATAACAGATGGTATCATCTGTGACGTCATATGCGTTGACAAAAGGTGTATTTTCCAGATATGCGTCTGCCCTGCACGAGTTCTTTTACCTACAACTTCAATTACTTAAACTCAAAAGATCGACGCTCCGTCAAGTGGAAAATCGGTCGGAGAGATCACACTTATCGAGCGCATGTTTTACTGATGAGCAACCAACTTGAAAAAATATACATATTTTGATGTCATCTGATCATAAACAAGAAAAAAGTGATACTTTAACACATTTGCATCGTGAAATATAGGAAAATAGTGAACACTTAATGAATGAATTGTGAAAAAATGTCAGTATCGTAAACATATTTCGAATATACGGATTGGTACAATATTGGTTTAGAATGTGATGTCGTGGAGTGATACTTAAATAGAGAAGTAATAGCAACGAAAACCGTAGTATCTACAAGCTACGAGTAGGTAGGTCCCGTAATTTTATCTTACGCTTATATACGCGCTTCAGGCTGTAATATCCCACTGCTGGGCATAGCCCTCTTTCTTCATGTAGGAGAAGGATTAGCGCTTAATCCACCACCCTGCTCTTCTGCGGGTTGGCGGATATATTGCCTACTATGAGTAACGATCGCTATCAGGTGTAGGTACATGATAACAACCGGGACCGTCAGCTTAACGTGCTCTCCGAGACAAGGTGGGAGACTCACAAGGACTAACAACCAGACTGGTAATAAATATTTGTATAAACGCAAATATTCACTCCGAGTGGGAATCGAACTCGCAACCGTCGGTGTTTAGGTGCCGCCGACACGGCACAGGTATCATTACACCAGAGTGGTCGTATAACCTGGCAATTAAACAAATTTATACTAATCTTAAGAAGAATTAAACCCTCAACAGCCAACAACAACCTTCGCACAAACAAATGATTTATGATGACGCTTTAATTTAAAAATAATTAGTGTTAAATATTTCACAATCGTTCAAAACAGATTAAATATTGGATAAATTATTCGTAAACCTGTCGCTTTATTTAGATAATTCTGTTGCTTGGCGGAGACAAGCCCATTCAAATTATATAAAATCTCATTAACAGGGATTCTCAGACGAATAATTTAAATTTCATCCAGCAATTAAATGTTAATTATAATGAACAAAAATCACGGGAATATATTACTATATTTATTCACATAATATTCTATACACTGTGGTTTCAAAAGAAAAAAATTGCGTAGTATTATGTCAACAATTTCTACCTAATTGAAATATCGAAAAATCTGCATCGAATTACTATTCGGTGCAGTTTTCCATGCAATACAAATTGATGCTTAAATAAAAACATTATTTCTCACTTTCATTGAATCGTTTATGAACGGATAAAGTCTTTATTATAGCATCGGTATATTATGTCGTAGCAAAATGGATTTACTGTTTTTACGTATTTAATATGCAAATAACTGAACATAGCCTGACGTAAATATTAAATATCTGTAATGCTTCCTGTCGACGTTTTATTTCCACGTTATGCTATGTTTTTTGTGGGAGTAAAACATTTTAATAATATTGACATAAAATACGTTATTAAATTTATCACAATGCGAGCTGGAATAAAAAGTACATGCACAAATACCTACATCGTCCCATATATTCGAGAGATGACATACGATATTGTATTTTCATATCGGATATTACACTTTGTACGTTGCACATCATTGAATATTAGAATAATACGAAGATAAGTAAATCCACAAAAACTTAAATATGGCTTCGCATCTTTAGTATCGAATAAAATATAATTTATCAAAAATAAAAACAGACACGCATCTTGCTAACATGACGTAAAATATACATTTACATATTTAGTTAGTTCAAATACTTATTGTGCCCTCGAGCAAACAGAAAGGCAATCGTTACTTTATTATAGTAGAAATCTGAACTAAAAGTTATGATTCGTTCTTCCACGTTTTCGTGAACGCTAAGGGTGTGATTGGGAAAAAGAGTGGCTTAGAAGTACGCGCACCTCACTATAAACAAATAATATAAAATATTTATAGTGTATAAAGTAATTGCTGCTAAATATTGTTTTTGCACTCGTATGAAACATAAAATAATTAATTAAATCTTACTAACTCTTACTAATGAGTTAAACTTTGTATCATCTAAAGTCGAATCATAATACATCTTAGGTCATTATCTGTCTAAAATTATTAAATTGTTCTTATTCTTACCAGAGAGCGGACCATTTAATATTTTTTTTAATATTCATATAAAAATGTTCATCATGTTGTAAAGTGGAAACATTTATAATTTATTGCGTCTTAATGACGTATGATATATTCTACACTAGCTTCTGCGCGCGACTTCGTCGGCGTGGACTCCGCTCCTATTGGTCTTATCGTGATGATATATAGCCTATAGCCTTCCTCGATAAATGGGCTATCTAACACTGAAAGAATTTTTCAAATCGGACCAGTAGAACAAACAATCAAACAAATAAACAATCAAACAAACAAACTCTTCAGCTTTATTATATTAGTATAGATACAGTAGATACGGAACAAAACTCTTTTCTCAAATAAAGATGGACGATATAGACATTATTTCGCTGCGCTAATTCTCTATCCTAGAACCTATCCAAGTAATGATTGGAATCTACTCGTATACAATATATTGAACGTTGTGTACGTATATCTCATTATATGTCAAAATTTCTCCCAAAATGTGTGCATACTCTAATGATGTCTTACTTCATTATAAAAAAGAAGTAAAGAATGACGGTTTTGATTAACTATGATAATATGCTTAATATTGATAAACCTTAAAAACATGCTAAAAATTTTTAAAATCAAAAAATTAATGAATTTGTCTTTTTTTCAATTTCCTCGACGTCAAGTCGTTTCAAAGAAATGTCATAATGGACTTCCCCTAATGAAATATATAGATCTCTATAGCACTTTAATTAAGGGGCATTCACCCATTCACCGGAACTTGTATGAACGACATCTGTCGACCTACTAGTTTTGCTTTGTGGTCATAGCCATTTCGCCAAAACAATATAAAGAGAGTGGCTAGTTTGAAAAAAAAGAAGAGCGATCATATATACAACAAAAGTGTAACTGGCCGACGCTAACTGTACGTGAGAGATGTTTTGTATATTTTCACCTGGAACATATCGAGACCGGGAGATAGTGACACAAAATATTTGGTCATTTGTACCAGTATGGCGGTTCGTCAGGGGTCTAATTACGTAAAGGCAAAAAGGAAAATGATGGTCATAGCGCTCGCACCGGCGGCCCAATCGCGTGGGCGTTAATCGAACTCGTCAGATAAATAACGAGTGTCGAACGATTTGTTCCACAAAAATGCTTGTATTTTCAGATAGTCGGAAAAAAAAGAAGTAGGCGGTAGCGGAATGCCATACTTCTCGGGTGTGACTTACAGCCCGCCATACCGACGCGAATACATTAATTTAAATAAAACAATTTAATCATTTGTACCAGGCTAATTTTTACAAAGCTAATCATCGTCGAGTAGCCATTCACGAAAATCACCTTGCCATACTTTTCCGACAGTTCCTAATGGCCGCCATACCACTGCAAAGGAGTAATTTTTTTATATTTCGCCAAACGATTTGTACCACCCTGAAACTTTTTTTATCAGTTCCCTGTATGATCATAAATAGAAGTCTGATAATGCCATACCTGTGGGAGGTGGCGAATGTGAACAATATTTTTTCGAAATCCTAAGATTTTATTCGTAATTCGAGTTTTTTTTCAAGTATGGCGCCACTTTTTCCCTCTACTACAAGTATGGCAAATATAATAATGGTCACATTGTATCGTATAATTTCCAAAAATCGAAATGCCATACTGGTACAAATCGTCAAATATTTTTTTTTTTCACCTTTTAGCTCAAGTCATCCGCCCGATGGTTACAATCTGTAATATTTTTTTTAGGTGCAATTGCATCCAAATGACGAGAATACAATGATGCCATGATGTAAAAAATGATTTTACGTATTTTACAGTCGTATTTTAAAAACGTGTCCAATAAATAAGTATTTCAAGTATGGCAGCACTTTTCCCCCTACTAGAAGTATGGGATAAATAATAACGGTCACATTTTGTCAAATACTTTCCAATAATTCAAGTGCAATACTGGTACAAATCGTTTGGCGAAATATAAAAAAAAAATACTCCTTTGCAGTGGTATGGCGGCCATTGGGAACTGTCGGAAAAGTATGGCAAGGTGATTTTCGTGAATGGCTACTCGACGATGATTAGCTATGCAAAAATTAGCCTGGTACAAATGGTTGAATTGTTTTATTTAAATTAATGTATTCGCGTCGGTATGGCGGGCTGTAAGTCACACCCGAGAAGTATGGCATTCCGCTACCGCCTACTTCTTTTTTTTCCGACTATCTGAAAATACAAGCATTTTTGTGGAACAAATCGTTCGACACTCGTTATTTATCCGACGCGTTCGATTAACGCCCACGCGATTGGGCCGCCGGTGCGAGCGCTAATTACAATGTACTCTGTGGAGCGCTATGACCATCATTTTCCTTTTTGCCTTTACGTAATTAGACCCCTGACGAACCGCCATACTGGTACAAATGACCAAATATTTTGTGTCACTATCTCCCGGTCTACCAGTAGTAATTTTTTCTTAACTATGTAGTTATATAGCTAGCATAGAGATTAGTAATAATTTTAAATCACAACTACTAAAAAATGGTAGACATAAAAGTTTTCATTTTATATTATAATCTATCTTTTTAAATTAATTTTGAGTTTAATATTAACATTTTATTTATATTATTAAAAGAAACTACATTTAAAAGTAGACGTACTTTAATTTAATTTTATTATGAAGTTAGGCACAACACCCACTGGTTCGTGTGTAGCGAGTTTAATGAAATTAGTTATGCTGCTTTTAACATTGCACTACACGAAAGGTATTTTAAACCGTACAGCTACGAAAGTTTCTATGACATGATATATATTGATTAAATTAACCACTACTAAAAGTTTGCTTTTTGATTAAAATATAATATAGATACATGTTGTTACAATTAATACTTGTATATGTTCTCAAACGAAAAAAAATTTAACAATACGCATTATTAGAGGTCAAAAACTCAACTCAACAAAGTACTTCTCGGATCTCGCTTACATGGTACAACAAGACTACCACCAACTTTCGAATAAAAAAGAAACAACAAAATCGGTTCATCCAGTAAAAAGTTATGGGGTTTGGATTGAGGTGAGTTATGTACACTTTAAAAAAAACTACAATCGAATTGAGTATCTTCTTATTTTGAAGTCATTTTTTTTTTCAAAAAGTAAGTTACATAGACAGAAACGTAGACGTTGTTTCGAAGAGTAATGATCGGGCAGAGGACATAATTCATTCAACTACATCTGAGTGTGACGCTCGTTCAGGCCTCAGGCCGCTGAACGTTGCTCGGCTAACCTTACGTTAAAAAAGACTTCTATAAACTCTAATACCTACTTGTTTTTTTTATTATTGTAACACGTGGTTCAATAAGTCCCGAGACTAAGTACTAAAAAAAGGTCTTTTTTATAAAATTAATTTTTATTCATCAACATAGTCTCCTCCAAGAGCGATACAGTCCCTCCAACGCTTTTCTAACTTTTCTATCCCATGTGTGTAGAACGATTTGTCTTTGGCTTCAAAATAAGCCTCCGTTGCTGCGATAACTTCACTATTTGAGTCAAATTTCTTACCCTGAAGCATTTTTTTGAGGTCTGCAAACAGCCAGTAATCGCTGGGGGCCAAGTCTGGCGGATAAGGGGGATGAGGAAGCAATTCGAAGCCCAATTCGTTAATTTTGGCCATCGTTCTCACGGACTTGTGACAAGGCGCGTTGTCCTGGTGAAACACCACTTTCTTTTTGTTCATGTGAGGCCGTTTATCCGCAATTTCGTACTTCAATCGCTCTAATAAGCACATGTAATAGTCACTATTTATATTTTGCCCCTTTTCAAGGTAGTCGATGAAAAGTATTCCATGCGCATCCCAAAATATAGACGCCATAACCTTACCGGCCGATTTCTGAGTCTTTGGACGCTTCAGGCGGCTTTCACCAGCAGCTCTCCACTCCGCTGCCTGCCGATTGGATTCCGGAGTGAAATGGTATATCCAGGTTTCATCCATTGTCACATACCGACGTAAAAAATCCTTTTTATTATGATTCATCAGCGCCAAACATCGCTCTGAATCATTGATACGTTGTTCCTTTTGATCAGTTGTAAGCAAACGCGGCACCCACTTAGAAAAAAGCTTTTTCATGGCCAAATTTTTATGTAAAATAGTGAAAACACTACCAGCTGAAATCTTCACTATCTCGGCTATCTCTCGCACTTTTACCTTCCGATCTTCCAATACGATTTTGAGGACTTGGTTAATATTTTGTTGAGTCACTGCTTCATTTGGACGACCTGAGCGTTCCCCATCATTGGTGTCCATGCGACCGCGTTTGAAGTCGGCATACCACCGACAAATGGTTGCTTAAGAGGGAACTGATCCTGCATAACATTTTATAAGCCATTGCTGTGCTTCAACGATATTTTTCCATTAAAAAACAATGTTTTATCAACACGCGAAACTCGTTTTTTTCCATTGTATCGAAATTACAACCGTAGCGTCACTTAAATGTTTCAAAATCAATAAGTTTATTGTTCCATTTTTAAAAATTTGACACATATTCTTGTATTGATAGCCAGTACTTTTTAAAAATCAAAAGAGTTTTTAATATATGCGCCATTTCCAGGTTAGTCTCGGGACTTATTGAACGATCTAGTAAAATAGAATGTACTAATGTTAAATAAGTTACACTTTGTATGTAGTCACACAATATTAAATCAGACAGTCTTTATAAGGCTATTAATAGTTCATTATAATAGGTAATATCATTTTTTTTTTATGTAACTAGGTTGGCAAACAAGCGTACGGCTCACCTGATGGTAAGACCGTAGCCTATAGACGCCTGCAACACCAGAAGCATCGCAAGCGCGTTGCCGACCCTATCCCCAATCCCCCCCAGGAACTCTGGTCACCTTACTCACCAACAGGAACACAACACTGCTTGAAAACAGTATTATTTAGCTGTGGTCTTCTGTAAGGTCGAGGTACTACCCCAGTCGGGCTGCTCCATATTTTGAGCAGGAAATTGCCTGCTGTGCCCTACCTCAGTTAATACGCATGATTTTTGATTAATTATTAATAATTTGATATACTATACACTATAGGCACGCTATACATATACGTATGTATATAAACAAGAATATTCAAAAAAAAAAATAATCAAAAGCCGTTATCGAAGTTATCTAACGAAGGACTCGCTCCATCATAATAAGAAAAAATAAATTACATTTTTACCTAAGTGAAATAATAAAGTAATGTTTACCTATTGGTAATTTGTCCTTGTCCTCTATAAAGATTACTTGGTTTATTGACACGCCGAAACAATTCGTCATATTTAATGGTCTTAGATCGGAACCTAAATCGATCTTCGCCGAGCTGATAATAGAATGAAACATACTTTATAATAAATTTAATATAGGTACTAGATGATATAGAAATGATGATGTCCTCCAAGACGTATCCGTCTACGGCGACCCTCTGTTAGCGCCTGGCGTGCGCTCTGAGATGACTGGCGAAGCCAAACTTTGTCTTGAACGTTCGGCTACAATAAAAACAGTATAGTTGCCCATTAGTATTTCTGTGGTCTGTGTTGCCCATCTTTATTGTACGTATAGTCGTAGGAGGGCTTAGGACGGGATTTCCGTTGTTCGCGCTTAGCATCTAGGCTTGCTAAGCGGTTGGATTCAAAAATAATTATAGAAAAAATAATGGGTTGCCTAAAAAATCCTGGACTATTTTTAACAATTTCTAAAAAAAATATTTTTACTAAAAAATTTGCAACATCAAAAGAATAAGAAAATTTTAATCTGTCTTTGATAGTACGAAACGTATAGAATGTGCGGTGTATGTACCGCACATTCTATACGTTTCGTATTATACATAATACTAGCTGACCTGGCGAACTTCGTACCGCCTTTTTTTTCTTAAATATAATAATTACATATACCAAAATAAAATATAGCCTATCTTTCAAGTTGGATCAAACTGCACACGGTGTGCAAATTTGATTAAAATCGGTTAAGTGGTTTAGGAGTCCATTGAGGACAAACATTGTGACACGAGATTTAATATATGACAGGTGCGGTCCGTTGCGGTGCGGTGCTTCTTCTTCTTCTTAAACAACAAACAACAAAAACCATACAACAACATACAAAAAAATAACGCTGACACACAAAATAATCTTATATATGTATAAGACACTAGTTGTATTGGATTTTATATTTTTGCAGTTCTTTCGTGACCATTCCGTGACCAACGTTAATAATCATGAAAATTTAAAACAATATTATAATTACAATACTCCACCGAAACGGCTGGACCGATTTTTATGAATTTTGTGTGCATATCGGGTAAGTCTGAGAATCGGCCAACATCTATTTTTCATACCCTTAAGTTATAAAAAATAAAAATAAACATATGCCTATGGCAAAGCAACGTTTGCGGGTTCAGCTAGTAATATATAAATATTATATTACTTCTTCCACGGGCTATTTTCGGCAGCTCGACGTCTATGCGCCTATTCTGCCTGGGTAAATATATACATATATTAATATATTATACCTACATGTTAGTACGAATTGATAAAGCGCGGCAATTAATTCCACAGCCTAGCTGCATGGACGGTATTGGAATTAATAGTATCAAGAAACTAGAAAAGTGTGAAGGAATACGCAATAGTAGTTGTACGTGGGATCGGCACGAGGAACCACGAGGATGTAAAAATACAAAAAGCTCGCGAAGATAATTTACATCATTAATATTAATATAAATTACTATTACTATAAACATTGAAGTTGGAATTGGTTGGAAAATATTTGGGAAAAATGTAACGGGAATAACCTATGATCTTATCTATAAACATAACATAATTACATTTCCATAAGTATCCAAGGAGAAATCCGATTTTTAACACTAAGAGGTTGTCGTAAAGTTTTGACAACATTTCAATCTCCGCTCGAAGTCCGCTGTACTCAATTTCCAGTCGTCTTTGAAACATCATTTTATAAACAAGGCTTTGTTAACTTTCATAAATTTAATTTTCAGAAATACCTATTATTCGACCGATGTTTATGACTTTGGATTAAGTTTTAACTAAATCATGCCCGAAGTAACTTTACATAATATATTTACATAATTTTATTCATTCATTTTTTTATTACAGCTTTACGAATATCTAAAAAGAGTATTGAAAATTCGTATATCATCATATATCTTTATGGTTTATATGGGTTATCCCATATAACCCATAAAGATATATTTTGATTCGGTTCGGCCTGTAGGTATATTTCAAAACCAGCAGTTGGATGGCTATCCCGCCATAAGTCGGTTTTTTAAGTTCCAAGGTGGTAGTGGAACTGTGTTATCCCTTAGTCGCCTCTTACGACACCCACGGGAAGAGAGGACGTGGCTATAATTATTAGTTACTGCCATAACCACACAGCAGAAAAAATTTTGCTACCCCTAAACAATAACATTAAAATCTAGGGTACTGGTACTGTATCACCATATATTATAACTTAATATAACGGCGCAGTAGTTAAAAATGTCAACACTAGTGGCATTGTAAGGGACGAACAATCTAGTCTAACTTGATTAAAAAGTTGAACTTTCGTCTTAAATTAAATTCTTATCTATTTTACATCAACTTTTGAACAATATATTATGTAATTATGTTGTAAAAGATTTTGTATCGACAACCATGGAAAGCTTATGTACAAAATTTTATAAAATATTTATAGGATCTTCCCTTTCTTGTTTTTCTTAACCTTACATTAGGAATTGGTGGAGCGATCGATTTTCCTCACCCGGAGAGATTCACGGTTTTCCTTTAAGACTCGCAAATATATTTTTTTAAGGAGAGGAAATATATCTAAAATTCCTTTAAGTTTTAGTTAAAATAAATGGTCATTTACTATATACGAGCTATCACGGTATATTCACTTACTTCACAAACGTAGGTACTACAGAACATTGTAAAAGACCACAGAAGAATTAAGGAAGAAGACGATCATGACAATAATATTTTCCAAATGCTACAGAAACAACATGGTGTAAAAAGTTTTGTCATGTAGATTAATAGTATTGTTTTTTTATATCATTTTCTTACGTAAAAAATATAATTGAAAATAAAATACAACACAATGGAATAAAACAATAAAGGATTAGAATTATATTCAAGGACTTAGTTTGAAGAAAAAAGTTCTTATCAATTACTGACTAATTTCTTAAGATACTGGTTTTATTTAATAAGGGTCAACTGAATTTTTGTTATGAGTAATTGGGACCAGAACATTTTAATAACTGACTTTACTATTGAATTTTTACGATTTATTTGTTAAGAGGCATATAAACTTGCTATAAATGATCCTGTTAGCAAGTAATCAACTAAACGACTGGTATAGAAGAAGCCGTACCGTTAAAGTTTTTCTTATAAATAACTACCTAAACAAGTTGTGCTTTATTTTTGGTTTCTCGGGCCTACTTTGAGAGGTCGCCTGAAGAAAGAATGCACGAATTCACAATATATTCGCCGTGAAATAAGACTATACAATCTTACCGGCATAGAATACGGTCTAGTTTTACTTAACACGTTTAGAAAATTCTTAACGCAGCTGTTTATGCACTCAAATGTAATGTGGAACTGCTAAATGAGGTTCATGCTAACACCAGTTATTTCAGCGTATTTTTCAGTATATATATCAAAAGAATCGTGTTACGTTTAATGGAATTTCCAGTTTCTTGTTTAGGTTTACTAATAAACCAAACTCAATTTTAACATTTCTTTGTTGGTCAGTTGTTTCACATAATTGCTTCGATCACGATCACGATTCAGTCTGTAATATCCCACTGTTGGGCATAGGCCTCTTCCCCCTGTAGAAGAAGGATCGGAGCTTGATCCACCACGCTGCTCCAATGCGGGTTGGCAGATATTATATTCCCTACTATTAGTAACGATCGCTATCAGGTGTACATGATAACAACCGGGACCGACGGCTTAACGTGCTCTCCGAGGCACGGTGGGAAGGCCCACAAGGACTGCACAAACAACCAGACCACGGCAAACATCTGTATGGCCAATACAAATGTTGTCGTGTGCGGGGATCGAACCCGCAAACGCCCGCGCAACAGCCAATCGCAATCCAGTGCTTCGACCGCAGCGCCAACGCGGCGTCCCTAATTGCTTAAGATTGTAAAATCGTTTCTTACTATCTTACTTAAAAATAACCCTAACGGCAACAAATATTTTTTTATTAGAAATCAGCTATTTATTATTGCTAAGTAAATTTTACTTAATTATTGTAGGTAAAAAATTTTGTATAATGCTTCAAAATTATTTAACATGACTTCTGTAAGAAACTACACGAAAGATTGGAATTCTTGCGAAACTTAAGCAAAATACATCGCATGGGCGCTCTTCCGCGCGATCAAGTTCACATATACCTAATACACGAACATCGAATACAACGTCATTCGACGACAAAATAGTCAAGTAAATACGCATTATTAGCCATAACTCAAAATGTACTTGTCATGTCCCAATTAAATTTAAATAGGACCACATGACACTTACCACATTTTGATTTTAAAAAAATCATCGAAATACGTCAACACAGTAAAAAGTTCTGAGGTAACATAATTACATTAAAAATATTTATAATCGAATTGAGAGCCTTCCCTTTTTTAAGTTGGTTAACAACTTGTATTTCTCAGAGGCTTCGAGTAGAAATTCCAAGAATATAAAATAATACACAAGTATAATCATATACAAAGTACTAAATTATAACGTAAAAACACATAAAGAGTTAAATAAACTTAATTAATAAAATAAATGCATTTTACCGAAGTAGTTACAAAATATGTACATGTCGCAGATCAGAAGTAGGTAGGAGAAGAACGGACAGATGACCGAATTACTAAGTATTAAATGGACTCACCGAGCGGGTACCGTGTCGCGTGGCAGAGTGACAACTCAAGGCAGTGCCCGGAAGTTGCGACCCGAGTCTAGGTTTAAGACGGCCGTCTTTAAAATGCGCATTAACGCTCGCCTCCACTGCCCGAGTTGCCCACAATATAAAGTAACAATTAATTCGTGTACACAAACTAACCCTTACAAGAGTTGAGGTTAAGCTACTAGCAGGATACACAAGTGCACCGCGCCACGCCAGAGCCAAGACTGCCCTAGCTACGGCCGCATCGGTCTTTTATACACGACAGAATGACTCGAATATTAAAGCGAGGGTAGATGAATGTCGACAACAGCGCAGGTACCGACCTACAAGTCAGAATAACTCAAATAATAGAATGAGTGAGGGTAGACGAATAACGTATGTACCGACATTAATAACTATCTGCATTGACTCTCCGACACGGCCATCCTGACAAGTCACACGTCCCCGTGTGATGCCGTAAAAAGCAAAAAGGTACTGCGATATCAAAGTCTCGTCTCGGCCTATCCTGACTCACACTTAAACAAGGATAAAGCGATAGTACAACCACTTTTTGTTGACACACCATACAACCATACGCGAATCTACCATTAAATCAAAATTAACCAATCGTTTTGGTATAAACATTACTCCATTATTGCTTTCCACATATTAGTCGCCACTGTCACCTAAATCGAGTGACAGCAGCTCATGCCACCTCCATCGAGTGACGATAACCAACCAAAAGAGTCGCTACTGTCACCTAAATCGAGCGACAGTAGCTCATGCCACCTCCATCGAGTGACGATAACCACTAAAGTCGCCACTGTCACCTAAATCGAGTGACAGCAGCTCATGCCACCTCCATCGAGTGACGATAACCAACCAAAAGAGTCGCTACTGTCACCTAAATCGAGTGACAGTAGCTCATGCCACCTCCATCGAGTGACGATAACCACTAAGTCGCCACTGTCACCTAAATCGAGCGACAGCAGCTCATGCCACCTACATCGAGTGACGATAACCAACCAAAAGAGTCGCTACTGTCACCTAAATCGAGCGACAGTAGCTCATGCCACCTCCATCGAGTGACGATAACCACTAAAGTCGCCACTGTCACCTAAATCGAGCGACAGCAGCTCATGCCACCTCCATCGAGTGACGATATTGCCTCCATCGAGCAATACAACCAAAACATGTTTCAGCAATGGATACTAAAAAACAATGGCACCAACAAAATTAATCTCAATAAAATTGGTTGTATAGTGGTCTACATTGCTACGCCAGTTGACTTTAATCACAAAAAACTACCAATCTATCCTATTCGTACACAGACGAAAGGTTCCTCTAACCGTAATTAAAAAATAAAGTTTTATTATTGACACCTTAAGATCACATACAACTCTCATGGCCTGGCTGCCTCAGCAGCTAGTGACAACTACTATTGCCACCCATATCGTCATCACCTCATGTGATACGACCAACATATATCGTCATCACCTCATGTGATACGACCAACATATATCGTCATCACCTCATGTGATACGACCAAATTAGCATCAACAACATTAAACAAATCTAATTCAGCAGCTACATCAGTAAGAGGAATCCTTCGTAAACGATCGTGAACATACCTATAGGTTCTATTATTATTTCAAGAACTTTACAATAATCTGAATCATAAATGTCGTTAAACCAATTATGACTAATCACTTCACACAATTACCACAGCCATGTACCATCGACGTCATCACAACCAAAACTATAAACTGTACGTCTACTTCTACAACAAGCTACAACCAAAAATCCTCGAGTAAAGACCTCTAACACCACGGCTCTCTAGACGAAGAGCAATCACAATACATGTGTCAGTCACGTACTTCTCAGTACACATATCCACCGAATGGATCGCCCGTGTCAGTCACCCCTGCGACTACACGCTACACTCTCAACAGACCAGACCACGACCTCCGCCAGAGTTAAACGCACGCCGCGCACCCTGGACTCTTGGGTTGCCCCAAGAGACAATTCTACCGAGCTACGACTACGAATAACTACACTGGTACGGTTGAACACATTACGGTCGATAGAGTCATTCACTCGAGTCTTTCCATCTACTTAAACTTGAACATCATCACTATCAACAAGATCATAAACTTCATCAACATCGTCTGGTACATGACATGCGAGCATTTTCCTTAACCACTCGTGAGCAAAATAGGTAAGTTTACAATTTAGAGCCTTAAGGGTATACCGATTACCTTCGAGAACTTCTATTACGCGAAAAGGGCCTCGATACTTCGGATCAAGATTCGTTTGATTACGCTCCTCATTTTGTAACAAAACAAACTTTAACAGTTACCTACAACGACTACCATAATGGGCCCATGCTTGTACCAAGGTGTTATAAATTAACCTTCTTAATTTAAACTTTTTTAAACAGAAAAACTAAATAACTTTTAAACAGTTTAAACAAATCAATCAAAGGTAGAGAAAGACTGAAAACCCTCGATACTACAAAAATACTCGTTACAGAGGGTAATCGTTAATACTCAAACTAAGACGATATTAACACTTTATCACCAACAAGTTGGTAACCACAACCTCTTGATGACTACACACTACAGTCTTTAGAGTGCTTACATCAGTTTTCCGTCACATCACTAAGATGTTCACCATTATGATCGTTATCCACATTAAACTCAATTAGTACACGACCTTCTGGCATCTTCCTTAATCGAATTTGTAAACAAAAACAAAATAACGCTCGTCTATCCTGACAAAATCGCGACGGCTCGTACTAAGATTACGCTCACGATCTGACATTGTAACTGAATCGAAACAAAAACTGAATCGCAAAATCTATTAACAAAATTAAACACTACACAACTACCTACGTATCACAATAAAACTAAATTCAACAAATAAACCGGTAAATCGAATTACGCAATCGAACACTGAACAAAAATCACTTGTACACCGATAAGAATACAACAAAACAACCGTCCTATCAGAAACTTCACGCTCCCTCGGCACTTCGATAAACAACACAAAAATATCCGTTACTGAGGGTAATCGGAAATACTCAAGCTAAGGCGATATTAAAACGTTATCACAAACAAGTGGGTAACCACAAAAACTTAACAAACAACCTAAATACCACGACTATGCTCGCGACATTGAATATTTTAACCTATCAGTTTAAATGATGTCGACTCGACTTGCTCTTCGATCGCACGATAATTTAACGGGACTACGCGAACGCGATTCTCGTGGCATCGTGAAATAAATTACTCACTAGTAACACTCTTAGTGGGCACGAGAACAGTATCCCACTTCTGATGTCGCAGATCAGAAGTAGGTAGGAGAAGAACGGACAGATGACCGAATTACTAAGTATTAAATGGACTCACCGAGCGGGTACCGTGTCGCGTGGCAGAGTGACAACTCAAGGCAGTGCCCGGGAGTTGCGACCCGAGTCTAGGTTTAAGACGGCCGTCTTTAAAATGCGCATTAACGCTCGCCTCCACTGCCCGAGTTGCCCACAATATAAAGTAACAATTAATTCGTGTACACAAACTAACCCTTACAAGAGTTGAGGTTAAGCTACTAGCAGGATACACAAGTGCACCGCGCCACGCCAGAGCCAAGACTGCCCTAGCTACGGCCGCATCGGTCTTTTATACACGACAGAATGACTCGAATATTAAAGCGAGGGTAGATGAATGTCGACAACAGCGCAGGTACCGACCTACAAGTCAGAATAACTCAAATAATAGAATGAGTGAGGGTAGACGAATAACGTATGTACCGACATTAATAACTATCTGCATTGACTCTCCGACATACACAATAATATTCAACGTATTATAACCCTAATTAGTTTACTAAGCAATAACAACACATCATACGCCCACATAATCACACACCAAAATATCAAACTGGCAATCTCGCACTTAAACGTTGGACTTGGACAGAATAGATAAGAACAATGTTATTTTATTAATAGACTATGTGGTGGTCGAAAATATCGACCTAATCTATACTAATATATAAAGCTGAAGAGTTTGTTTGTTTGGTTGTTTTTTTGGTTGTTTGTTTGTTTGTTTGTTTGTTTGTTTGTTTGAACGCGGTAATCTCTGGAACTACTGGGCCGATTTGAAAAATTCTTTCAGTGTTAGATAGCCCATTTATCGAGGAATGCTATAGGCTATGTATCATCACGCTAAGACCAATAGGAGCGGAGTCCACGCTGACGAAGTCGCGCGCAGAAGCTAGTTTTTTTTATATTTTTCGCAATCTTTTGAAGTGAACAACTTGTTCCAAATAGTAATTACTTGACGTTTAAAATAGCTACAGTTTGACCTACTTGCGTGCGAAAATTTACTTTGGCCTTAGATTATCCATATAACACACACAGCAACAGAGTTTAAAACATTGTGAAATGTATTACTTAAGTTTACACACATATCTGCGTTCAAAGACCTCTTCCAAGTAGAATAGTAGAATACGCAGCGATCTCCACCAGTGCTGAAGCAAATCTGTAGGCGGTGGGGGGTAATAAATTCCCCACGAATTCCAAGAGAGCTAATTATAAAAAACGCATTTTTCTCGTTACTTAGCTTCACATCGTATTATATATGTATTTAGGTAGGTACTATAGTTGGTGCGTTTAAATAAACAAAGTCTTGTTATCTATGATGTTTAGTACAAATTAAACTTAGATAATAAATGTGACACCAAGTCATCTCGGTCGGACTGGTTCCGAAATTATGGCAATAATCGTAGTGTCATTATTTTGTGACAGTAAATAAATGCAGGTTTTTATCTTAAAGTCAAAAATACATATAAATAAAAGAAATAGTTATTTATATTTGATTAAGAACTCTCAACTGAAATTAATTTTTTACAAATATCAAACAGATAAACATAATGTGAATAACGCAACTAGAAAATATACATATATCAAATACACACATTGTATCCCGTATCAGCATTTACTGAATTATCATGAGTATTCGAGAGATCGTCTAATTACAGCAAACATTTGTTGCTAATGGATGACTCGGTAATTTCTCAGTCCGCAATGCAATCGATGTGACATTATCGAATAGTGAGACACCACTACCACACTGCTATGGCGAGCTTGCGGTGCGGTTTTTCTATTCGATACAAAAAAAAAAGTTATTTGATATATTCCAAGCGGAAATTATGTGAAAAAGAATAATTGAATATTTTTGAATAATAAAAGTTAAGCCATTCAACACTGTCACGCAATATTGCAATTCGACAATAGGTGGAAAATTATTTACGTAGTAGAAGTTAACTTAAAATTTTTGGAGTGTACTCTTTAAGAAACAATATAAAAGAAAAAATATGGGGAGTGAAATTGTGTGAAACAGTAAAAGTAAGCAATGGCGCTAAGACCTGTCCCGAGATCTGCCCTGAGAGTGACGCTTTATCAAGAACTTGCAAGAAAGTGATGAATGTATTTTTAAACATCACGAAATCGTTTTTAAGCAGTAAACTCCAGTCCCGTTTTGGAACTGACACAAACATTTTACTTGCTATAATAAGGTTTATAAAGAAGTATCATTTTTAAAATTCTTACCTAGCACTAATACTTTTATCTGTCCGTTTTGTTACAACTTACAACACTCAGTACTATAAACTTAAAGCGCAATAAGCACTAACCGTTTTATGTATTTTCCGTCGCCACCTTTTCGCAATCTTGCATTTTAGTTTTCTTTAATATTAAATTATCATTTCGAGTTAGTCCGATTCAAGAGCGTGAACAAATAGGAATTAACACTTTAAAAAAGGAAAAGTAAAATTTATCCAGTGTATTATTACTGCATAATTTTTGTAGAAAAAAATGCCTTTTCATTATAACATGTAGGTACCTAATCGTAACCTCACAACAATTCTTCTGGATTTTGCGTTGTAAATGTAAAATGAACATACTTGCAATTTTATCAGAAAAAGAAATTAACCGTTTTATGTATTTTCCGTCGCCACCTTTTCGCAATCTTGCATTTTAGTTTTCTTTAATATTAAATTATCATTTCGAGTTAGTCCGATTCAAGAGCGTGAACAAATAGGAATTAACACTTTAAAAAAGGAAAAGTAAAATTTATCCAGTCTATTATTACTGCATAATTTTTGTAGAAAAAAATGCCTTTTCATTATAATATGTAGGTACCTAATCGTAACCTCACAACAATTCTTCTGGATTATGCGTTGTAAATGTAAAATGAACATACTTGCAATTTTATCAGAAAAAGAAATATAATAATATATCAAATTTGCCTTACTTGCAGCTATTTTTTAAGCTACATACATAAAATACGCCCAATGTGTGTAAGAATGTGACAACAACAACAACAGATTTTGCTGAAGAAAACGCGTACGGCATTCTGCCTCTGTGCGTGCTAGATTTTCAGCTGTAAACCAATAATTTGGATAACATTTTTGTGTTGATATCAATCGATACCGGAAAATTCTACGACCTAATGTAGTTTGTTCTATGGTGATTATTATATATATTTGTGATTATTATATTCAAAATACCTATATTTAATTTAATTTTTAAAATGACGATTCGAAAGTGTTTTTGTAGCCTATTTGAATAAAGTTGATTTCTATTATTTACAATTCTCTATTATAGTTACTGAAACCAAAATGTATTTTTGTCTATGTTGTTCTATCTTACGTCCTTATGAAAGGACGAAAGAAAACAAAACAACGAAAACGGTGAACGAAGTTACGCAAAACAATATCTTTGATATTTTTAATTAGTTTTTTTTTTTGGTTTTTTATTTATAGATATATAGTAAAAGGACGTCAAACTTCACTTACAGAATCTTTGAAACAAAAACTTAGTAATTGAAAATTAATTAAAATAATGTGCAAACCTAATAAATTAACTGTAGTAAAATTTCAGAGGCGAAAATAGACCGTCCCTGGTCTATTTTCGTTAAAATGCGAATATCAAATTAATTGGTACTTAAAAAGTTCCAAACAAAGATTGCGGTTTTCGGGCTGTTCTTAATTATGTTTGAATAAAATAAAATAATTATTTTTACATTATAAATTAGCATTCATTTCATTTAATAAAATAAAAGAAAAAAAACACATTTCGTTTTGTCTCTATGCAAAACGTCATGTTTAATCTCGACTACGGCGTCCTTTGGGATTTCTCCTGCTTCCTTAAGCCGGCCACACACGCTACGGTCTACCGGAGAGGAAAACTATACAGGTTCACCTGCGCAGGTACACCGGAACGTGTGTGGGAATAGACCTGTGCAGTTTTTTTAACCTGCGCAGGCGACCGGAGCAAATTCGAAAATCAATTTTTTCAAGGTACACCTTACGGTGTACCTGTACGTGTGTGCGTGTACTCCGGTCGCCTGCGCAGGTCGCGTCAGTTGTTTTTAGTTTTTCATTCGAATGGTTGTCTCGTCGCTTGTCACCAATACGTAATTCAGCAATTAAAAATGGCGAATTCAAGAAAAAAAATCCTTCAAGATTTTTATAATAGTAATCCATGTCTCTGGCAAATTAAAAACAAAGATTACCATAATCGAAATAAAAAATTATATATTAATCGAGATAAAAAAATTATATATTTTATATATAATTTTTTATCTCGATTATGGTATTAAAAGTATATATATTTTATCTTTTAAATTAACGCAAGGCCTAGCAATGCCAGCGCGTCATCATCCTCCTTCGATGCCATCGCAAAAAGAACTGAAGACCGCTCCGGTACACCGGAACGTCGCCATACACGATACCGGTGTTCGGTGGACCTGCGCAGGTGAACCTGTACAGTTTTCCTCTCCGGTAGACCGTAGCGTGTATGGCCGACATTACACCACTAATATGACATATCGCATTACTTGTTTCTTTTTTCACTATATAAAATTCCGTCTATACAAAATATACAATAGTGTGTTAACAAAAACCCCACAATCTCTTTGTGCATACGCAATCAATAGTAAAATTAAATAGATTTCAAGCAGTAGATTAAGAGCGGGTGGGTCGTGATTCGTGCAAAACACGTTTCTATGAATTCAGTTTTGAAATAGTAAACAGTGAAATTTTAATGTAATAAATTTAATTGATATTGTTGAGGGTATATTCTAGTTCACCCTTTTGTCGGAAACATGATTTGATAAATTTGGCTCGATAGAATAAATTCACAAAGTTACCTCTTTTCGGGTCATTTTATTTACTATGATTGGGTTTTATTCTTAAAATAACTGATTTGATATTATAAATAAATTACCAAAATAAAGTTCATATATAACTGGAATAATTTGATCAAGTGTTTTTTTTTTTAATTCCATAATTTTTTTTTAATCGATTATTCAAGGTGATTTTCGAAGCGCTTGGGCACTCGCGTTACAATCGCAGACCTGGCAGTGTGCCGCGGGGCCTTATAGACGTCGGACGTTAGTCGAATTTTTTGGTATTTTTAATATTAGTATGCATTCAATATCTGTACCTACTGACCACAGTCGAAATATTCGCTATTTTTAAATTTAAATTAATATATTTTGTCGCTGTTTAAGTTTTTGTAAATAATACCTATTTATCTGTATACAAATAAATAAAATTGGAGTGTCTGTTTGTAATATTACGGCTTTTAATTAAATTCATATGTATGTATATTGTTGTAGGGTGCTTGAGCCTTAGCGAATTGTTTTGTTTAAATGTTAAATTAGAAAGAACTAAAAGGTTCAAAAACGAGCAAAAATGTTTATTAAAATATTTATTTCTGTTAATGTTATGGTAATGAGCGCATCCGATGAAATACACGGTAGAATATAAAAAAGGTAAAAAATTATAATTAATCACCGCACTACACTCACAGACACTATACTGACACTGTAGTTCACTCATGCTGGTGGAGCGGGCCGGCGGCGGCGCCAGCGCATCGGTGTGCGTGACCGCCGCTGCAGGCTCCCGTCGACTGCGCCGCATCCTCCGATATAGTACGAACGCGCCTGTTAGCTGCTTCCGCCATCACACAATACGTTACGAAAAGTGTGATCGGTCGAGGCGAACGGAAGTTGAGAGGGAGATAATATAAGTTAGTTAAGATAAAATTTGAGCGACCTGTAACGCGGCAGCGTCACTACGGTCAAAACTTGGATGGGTGACCGCTTTTTTTCAACTAGTTTTTTGAAGTGAATCTTTTTTAGGCGCGCTAAACTTTTGGAGTAAACAGGTTAATGCGTGACGAGAGCGTTACGAAAAGTGTGATCGGCCGTGGCGAACGCGTTAGTTAAGATAAAATTTGAGCGACCGGTAACGTCATTCCCCTCGATTTCTCTGGGATCCCATCATCAGATCCTGGTTTCCTTATCATGGTACCTAAGTTGGGATATCTACTTTCCAACAAAAAAAGAATTATCAAAATCGGTTCATAAACGACGAAGTTGTGCCCGAACATACATAAAAAAATGTATACGGTCGAATTGAGTAACCTCCTCTTTTTTTTGAAGTCGGTTAACAAACAAAGTCGCTTCCCGCATCTCTCTGTCCCTGTGTATGCTTAGATCTTTAAAACTACCCAACGGATTTTGATGCGGGTTTTTTTAATAGATGGAGTGATTCACAAGGAAGGTTTATATGTATAATACATGCATAATATAGTAGAGAAACATTGATAATTTTAAAGGTTTCTAATGTGATGTCTTACATTGCAAACGCTGGCTGAACCCTACGAGATAGATCAAAATAATGTACCGCATTTATAGTAAGTACAATAGGTTGGATAGGATTAGACTAAAACCATGATTAATTCAAGAGTAACCTCTAAAGAAAACATGTTTGTATTGTCTAAAAAAAGCTGTGAACGATGTATATAAAGACATTCTGTAGTATATTTAGTATCAGCATTTCACCCGTGCGAAGACGGGGTGGGTCGCTAGTAATAAATAACCCTGAAGTCCTATTTATTTACGTAAGTTTTTTGGAAATTATATTTAAATACGAATTACATATTGATAAAATATATATTAATAATATTTTTCGATTTTACCGACATAATAATAAAAAAGGTGTGTGTGCAATTCACACACGATAGAAGTGAAACTTCTTTGGCAAAGTAATTAAAAAAAAAACTAATTTAAAATTAGCCCGTACTGCGGCCGCTTCGCCGAAAATATGAAGTGGTTGTATATAAATAAAAAATCATGCAATTAGAAAAAAAAGGAAAAATAAAACAAAAAAACATGGAGAAACGAGGATTTGAACCATGTTCTAATCGTTCACTCAACATTTCAATTCGGGCGATTTCCCACTGAGCCACTAAAACTTCATTAAAAATTGTGAAATTTATCGTCGTATTATAACTATGTTCATTGTAGACATTTTTTCGTTGCTTAATAGTTATTTTAAAAATATGTGTTTTGATAGCCTTTATTCTATTTATGTCAAACAAGTATTTATAATAAATAACACTGAAATCCTTTATTTATTTAATTTATTTACGAAAGTTTTTGGACATTATATTTAAATACGAATTACATATTGATAAAATATTAATAATATTTTTCGATTTTAGCGACAATAATAAAAAATATGAACTGGTTATATATAAATAAAAAATCATGCAATTAGAAAAAAAAGGAAAAAGAAAATTAACAATATGGAGAAACCAGGATTTGAACCGTATCGTTCGCACGAAATTTCCGTCCAGGCGATTTCTGACTGAGCTATTTTAACTTTATTGAAATTGCGTTTGTCTTCGTATTATAACTACATTGCAGACATTTTTTCATTGCTTAAATAATAATTATTAGGTATTTTAAAAATATGGTTTTGATAGTCTTTATTCTATTTATATCAAATAAGTATTTATAATAAATAACACTGAAATCCACATCCACATCCATCCACAAACATTTATTTACGAAAGTTTTTTGGACATTATATTTAAATACCTACGAATTACATATTGATAAAATATGAATAATAACTAAAGACGTGTTATAGACTATAAACGATATTTTTCTAGTATATACGTTGTTTTATGCGCTATAATAAATATATTTATCAAGTTGTTACAAAACAACTCGTACGTAATCATACGTAATAATAACAAATACCGCGGAGCGTTGAAACCTGAATTAGAAACGTACACAGCGAGGCTAGAGCGGGATAGCATTACAAACTTTTATTGTACATGACTGGCACACTGGATTTTATGCTCTGCGGCCTCGGGGTCACGGAGAAGTTCAACTGATAAGTCCGCGTGAAGTGTAATTCACAGAGGGGCGAGGAGAGCGTTAAATACCTATTTTATTAGAACGACCAAGCCTTAATGAAATAAACACAAGAACGTAAAAAAGAAGCGTTACATACATGTGCAGATACAGATGTAAAACTTTCATCAAGTCTCAAGGACTTAGTTAATGTGGACAAAATCAAACAAAACTAAAAGGTTCCTAACAAAGTTGATACGTCCATCACATCGCCCGAGAGATAACAAGTTAATGTGTTAGTAGGTGCTTCATTAATGAACTCACTGAATGCCTTATCGCTTATCCAAATGACAATTAGGAGCTACGCAACTTAATACCTACTTAATAGAAACTGAAAGGTAGCTTCTATGCTACAAATGTAAACATATTGCAATAAAATTTATATATTTACAAATTTACACCGTTGTTCAACTTTTAATTACGTTAATTAACTAATAAATACCATGATCGAAGACATAGATCGAAATTACTAATGGTAAGGAACATATCCGCCAACCCGCAGTCCACTGCTCCAGCAGCGAGCGTGGTGAAATAAGCTCCAATCTTTCTCCTATGATCGAAGCCTATACGATATTATCAAAATATACAAAATGTTAATGAATTTATTTACTATGTTAAGATATTATGTGATATAATTTTTATATTGATATTTTTTTATCTTATACATATGAATACAGGATTAATAATTTTTGAATGACGTTCATATCTAGTAATGGTGTATTAATAAGGAGTGAACCGGTTATAAAAGAGCTTTATACTCTCTTTACATAAGCAGTACACTGGCGCTAGGGAATGCAATCCCGCAACAAAATTTCAATCCCGGTATTTGCGGGACTGAGAGGTCTAAGTCCTGCGGGATCCTGGTATTTGCGGGATCCCGCATTTTTTTGAAAGTCATTGAGAAAAAGGCGAAATCCTGTATCATGAATGCATCTAGAACTAAAAAAGAAACAAAAATATATTATTTAAAATTACGTATTGAGAAATTAATAAAAATATTATGTAATAAAAGAATAAAAATTAATAAAAAGAGACGTTAGGTAGTTTAGGCATTATTTTGAAAGTAACTGGGCATAAAACATAGCATGTTAATAGTATTTTCTGCCAAACAACTCCTAACTTTATATGCCAGATAGCCAGCAGCAGAAAACGCTCGTTCTGCTTCAACGCTTGTGGGTACAACTGTTGATAACGCCTTGTAGACGATTTGAAGATATTCGCCTTTTAATCCACTAGACTCAAACAAATTCATTTCTTTCTCGAGAGAATGAACTCCGGAATGAGTGAGACAAGCAGTTTTAAAACTCGATAGAGTTTAAAATGTTACGTATTTATTATCATATCAAAGTTTCGATCCAGCGGGATTCGAACCCGCATCCCCGACATACCATGTCGGTGCTCTAGCCAATTAAGCTATGGAACGATGTCCAGCAGAATCGAAATTTTTGATATGATTTTATTCGGTTTTAAGCAACTGTGAATGGAAGTGGTGAAGAAACCGGAAACGAATCCCGCTGGATTGAAATTTTGATATGATAATAAATAACATTTTATAATTTCCTCATGAGTGGGAAACACAAAAATAAAAATAATACAAATCGATAGAGTTTGTTTAAGTTAATCTCGAAGAGATATCGGTTCAGGCTCTACAGTTTCAGCTTGCATCATTGCGGCCACTGTAGCAAGGGGTAAATCATCATGATCTTCGTGATGAGCCGAATCAGTTCGCGCACTTTCGCGTGCCGAACAACACAAGGCGTTTACCGTTGCACAGTCCCGCTAGTCCCGCGGGATCCCGCTCGATTTATGTGCGGGACTGGTCCCGCAAAAATAGTGCGGGATCCCGGTATTTCGGGATCCCGGTATCCCGGTATTGCAATCCCTAACTGGCGCTATCTAGTTGGACTTGACTTTGACTATAAGTCGGCTTCGGGTGGAATATTTGTTTTAATAATTTTTTATATTTTGATACTCATAAAATTCAGTTAGGTATATATCTTGAAATTATTAATGGTTGCTAGCAAATCTAAGCGAAAAAAGATTGGTGCTGAAAGTGGTTTTACCTTTCCCTTTCCACACGCACAAAATAAAATGTAAACGTATCATTTTTATGAAATTAAAATTCTTAATTCTTCTTCATTTTCTTTCTGATTTTTCGTAATAAATATTTGCAGACTATACACTCAATATAAGTAAATTTATTTGTCATTGTGTCAATTCGTTATATATATTATTTGCTTTTATTTAACTTGAATGTATGTATGTAAGTTCGGGTGAAATCTTGCAACTCAATTTTGAAGCAGATATCTTCAACCAGTTGAGCTGAAATTTTGTATACAAGTTTAATTTGGATGACAATGCATGGTTAACTTTGTGACGTCATTCTAGATGCAACATGGCGGCATATCCAAGAATGCGGACTACTTAATTTTAGTGTACTTTTACAATATGGGTATCAAATGAAAGGCGTCGCTAAGTCAAAAGTCAAAAATAAATCATAATCCATATGATATAAAAGCTTGTCGCGAGATTTGCTTGTAAACAAGTAAATTAAATAAATTAAAATTTAAAATTTTCAAACTAAAAAAATACGAATCGTACTCATATGTCGCGACAAGCTTTTATATCATACAGATTATGTGTAATGACTTTCAAGTTTTAAAGTAAAAAATTAATTTTTTCGTTTTAGTGCATTCAAATAAAAGCTTGTTTTTTTAAAAGGTTTCTTTTTCTTTTAATTTTTTGGAGTTTATATTATGTCCACTTCCCTGATAACTTCAATAATATAAGTAAATATAGTTTATGACTTCGGTCAAATTGGCCTTTGATTCTGAGACCTGCTGGTACCACAATTTATTAAGAGAAGGATTTCAGGGAGCATAAATGTTGCAGACTAAAAGCATTATTGACAGGATAACGAATACATTCCGACATAATACCCAAACCTTGTGAGGCAATGTACGTCAGCAGCAAATTGATGATCTTAGGATACGAAAGCGATGTTTCGGAAATTATATTTCCTGAACAAAATCGCTCCCAGTGAAGTAAAATTTCGCGATCAAAGCGAACAGATTTAAAAAAGCCGATAAATATTAAATATCGAGAGTAATAGCTACGTTAGAACAACGTGACTTTTATGGACTTTTTTAATTTATTAAATTTTAAATCAAATCTCTCAACTATTTATAATTGTGTTTGCTAGCAAACGAAAAAAAACCGTCTTCAATTACATCGATAAGTAATACAACGTAGGTAGGCGAAAAAATAGTTAAGTAAATAAACGTTATCAAAGATGACTCAAAAAGTAGTCATTAGATCTCGATCAAATTTAAATGAGGGCACATGACAAGCACTAAGTTTCGATTAATAAAAGAATCCCATGATTCTTTTATCGGTCCACCCATTAAATAGTTCTGAGGTTACATAAATTAAAAAAAAATACAGTCGAATTTAGAAGAAGGTTAAAAATGGTACAAAAAATGCAAGTAAATAATGTCGCATCAGTGGAAAGTTTTTACAAACCTACCGCATACTACTACTACCGCAACTGAACAGAAACGTCGCTAACAGTCAGTACCTACCTAACTAGTATTTCCATGAGATATTTTTCGAATCAGTAAAAATTCAAAGCACTAAAAAAATGAAAAAACAATTTCAATTCTACTCCTTAAAACAGAAAATTTATGTTTAAATTAACATTAAATGCGTGACAAATACTATTTCTCGTGCAGTTATTTTAGTAACATAATACTTTGTGTAAGTACAACTATAATAAGACATACAGAACACAATCGTGTAATAAATACAGCTCGGTACAAATTGTAGCTCGTGTTGTTGTGTGCTACAGAGGATTTAAAGTGCTGTGTTACAGGAAATTCAGAATGGGCACGCGTAACTCTTATTCGGGAGTTTTACGTTTGATGTTATCGCACTTACATAAATAATTTTTATAACTAAGCAAGTTCCTTACGTTTGAATATTTAATACCTTCTTAAATTAAAACTAAAACGTAATTCATATTTAAGTAAGCTGTTTTTTTTTTTGCAGTAATGAAAGAAACAATTATTCTAATATAGCCAGTAATTTCTGAAATTGATGTCATTTCTATTGTCTGAAGTTCTGAGTACTGAGCAGCTTTGTGGTAAAATAAACTAGGCAAGTAGAAACGGAGGAAGCAATTTTTCTAGTAAAATACTATTATTCTTAGCACGTCTGGTACGCAATTAGCTTGAGCGTGGTCCGTTGTTGCCACAATGGCCGCGGTTTGCTTGAAGCCTTAATGCAGAAGGCGTGTCTAATTCCACGTCAAGTATTTTCTTAAAAGCCCAAACGCTTAGAAAAAAGCAAAAAAAAAAAATAATCTTTAAATGTAGATTTTTTATATATTTCTACACAATTTTCAAAACAACTTATTCGTATATTGATAAAAATCAGTACATGAAATAGAAACACTGTAAAACATGAAATCATTTCGTGACGAGATGTAGTTAAAAGTGGTAGTGTGGTTAAAATTAATAATAATTTCAAAGAAATTTGTACAACAAGAATTAAAAGCCACTACTTATCTACTACTTAAAATATGACATATATAAACATATTCATTTGTTACATTTCATGTAAAATATGAACATTTAAGATTAAAATAATGTTAACAATATAACTCATAGAACGAATTGTAGAGAAAATTGAAATGACGATTTGAATATCCCGTTTTACATAAAACTCGTAACAATAGATTAATTAGATACGTATTATATCAAAAATTCTAATCTTTCAATTTAATTATAAATACAATTACTCTATATTTACATAAAAATATAATAAAACTTTATTTAGTTTCAAAATACTACATTCATACATTGTAAAAATGTTACGACATATTATAACGTCGAACACATTTTCTTGATTAAGGTTACACGTGACTAGCATATACACACATAATATGTTCGCAAATGTCGTAAAAGGACTCAGAAATCTTCCGAAATCACATTTTCCACACTCTGAGAGGATATTATTTTATATTGCATTATACACATCTTAAAAGCAAAAAGTATTATAACATAAGTATAAATATATACTTTCGCTAAAAAAATTGCTAATAAAAATAATCTAAAAAAAATAATCTATAAAACTTGCATTTTTGTAAAAATAAAATGTGTAAATCACTTATTGTGATTCGAAGGTCTACTCGTATCGAAACTCAATGGAAAAAGCAATTGTTTGCTTTAAAAGGAATGTCTGTTGACGGTCGCAGAAGTTCTATTGCTTCTTAGATTTACAATTCCTTGTACGATTTCTTTTAAAAAGGATGTTTTATTTGAACCTCAAACGCTTTTTAGTAAGATGGATTCCTTTTCTTAAATTCAATCAAATAATAGTACCTACTATGTAACATAATGTAGGTACCTATGTCCTATTGTGTTTCGTTAACACCAAAGACAAAACACTCGTCAGTGGTGATGCCAAGAACCAATATATATTTTTTATATTACTTAGTTTTACATTTGATAACTTACTAAAAAATATTTCAATAACTTTTTTCGTCACAAGTAACTTAGTTAATATTTTCGTGTCAATAAAAAATCGTGTATAGTCGTAGAAAATGGACATTGATTGCACCGCGTGGAAATAGGATTGGATTAACATATATTATTTAGTTAACGTGTTATTTAGAACGAAAAACTTGAATATTAGTTTTATTTTTTCAATCAAGCTCACTTATTCATTTGATTGACTTATTTATAAAAAGCTTAGGTACTGACTAAACACAATATGTATACAACTATATGTTACAAACTAGAAGAACATAATTATTTTTGAGTAAGATTAACTCATAAGTTAATCACAACACTTTAACATTCTGCTTTAGTCAAAATAAAAAAAAAGCTATTAAGATTATTTCTAAACTAATATAAAGATAAAATCTCAATGAATAAATATAAAATAACTTTTTAAATGTTGCGAGGCTATTTCTGAAAATTAATTACTTTTGTGGTTGATATTACCTACTAGATTTAATTTTTTTAGTCACCTGACAAAAAATAACTATAATTATGTTACTGTTACCTAAATACAATAACTTATACGGTAAAAGAAATTTAAGCTATATAATACAACATCTTATAAAATAACTTTCTTTGTCTTTACGGGAATCTTTACACTAACACCAAATCTAAAAAAATATAACTGAATTAAATTACCTATACTGGTTTGTAGGTCTATTGGCAGACAGTGTTTAACCGATTGATGAGAGACAATTTATTGTAACGTGACACATGAACACAATTCGATTGTTTTAGTGAACGGATATGGTTCTCAATTATTAGTCTATAAATTTTAAGTTATACTTGAGATAACAAACGCATAAATCTATATGTGTGTTGACATGTGAACACAATTGAGTTATTTTAAACGGATATTGTTCTAATTCATTAGGGTCTCAAATTTTAAGTTGTACTTGAGAAAGAGATTTATTTGCTGGGAACTGGACGGCTTAGTTATCGTTTTAAATTATCGGGGTGATAAATTTTAAATATATTCGAGATAAGCTTAAATTTGTTGCGTTGACAGATTTGTTAAAACTATGATAAGGTGAAACATTCTAAGCGTTAAATTTAGCATGGGAATTATTTTTTTACTGGAATCACAGACGCGCTATGGTAGGGGTGTAAGGGTGGGGGAAATGAGACGCTGGACTTGATATATACAGTTCGGGCGTCGGGGAATGCATTCGATTTTGAATTCGGGGTTCGGAACACAGTATTGAGAGCCTTGCGGCTGGCGAAGCTATGGGATTTCTGACCTAGATTAAACATAGAATACCTAAAGTATTTTTAGGTCTGGATCAGAAATCTCATTAGCGTAAGCTGGCCGAGTGTGGCAATGTCGCTTCAGTGTAGTTCGCGAAATAGTTTTAATTTATTTTTAGTGATTATTATTAAGTGCAATTCTTTATTATAAAAATCTTTAATTGTAATCCGCTAATTAAATTCAGTGAAACCTGTGTAGAGTCTGCAGTTCCTGTTGATCAAGAGCTCCTGTTGGTTCGATGCATTATCTTTTTTTATATATACATGTGAAACAATTTCACAATTTAGATACGCTAGGATATAAACATGCGAGTCACCAATTGGTGTAGAATTAAAATGATTCATGTTGTGTTTCTTTTACTGATTTTTATAACTTTTACGGAGATTTTTAATAAAAGATATCTAATGAATTATTATCTAGGTTTACATTGATACTATTAATTATTGATTGATTATTGAATGAAATTATTATGAAATAAGCCTTATGACCATAATTATATTGAATTTAACTGATAAAATGAAATCTAGCTTAAATAAATGATCACAATATGATGTTGATAGAATGAAACGAAATTACATTCGTTTAACTTTAAATTACATATATAAATTGAATGAATCTTTGGTTAAAACTATCATATTAGATATAGCCATATCTAATATGATAGTAAGGGTTAAATAGAATTTCGTTAGGGTGTATTTGAATAATGAAATGAAATTTTACTGTGTTGTTTAATGAAGTCATTACTTTGGAAGTAGATAGCGTAGTGGATAATTCTAGAAAAATATGATCTATAAACAAACTAATGATTTGTTGTCGTATCTTGTTGAATATTCTCTACATATAAATGTGCTTCTATGGAATGTATATGTATGTATGTATATGTATATATATATACAGAGTGGGGATGACAATAGAACGATAATTGAAAACACCGTTAGTACTAGTATAAAGAAGTATTTCAAAACCATCAGATAAGTCCTAACATCAAAATAAAAAAAAATAGTAAGTTAGAAAAGTAAATTAAAATAAATTGTTACGCATTTAAAATTAAATTGAATAAAAAACTATTTGGTTTAAATTTTCTCAAACCATCAATTTTTTTCTAAATATGCAGAACTGATCAGTAGCCGATACTGAATAAGTTATTTTTTTTTAAACATTAGTTATTATAATATTATTTGGTCTGCGAACTGTCACTAAATGGCAATGATTAAAAATTGTGCCTTTTTGTGGCAGTCGATGCCATATCCATTTCTTAATCTATGATTTTAAAATTAATAATAGCTGTCCTTGAGTCGTTAACCGCCGGTTTTAGGGTAGGTCAGGTCTTTAGTATAATACAAACGTAGAAATTTTAAAAAATGAAAAATCATAATTTGTGACTAAACTACTGGATGTATTTTATTGATTTTTTGTATGTGAGCTTGGAATGTCATTACATATACGCTGTCCAAGTTATCGTTGTATTATAATCCCCACCCTGTATATATGTATATTTGGCTTCATTTTGACATTACACAAACTCTTGTAGTTCTAAGCATTGATTTAAGAACTTGTAGTTTCTTGAATAAATGTTGGAACGAGGTAACAAGGCGGTTTGTAGTCTGGAATGTGTTCAAGGATACTTTTAGCTCTTGAATTCATTCTAAGATGAGGTAATTATACACTGAACCTTGACATTACACAAACTCTTGTAGTTTTGAACATTGATCTAAGAATTTATGTTCTTAAATGAGTGTCAAGACGAGGTATCTGGTAAACTGGAGTGTCTCATTCTTACGATGACTTTCATTGAACTATATAAACCATGTTCAGGTGAATCCATAAATGTTTGTATTCGCCAGTGTTTTATTATAGGTATCCCCTATAAGGCTTGGCCCGTCTAAGCCACAGTTCATCGCGTCATCGGTGCTAGGTAGGTCCTAATCTTGGTCTATCTAGTAAAGAAAGTTGCGTGTACTTCCTACCTAACCTCTGCGTTTGTATTTGCCTAATTGAACTATGTTCATGGTAAATACTATACGTACGTTTCCTTATCTTTGATAAGAGACATGGACAAACTTCACCAGACACCTAGTGTATGGTCGTTGTTTGAACTGCAACAAAGGTTAGTAATTTATATTTGGACAGTGGTATGAAGTTCTATTTTAGACTAATAGAGAAACATATTCACTTTTCCAATTAATTTATTGCTAATTTTTGTGGACGGTCTCTGTTAAGTCCTAAGGCGGATTTACTGAGATTTAAGCCAAGCCTTAATCAAGCCCTCTTGTGTTGTACAAACATACAAACATTGATGGATTATAAAACCTATTAAATATACATTCTCTTTTCATTGTGAAAATGAGATACTCTCAGAGATCCTGATTGAGTAAATGAAATATGTTATATTTTAATTGTTTTATTTATCTCTCGACACTTCCATGTCCTTGATAAATCCAATCAGTTCCTGAGAGAGCCTGATATATTCAAATGTTTAACAACTTAATTACTGGTTCAGTGTTTCAATTGAACATCCCATTCTGTTTAATGGATGCTGTTTCATGTGAGTGCTGTGAGTCATGCAAGGGCAAACCTGCACAATACACCCACTCTACATGTTGGTCTTATACCTATATTTATTCTTAATTTACTTATAGGACACTCGAAAGGTTGCGTTGTCGCAAATCGCTAGTCGCCGTCTGACCCATCTCACAATGGTGGCGAGGCTTGACACTATAGCGGACTATAGACTCGTAACTCAGTAGGTCTTCCTATGGGATCTTACACTATACAATCCTATTGTGACAAAAGTTGTAGGTTTCGTGATCGAATTTCAAAGTAGTTGTGTGACCGAAGTTCCCGTATGTGGCTAGTAAGCACACAATGAAAAGATCAGTAGACACGATCTCCTTTTGTTCACGAGGAACACATCTTCGTACCATGTCTGTTTACAGCTTGGTAATTACATTAACTCTAGTAATTCACTGGTTATGTCTATACGGCATTCCAAGGGATTACTCAAATACAGTCATTGCATGATTGTACTGCAACGGTATGAAACAAGCATTTGTTAGACAGGATATGTTTCCATCTAACTTACTGTAGAGAATTGGTTTCTCTCATTCTCCTACCTACTACCCTTCTTTTGATTTAATAGCACCAACGTTGTGCCTAATTTAATTTAGTGCCTACAGCACGGTGTGGATCGGATGGGTCGGAGGGGATTTGGTGGTTGCGACCCCCGGGTTCAATCGAACCCGGTCTTTAATTCCCTAATACCTATAAACCCTATCCTAACAGAATAACACATACAAACAAACACTACAATTTATCTTTCACAATTATCTGAGATAATTTATTAACTGAATAAATTATTTCAAGATAATTAATAGCTATATAATATGTATTTAATCATTATTTCATTTACTTATCTATTGTTATTTATTTCATTTGTTTAGAGATATCAGAAGCTATCTATTATATCAGGTTTGATCTAAAAATACATGTAAAAGAAACTTAGACACTATTCAATTAATCAATGTCATTATAGAATATCCTGAATATAATTATTTAACTTTATTTCTATTTTAGCTATCTAGATTCACTAAAAATATTAGCAATTATAATTTACACATTCTTAAGGAGATATCAGATCTTTTAGTTAAACAGTAGGTGATAGTTATTTCTAAATAAATAAGTTTATTCCTATTTATTCTTAACGGTTCTAATTTACTAAATTTTATTAATTCTTAATTAATTTACTTAAGAGGTGATGTAAAGCTTAATATTTTCCTTTCTTTTTTAAATAGTATTCCAGAAGTTAGTTATCTATAGTATTTGACTGAGGTAGGGCACAGCAGGAAATTTCCTGCTCAAAATATGGAGCAGCCCGACTGGGGAAGTACCTCGACCTTACAGAAGACCACAGCTAAATAATACTGTTTTCAAGCAGTATTGTGTTCCTGTTGGTGAGTAAGGTGACCAGAGCTCCTGGGGGGATTGGGGATAGGGTCGGCAACGCGCTTGCGACGCTTCTGGTGTTGCAGGCGTCTATAGGCTACGGTAGTCACTTACCATCAGGTGAGCCGTACGCTTGTTTGTCGACTTAGTAACATAAAAAAAAAAAAAAAAAAAAAAAAAAAAAATTATATCACTGGTAAGTGTAAATATCTTTTCAATTAAATTAATTTCAGTAATTTAATGTCATTATGCAGAAATGTTATTTTAAATTAGTGGCTAGGTAGGATGTTTGTTAGTTGTAGAGTTTATATAGAAATCAAGGCTTCTAATAACATATACTATGTCTTTCCATCGGCATACCACAATAAGAACTTAAGTTACTCTAAAACAAAAATCAAACACAACGTAGAGTCCTTCCTTATTCTAGACGATCACATTTATAAGGCCAAAGACATTTAATGTCCTCTTAAGCTTAATATTAGCTTGTAACGCCACTACCATGATAGTGTTACAATTTGGCGCCGGCATGACCAGGATTTTTATAAATATGGTGAATGGTTACCATGCCATAGGATAGAACGTTACAATTTGGTGCCGTGACCAGGATGATAGTTCGTTACAATTTGGTGCCGTGACCAGGATGATAGTTCGTTACAATTTGGTGCCGTGACCAGGATGATAGTTCGTTACATTATTCAAGGGCGGATCCAGCTTTGGCGCCAGGGGAGGGTCACAGTCATGGTCAAGGCGCCAGGGGGGGCGGTCACATAGTTGTAGTCAAGTAAAAAGAAGTTATAATTTAATTTTTATAATGATAGATACAGGTAAAAAGTAGGTATTTTATTAATCTATGTAGGTACCTACTGTACTTCAAAATACCTATATTATGACAAAAATCTTGTTTAACAGTTTTAATTAGTGGTCCACCTAGGTCCTGGACACAGCCCCCCTGGATCCGCCAGTGCAATTATTTTATATTTGTGCCGCGTTGGCTGTTGCGCGAGCGTTTGCGGGTTCGATCCCCGCACACGACAGCATTTGTATTGGCCATTGATACATATGTTTGCCGTGGTCTGGGTGTTTGTGCAGTCCTTGTGGATCTCCCCATTGTGCCTCGGAGAGCACGTTAAGCCGTCGGTCCCGGTTGTTATCACGTACACCTGATAGCGATCGTTACTCATAGTAGGGAATATATCCGCCGATCCGCATTGGAGCAGCGTGGTGGATTAAGCTCCGATCCTTCTCCTACATGGGGAAGAGGCCTATGCCCAACAGTGGGATATTACAGGCTGAATCGTGAATCGTGAATTATTTTATAATTAACTAGCTTCTGCGCGCGACTTCGTCGGCGTGGACTCCACTCCTATTGGACTTAGCGTGATGATATATAGCCTATAGCCTTCCTCGATAAATGGGCTATCTAACACTGAAAGAATTTTTCAAATCGGATCAGTAGATCCTGAGATTAGCGCGTTCAAACAAACAAACAAACAAACAATCAAACAAACAAACTCTTCAGCTTTATTATATTAGTATAGATAAAATCTGTGATACGTAGGCGGGATGATAAGTAACTAGCCTCTGCTATTTAAAAAGTTACAATAAAAAAAATATATATGTCATTTTTAAATTTGTATCTCTGGACAACTGTGTTCTAAATTTGAATTTGGTGGCGTGAAAATTTTATTGATTTTTTGTCATTTGAAAATACATTTCGTCAAATGTTTTCAAAATGGATAAAATTGAACAAAGAGTGGTGATAAAGTTTCTTCATATGAAGGGCATGAAGGGGAAATATATCTATGACGAGTTAAAGAATGTTTTGGGTGAATGTGCCCTTTCTTATGACACAGTAAAAAACTGGGCGGCTGAGTTTAAACGCGGCCGTACATGTGTCCAAGATGAAGCCCACTCCGGACGTCCAAAAAGCGGCACGACTCCGGAAATGGTCGTGAAAGTACATGATATGGTTTTAGCAGATCGACGATTGAAGGTATCTGAAATAGCTGACACTACAGGTATCTCAAAAGAACGGATACATCATATCCTAAGGGAGGAATTAAATATGAAAAAGTCATCGGCCCGTTGGGTGCCGCAATTGCTCACGCACGATCAAAAAAGGATTCGGGTGCAAAACTCAAAAGAATGTCTGGATCGTTTTCAGAGTTATAAGGCCGATTTTTTACGTCGATTTGTAACAACAGATGAAGCATGGGTTCGTTATTACACGCCAGAATGAAAAGTTAAATCAAAACAGTGGACTCAATCGGGATGCTCGGCTCCAAAAAAAGCTGGCTGTAAAGTCGGCTGGAAAAATGATGGCTTCCGTCTTTTGGGATGCAGATAGGATCTTGATGATAGATTACCTTCCTAAAGGTCAAATAATTAAATGGACAGTACTACGCTAATCTTCTAGATAAGCTTCACCAATGTATTCAGCAAAAACGACCAGGTTTGGCGAAAAAAGAATCATCTTCCACCAAGACAATTCTAGGGTTCACACATGTGTTAAAGCTATGGCAAAAATCAACGAGTTGAAGTATGATTTGCTGCCCCACCCACCTTATTCGCCTGATCTAGCGCCATCAGACTCCCACTTATTCCCTAAACTCAAAACTTTTTTGAGCGGACAGAAATTTGCCACAAATAATGAAGTCATAGCCGCAGTAGAGGAGCATTTTGCAGGCCTCGAAAGAAATCATTTTATGGAAGGCATTACTGCTTTAGGACGTAGATGAAATAAGTGCGTAGAGGTTCACGGAGACTAAGTCGAAAAATAAAATTAATTTTATCAGGGAAAGTTAAGTATTTTCTTATTAGGCTAGTTACTTATCATCCCGCCCTCGTAGTAGAATGATGTAGGTACCTTAAGTCGAATGTGTAACTACTGGTAATGTCGAAAACACTGATGTCCGGTAAAACTCGGATGAATTTATGTGACATCTTATTATTAGTGATAATCGTAATTTATATTCGTTTATGTACATATCTTAATAAATAATAATAAAATAGATTATACTCATATAGATATATTAAATACGGCTGTTTATACAATAACAGTCATCAAAGTAAATAGCGAAGACATATGTCGTCGCATCTGATTGAAAGAGTCATTCAATGCGACCACTTCATTCAATAACGTCTTTCAAACAAACGCCTAAATGATAATAATTAAACGGATGGTTGAACGTTTAATAGGACATCTAAAGCTAATTGCTTGTAAATCAATGTTAAATTATATTTCTAAATTTCTATTAAGCCAGGTTATCGGCAACTTGTCAAAAATATGCTGATTAATAGACTAGGCGTAAAACAACTTAAATAAAATTAAAACTTTCATTTGTTGTCTAAATAGGACTTCATGACAGACTGAATAATTATCAAATCGCTGAGTCTAAAATATTGAAGCTAGTAGATAAAATTACTTTTATCAGTTTTTTTACGATGTATTCGGCTAGTTTTGAACTAATAACTTAGTAGAATTAGTCTTACACCTTAAAACACTTCATATTTGTGAACAACTTTACTTAAAATTCAAGAACACAAAAGTTCAAAAATAGTTAAAATTAGTTAAAAACATTTAACCATACTTTGAAGCGCTATTTTTTGCAATAAACTAGTCGATGAGTGAAACAAACTCGTAGTCGGTCTATATCTAATAATTTTTGATATAATATATTTATACATCAATTGGATAAAATACAATTGGTCAAAAACATATACATATTACGTTTGGTTATACTTTTTAAGATTTGCTATAATTTACTTAAACAATTGCTTTTGAATATAAAAATAACTTCGTTAAATAGCGACCAGTAGTAAATAATAATTAAATATTACGGCGGCCTCGGCAATCATGGTAACGTATTCAGTGTAACTTTAAGTGTTATAATTAGGACTAACTAAAAAACTAGGTATCTGGTTAAATTACATTGTTAATGAAATTTCTAGCCACCCAAAGAACGAATATTTATTATGGAATGGATACTTTCTATTTCGTAATAGTTTATTACGTAAAGAACATTTTGATCTAAAACGCCTCAAAGACGTCATAAAAATCAAAAGAACATCCTTAATATTTGTGAAGTAGATGATCATTTTTAATAACCAAATGTTCAAAACTTAGGTAAACACGATTTCTTTAGAATTTCATTTTAAATTTACAATGTGAGAATAATGATAAATATCAGTGAAATGAGAAATAGTCTCCAAATTCGTAACAATAATAATTACTTAGCTATGAGATGGCACATTTCTCGGACTAATCTGAAATTTACTACCAACTCAGCTTGACCTAATTACTGTAGCAAAAATTCGGCCTTTATTTCAGTGAAATAGTAGTCACAATTAATTAAAATTTCACTTTCGTTGTGATTCTATTTATCTACCTCGTAAAATTTAAACGAGACTGTTTATACAAGATTTCAGAGAGTTCAGACTAGAAGCGAGGTTTTGTAGATAGACAAGTGTGACATAAAACCCAAGCATCCAGGCATGAAATTAAACAGCTTGCACTAAGTTGTTAATCGCCTGGACTCTTGCCAGGTTCCAATTTGAAGGAATTGCTGACAATCCGGCAAAATTCGGGCAGTTCGCACAAATTTAGAGCTTGAAAGAATGAACGATGAAAAAACATACATTGGAAAGTGTAACGTCGAAAATTGGGATGGAATTTTTTAAAGGTTTTGTAATAAAATCCGTCGCATTGTTTTAAATTTCAGGGCAGTATAAGTAATACTACCAACTATTACTTATTTACAAAGTTAATCTCATAAAATAACTCTATTTTGAGCTTCAAAAAACGTACGGAACAAAATGCCACCACTACGCTACCGTTACGGAAATAAGTCGCAAGTATACCTAATCACTGCGTTACTTTGTTAAATTATTAAAAATAAGGTATTTACGCCTTAATTTAACAAATCAATATGAATTAAAGTAGTAGGTATACTTATGTTCTAAATACCTATATTAACTAAAACAAGTAGGTATCATTTTAATCAGTGTTTTAGAAAGAGAGAATTCAGATAGACCTGGCATCATGGCTTGATCTTCACAAATAAGCTTTACGAAAAGAAACACAATTTAAAACATTGAAATTCAATTAGAACGTTTATACTTCAGATTCAATCACAGGCAGAGTAGTAAAGTCAATAGAAAGGCTGACTAGTGTGAGGGCTCTTAACAATCAACATGGTCCAAGAGAAACTGGAGTATCCAAAACATTGCTTTAACTGAATTATTGGGAAAATAAAAAGAAAATATGAAACTCATTGTAAATAATTGTGTTTGCTCGCAAACAATAAAAAAAACCGACTTCAATTACATCGACAAGTAATACAACGTAATATGACGAAAAAATAGTCAAGTAAATACGCGCTATTAAAGATTGCTCAAAAAGTTGTTATCAAATCTCAATCTACTTTAAACAAGACAACATGACAAGTATTAGCTTTAGATTAAAGTGAGAATCATCAAAATCGGTACACCGAGTAAAAAGTTATGCGGTATAATACAACGTAGGTCGACGAAAAAGTAGTCAAGTAAATACGCATTATTAGATATAACTCTAGGGCCTATGCAAACCGCGTTTTTTAAACGCGATACAGACGCGATGCAAACGCGCTTGTGACGCGATACAAACGCGATGCAAACGCGCGTATGTCGCGATACAAACGCGCCGTCGACGCGCGTTTCAATCGATACAAACGCCAACAAACTGCTCTGTAGGATAAAAACGCGCCGTCGACGCGCGTGTCACGCGATACAGACGCGATGCAAACGCGCGTATGTCGCGATACAAACGTGGTTTGCATAGGCCCTTAAGTACTTGTCAGAACCCAATTAAATTTAAATGGGACCACATGACACGCAACACCTTTCAATTAAAATAAAATTGATCGAAATCGGTTCACTCAGTCAAAAGTTCTGAGCTAACATACATTAAAAAAAAATACAGTCGAATTGAGAACCTCCTCCTTTTTTGGAAGTCGATTAAAAATACAGTCGAATTGAAAACCTCCTCCTTTTTTGGAAGTCGGTTAAAAATACATGATTGTGTAAACATTAATTAAAGGACTACATAAATTTTAACGCAGTAATATTCTGACGTCCTTTATTAGAGTCGGCAAGGCGCTTGTAATGCTCACAATGTTTCAGGCGTTCGTAGATAGGTAATGGAAACCGTTTAGAGCGTGTAGATCGTACGCTTGTTTGCCACTCTAGTATTATAAAAAATGTAAGCCAAGACAAAAAGTGTAATTCAACACAATCGTTACAATTGCGTTCCGTTTCGCTTGTATGAGTAATAATTTGACGTCATAACATATTGTTTCTAACCCAATCTATAGACTTTTTTAAGTTCGCTAAGTGTGTATACCTTATAAAGAAATAAATATAGGTATTCATTTTATTTCATCAACTATTTAATAGTTTAGTTTCACTTCTCATTCATTTATAAATTGTACTAATACCAGAAGTAATTTTTAATTAGCCACAAACGTATTCTATAGACTACTATATGTAATTGACAAGTGCAGGCCGCTTCTCGAGACATGCCGCACTTAACGATATCATATGCCGGTCCCTTGCCACCATCAACGAGCCAAGTCTACTTGAGCCGACTGGTATAGCAAGAGACGATGGCAAGAGACCGGACGGTATGAGTTTGATTCCATGGAAGAGGGGCCGGATGCTGGTATGGGATGCAACCTTTTCAGACACGCTGGCCCCTTCCCATTTACATGGAACCAACAACAGAGCTGGTGCGGCTTGTGAAGCGGCCGAAAAAGCTAAAGCAGTCAAATACAGGGGTCTAGGCTCCGAATATGATTTTGTCCCATTCGGTATCGAGACCCTTGGTCCGTGGGGTCCTAGCGCCATAAGGCTTTTTAAGCAAATAGCTAAAAGGTTAGTCGACATCACAGGAGCCCGAAGAGCTGGCAGCTACCTCGGACAAAGAATTAGTCTAGCTATCCAAAGGGGGAACGCTGCCAATATCTTCGGAACCTTGCCTAAAGGGACTCCTTTTAATAATATATTTTAGTTATTATATAATATCTTTTAAGGTTTTTAGTTTTAGTTTCATTGTTTTAGTATATATTTTTATATTTATTTGTAATTCAATTTAGTGGTAACTTATGTTATACTTATATTATTGACAAGTTAAAATCTCGTTTATGTACTTAAAGAATGCTTAACATTCCCTGTAATGATTAATTCGCCTCACCTTGTACCACAACCGTAATTCACTAGAAACTGTCCACTTCAACTGCATTTCTATGACTGTTTGAACGAATGTATGCTACGTCTAAAATTACAATTGATGCTCCCAATTAAATTTTTATCTTTATAGTCTCGTATTTATATAATATGATGATGATCATACGTATCGAAAAAGTCCAATAAATTATAATAAAAACAATTAGTATTTTATTAATTAAAGCCATTAATACTTTAATATATATAATATTATATAGATTATATATAGATTGCATAGAGGAGGATCTGAGGGCGATGGGCAAGTTTACGAACTGGAAAAGGGTCGCCAGAGATCGTGACATGTGGAGGAAAATCGTGGAGGAGGCCAAGACCCACAAAGGGTTGTAGCGCCACTGGAAAAAAAATAAATAAAAATATTATATAGAATAAAACATTTGAAATGCGTTAAATATAAATATATGAACATATGTGTTAAAGAAGAAGTTCCGTTTTAATGTGGTTTTAATTAATCAAAACTGTGTAAACTAAAAACAGATAAATACAGAATTTTAAAGTACAATTATTCAGGTACCTATTTAATGTTCTAGAACTACGTTTTGCAATTTAGGTAACGTAATGAAGAACAAAAATATAATGAAGAATAAAAAAATTAAATTTGCAAATTCGTACTTAATGGAAATTTATAACAGTACGTCAAATTTTACTCCTATTAAATAAATTTAATAGGAGTAAAATTGAATAAGTTAAAATAGTTATTTGAAAATAAGGCTTAGCCACATACCCAAACAAGGCTGTTCGAAACTCTATTACAGGGGTTGTCAAAGCGAAATCGGCTACCAGTCAAAATTAATTGAGAGACATGGGAGACGGTGAAAACTTGTTCTATTGTTATTGCAAACGACAGTTTGCTTACTACGATAGTTGATATAAAATTAATCTCTGATTAATCCATAGCAGCATCTAATTATAGGGCTATAAAATATGAGTAGGTAATAATAAATAAGAGTCTATGTTACACACAATAAAATTATCTTCACGCCGTAAAAAAAAATGCACATAAATCATTATTAGTTTACATATAATTATGTTAATAAAAACTATAGCGTTTCTAAAGACACAATGGGGTCTTTATTTTATTATTTTTTTTTTATTAATATTAATAGGTATATTCCATATATTTTATATATATTACGTCTTATTCTATATATATTACGTATATTCTATATATATTACGTATATTCTATATATTCTAGTTTTTGCTTCACGTATTAATATACGTGAAGCAAAAACTTTGTACCCCTTTTTACGAAAATTGCGAGGACGGAGGAGTATGAAATTTCCCATACTTATAGTTTATAGAAAGAGCGCAGAATGCTAATATTTTCTTAACATTATGCATAAAAATACACTAAATCAATAAAAAAAAACATTACACACACTACTAAGTATTTGACACACACACGCAAATATACTCTTTTGTTTATTATTATAGAAGTATAATATATAGTCTTTGACTCTTTGACAACAGAACATTAATAATGTTCAAACTTATAATTTAAATTAATTATGGTCGAATTTCGACCACAATTATAAATACTTACGTAATTGTCAGCCAGTTGCGAAGAGCGTGACGTAAATAACTTAAGACTCATATTTTCACAGGCAAAGAGATAGCTGCCAGCTATTGCAAAACAATATTATTACCTTAAAAAAATGTCATATTTTTAAACTTGTAAAATGTTTTAATTAACTCGTTTTCGAAAAATCTAATAAAAATAATACGTCTTTTAAATGCTATTACAATTCATATACAATTAAACATAGGTATGCTATGCATGACTTGAGTAAGTACCTACGTATAGGCAAGTTAGAGCATGATCAGTGTGAAGATAACTACTATAACTTCGCGAACTTCCACAATAGCGTTTTGTCTCTCGAGATTTACTTGAGTAATTGGCATTCTAGCTACGTTTAAAACTTAGGTAGGATGACAATTACTCAGATCTTTCTAATTATGCGATGCGATTATTTATAAACTGCATTTCAATAGATTCAATGCAGGAATATTATCAAACATATAATCAGTTGAGTTTATGTTAACTAGATACACCATAGTTAGAGAGTAGAAAACAGACAAAACAAAATAGTTAAAACATAAAAATAATTTACTCGTTTCCAGGTTTTTCGGAGTAATATTGACATGTACGTATCTTAATCGTTTTTCCAACTTAAAAATTGCTAACCAATTACAAAAACTTTATCAAATATTAAAATAGAATGTGTCAGATACCTTCATTAAAACGTAATTGGCAATCGATTATGCAGCTTTTATAATTTACCTTTGCAAGCTTGATCCCACGTTGTTCGATGTGATAAATTATTGACAGGAGAGGCACAATGGGTGGACAGCCGGTAAGCCGCATTGCGGGTAGATTTGCAAATTCCGAAATAAATTCTTTACCCACGCATTAAGTTGTAAATAATTTTGGAACATGTCAGCTTGCTGAATCTATTGTGCATTAAACTTACAAGGTTTAAATTTACAAAATATTTCGTATACGTATTGAATTATATGATTAAGCCCTATAATTATATATATATATATATCATGAATCTTTAATAATATAATATTTCTGTTAACTGGTATGTCAAGAAATAAACACAATTATTTCAATATGTCTTATGATTAAATTTTGACATAGGTACTACCTAAATGATATCGTTTAATTTAGTATAGTATTATTATTTAGTATTATTATTATTATTTATATATTATTTAGTTTTATTTTTATTTAATTATATTTATATTTTTATATTCTAATCTATTCAGTTATCTACTTGGATTAAGGGTTTTCAATAGTACCAAAATAGCACGGATGATATCGTCAATATCACGTAGAATATACGAAGGGGTTTGATTGCTGTAGTCGAGATTAAAACCTCCAAGAATTATAAACACCGTAGAATAGTAGGTATGTATATTATATATTACCCCTTAATCCAAACATAGTAAAGTACTCTACATTCTTTTCGCCTTAACTATGACACTTTTAATGCAAATCTTCTATATATAAAAGAGATTTCCACCTATTATATATTGACTCATCACGATATCTCTGGAACCATAAGGCGTAGAGACTTGAAACTTAGTAGGAATATTCCTTTCGAGGAAAGGTAAAGTCCAATGAAAAATAATAGCCATCGATTTCATTAATTCTAAAAATTCGTCTAAATATTGATTGTTTTTATCTTTCTTTTATTTTTTCCTTTTATTCGGTATTTAGCTTTTTTGAATATAATTAAAAATTATTTGGAAATAACTAACGCGCGTAGTAACAACTAGCGTCGCGGGCGGCCGCTAGTATGCTATAAATACATACATACATCTAATCACGCCTCTTGCCCGTAGGGGTAGGTAGGCAGAGACCACTTCTTTCCACTTGCTACGATTCTTACATACTTCTTCGTCCACTTTCATTATTCCTTTCATACGTGCTATTCGGTTTAGGGTACTCTTGACCTGGCCTTTTTTTCTGGACGTCCCTAACCCTAGAAGCCTAATCTTCTCTAGAGGTACACAAAGCCTAAACATACGTCTCCGAGGCGTACATGTATAACAGTCTGTGTGCAAAAGTATGTCTATTTCAGGACTATTATTTAACGGAAATTTAAGATTGGGGTATGCACTAATAATAAAACACACTTTTATCAAATAATACTACATTCACAGTTACCTATTTATTATAGCGAAATAAAAATTTTGACATAAATTCAAACAAAAAAATTAACTTCTCGATAATCGACTATAAGAAACATACTATTTTAGAAAATCCAATATTTTGTAACATTTATTAGTTATTCATAAAACAAATATTAATAATAATAAGACTATTTTATGACTAGCTAAAACCTTAGAGCAGTCTGTACATATCTCAACTTTGTGCTCGCCACACGCTGATTTTCAAACACTTTGTATATTCTTTTTGTTTTATAGTAACAAAAAGTACCATGTTTACGTTTTTTTTTTCACTCTAGTTTTACTGCTTGATTTTCATTACATAAATCAATAGGATTTACAAGAATTTGGTTTATATTTTTTTGTAAAGATCGTTTCAAACTCGCAGCATCAAGCCTCTGGATATATAGAGAATTCAGGGGCCAGGGCCAAATCTGAGCCTAGTCGCTTCACTAAATCTGGTGCGGATTGTGTTTAGGTATACCTGGAGTTTTGTGAGATAACTGAAATATTAAAGTAGTTAACGAAACAAGTCCATTCTTACCGCGAATAGTATTGCCAACAACAGATACAATATCGCTCGAAATTTGTAGTTTGCTACACATAATCAGCATAGAATAATGGATCAACTTCTGCCACTGGGGTTGAGTCGGTTTGTTTAGACCAAGTAGCAGTTAAAAATAAACATCTTCAATAATATAATAACTCTCATCTTCGCTTTGAAACCAAGCTAATAGACAAAAACCCAGTCTCAACATCAAAAGCTGAATCTTCCTGAGAAATTATTATCTTTCTGGCTTAAAATTGTCAAAATCGCGTCACTTTTAAGTATTTTAGAACCAGACACATTTTTACCTAAAGAATATTAAAAATAAACCTAAAAACAACAAACAAGATTTTAACAAACATATTGTTAAAAGTTACACAAAGCCTAAACATCAACAACAACGTCCGCCTAGGTCTACTCTTTCCAACACTTCCATTCACACTCTCCTTATACACTTTTTTCGTCAATCGTTCTTCATTCATTCTCTCGACATGGCCAAACCATCTCAGCATACCAGTAGGTATGCTATAATTAAGTAGATCTATATTATGTCAAAAAATCGCTAGGTATGTTTGCAACTTTTATGTTTTCTTCTAATACTTAAGTATGTTTACAAAAGAAAGAGCAAAAATATATAACACAAGCATCACCCAACATTCAATATTTACAGGACGAGGGATTTCATGAGGGAGGACATTATAGACAAAAAAAAGGATAGAGAGCCATCTGTGGCATAGACAGCTTTCGTCGAAACTACATTCACGCAAAATAATGCTCACGCACACTAATTTTACCAAACCAACTGAAGTCCACAAATTCTCAAGATATTATAATCAACATATTTATTATAAATAGGACTCACAGGGTTGCGTGACTTTGAAGACAAAACTAAAGATGTCTCTGAAGAAGTGCCTGAGTAGTTACGTAATTTCTGTCCTTGACAATTTTTGGCTGAATTACAGAATAAAGTTTCAAAACATGTTCCAATAAGTTTACGCCAGAGCGCATATAATATTTTGACTAAAATATAAAATGCTTGCGAAATCCGCGTTATACCTCTTTTGTAGCAGTCTATATAAAAGATATTATTACCTGGAATATGAGAATTACCGTGGATAACTACTAAAAACACCCTTGTGACTTTTAATTTCAAACGTATAACGTATTTGTGTTGTTCGAAGTTTAGTGCTAAGCATAAAATACCCACATTTCTATGGTCTATAAAATGCTATTGAAGTTGTAATCCCAACTCGCTCTACGTAACATGGGCGAAATCCCTCATATTATTTTGACTTATATAATGAAAAAAGTAATGTGCAATACTAATGATGTTATATAGACAGAAAAGGGTGTGCATATCACAGTAAAGACGAAAAGCGAGTCAATATTCAACTGAGTACGAAAATCAGAGATGGATTCATATTTACGTAAAAGTGAAGTGTATGACTTCTGTGTGGTTACGGCAGTAAAGAATATAGCCACCCCTTCTCTTCCAGTGGGTGTCGTAAGAGGCTACTAAGGGATAACACAGTTATACTACCACTTTGGAACTTAAAAATCCGACCAATGGCGGGATAACCATCCAACTGCTGGCTTTCAAATACACAGGCCGAAGGCGGGCAGTAGCGTATTCGGTGCGACAAAGCCAGCCCTGTGGTCACTAATCCGCCTGCCCAGCGTGGTGACCACAGACCACAGAAATACTATAGACATGGTAAGGGGCGTGACGCGTGTTACCGAGCTTATGATCAGGCGATCATACTGTTAACAAACGCATCTCAGTCGTAGTACAGACGCGGGTGACGTATTTAGTGACTTAAAAAATATTAAAATGCCGTGTTGTGCAGTATTGACGTGTCGACAAGGGAGCTAAGGTCTAAAAGTTACCCCAGGAATGATTTCCTTTCACATATAAGTACTAATTTACTGTAATTATTAATATTTGGAAAAAGCCAGTAATCTACAATGATTTTGACTTACAATTCACAATTGTGACAGTAACGACATACACTGCTGGCTAACCACTACCAATAGTCTGGGAACAACGCGCGTAACGCGCAATCTATTGCGCGGCTATAGTTACGCTCGCTACGCACTAATTCTTCGAGTACCAGGCGTCAGTGGGCCGCCATATTGTCGACTTTTACTAGTTGAGTAACGAATGCCTAATCCGTAGTTTATCGATAAATTGAATCTTTTTTATTATAAAAGGTTTTTCGTTCGATGTTTATTATATCACGTTTAAGACATAAGTATACTATATGTACAATTCGAATTTCATTTTTTATATCCATTTTTATTAGATTTTAAATTTTAATGAGTGAATGATTTTTAAAATTCACTTCACCGTGTCTTTCAGTTTATTTCATGTATATATTTTTTCGTATATATTTTTTTGAACCCTCAGTTTCATATTGGTTTTAATAAATTTCTGACATTTGGTTAGTATCCCAACAGTTTTATAGAACTACAGTCTACAGTAATAGGAAACTACCAGTTGACTATTAATGTGAGGTATTTAATGTGTAATCAGTGAACATATTTAGATAATAATTATTGAATTTTATTGAAATAATACTCGTCCGTGTTATCATTTATCGATAAATCTGCAATGTTTATCGAAATGCCCACGGCCCTAGCCCGGAGGCGTGTCTCATCTATGATTGTAGTAACGTGTAGCAATGCGTACACGCACACTAATTCGTAGCCAATTAGGATTAAGATTTTAATGTTGTAAATTGTGTGCGAACTTTAATATAATTGTGTGGGTGTAAAAGTTGGCTACGCTGGTTCTGAAGCAAATAACGTTCGATGCCGTCTCCATATACTCCGTGGTGGTGACTATAGGCAACACACATGAGTTCACGCCATTTTGACGCGAACTTGTGGAGTCCAATGACCTATGATGGAGTCCTATGTCCAGCAGTGGACTGCGATAGACTAAAGTAAAAGTGTGTTACAGTGAAAAACGTGCTATACAGGCCATAACGTTGTTAATGTTATTCCTACTGGCGGTAGCAATCTTGACACTCTTTCTCACTCATCTTTGTCACTGTAAAATTAATAAATAGCTTATTGTTATTTTTTTTAAATATATTTAATAAATCTTTTTATTCCATTATTTAAATTTTTCATTTTAATTTATTTTATTTTACTATTTGAGTGTAAAAAGTTTATTTTTTATTTTAATAAAATAATATAATAAATTATCCTCTTACGTAGAACCGAAAAGAGTTCCAATACGACTATAATAACAATAATTAATTAATTACGTTTACCTATAATAAGTTTAACTATTTAAATATCATAAAATTATTTATTTAAGTTTAATTCTTACTATTTAAAGAAAGAATGTAATGACATAGATTATATTATGTTATTATTCTATGTAGGTAATGTCTTTGTTCTGGTGGACAATAAATATTATAGACCATATTATCTTAAATGAATATAAATAATTAAATACTATCAACTCCTAATCATAGACTGGTTAATGAAAGTAGAAACTGAAAAAACGAGCCAAATTAAAAAAATATATATCAGCATGGCAGCCTAAAAGCAGTTTTAAAAGCGCGCGTCGACGACGGCGCTTATTTTGGTTATTGCTGTATGTTGATTATGCAACTATTGGATTTAATTGAGGCTTTGCATTGGTTTTCATAATGGTGACCAATACGTACCTACTTACTTTATTATGATGAATAACACTTAACACAATAAATTTCTAATATTTAACTAGAAGACTCAAGAGAGCCGATGTGCTGCCTTAATAAGGGCGCCTTCAAATTTGCCGTTTGCTGGTGCAAGTGCATTGCGCGCGACAAATTTGCAGGCGCCCTAATCCCCTAGCGGGAGATAGAGCGGTGGCTATGGTGGTGGTATAGTCTAGGCCACTCTAGGCGACTGATCACAGGTCTTAAACAAAAGGGGAAAAATTATTATTTATAATTATTTTATGATTTATGTAGTTATAAAAATGGCTGTTTGAATCTATGTTTTCGTCTTTTGAGCTTTTGTAGATTTCCACTTGATATACCCAAATCCAAAGGCAAATACCTAATGGTGGGAACACTTAAGTGTTGTCATGTAAAAAGTAAAAAAAAAAACGAATTTCTACTTTCGTTATAGCCTTGCGAAAAATGTGTCACTGAAATGAAAAGATACAAATGTGTCTTTTCATTACTTTGAACTATATCCATCTTTTAGTTCAGTAGTTCAGTATAGTTCAGTTGTCTTTGTAGATCGGTTTTCTTTCACTAGTTTATCAAGAGATATGAAAGGTTGTTAAAAGAAGAGTTCAATGAATCATCTTATCGCAAACTTAAATTAGTTCGACGAGTTGAGACATGAGCTCGTATCGAATAGTTAAATAGGTAATTGAAGTTAGTACGTATATCTGTTCAGAGAAATTGTTCGTAAAAATTTTACAACATTCGACACATATCTATACAAATAAATAAAATTGCAGTCTGTTTGTAATATTAAAATAAACGCATTTTACTAAATGCATATAGATCTATACACGGTACATAAACCAAAATAACATTTTTTACAATTTTTGTCTGTCTGTTTGTTTCGGCTAATATCTGAAACGGCTGGACCGATTTTGACGGGACTTTCACTGGCATATAGCTCATGTAATAAGGTGTAACTTAGGCTACTTTTATTTTAGAATATTTTTTTTATAGCTGCAAACTGAACAATAACTTTTTTGTTAAATTCCATGCGGACGAAGTTGCGGACACAGCAGCTAGTTTTATTAAACACAGATTAGTATATATGTAGCTAGCTATTAAACTCGAACAAACGTATTGTCAACTGTATTACTGTACATTCATACATTGCCATTTTTCTCGACAGTTCTAAATTAGTTTTTTAATATGACAAGCAATGTACACTGTACGTGCAAATTGTTAGAGGACCCGACGGATACATACCGAGCGAAAGTTTGAGTGAAAGAAATAGAACATTATTATGGTACGTACAACAGAGCGTGACAGCAAATTATCAATCGGCACTGCTCGTGTCTCGTTCGTTTCACGAACGAGGCAGTTCGCGGCCGATGATTGGTGAACTAAACAACTGAACTAAAGATATGGTTGAATTGTAACTGAAGTACAGAATGAAGGACACAAACTAACTGAAGTATTTCATTTGAAGGATTCATTCGTGAACGACACACGACTATTTCGTTAGCCAGACTTTAACATTCTAATTTTAGGTGGATGTATAAGAATAATTTTTATATAATATAAGAAAATTGATATATTCACGAAATAAAATACGGTTGTACGAAGTTCGCTGGGTCAGCTAGTATAATATTATTAAAAAGTAATTTTGTTTAAACCATTTCCATTGAGTTTTATTTAAGCTTTTCGTTTTGTTTAAGCTTTTCGTTTTGTTATTTCTAAACGAAACGTAACTGTCACTAGAAAATGTCAAAGTCACTTTGATGCTGTCAACGATGTCAATATTTTATTTTGCAATTTCGCTCACGTTGAGCAGTTTGTTGGTATTTTTTCCACATAAAAACAGTGTGTTTTGCAAAAAATTTGACTTATCTAAGTTAAAATAACAGTTTAACTCCGAAATTAATAGCAAAATTAATAATGAGGCTTGTGGATTCAGAGAAAATATTGGAACTACAGAGTAGTCCAGAAAAACTTCGCAATATTTGCATTGTGGCCCATGTGGATCATGGAAAAACAACATTAGCCGACTCTTTGATATCTAGCAATGGTATCATATCTCAAAGAATGTCTGGAAAACTGCGTTATATGGACAGTCGCCCTGATGAACAGGAGAGGGGCATTACTATGAAAAGTAGCAGTATTGCTCTGTACCACGCTTATGAGAAAGAAGAATATCTTGTTAACCTCATAGATTCGCCTGGGCATATTGATTTTTCAAGTGAAGTGTCAACTGCTGTGAGATTATGTGATGGTGCAATTGTTGTTGTGAGTTGAAATATTGAAATTTCATTGAAAAAATACCACTATTTATATAATCTAAAGATAAAACCATTATAGAGATTACTCAAACTCCTTAATAGTAAATTTATAATTAGATTTAGAGCATATTAATCGTTAATAATAATAAACTAAAAATTATCATCAAATGATTTTTGTAATATTGTGTAATATATGCCTTGATATTTAAAGTTAAATTCTTAATATCTTCAGGTGGATGTTGTGGAAGGTGTATGCCCTCAAACACGTCTAGCACTGAAACAGGCGTACTCTGAAAATATTCATGCAGTTTTAGTATTAAATAAAATTGATCGGCTAATCGTTGAAATGAAAATGAGTTCTTTAGATGCATATGTACATATTACACAAGTACTTGAGCAAGTGAATGCAGTTATGGGAGAGCTATTCGCCTCAGAAGTATTGGAAAATGAAGAAACACAGATTGATAAACAGGTTAATTAATTTATAAATAACTGATACTCAAACATTTTAATAACATTGATGTAGACATAAACATGTGTTATTTTAATGGATCACATTAGGGGTTGTCCATTAATCACGTGATATTTTTAGCAACTTCTTCATTCCCCCCCCCCCCCCCCTCCCATTCTATTTGATGTTTTAGGCTTCCCCCTTCATATCCAAAAAACGTGTATTATATATTGCAAATTAAAGTAAAACTTTCAGAATACTATCTTTAAATCCTGTTTTTTTAATTTAGAAATTGAGCATTCAATGTAATATAAATTCATGTGATTTCGGAATGTAGCCCACGTCATTTTTCTGGTATTTTGTGGTGTTTTTCCGAACTCTCGTCCAAGTTTCACACGGTTAAGAGACAACCCCTTACGAGCTATAAAGTTGAATCTTTGTTATATTATATTGACATACTCCAAATTAAAATTTAGTGCAACTTTTATTTATTTCTATTACATCATACACCACAAATCTTAAAATTTCATTTTTTATTTCTTTGTAATGAATTAAGCTATCTGACATCCAAAATAATAAATTGCTTGTCACCAAAACCAATATAAAAGTTTTTAATAGGGATTGGAGTCTAAAAAAAGATGTTCTGACACGTTCTTTGTTGTTTTTTTTATGCTGTACGGATATTAGTGCTGTAATATTCGTAACTATCGAAAGCTATTCAAAAATATCAGATAATCTATACCTTCTGATTCTTATATCCATAGTCGTAACCGTATCCAAAATATATCCATAAATTCCCTGATTATTGAAATGACTATAAAATTTTAGAAGCAGAAGAAAGTCAACACAAATGAAGACAATAACTTTTATGATTGGACATCAGCACTAGAGGATGCAGACGACTCAAATTTATACTTTTCACCTGAACAAGGGAATGTAGTTTTTGCAAGTGCTATCGATGGTTGGGGTTTCACTGTGCATACTTTTGCTAAATTATTCTCAGCAAAACTAGGTAAGCCTTAATAAGTAAATATATGTAATTTTTAATTAATTTCCTATGTACAGATTTTAATTTACATTTTGAATTTTAGGAGTCAAAGAAGAACTACTTAAAAAAGTACTTTGGGGTGACTTTTTCTTAAATTCTAAAACGAAACGTTTTATGAAAGGTGCACAAGAAAAAGCCAAGAAACCACTTTTTGTTCAAGTTATTTTTGATAATTTATGGAATGTTTATGAAACTATTGTACTTAGGAATGATAAGGAGAAGGTTCCTGTTATATGTGAGAAGCTCGGTATTAAACTAACTACTCGAGATTTAAGGCATACAGACAGTAGGATTCAACTACAGTCACTAATGACACAATGGTTACCATTGTCAAACACAGTGTTAGATATGGTTTGTACTAAATTGCCATCTCCGAAAGAAATATTGCCTGAAAAAGTTGAAAAACTTATGTGCTCTCGTATTAGAGACTTTGAATCTTATCCGGAAGAAACAAAGAAACTTAAAAATGACTTTTTAGCCTGTGATAGCAGCAATGATAAACCTGTGATTATTTTTGTATCTAAAATGTTTAGTGTTGATAAAAGTGTTTTACCAGAAAATAAACCTAAGGCTTTAACGGCAGAAGAAATGGCTCTAAGAAGAGAAAAAGCAAGGCAGATGCGTGAAGAACTTAAACAGAATAATTTAAGTTCCGAACCAATTCCAATATCAAAAAATAAGGAATCATGTGATAATGACACTGAAAAGTTTACTGAAGAACAGAAAGAAAAAGATGAAAATGAAACTGCATTTATAGCTTTTGCTAGAATATTTAGTGGTAAGGTTAGGAAAGGTGATAAACTATATGTATTAGGTCCAAAACATGATCCCTCCCAAGTAATTATTAAAAAAGACTTGAATATAGACCCTAATAAAAAACTTAAAGACTTACAAAGTGATGAACACATAACATGTACAGAGTAAGTATTCGTCAAGCAAAAATATTATGATTGTATTTTATTCTGTTAAACCACAATCTTTAAAAACAATCTCTTATTTCTTTACATTTTCTTGCAGAATTAAATCATTGTATACATTGATGGGTCGAGAATTGGAAGATATTAACGAAGCAGTAGCTGGTAACATAATAGGTAAGTTGTGATTGGATATTAATTTTTTTTCATTTAGACTATTGCATTTAAAAGAAATTAAAAATTAACATCTTATATAAGTTGATTATTTATTTTTACATGCATATCAAGAATTCTTTAATATATGTGTCCTCTATAATAATGCAATCCAATTTACCAAGCACTGTGAAGTTTTTTTCCATAAAACGTTGGCACACAAGCTTACGGCTCACCTGATGGTAAGCGATTACCGTAGCTTATAGATGTCTGCAACACCAGAAGTATCGCAAGCTCGTTGTGGACCCTACTCATAATCCTCCCCCAGAAGCTCAGGTCACCTTACTCACTACCGGAACACATCACTGCTTAAAAACAATATTATTTAGCTGTGATATGGTGTAAATTCAAGGTACTTCCCCAATCGGGGTGCTTCAGATTTTGAGCAGGATATTTCCTACTGTGCCCTACCTCAGTTTTTGTGCTGATATTCATTCATTTACAAATGTTTGTGTGTTTTGTTGTAATCTTACTATGATGCGTAATAACTGATGATACTTGTAATGGCCCAAGTGATGATATATCTCACTTGTGACATTGTAACATGTACTCGTACATTGATGATAAAATGGTTGAAATGCTAATAGTTGCGAATTTGAATCTCGCACATGGCGAAATTTTTGTTAGATCATACATTTTTGTCTTGATCTGGGCTTAAGTGGCTGTGCTTGCTGTTTCCGGACACAGGATTCACTTTCCTACTAGCAGTTGTAAAAGTGGTTTGAAGCATTTAATATTATTATTAATCTTGCTGTGACCGCGACTTCGTCCGCGTGGAATAAAAAAATATTGTTCAGTTCGCAGACTTACAAAATAAATACATTTCTAAAATAAAAGTAGCCTAAGTTACTCCTTATTACATCAGCTATCTGCCAGTGAAAGTCCCGTCAAAAGCGGTCCAGCTGTTTCAGAGATTACCCGGAACAAACAAACAGACAGACAAAAATTGTAAAAAATGTAATTTTGGTATAATTATGTACCATGTATACATAAGCGGTTATTTTACCTAATTACAAACAGACACTCCAATTATATGTATTTGTATAGATGTATAGAAAGAAGATCTTGTGTATTATTCATTAATAATAATTTATTTATTTTCAGGTATAGGTGGGTTAGAGGAACATATACTTAAAACAGCAACATTAAGCAGTACTATAGCTTGTCCAGCGTTCAGTGAGATACAATATGCGGCAGTGCCAATACTGAGAGTTGCGGTAGAGCCAACATATCCCTCACAGCTATCTCAGCTAGTTAAAGGTAAATAATTCAAATACCCTACATTAAATTAAACCACATAATATATACCTAATATCAATGCTACATACAAAAAAGGTGTGTGTGCAAGTCACACACGATAGAAGTGAAACTTCTTTGGAAAACTAATTTAAAAAAAATTAATTTAAAATTAGCGGCTTGCAGCGCGGCCTTCCCTGTCGTTTTTCCGTTGCATCCGGTTTGAAATCACAACGATTCTAAAGAAGTTTCACTTCAAAAAGTTGGTCAAATACAACAGCAGCAGTTTAGGGAGGGGGTAGTTTTTCATTTGAGCATAAATGAAACACCTAATAATCAAACACCAGATATATAAAACCTATACTCATTACACAACCTTAGAAATAGTATGGAGTACATGTGGCTTAATTTAATACCTCTTGTTTGTGTCCAACATGTACTCAATAGTATTTTTAAATATCAGTATATTTAAAAAGTTGTATTTCAAACCAACTTGTTTTTTAGTATTATTTTGTAGATCTATTCTAGGCAACTTTAAGAAATAATTTATAAAAGAAATTAATAATATCACTCTCTCTAACTATACAGATATATATGGATAGTATCTCATGTGTATATATTTGTTAAAAACATACATAATAGGATTAGTTTACAATTTATTTTTTTATTAATCTAACCTATGTTGCTTTCAGGGTTAAAACTACTCAACCAATCAGATTCTTGTGTACAAGTTCTACTGCAAGAAACAGGTGAACACGTTTTAGTAACAGCTGGTGAAGTTCATTTACAAAGGTGTCTTGAGGACCTCAAGTAAGTTAAAATTTTTTACTTATAATATGATACTAATATAATGATGAACTAATAATAATGATCATAATAATTGGTTTTTTTTCTAGCTATGGTAGCTTCTATTCTTGAGCATGATAAGTATTTGTATAGATCATGTACACTGTATTTATACTTTGCGGTGTTTATAGTGATTTCTTCTGACTCCTAGGAGTAAGACATCATTCCACTGGAAATTTTGAATCATTTTCTATTTGTTTATAATAGGTGGATTTTTCAAAAGTTGGAATATTTACTTGGTCTTCCTTATTCTTAACCTGTACATAATCCGAACACATTACTCTACCTGTGGCTTCACATTAATTAATTATAGTTTAATTCTTACCAGTTGAAAATGAAATGAATAATCAAAGAATTCCATGGATATTCTGGGTTTCTTTTCATACAAAATATACAAGACAATTATGTTAATGTTCAATCAAATTAAATTTTTTGATATTTTTAGGAATCTATATGCAAAAATACCCATAACAGTATCAGAACCTATAGTACCATTCAGAGAGACAATTGTAGAACCACCTAAAATTGATATGGCAAATGAAGAAATTGATTCACAAAATATCGACAAAGGCAAAGATACAGAACAGGATCCAGTTATAACTATTACCACTAATAATAAACAAAGTACGATTAAAATACGTGCGAGACCCTTACCGAATGAAATAACCACCCTATTAGACAGATCAACAGATTTATTAAAAGCTATATCAAAACATATCAAATCTTTACAAGGATTAGTGAAAAACGAAAATTTAGAAGCTAAATTCGATGAACTAAATATAAACGGTAAACATCAGTTATCAGATAGAATGTTAAAACTTATTGAGGTCTTTAAAAATGAACTGCAAAATATTTGTTCCAAATTGGGACCTGAATGGAAAGACGTTGTCAAGCAAATATGGTCCGTTGGACCTAGGAATTGTGGTCCAAATTTGCTTCTAAATCAAACATCAGATTATAGTACCAAGTTTTTACATCATGAAAAGGAAATTAAAGAGGATCCGAGATTTGAATATGAGAGTAGTTTTTTGAATGGTTTTCAATTGGCGTCATTATCTGGACCACTGTGTGATGAACCAATGATGGGCGTAGCTTTTTGTGTTGCAGAATGGACATTAGACAAAATTGAAGAAGACACTTCTTATACTTATGGACCGTTATCAGGTAATTAATAAAATATTCTATTGTAATGTATTATATCATAAATATCTTATAACACACACATGACAGACGGTCGTCTGTTCGTATGATAAGCAACTTAATGCTTGTGTTATTGGTAACAGCCGGCTGATATAGCTAAATACTTTTTTTTATAAATATACATAGAAATATTACATACATATATAAATACAAATATTACACCCAGACTCATGTAGGAATCGAACCCACAACCCGCAGAACAGATCTCAGATCAGGGCCACTACACACTGCTTCAACAAGCTATTAGGTGTAATCTATTTATCTCTTTTTAGTGATTACTTTTTTTTTCAAAATAGTTAATAAATACTCTATATTATTTTAAAGACTATATAATGAGTAATATTATGTCGAGATTTCTTTTATGTTTATTCAAATTTAAAAATCTAAATCAAGTTGTGAAAAATTTATGATGCTACTAACATAGTAACTTATTTAGATAATTTTTAAACGAGTTAATTTTTGTTCAGGTCAAATAATGTCAGCAGTAAAAGAAGGTTGCAAGAGAGCATTCCAAGTTCAACCTCAAAGACTAATGGCAGCCATGTACTCGTGCGACATCGTCGTAGACCAGAAAGTATTAGGTAAGTTAAAATATAGTAAATAAAATAATAAGTACTTCAAATCCAAATTTCGTGTCACGATGTATGTTTGCGCTAAACTTCGAAACTACTTAACCAATTTTTATCAAATTTTGGCCTCTTCCCCATGTAGGAGAAGGATCGGAGCTTAATCCACCACGCTGCTCCAATGCGGGTTGGCGATATATTCCCTACAATGAGTAACGATCGCTATCAGGTGTACATAATAACAACCGGGACCGACGGCTTAACGTGCTCTCCGAGGCACGGTGGGGAGACCCACAAGGACTGCACAAACACCCAGACCACGGCAAACATCTGTATGGCCAATACACATGATGTCGTGTGCAAATTTAATGTTTAATTTACGACTTTCATCATCACTTCAGCCTACCGCAGTCCACTGCTGGACATAGGCCTCACGAAGTTCGCAAGAAAAATGGCGCGAACTCATGTGTTTTGCCCATAGTCACCACGCTGGGCAGGCGGGTTGGTGACCGCAGGGCTGGCTTTGTCGCACCGAAGACGCTGCTGCCCGTCTTCGGCCTGTGTATTTAAAAGCCGATTATACGACTTTAGTGTGTATTTATCGGTTAGTTCCATAAAATCCTAATAAATGGCGTTTTGGCATCTAAGTTGCACAGATATCCGGTAGATGACGCCGTATTTCTATTTCTTTATAAAATGGCGGTTTGGCGTCTAATTTGCACAAATATCCGGTAGATGGCGCCGTATTTCTATTTCTAGATTATAGATGGCGCGTTTGAATATCAAGATTCAGCCTGCAATATCCCACTGTTAGGCATAGGCCTTCTTCCCCATGTAGGAGAAGGATCGGAGCTTAATCCACCACGCTGCTCCAATGCGGGTTGGCGGATATATTCCCTACTATGAGTAACGATCGCTATCAGGTGTACATGATAACAACCGGGACCAACGGCTTAACGTGCTCTCCGAGGCACGATGGGGAAACTCACAAAGACTGCACAAACACCCAAACCACGGCAAACATCTGTATGGCCAATACAAATATTTGTCATGTGCGGGGATCGAACCCGCAACCGCCAGTGCAACAGCCACAATCCAGTGCTGTGACCGTTGCGCCAACGCGGTGGCATTATAAGATATGGTACGTAGTATCTATAATATGTTCTCCACCTTGAATTATACCCTTATTTTTTACAATAAGACAAAAATATTTTCAATGATTTTTATTTTTTTTAATTACAAATATTGTAATTAACACTAATATTTACAAAGCGATTTGTCTAAGTTATATGGTTTTAATATAAATAATGTATATAACCTAAAACTTATTTTGCTATAAATGCATCAAAATACACAAAAACACTGAGCTCGTATCACATTATTTCGTGTACTTAAAGAATTATTAAAATTACTTAATTTCTTTTTTCATTCTAATTCTTTCTTATATCTATGGCTTTAGCCATTCGGCAAATAATTATTACTTATCCGTATTCAATAATACTATGGATTATTAAAATCTATAAAATAAAACGTATTACTGAGACAGAAAGGTACAAAAAGTCGATTATTTCTATTAAATGCATATCGAGTATTCTACAGGCTGATTATTTATTTATTTTATAAGTAATTTAAATAAATCAGACTTAATCACATAACTGGTATAAAGAAAGCTAAAAGCGTTTTGAAATTAAATATATCGTTATAAGTCTTCGTTGTGTTCAACGAGGCGGTATTGGAGCGGCCATCTTGAACCCAACCTACTTTTCCGTAACAATACGATTAATTTCTTCTTAATTGATCCAATGTAACGATCGTGCGAGTTCTTTTACTTTATACCATGGAAATGGTGGGTATTCTGAAGTCATTCGCCTAACGCGCGAGGCTCTCGATCTTCTATTGTAGTAATTGGAGTCCATATAGTTATGTGACTGGTATCGGTTGTAAACTGGTTTATCGATATACGAATGGGGTTGAGAATAATCTACTTTGTACGTGCTTGTAGTGCTCTGGACGCCGGATGTAAATCTGTTGTAACCTGAAAATTAAAACGTGTTGCATTAGACACGGTAGAAAATTGTATAAAAATAGTAAAATTGTTTCTCTTGTCAAAGAAAAACGTTTATAAAACACTCTTGATATTAATAGTTAAGAGAGAGAAGTTAATCTTCGTCTCTTACTTGAAATGTTGAAGGTGAAGCCTTTATATAAATTATTTAGTGTAAGTAGAGTGAGTATCTTGTTACATACAACGAGTATTTTGTAAGATATTGTCAGTCGCGACAAAATGTATCATTACTTTATTCGCTAAAACCTCCATAAATCAGCCACACTATTCATATTGTACCGTATATTAATCCGAACGATATTTCTAAAGAGATAATAAACTGACTTACCGGAGTGATAAGCCGTGGTGGGGCGGACGCACATCATGCCATACACTCTGATCCCCGGTACGGACGCGTACGTCGGCTGGTCGTGAGACATCGGACCCTCTGCGATAAAATAATCTCATGTATTTTCTAGAAACATATAGCTGTGTGAAAGATCTGAAGTACCTTTTTACTTAACGAGAAATGTATATAGAGTAAATACATAAAATGTATTTACGAAAAACAAATGGTAGGGAATTTTTTGAGAGCAATGGAAATAAAACAAATATTTTTAGAATATCTATCAGTCTCTCAATCTGTTGCTTATTCTGGCGTCGGGAAAATTTATTGTACAAATTGAATACGGTTCCTGCAACTGTAATTTTAGACGTCAAATTTAAAATTCTGTGTAGGATTAATCTCGGTAGACCATCTACAAATAATTGGAGTGAAACCGTAATTGATAAGCTTAGGCTTTATGGTATTGGCCCTTATTTATCATAAATAAAAAATATTTATTTCTGATGACAAAGGAATTAAAATTTCTATTCTAAATCTGTGTTTAAGCAAAATGATCAAAATTAACCTTTAACAACTACTATCGCTGAGATAAACATCTCGTCCATTTTTAAAATGTCAGTACATTTTCAGTCATAGTCGTATCTTATATAATATATTGAAACGTACCAAGTATATGAGTTTCGGGACACCGGCAAATTACTAGGTAATGTGATTTTCCGGTTCGTATGTTTTGTAGAGCCAAAAGTGACCAGTCTCTCGGCGCACGGCATTCTCTCATCTCGGATACAGCTTCACAAGTCTTCACTAGAGTCACTGCTTTCTTCGCATACTGTGTTTTAACAAATTCATTATCTATACATATAATAATTTATTAAATAAACATAAACTATATTACGTATTGTATTGTATCGATAATTTTATAAATATCAGTTTTTCATAAAAAATCAGAGCAATATTTATCGTAAATAAATTTATCGATAAAAACATTTAAAAATAAATTTTCCCAGTGTATAAAACACGGTACTCTCGTCTCGATAATTTATACAATCAAAGTTACCGCTACCACCTCGAGAGCCCTTAAACGTTCAAGCCGACAATGTTATTCCTTTTAAGTCGATGAATGTTACGCCGTTAACGTTAATGTCCTGCGATGTCTCACCTTCTTTTTGGAATCTGTGGTGAGCCGAGTGGTATGTAGGTCGTCTGCGTTGAGACTCGCGGAACAAGGGTCTCTGTACCTGGCGGGACACGCGCATAGCGGCTGGGTGTAGTTCAAACGCACGTAAACTGCGTTGCACACCTGAAAATCGCGTTATATTGAAAAATATGAGTAAATTACTACATTAATTAAAAGTTATTTTTTGGAACATTTATTTATAGAGTAATATATTTATTACTGATTTTATTTATAATATTGTTTTGCGATATTGGAAAGTATTATATTTTTTTTGCATTTTCGAACTTAATATAAATTCAGAGAGATTCGAACTTAATTTAAACTGAATTTATACGACAAGTGTCGAAGTAATTTAAAGGAATATATGATAATAAATTAAAACAATTAACAGTTTATTTTATCACTTTTGTATAATAAAGCCTGTTCAAAGTGTTCTCGATCTCTGTATCGATAATGTATGTCATGTCACCGCAACGTTCCATCGCAGACAAAACAACAACTAGCAGTCAACTTATAAGGGATTTGCAAATATTTACTACAACACAAGTGCATTTGATTTGAATAATAAATGCCATTACTATGCTTACAATGGTGAAATTTCATTACCTGTTGAATAGCGCATTCCGGTAGTAAATAGATGTGTTGATTGTGAGGGTAGTAATGGTACTTTGTCGGCTTCGCGAGTACCGACGTCGAGCCCGCCGGCAGCGGAACAGTCTGAAAGCAGTACATAGCAAATGATTAATGTTCCTCCTCGCAAATTATACTAGAAAGAAATAAACTTATTACGTTTGTCGGCATTCTTTTTGTTCATGTAAAAATGTTGGGAGTCGTAGCTGTTAACTCATACCTCGTTAGTTGTAAACAATGATGAGAGAAACGCCGATGTTGTTACAATATCGATGTTATCTTTGCTAAATATTTAGCTCGTGTCTTATGAATTGAATATATTACAATAAAGAACCTCCCAAGAACAATCGGTTGTGTGGATATTAATATTTCTTTTTTCCTTTTAGATAGTCTAAATAAAAAAATTAATTACTATAGTTTTGTTAGAATATCCGATGGTAGCCGCTAACACTATTTTATTTCATATTAAGTTGTAATTTTATGTAAACAAAGTTTTGATAAGAATGAAGTCTGCGCCCATAGTTAAGTTAAATTTACAAATATGGTGTTTTATATTTTTATGTAGCTTGTTTTATTAAAAAATCTCTACATATCCAATTATAGTGTGTTTTATCTCTATAAGTTAGTATGTGATCAGTTTTCCCACACCAGCACCCCACATTATTTTATAAGTAACAAATGAGCGGTTCTCATTTGTACATAGAAGCAACACGCGTTCAGATAACCGTTATCATCGTAAATTATATCTGTGTAGTTCACTATTGCAATTACCGAGCACACCTGCTGAGCTATTTTATTTGATAAGTATCGATCTCAAACAATGTTAGTATTGCTCTCTTGACCCGTAAATAGACATAAGATATTATTAGCTTACAACGATCTTTATTGTATGGTCGAATGAGTAACTAGATAATTGTTTGGTATAAATATTATTCACAAAATTATAATCGATTATTCTGTTTTTCTTTCTATCAGATTATATCATTTTTTTATAAATGTAATGAAGCAGATTGCTTGTTTACTTTTGCTGGTCTCGGGAGTATGGTTAGCTTATTTATAGGCAATAAAATATCAAGCTCCAATAGTCGATAGGAATGGAATAGTAACTAATAATGAGAAACAAACGTAAACGTGATATCTCTTTGTAATTCCTTTTATACTTAATTCTTTGTTTACTAGTCGTAAACATTTTAAACACCGTTACTGTAATTGTACCGTGTTATCATTGAAAAAGCGTTTGTCTTACATTCGCCGTTTATTTCTTCTAATCGAATCGCACTTTTTTCGTAAAACCAATGACCGTCCTCATTAACTCTTGCTTTTAAACTCGATGCTTTTAAATTAATTGTTCGCTTTATTGAGATTTTTCTTTCGACTTTCACTTTGTGATCGGTACCGGATTTTAAAATTTTTATTAAATTAATGTTAATTCATTCGTTCGACCATTTTTGCTGGCCAAGTTTATGAAATAGAACATTATGTGGGAGAGTTTACTAGTTTATTTCACGTCACTCTACTGATCTTGATATTTGTTTGTCTGTCAATATCTTCTTTAATAAAATTAGTTCGGGAGTGTTATCGACTATCAAGGATGACTCCTCGAAATACGTATTTTTTTTTTTATATAAATGATCGGTGCTCACGTTCGAGTTGAATGATCGAAGTCGGCCGATGTTTTCGATAGAACAATTTAGTCTAACGCCTTTTACTCGGAACATTTTTTTTCAACCGTATCGTCTTGTCGATTACATATTTTTGTTCTTTCTTTAAAATATCTTAACGTCTCAACCGTCGAGACCCGTTACGTAAAGGGGGGTCAGAATCGGCATGAAGTCAGATCGTCCGATAGAGTTTACCTAAAAAGCTAATCGTCGGTTCGCGATCTTGATATGATCTGAACTTCGTGCAACCTGCAATAAATGATCTCGACATCAAAAGTGCATTGAACTTCAAAAATATGTACATCAATCGTAAATTTTTAAAATTGTACAAATAAATGTTCTATTGATGTTTCTTAGTTCGTTAAATCGTATTCAATAAAACTTTTTTTTTAATATTTACCTAAACGTTATGTACTACTTACTGTGTACCCACACATAGTGATATCTGCCTACGAATATCTCTTTCATAAAAATATAAGTATAAAATACTTTATCGTACTTAATTTACTATTTAGGTATTATTAGCATTTTATTTTTCCTTTTTTTTTGCGAAACACTAGTAGAATAAATTACAAAAATACTTTCCGTGCTTAATTCTAGGAAAATGTCTGTTTGATTTTTTTTTTTTTTTGTATTTTTTGTTAAATCTAATTAGATAAATGTAAATTCCATCTAAAATATTATAAAATCGAATGTAAACGCTAATAGAACGTCCGCATCCGTAAAGAGGTATTGTTCCTCAACTGAAATCGATTACAATTATATTATGGATATCAAGAGATATTGCCTTCGAGCTATTATGACAGCTATGAATATATTAGCTGTGTATGAACTCACATTGTTGATTGATGTGTATTAAAATGGTATTAAATATATGAAGAGGTAAGCTCAAGTTATAAATTAATCAAAATTAAATTTTTAAGGTTCAAATTTACAAATCTAAATTATATATGAAATGTACCCGAGAATACTTTTGGGTCTATTTGCCTGTAAATTATAATTAACAGCATGTGCCGTCCTTTCAAAAATCTCTTTACTTTTCGGGTTTTTCCCATATTTTGTAGATAATACACGTCTCAATGTCGTGAACTTTATGCATATCTGTAGACTAATTTATTTTGATTGTTATTTTCTTTTTTGCTATACAAATAATTAGTAAAGTGACTCAGTGAAATAATATGTATCTATGTAAATATTAACAAAATCAGTATATTTAAAAACGTGTCAGTGCCGTTATGTTTTAAGTGCTAAACTTATTTATATATTCATTTTGTTCTTGCTGATGAAGAAACATGAGGAGAACTGCTTGTACCAAGAGATATCCTAACGGCCAGTTTCAATATTCTATCTCTGAGTTTGCTTACTGCACGAAGAATTAAGCCCTGCGGTCACCAACCCGCCTGCCCAGCGTGGTGACTATGGGCAAAACACATGAGTTGACGCCGTTTTTGGCGTGAACCTGGGGAGGCTTATGTCTAGCAGTGGACTGCGATAGGCTGAAGTGAGTGAGATAGAATTTTGACGTAAGCTCCATAAAAATAGTGTCAAAAATGTATCGCAGGCAGGCAAAACCAAAGATAGATAGATTATTATTGAAAACGGCCGTAGGTAAGACGTTAACACAGACCTCTATCACGCAATGGAGTAATGTGGGAACTTCATATTTTCCCTTAATAAGAAAGGTGGTTAGTTCATAATATTGATATTTATAGGCCTTTGGGGTACACTAAATAATTATGTGTTTTTATTATATACCACAACCATATATATTAATAATTAAAACTTTACAACGTCGTAAATTTTCATATTCACGAGTTAACGCTATGAAATAGCCATAAAATTATAATTTCTATAATTTTATTACCTACTAAGTTAATTCAATGGTTGTATATAGAAAGGATAATCTCTTTACAATTTTTATCGTACACGTAAACAGTATATCAATTTTAATGTAACTAGTAGTTATGACTTTAAGATTTATTTTGTGATAGTGTTATAACGTAAGTATATTAAATGGCATCGCCTCTTTATCGCCTTTTAAATTGTTCCTATAATAATGAGACGATCATAACAAAATATTTCGACGATCACGATTCAGCCTGTAATATCCCACTGTTGGGCATAAGCCTCTTCCCCATGTAGGAGAAGGATCGGAGCTTAATCCACCACGCTGCTCCAATGCGGGTTGGCGGATATATTCCCTACTATGAGTAACGATCGCTATCAGGTGTATATGATAATAACCGGGACCGACGACTTAACGTGCTCTCCGAGGCACGGTGGGGAGACCCACAAGGACTGCAAAAACACCCAGACCACGGCAAACATCTGTATGGCCAATACAAATGTTGTCGTGTGCGGGGATCGAACCCGCAACCGCGCGCGCAACAGCCAATCGCAATCCAGTGCTGTAACCGTTGCGCCAACGCGGCGTCTATACCAACAAAATATTTAATACTAGCGTTCACCCCGCCTTAATTCGCCATTACCTTCTGTAGACTAATTAATTATTTGTATTTGACGGCACTTTATTTCATGTTATGCACGGCTGTGATCTGCTCTGGAATAATACTATGAAGAAAGGAGCATTGGAAAAAATACACTTAAAAATAGTTTTAAAAATATAGTTAAATTGTATATTTTGGGAATTGTTTCCAATATGTACCTATCTCATAAAACACAAATAAGTTGGACAAAGTCTCAATGATTGTGGAGATGTTCGAGTCTTAAGAGTTTTACCTTATCAAGGCAACTTTACACTATTGTATATGTTACCGGAAATGTATGTAATCCGTCATTGTAAGGAAATGTATGTAATTCCTAAAATCGCACGGAAATGTGTAAAATAAATTATGTTAGACACATTTCCTAGGAAATCTATACATTGCCTAAATAGCAATCGGAAATGTAAATATTAATTGAGATATCAATGGCTATGCGGGGATAGCGGGGGGAGGTCTAATTTTGAAGTTAGTCATCATTTTTATACACTTCCTAATACGATATTGGAATTGTATACAATTTCTAGGAATTGTGCACATTTCCTAGGAAATTTATGTATTAAATATATAAATAATTTTAGTTTTTGAAACAATATTTTACATTTCCTAAATAGCTTCGGAAATTTCCTAGGATTTGTATACAATTCCTAGATTTCATACATTTCCGGTAACATATATACATATAATTTTGTTATGTTTTAAACCTCCTTACACAACTGTTGTACTCAATAACCTTGAAAGATGAATATTAGAATGATGATGATCATTAGTGGAAAAATATTCGATTTTTTTATATTCTATGAAGTATGTTCTTTTTTGCGAAAATGTATGAAATTTAGAAGTGCAAGTACAAACAATAGTCTCTTCGGCAAGTTCACGCAACGTTCGTTGCCCGCGATCTACCTCAACGCAAGTTCAGGGTCCCGATGTAACCGCGTAATCACTTCCGATATAATTAGGGTTACCACTCGAATTAATTGAAATGCTACAAATGGACGAGTTTACGACCCTGGATATTTGACTAAAATAGGATTTCCTAAAATTATCTCGAAAAAAATATATATCAAGACTTTTAGTATAGGTACGAAGTTTTCAAGAATATTTAATTTATTTAATTAAGCGTTTTTCGCTTTAAATATTTTCTTTGATATAGAAAATATCCTGTTTTTACCAGTTATTAAAACCCCTCTCATACGACCTTTAAATCTAAGTGAAATACCGGAAAATCCGGACCGTGACAGCCCTACAAGTGCTGATTCGTGTACACGATGCGATATCGCATTAAATGTTTATTTATTACGCAATTACGGTAAACGATATCAGAGGGTATTTGGAGCTACGATACTAATTTAGTAAACTGAAACTTTGATTATATACACGAGTGCCGTAAATAATAATCGGAGGAGAGAGCGCTTGAAGCTGTAGGGAAACACTGAATCTGCAGTAATTTAAGCCTCTAACTTCTAAGTAAAAGTTATATTCAGTTACGATGTCCATAATGATTTTTCAAATTTGAGTTAACCCGTTATTGTCTCATTTCGGTTTTCGTGATGACTTAAGTGTATATTTGGCCATCTCAAATTAAAGTACTGAATATTACAAAATAATTGCTTTTCTACTAACCTGTGAAAATCAAATAATTTTAAAAAGTAATAAATTTAATAAAAAATATTAATATAATCCTTCTCCTGCATGGGGAAGAGGCCTATGCCCAACAGTGGGATATTACAGGCTGAATCGTGATCGTGATCGTGATTAATATAATTATAAATGTCTGTAATGTTTAATGTGATGGGTCACGTGTTTTTTATGTTACTAATGTTACTATCCTATTAACTTTAATTTTTTTTAGTTTTGTTTCTTACGTAATTTTAATATCGGCTTTCAATACATCCCTTTTGTGACAGTACTAAGATGTATAGATAGGAAAACCTATTATTGGCCTTATTATTGTTAATATTATATTAAATTTTATACATATACGAATTGTAACGCTGTTGGTTTTCAAAAAAAAAATAATAATAAATATTTAACTCTAACCATTTCCTTTAAGCCTTCAAGTCAGGTCATAAAAATTAACTGCTAGATAGTCATAAAACATTAAAGTTTTGCATTTAAGCCTATTTTAAGACAGTTTCATATATTTTCCAAGTCATATAAAGATGAAACGAAGCCTGTACATAAGTTTGCGTGAACGATGAATACTTAAGGACGTATTCACAAAATTAATAGGTATAGAATCGACCATTTACACGAGTCACACACACAAGCGACGCAGTACGCACAGTTAGGTGTAAGAATAGTAGTGGATTGAACTACTTTGATACTTTACAATTTTTTATTTATTTATATTTTTTATTTTATTACAATTTATATTTCTTTGTGATACGTAGGTACCTACGAAAATATATTTTATTGGTGTTTGTGTTTTTAGTAAATAATAACTATTTATAAATATACCAATACCCACTTCAGTCACTTTTTGATACTATTTGTTTCACTTTGTTAGTTTTTCCTTATGAGGTGTGAGTCATATACATATAATTGTGTGGTATGAGACGGTTGAGATTATGAAGTAGAGTGGAGAGGGTGAGGGCTGCGATTTGATACAAGTGACACTCTCTCCTCCTCCAAGAGGAGTGGGAGCCCGGCGGACAGCTTGTTTTTAAAGTATTTTTACTCATTTTACGATTTTTTGACGAATTCTAAACGTAAAAATTGTGTTTGGCTCGTAAACGAAAAAAAACCAACTTCAATTACATCGACAAGTAATACAACGTAATAAAACAAAAAAAAGGTGTGTGTGCGATTCACACACGATAGAAGTGAAACTTCCGCTACAATGAGCGTAACGCTACAATGAGCGTAACGCTACAATTAGCGTAACGCTACAAATAGCGTAATGCTACAATGAGCGTAACGCTACAATTAGCGTAACGCTACAAATAGCGTACCGCTACAAATAGCGTAACGCTACAATGAGTGTAACGCTAGAATGAGCATAACGCTACAATGAGTGTAACGCTACAATGAGCGTAACGCTACAATGCGCGTAACGCTACAATTAGCGTAACGCTACAATGCGCGTAACGCTACAATTAGCGTAACGCTACAAATAGCGTAATGCTACAATGAGCGTAACACTACAAACAGCGTAACGCTACAAATTTCGTAACGCTACAATTAGCGTAACGCTACAATGAGCGTAACTCTACAAATAGCGTAACTCTACAAACAGCGTAACGCTACAAATTTCGTAACGCTACAATTAGCGTAACGCTACAATGAGCGTAACGCTACAATGTGTCATCCTTTTTCGTGTTAGTAGCACGGCGCGCCCTTCCCTGGCGTTTTTCCGTTGCATCCGGTTTGAAATCACAATGATTCTAAAGAATTTTCACTTCAAAAATAGTCAAGTAAAAACGCGCTAAAGGCGTTAATAAAATAAATCCCATACAAAAAACGTCATTTTTGCCTATTTTTGCTCTCATACAACAAAAGTGATTTTTTTTAGCCGCTTTTTGCCCGATATTAAAATCAATGTACCTAGTCAATGGTACGGAACCCTTCGTGCGCGAGTCCGACTCGCACTTGGCCGATTTTTTAAAGTAGTGATAAATAGTACTTTCGTAAATAAATGAAATAAGTAAAGGATTTCAGGGTTATTTATTAAAAAGACTGTTTGACATAAATATAATAAAGGCTATATAAAATAAAACAAATTAGGTACATATTAAATCTATACAAATAAATAAAATTGAAATGTCTGTTTGTAATATTAAAATAACCGCTTTTAACTAAATTCATATGTATGTATGTAAACATGGTACATATAACAAAATAACATTTTTTTTATAATTTGTCTGTCTGTCTGTCTGTCTATCTGTCTGTTCCGGCTAATCTCTGAAAAGGCTGGATCGTTTTTGACGGGAATTTCACTGGCAGATAGCTGATGTAATAAGGAGTAACTTAGGCTACTTTTTGTTTTAGATTTTTTATTATTATTTTATAACTGCGAACTGAACAATAACTATTTTGTTAAATTCCACGCGGACGAAGTCGCGGGCACAGGTAGTTTAAAATAATTATTATTCAATAAAATGGATCTCAATAAAGTAGCTTCATATTTTATCAATAATCTAATTCTTATTTTAATTTTAATTAAATATAATATATAACAAAGAAAAAAAAACGCCAACGTCACGTGGTGTTCCCAAGTGGTCACCCATCCAAGTACTGACGCTGCCGCGTTACCGATCGATCAAATTTTAACTCAAAATCAAATCAAAAATCAACCAACTTATATCTCCCTCTCAACTTCCGTTCGCCTCGACCGATCACACTTTTCGTAACGCTCTCGTCACGCGTCTGCTTACTCTCCAAGCTAAAGAAGTTCCACTTCAAAAATACTAGCTATGTACTTTTAGCGAAATAAAATAATGCAATAAAAATGTGTGATTATAAAATGATCTTACTTTGTCAAGTATCAAATTTGGTTTATCGAAAAATAATACGTAAATTTATAAAATAATAATTGTTTTGCTACGTAACCGGTTGCTAACAAAGCGACATAGCGTCCACTCACCACAGCGCCCGAGCGCGGACTAACTTCTCATTCGAAAAATTGAATTATGTTTTAAAACAAAAACCAACAATAAAATAAACCTTACTGCAATGGAATAAGAATCATCTTTAATAGCAAAATGTGTATAAAAATTAGCTCCAGTTTTTATTTTTTTTAAGACTATTGGTGGCATTTTTGTATTATTTTCAACCTTCCATTTAAAATTGAACATATCTTCCTGCTCATACTATTTTTAAAAAACTTAATATATGTGTATAATAGAACAAACATCACCCGAAAGTTTACCCGTTTTGTTCATTTTCTTGAAAATGGTAATGGAAAAACGTTTAATACGATATATATATAAGAACTAGATTTAAAAAAAAGTCCTTCTGTTTGAAGATGAAGACCCAATCTCTATGAAATAATTATTCGTTATATATTATTTTGTTTAGTTTTGTCACAAAATGACCTGAAAAAGAGCATGATTTTGTCCGATTCGTATAGGCCCCCTTAAGATAGCTGCTTATCTATTCAAGCCAGTACCATAAACGATAGTATCGCAGCGAAAGGTTCAACGAAAACAAAGTACACATTTAGGTACAACCTTAAAATGTTCTTTGAACGAGCTACAAACTGAAAGGCGAATAGACATTCCGACCTTTAGATAACGCTACAAACTGACAGCAATTAGAGATGCTCCGTCCAAAGGAACGTTCATTAGGGATCGCGCTGTAAAGCACAAACAAACGATTCAAATTAGCCAACGACCGTCAAGGAGATTTTACGATCCTCAGCGCAAATTGAAAGAAAACTACTCCTTTCAGTAATTACGAAATGTTAGACTGCGATAAAATTCAATATAATGAAAACCTCTTTTGTAATAAAACTGACATTGTTACAACACAAACTTGCAGTCAGTTTCTATTAAGATCGATTTAGTCTAGATAATGCTACGACAAAGGAGAATAACAGACATTCAGTTTATTGTATATTACTTATAGTTCGCAAGGAATTCAGTTAGTATATCCTTGCATCGACAGCATCCTAAAGTAATTGTAATAATTTGAAAATTCTAGCTTCCTCGCTTACCGGGAATATTTGCATTAGTTATTTATATTTCCCTATCAGGCTTACAGTTAGCAAATAGATCCAACAGGTTTCACCGTATAGCGGTCCAGTAATTCAATACTTCTAGTTTCCGTTCCGGACTGCTTACAAGTACGTAAATATTTTATGCTCTATATACCTACGCGGATTACGATCAGGATCGAAATAACTAAGCAGTTTTTACTAACTTGTAAGTTATGTAACGGAGTAGGATGAGTTATTTATACATTGGAAACCTCTCTCGATCTTCCTTTAACAACGTAATTGCAAGTTTTTAGTGGTCTATTTTTATACAGTACTAGCTTAACGACATTAAGGAAAAGTCCTAACTTCAAGTTGAAGACGTGAATTTATCTATGTCGGTACTTAAGATCATAACATTCTACATAATGTCCAAACAGATAAGTTACTCGAGTACGCCCTAATTATAAACTAAAACCTTATCATCAATCATCTCTATGGTTGTCGTGCCAAGCCTTCCTGTCATTAAGGGATGTATTCAAGACTTATTATGCGCTTGGCTCTAGTAGGCATCCTTCACACACAACCGTATAATATATGCCCGATACCTGCCAAGTCGCATATTATGATTTAATGCTTATAAACCGTGTCAAATAAATCAATACTTACTCATATCAAAGAAGAGTTTGACCTGTTCCTCTTCAGCCTAATTTGAAATATTGTTTTTGTGAATGATGATTAATTTATTTAAGATTTATAGGCTATGAATGATAAACATATAAAGCCTCACAGAGAAGCCTAATAATTTAATTCGTAGTCAAAATTTTAACTCACCTGCGATTTTTTTTATTAAGCCAGTTAAAGTTTAGTAATTAAGTTTTCATTTGCGTAAAATGTGTGACATGTCCAAAGTTACAGTTCGCGTGAACCGTCACATATAAATATTGAAAATCCGGAAGCTTTTGTTACTATTCATGAGTGCCCTCAACCTCCCACACGAGAAACTCGTCGCTTTGAAATAACCGGTTCTAAAGAACTTCCCTTTATAGACAATGTTTTAAAAATTGGCAATATTAAAGTAGTGCTGAAAATCGGAAATGCAGTGAGATGTTAACTTTGTGAGTGGTTCTTGTAACTAAATAAAAGCGAAAAGGAATTCAGTTCAGTTTTCTGGAAGCAAATTTATTTAAATTCGTAGTAATTACTACACGTGGGTTGACTGCATTGAAGTATTCGAAATTTGCATCAACAGTACTTTGATTGCGTTCACTACTTGCATATATAATAAGTTTATCATACTGCTAGAATGTCAAAGCATACAGTAAATAACATTTAATACTGTACATACTAAAAATGTATTAAATATGAAAAAATATTTCGCGCTTCCGGTTAAATAATTTTCGTAAATCCACAAAATGTTATTAACGAAACACTATTTTACTACATACATATAAATAAAATTGAAGTACTTTCTCTCTATGATTTCAAAATAATTATGTGTTTTTCAAGCGCATATAATTATTTACAAGATACTAAAACACAAACAAATTATTTCAAAATTTTTGTCTGTCTGTCTTTCTGATTGTCCTTGCTAATCTTTGGAAGGGTGAACCGATTTTTATGGGACTTTGACTAGCAGATGAAGAGATTTTAGAGCAACATATAAGGTACTTTTGGTCCCGGGATCTCAGTGAAACTAGGATTTACGCGGGAAAAACTATTTTTCACAATCATCACATCAAATCACAAGCATATCTATATAAGATACAAATATTATAAAGCTGAAAAGTTTATTTGTGTGATTAAACGGCTTACGCCTTTCCCAGGCAGGAACTACTGATTCGAACTGAAAAATTATTTTTGTGATGGATAGCCTATTTACCGAGGAAGGCTATTTTTTCCTCAAATTAACGCAGGTGAAACCGTGGGGCACAGCTAGTTTTTATTTATAATATGATTGTTAATAGAAGTAACACCAATAACATGTTTGTTTTGTAAATAAAAGTACATACAATACAAGACTCAAAATCATATATAACGGACCCTTATCTCGTCACGAATTCAAGCCTTCCTCGTAAGGTGGGGTTACCTTAATTGTGTTGTTTCACATGAGAAGTGAGTTTTAGACGAGGTTACGTTGTTACAACATGTTACAATATGTTTTGAATGATGTGCATTTTCTTAATCATGTACGATTCAGGACATCTATACTAATATTATAAAGAGGTAAAGTTTATAACTTTGTTTGTATATACGGGGTAATCTTCGCAAATACTGATCCGATCATGAAAATTCTTTCGCTAACAGAAAGCTACACTATTCAGGAGTGACAAGATAAAAGGAAAAAGATAAAAATATATAAAGATTTTAAATCAGCAGGATTTGAACCTGCGCCCTCTGACGTGCCGTGTCAACAATTCAATCTAATCAAGCATTATTATTTGCCTTAGAAATTAATTGGTGATTTTAAAACATTTATATTTATCTGATTTGCTGAAAATAGTGAGAGTGTATTGGAACATATCAAATTTCACCGTACCCTTCTTATGTGAAATGGATTATAAATTTATAACGCCCAACGAAGTGGGCACGGGTCGGCTAGTTATTTTATAAAGTGGTCGTAACGAAATTTTTTACTTTCTTAACAAAATATACCAGGAGCTTCTACTGAAGATTCGAACTAAACTTCTACTTCTTTCAAACAATGTATAATATAAAGTAAAAAGTAGCCTACTACAAACAAATTTACAGTAGTTACTGAAAGTAATAGTTTTGTTTTTAACAATGTAACAATATACCTAATTGAGTAAAAACACAATATCGAACATGTGATCTTATTCTACATTTTAATTTCGTATTTGCATTCTTCATTGATATTACTAGTGAAAATTGCGTATTAGGTAGGGATCCCTAGTACATTTTTTTAACCTGATCAGTATCAAGCTAATTTTCCGCGAGTAGCTTCATTTTGATGAGACGAACAAAAAGTTCCTCTTCGAAAACTATCGATTGTGGTAGATAATAGAGTTAGCAGGAGGTAGAGCAGCAGTGAGCGTAGGACCGGGATAACGTACCACGCAATTTGGAGGACAATATTACCATCAAATTATATAAATATTAAGTAACTAAAAGAAAAAAAAAAATCAGCTGGTTAGTAATAATTTTTACTTGTACTTGTGTTTTACTTGTTGGTTAGTAATAATTAAACTTGATGACCTCGTAAGGTCATCAAAAATTGATTTTTTTTCTGATTTTTTTTTCTTTTATTTAGTTTATATTTATATAATTTAAAAGTAACATTGTCCTACAAATTGCGTGGTACGTTATCCCGGTCCTACGCTCACTGCTGCTCTACCTCCTGCTAACTCTATTATCTACCACAATCGAGAGTTTTCGAAGAGGAACTTTTTGTTCGTCTCATCAAAATGAAGCTACTCACGAAAAATTAGCTTGATACTGATCAGGTTAAAAAAATGTACTAGGGATCCCCTACCTATAAGTATAATCCATACTTCGTATTAGGCTACATTAGTCGTCTGCCATCCTATAACGTGGAATGTAAAATTATAATAATCCTCTACAACGATAGCTGTACGCAATTGTTGACGTTATTTGTATTTTATAATAGTCTACGTGTTGCTATAATGACACGAATACAAGACGTTTAATGTAATAAGTATCTAAGTTTGCCACTTTTAACTCTAAATTGTACATTACCTACATGCGGGTCTATTATTAGTTGGAATTTTTAATCTGCTAAGACTTTTATAGCTACTTTTCTGTTACGTTAACAATATACTTCGAGAGTTCTTTAAAGTATTTTCGTTATTGCATGTTAACGCTAAGCCTCATTATTGTGTTCAGGTAATAATATCCAGGAGGACCATTAAATTAAATTCCAATTTCTTAGATGGAGCATGGAAATTTCAAACCGTCGCGTCTATTGTGGCTCGTGTTGTGTTGTACAGTCGTGACGTTTCGCATTCACGGGATGCTATCTGTGCCCACTCATTCGAAGCGACGGCTCGGAGCAAGCACACACTTGACGTTTATGAGCGCTCGTTTGATGGAGTACCTGTTAAGAGTCATTTTATTTTCGCAGTTATTGCGTTGAGTATTTTTGATCGTGATATTTCAACCCTACTCACAAAAGAATCAAATAAATTCTAAATTAAATAACTGGCAATAAATTAATCATCACTGCCAATAGAACTGGATTTAAGAGTGTACAGTTTCTCGATCGTGATTTAGAAACTCAATAGCTTTACCGAGTAATTGTAAATGAAAAGATTCTCTTTGTACGTACTGGCACCTATACTACGGCTTTGGTTCGCCATGTAACTGTCTACCCGGGATTTGTTGCGCTACTTCAAAATGTCCTTAACGAGCGGACCAATAAGGTATTAAAAATAAATGACCACAACGAGGCTCTGTAGGATGTCAGTGGGTAGGTAAAAGTATTAGAGAGAAAAAGCATTCAAGACTGTAACTTTAAAATTAAAATATTATCAAGATTGCGCCTTCACAGCAATTTTATTTATAAAGTAATACCGTACATTAAATGGAGTTTAGTTTAAAAGCAATAACCACATTTTCTTGATATATCTTCTTGCATGTTTTTATTGTGTAATGGTATGAAAATAAATTTTAACTCCAAAGACAATTTTATGAAAAGGACAAACAAAGTAAGGCACGGCGTGCTTATACAATAAACAGTCTCGGTGCTTGAATTGTGTCTTGAATATTGGTAGGTATCGAAATCTATACTAATATATAAAGCTGAAGAGTTTGTTTGTTTGTTTGTTTGTTTGTTTGTTTGTTTGTTTGAACGCGATAATCTCAGGATCTACTGGACCGATTTGAAAAATTCTTTCAGTGTTAGATAGCCCATTTATCGAGGAAGGCTATAGGCTATGTATCATCACGCTAAGACCAATAGGAGCGGAGTCCACGCCGACGAAGTCGCGCGCAGAAGCTAGTAATAAATAAATGTAAGCTGTAAACGCAAACATTTGTTAGAGATTAAAATGATAAACTGCGTTGTATACTAAGAGATGAAATACAAGCGGCTAATATCGGTTTATTATTTTACAATTTAATTTATTATATTAAATTTTACATCTTAAAAGATGTTTAGGTTTATAATATAACTAGCTCCTGCGCGCGACTTCGTCGGCGTGGACTCCGCTCCTATTAGTCTTAGCGTAATGATATATAGCCTATAGCCTTCCTCGATAAATGGGCTATTTAACACTGAAAGAATGTTTCAAATCGGACCAGTAGATCCTGAGATTAGCGCGTTCAAACAAACAAACAATCAAACAAACAAACAATCAAACAAACAAACTCTTCAGCTTTATTATATTAGTATAGATTATTTTCATATTTAAGTAATACATTTCCGATTACGTCGCATAAATATCAATAGGCTGCAATATCAGCACTTTCAGATAAACATCTAATTTAGTTGAGTATATTCAGAATAGTTCCTGGCTAAATAGTTACGTACGTAAAGCAATATACTTTCCGATATCGACTATCGATGCTTCATCTACGTATGCGAAGGCACGTGCGGTGTAGAACCGATTGTCCGATAAGGCGGAACCGATCGTATGTCACGCTCGCCCGAGTACTAGGCGCTCCTTCACATTTTACTCACCATCCCTCGTGTAATGAATATACTGACTTCACGTAATTGGCTCCATGTATTCGATCGATAGCAATTTTTCCTTTGAAATCTATTTGCTCGGTTATTACATAACATTTCTCAAGTTCGTGATATTAATTAACTTCGAAACATTTACTGTAGATTATGGACGTAGCGGTTCATTATATGACTAAAACAGTAAGTCGAAACCGTTAGCGTATACCTGATTGCTAAATAGATACTTAGTATGTCGCTTAGTGTATTATAAATACTGACCTCACTCTGTTGCATAATGAAGTTCGCCAGAGTTTTTGCCCTTAGCAGCCATTGAAGCCGTACAACTGTTGGTTATTCCGCGAAAAGCCCATAAAGCTTGTCCCGTTTTAATGGATAATCTCAGTCAAGTTCATACTCATTTGATTGCTTTTTCATGTTTAGTATTTATCTAGTGCGTTACACATTTTATACCAATTGCAAATTCCCCGAGAAACGTGTGACACGTTTTTGTAGCACGATCACGATCGTAAAACATTATTCCATTTTTGTGTACATTCTCCATCGCATATCTTCAAAGATCGTACGTATAGCATGCTTAAGTCCCATAAATAGACTTATAGCATTATAAATGTTGCAGAATTTGCTCTCGTATTTTACCCGCATCCTCGCTGACCATGTAAATTGTTTATACACCGGAGTATTCTTAAGATACTTCGTATTGTTACATATTGAATTTTCTGACCGTTCATTCCGTACAATTTCTTTCATTCAAATCCCTATTATGGTCAGTGCATCTCAGTTCCAACTGTAAATTGTTATTAGAAAGTACTCTCTTTGAATCGGAATAGGTACCTAGTTTACGACGATACCTTAATTTTACTTTGTAATGTCGGTTTGGCCATTAGCTTATTGAATTCAAAACTTTATTGATTCTTTTGCTTAAGAAAATTTATCGATGGATTAAATAGTGCTAATCCCAAAATAAAGAACGAGTTCTATTCGTCATCATTGTAGTAGTCTTCATATCGAAGAGCTATCTCAAACAGTCGCTATGATCTCGACATGCGAAACTAGTCACGTAACGTAACATGCGTAATAACCAATCGTGCGTGTCCAGTTAAGCGTTAACCCGTAAATCACCGACCCAGGCCTTACAGTCACGTATAACCGCGCCACAAAGGGTTACTATATGTCGAATACGATTACGCGATATTAGAATTTGTGACAGCTGTATACAAGCTATTTTGGCATGAGTGCATAACATCGCTACCAATGTACTTTTCTGCTCTGGTGTATTAGAAGAAAATTGCAATTACTGTTGTTATATCCTCGATAAATAAGAAATAAAATGAAATATATGCTATAAAACGAGGCAATGTCTTTTGCATTTTTGTATCGTAGTGCTGCCTTTTTTTAATTACATTTTAAACAACAAATTACTATACTACATACACTTTTACAAAGAACAGAATAATTGTATCTTGTTACATACCGTGTAATAAAAATAAAATCTTTTTTTATATATATAAAGAACATTTCTGCCAACATTGTTAACTTAAAAACATACCTATCACTGACAGGCAGGCCATTGTATTTATTCTTGGCGAAGTCCCATGGTGGGTGGCATAAATTGCGCTAGCAAAATGCACATTTAGCTTATGTATTGATAGGAAAATTTCCTTCTTTTATTGTAAGCAAATATGAAACATATTCCCACAGGAAGTCGTTTATGTAAATTCAAGCTATTAACATAGGATGACAGTTGTTGAATAACAAATAATATTCTGTATGCGAAGAAGTTTTTCGATCTATAATTTTAATTATAGAATTTGTTTTAATATGTAGAGTGTACTGGGTAGGTGTAAATATCATTACGAGTACTTATGTTAGGTAAATAAGGTTACTTTTCATTTCCACCACGTATACTTTTAATTTTCTTAGTGATAAATGTCTATGTAACTTATCTTTTATTAAGATCTTTCTTTAATGTATAAAATATTGATTGTCCTAAAATGGTAGAAGTTAAATTATTTATCTACATAATTGTTTCAGTTATAGATAATTTAATAACTAAAGTTTCGGAACGTGATGAATTGGTTTCTTTATAATTTGTACTTAAAGATGTGTCTGTCAAGAATGTTACGTAGAAATAAACATGAGCCGTTAGAAAAGGAGCACGATGATTAAACATAAAAAATATCCTGCTTATAATATTATAATTAGAACGTTTTTGAAGTACAACTTCTTTACGCACGCTTGACTTGGGGAGTAAGCTGGTGAATACGTGAGCGTTATGAAAAGCGTGATCGGGTGAAAAGAACGGAGCAATAGAGAGATGCGAGCACACATTTTTCTCTTAGCCAGTTACGTTTCGTATATCGAAGACACAGTGCAGGCCTATTACTAAAGAAGTTTTAGTTCAGTGGTGTGGTCTAAAGCAGTGTTACTGTGTTACGCAAAGGGTGTACCGCGGCACACTGGTGTGCCCTGGTCGTTAATTGGTGTGCCTCGGAAAAATAAAGTTTACGTTTATTGATTAATCATAAATATTGTTCCAATGATTAATAAATAAATGTTAGTTAATGTTTCTTAAAAAATGATTTTTTATTTGTGGTGTACCTCCAAAATATTTTCCTATTCCTAGGTGTACCTTGCACACAAAAAGTTTGCGGAACACTGGTCTAAAGCACACTCGTTTTTTATTTATTTATAATAATTCATTTCATTTCATCTTTTTATAATGATTTATCACACTGTAAATTAAAAAATAAAATCTAAATATCACCATAATTTTACATTTAAATGCACAACTTCACATCAATTTCAATGAACATAACGAAATTAGATTATTAATTTTTTCAGGACAAAATTTGTATAATATTAAAAATTATTTTTTTTAAATCGACATTTTCATGAAAAATATGATGGTACTAAGTTCGCCGGATCAACTATTTTTTAATATAAAAAAAATATGATAGAAATAATGTGGAAATAATATATGGTAGAGATCACCTACTTATAAAATTAGTCCTTTCTCTCAGAAGATCAGCTCACCCTCGCTACCTCACTACATCACGTTTTAGTATAAATTAAACATTATCCATGCAGAATGCGAAGTAATGTCTAGAATTTATGTTATAATGAAAATTCGTGACTTTCCACACGGTGTCATTGAATAAGCAATTCAATTTAAGCATTCATATAAATGGATTTTCTTGAAGTATAACTGAAAACAAAAGTACAGCTAGTATTTCTTTTTTCTTCTTTTATCTATTGCCAGAATTTATTTTCCTAAAATTTATCAAAATAGTATTATCTAAATGTGTATTTTATTGTAAATTACTACCATTAGAAAGTTACATTAGCAAAATAGGCTTCAAAACAACTTTTGGATTTACAGCTTAAAAACAAAAATATCTGACGAATAAAGTGTAGGTTGACAGAGAAAAAGTAAAATGTAACATAGCTTATTCTATTTGATATTGTTGTGGTACTGTATGATAAAGTGTAAGAATTTCTACTACTTTAAATTAAGGCTTTTTGACTACAATACTTGCAGTTGATGTTATGATCATATTTAATATTATGATATAACTTATGAGTCTGTCATAAATTGTCACCAGTTAGTTGCTTGTTAGCAACTACGTTATAATTTTTTTTATCAAATAAATAGAAATCCAAAACAGTATTTTTTCTCGTAATCTAATAGAATAAACCAGAGTTGTAGTAATTACGTTCATGTACTTGTATTATTTTATCTCATTCCAAGTCTATTTTTTATTCTTTACTTTGTTCTAATATTTGGTGACCATTTTTCGTATTGTTTCTCTTATTGTTAGTTATTTATAACTTAACTAGCTTCTGCGCGCGACTTCGTCGGCGTGGACTCCGCTCCTATTGGTCTTAGCGTGACGATGCATAGCCTATAGCCTTCCTCGATAAATGGGCTATCTAACAGTGAAAGAATTTTTCAAATCGGTCCAGTAGTTCCAGAGATTACCGCGTTCAAACAAACAAACAACCAAACAAACAAACTCTTCAGCTTTATATATTAGTATAGATAGATAATAACCTAGGTATCAAAATCATCTTTGTCGCTATGGCATTTTCTGAGTTCACAGCCTAGGAAATTGTTCACGATGATTACGCGGCTAATGCTCCCCATTGAAACGGCGACTAGCTTCCGCGTCGCAAAAGAAATATTTATTTTTAAGTAAATTGATGATTCCGCCATCTACAACTGTCATTAAGTAGCCACGAGAAACTCTTCCACCTCATTACTTGACTATCTGCGAAAACAGCCAATTGCGTCTACACGAGCGTCACACGCACACGCTGACTAATGAACGAAATTTATATAAATTTACTTATTTTAGTAAATTTATATAAATTTTTAACCGACATGCAAAAAAGTAGGAGGCTATCAACTCGAAGGTATTTTTTTATGTATCATTTTTTATGTTTCCTCTAAACTTTTGACTGGGTTTACCAATTTTGATGATTTTTTTTTTTATCGAAAGGTGCGTGTCATGTGATCCTATTTAAATTTGGACGATATCTGTCTAGTGCTTTTTGTTGTATCTATACTAATATAATAAAGCTGAAGAGTTTGTTTGATTGTTTGTTTGTTTGTTTGTTTGTTTGTTTGTTTGTTTGTTTGTTTGTTTGTTTGAACGCGCTAATCTCAGGATCTACTGGTCCGATTTGAAAAATTCTTTCAGTGTTAGATAGCGCATTTATCGAGGAAGGCTATAGGCTATATATCATCACGCTAAGACCAATAGGAGCGTAGCACCAATGAAGAATGTTTCAAAATCGGGTTTTTTTTCCTTTTGAGAGCTTCCTAGATTCCTAGAGAATCCTATTCCACGGGGACGAAGTCGCGCGCAGAAGCTAGTCTCTAATAACGCGTATTTACTCCACTAATTTTTCGTCTACCTACGTTGTATTACTGGTTCATGTAATTGAAGCCGGTTTTTTTTCGTTTGCAAGCAAACAATTATTGTATACTAGCTTCTGCGCGCGACTTCGTCGGCGTGGACTCCACTCCTATTGGTCTAAACGTGATGATATATAGCCTATAGCCTTCCTCGATAAATGGGCTATCTAACACTGAAAGAATTTTTCTAATCGGACCAGTAGATCCTGAGATTAGCGCGTTCAAACAAACAAACAAACAAACAAACAAACAAACAAACAAACAATCAAACAAACTCTTCAGCTTTATTATATTAGTATAGATACTATTTGTAAGAAGGTATTCTTTTACGTTTTTAGTACAATAGATACAATGTAAATACTATCAATAAAAGTTTTATGATTACAAATATAGTTTTTAAATTTTAAATTAAATGGATGAAATTAATTAAAATTATATGGAAATCGCATATTTATATTATAGGATTTTAAATAAAAATCGTAAATAGAGTGCTGTCACATATGTCATGAAAACGACTAATTCAAAATATATGTTATCGCTCTTTTGTTAAGCGTACTTACTTTATATTTTTTAGTAAATCACACGGAGTCAAACAAAATCGCTAGTCAACGACCAGTTCTACGTTACGTACAAATTATGAATCAAGTTAACCAAGAAAAACATCTAATTTACATTGTAATCTGCTAACTATATAATATGACGATGTTATAATTAATTATCTATTAATAGCAAAAGTTTCAAGAAAACAAAATAATTTTATGTCCATACATCATACAAACAACGTTATTAAAAACGTTCGAGCCGCTTTTTTACGATTTTTATATGTGACATTCATCCATTATATTATCGACTGAGATACTATTTACTTTTTACTATAAGGGTTAATCGATCGTTGGTATTTTTTTATAATTTCAAACAACATTAATGGATTGTCGTAGATACCATATATGACAATATGTTAATCTGTTCCACAACTAAATAATTACTGTAAGGGCATCCAAGTAATTTTATTACATTTTTAATCTCATACCGATAATTGTCGTTCTGAATTATTTTCAAACGTGTCCCATAAAAATTATTCGCTTCATAAACTTAAGCTGTACTATCGATTAATTTAATTAGACCCAATTAGCTTACTATTTCATAGACAAGGCTATAAGAGATTTCTAGTAATAAATAAACCCTACACAGTTATCAGATTGGTCTGTCTGTAATTTAATTAAGTTGTAGTGTCGATGGTATCTTAGCAAAACTTTATATGGACAGCGGCATAGATAAGGAGCCGAGGAAAAGTTACATTGTTAGGTACGTCTTCAATACACCAAAACTCACTTAGTTAAATTTTATATTTATAGACTTGAGAAGCATGAAATTGACTTCTTAAATTTTATTCACGAATTTATTTTTTAAGCGTATTTTTACGTTCAATTTTCATTTGTTTATTTTTGTGAATTTACTGTTATCTGCTTATCTTTACGTCAGCAAAGTAAAAGAAGACAAACTAAATATAAATGATAAAAGAAACTTAAAATAAAAATATTAAAGATGTTTTCGTGAGGTAGGATACAGCAGGAAATATGCTGCTTAAAATCTGGACAGCCCAACTCGGAAAGTACCTCGACCTTACAGTAGATTACAGCTAAATAATATTACTTTATTTAAAGTAATGTTGTGTTCCTGTGGTGAGTAAGGTTAACAGAGATCCTAGGGGTGATTAGTGGTAGGATCTGAAAAGCGCTTGCGATGCTTCTGGTGTTGCAGGCGTCTACAGTTACGCGTACGGTAATCGCTTACCATCGGATCAGCCGTACGCTTGTTTGCCGACCTAGTTATTTTAAAATAAAAAAAAATATATGCGAAAGCTATCTATCTACTCGTAGATAAAAACACTATTCCTTACATCTCTATATATTCAACTTATTTCAATAAGATGAAAAAACATAATTAAATATGATAATTATTTAAGAAGAAAGAAGTTCTTTTGTTTATTTATTATTAGATTAACCAACGGTTGTGTACAATGATTAATGCATGATTTAACATTAAAAATAAAATATATATAAATGTAACAACCACCAGAGTAATTTTTAAAAGCGATCCAAACATAATTATAATTTGGACATCAACGCTTTTATTTTACTACGGTTTTGCGTCCTAAATTAAAAGCCGACATTTTGGGTTAAAACTAAAAACGAGCCAGTGCCGTGACATCGCTTGGTTTTATTTCTTAATTATCAGAAACGAACCTATTTTAAAGGTAGAAATTTTTTATCAACTACATACCGTGTTTACTTTCCCATTTCCCTTACAATAGAAGTTCAAGGCACGTAGTTCGGACGCGTCAATTTTGTAATTTAAATACGTCAACTAATTCGCTAAAAAAAATTTCAAGTCCGAGAAAGAGTTCACTGGTTCTGTACAAATATATAATGGTTAAATACAATGTTTAACACTGCAAATTTGTTTTTAAATTATCCACTTTTTTTCAATGATTATTATTTTCATATATCAGTTCTTGTGTTATGGTTTAATATAAATGACAGTATCTTTAAATTAGCATTGTTTAAATATATAGGTATAAGAATAAAGCACAAATAAAAGTATATTTTACCACTATAAAATATATATAAATAAATGACCTTTGACCTACACGGTTATAAATATTTTGCCGTGTGCCAGACAAACAGACGAACTGATAGCGGAATGTCATAAATTGGATTTTGTTAGAACCCTTTGTGTAGGGAACCCTAAAATTTGTGTTCGGCTTGGTGACTGCACTCGACCCGGTTGTTAAACAATTTTCATGACGCAAAAGAATTTGTGCCAGATTTTCGACAATCTCTGTTTTTTATGGCATTTAATCGTGTATATTCAAGAATTTACTGTGTTTGATAAGTTTTGGATCGCGTATCATGAAATATTTTGCGGTATTATCTAGAAAGACAATATTTACTACAAAATACTGGAGAATATGTATATGTACGATTGCATTGAATGGTAATGTACTGTGTAAATTACGTACATAATAGAATCCTACAAACGATTTTACAAATACCTTTAAATAAATTTAAAGTTTATCACTACCGACATAGTTTAAAACAAAGTCGCACCCCGCTGTCTGTAAGCTTAGATCTTTAAAACCACACAACGGATTTTGATGCAGTCTTCTTTAGTAAATATAGTGATTTCAAACGAAGGTTTATATTTATAATGCCAAAATTAAATGAAAATCAACTTAGTATCATCTTGGTAAACTTGTTTCTACAAATTAACCATATTGACATTGTAGATAAATATTTTTGAAGCTTTTAATTTTTATATCACAGCGAATTACTAAAAAGCTAGCCTAAATGGACATTATTACATGTATTATGTACTATTTAACAAATACATGTTAATAATAATGCTGTTTAACTGTTTCGGTATTGAAAACTGACAACAAATAATACTTCCTCAAACCCCTAACGTAACACATACATTATTTACCGTCATAAACATAATTTACAGTACTAGCAATTTCTCATTTAAACCAGGAAGATGCGCATATTATGTGATAAAACAAGATGCAAAATATCTTCGTTTATGAGTTATGTAAAACGTGTAACGAACAATGGACGTTCAAATACAGCAAACGCTAAAGTAGAAAGCTCACAGAGAAAGGGCAATATAAAGTCGTTAAGACTTTTTACATTGTTACAATAAGTAACGAAACGTGGCTTTCATGTTGCGATTTATACCGATTTCACCTATAATTTAGTACTTGAATATATAATCATAAAATGATCGTAACATTAAACAATCAATCATGAGTCTGTACAGTGCTCTTACAATAACACAAATTAGATCTATTTAATATTTCAACAATACGACTAGTTTTTGCATTAATAGGAGTTCGTGAATTGAAGCACAATACACAATCAAATGCAATAATCTGTGTGCTTAAAAACGTGTTTATAATTAGCAAACCTATCGACACCTAAAGGAGACATACAATTACAATTGTATGTATTTATATATTACGGCGTCTATACAGCACTATATTTCAACACAAACTCTAAACTAGAAGCTAAAATCCCAGTTACTGTATACTCAATAGTGTAGTGAAAGAAAAAAATGAAAAATTATGAATTATCGATCATGCACGCCAATCAGCAGTGATACATAGTAATGTAATGAGAACCACATCCTCCTCGTTAAAGGAATAAATGGCTAGGATTTGTTACGTACTTAATGATGAAAGAGAAAATAATCATCTACCTACTTCCAATAATAGAAAATAGTAATAAACGCCTTACAATCAATGGCCTCCAGTAGGCTGTAATTCTTTGTCAAAAACACAAGTAAGACAAACACAAACAGCCATGACAAACATCTATTTGGCATAATAATACGTTTGTCAATAGAAAACAGGTCGACGAGCAAATTGCCCAATTCATTGCCAGGAGCTATCTTTAACTAAAACTAGCGATATTGTTACAAACATTATGTATCACAATGTTGAATATGATATCAAATGTATAATGTTCATTCTTTTGTTTACTATTAAGATACGATAAGATTCAGCCTGTAACATCCCACTGCTGGACATAGGCCTCTTTCCCCATGTAGGAGAAGGATCGGAGCTTAATCCACCACGCTGCTCCACTGCGGATTGGCGGATTTATTTCCTACTATGAGTAACGATCGCTATCAGGTGTCTATGATAAGAACTGGGACCGACAGCTTAACATGCTCTCCGATGAACGGTTAAGAGACCCACAAGGAGAGACAACCAGGCCGGAAAGTAGTATTTGTATAAACACAATTAATATATACTTCGAGCGGGAATCGAACCCGTGACTACCGGTGTTTAGGAACCTACAAAGCACGCGCACCACTAGACCAGAGCGGTTGTTCTTTGTTTATAATTTTTTCCCTTTCACGAAATAAGTTTCACTACACCAAAACCTACTGTATAGGACTCTACGTAGGTACGTAGATGACAAGATGAGAAACTGTATCATTGTATGTGATTAAAAGCAGTCTAACTTAATAATAGTTCAGCAGTAGTAGGCTCTAACGCGTTATGTCACTTATACAAATTAAATATGGACTATATGTATGTTTTTAATGGTTAAACCTAATGAAGGAAAATATACCAAGGTTACACCTTGTTACATATTTATAATATTCTTTAAGATTTATGTATTGTTATTCCTGTTTCAAACAAGATAGTCACACTTAAGTATAAAATTCGAAGAATGTCTTGTAAACTTGCTGCATCACGCACTAATACGAGACTCTCGCTGGCGCGGATGTCCATTAAAATTGTATTATTAAATGTATAAATTTAAATTTCTCTTTAAAACTTTTGTTGTTTTCTTCTCAATATATGACCGTCGAAGTCATCCATCAAAAATTTGACGCAGATATCATGTAGCTCATTATCGGTTCTCTAAAACCGTCATTACCATGCCTTCTGTCATGGCTACTTAAAATCGTAGCACGTCATTGTAGTAATGATTCTCTATCGGGGTCGTCGTCGTATCGTAAGCATGAAAGTCGTTTTGATTTCACAGACACTATACAGTAATCAGAAACATCTATTATTTCCCTTAACGCCTTTACGCACTACCGGCTGACCGATGATAACGGATTGCTTGCTCACCCAGAAAGTGTTCCGATCTGTACGATTAATGACAGTTTTTGGACTTGTTTATTTTATTTATTAACTTTGTTTTTACAAAATAAATTTACATAATTATATTACTTAGTAAAACTAGCATGTGACACATTATATATATTTTATTAATAGGTGATAAATTAATTATTTACTCGTCGGGGAATTAAAATATTCAGAATGTTAAAACGCAAATGTAATAATAAAGCTAAATATATTTAATACAAAAAAAAACAGCTTTAATTTCAATTATCTGTAGAGGCGATAAACATTCTACTAGTCAAACTCATCATTTTGTTGCACTGTACTTTATATCATTTAAAAGCTTGTCGCGACATTTTCCAGATTAGATTTATTCAGATCTAGGTCTGTGATTTCTAAATAATAATTGAAATTAAAATACTTGAATAGTGTTCTAATTCAATGAATATCATTTGCCTGAAGGAATGAAGGCTTTAGGGTATTGTGACAGATGAAATATTTGACAAAAGTTCTTGTTTGTGAATAATTTTACGACTAATTGATTAATGTCTCTTCTGGCACGTTTGATGGAATATTTGTATCAGTCAAGCATTTTTTTTTTTCAAAATCAAATGTTTGACGAATAAGTGAAAAGTCATGCGGTTTGTCAAACTTAGACCTGTCCGAATAAGCCGAAGTTAAGAACAGATACCTTTTCTCAAGTTCAATAGACAAACCTCATCTAAGTTTGACTAACAAATTTAGATTGTTAAAAACTTAGCTTGACTTTACAAGTGACTCATGTGCTCTTCACAGGTTGTATGAATAGATCTAAACACTTTCAACGTCTGTCAACACTTACTTCTGAATTGAAATAGCGTGCGCGTAATGAATCTTCATAACATCTGTTTTAAATTATTCTCCAAATAACAAGCCTTACCTACTAGAACTTTTAAGATAATAGCAACGTATGTTTAAATTATATACTTTGTAAAGTCTCGATGGATTTCGCTTTCTATACAACTCAATCGTAAATTGGTTTTCCATTTAGTTAACTAAATTAGATATCCAATTGTAAGTTTCTGTTGAGTATTTCCGTGAAAATAAACAACATTTTCTATATAAATACGTATTTGAATTTTATCAATAACCGTGCACTCTCAGGTAAGTAAAAAACGCAAATTGTTAAGGTTAAAACATCAATTTGTTATTATCACTGACAACAAAAAACAGGTAGCTGTTTTTTATGTAGGTATGAAAATAGAAAAGTTATTAATTAATTCCTATTCTTCTGAATATTTTAATCAAAGCAATTTCTTAACCATTATTGACACCACTAATAGAACTGATTGCACACTAAACGCATTATTACCCACAAGAGATTGTGGGAACGCAAGAAGCGAGGCTCAGTGAACCCTTCCACCCTTTTTATTAACCTCGAGCATAACAAAAATTTTATTCAGTATAAAAGTTTCTATGTTGATTGTGATAAGAACGAAAATGCCTTATCTAAATCATAACTAAGGCTTAACACGGCTTAGCTTTGTGGAACTGCTTTTTGTTTCAATTTTACCATGACATTCATTTTGCTCACTCCTAATAACATAATACGCAAGTTCGTTTGCATTGCGGTGTGCATATTTACGCACACTTCCAGATACTTTATAAGTACGTAATATGTCAGTGAATAATGCTTTGATTATTTGAAAAAAAAAAACAGAAATTAATGTTTTCGTATTAAATATTTGCATTTGCGTGTGTAAGTATCATAAATTTTATCTATTAGTATGTAAAAATCAATTGCTGTTCGTTAGTCTCGCTAAAACTCGAGAATGGCTTGACCGATTTAGCTAATTTTGATCTTGAAATGTTTGTGGAAGTTCAGGGAAGGTTTAAACGGTGAGAAACATAAATAACATGTAACGGAAAATACTAAAAACGATGATTTAATTTTCCAATACAAAATGTTCCTAGCGGGGAAAGGACAATGTCCATTTTCGGCTATTCGTGGACAGGATGCTCACAAATAAATAATTACACGAAAAAATATATTTCATTTTTTAACTTATATACGCGAATTATTTTTGTATCAATCTACTTTTTTAAAATAATATGTTTAATAAAACATTACACTGATTAACTCTTCCTATTGTCACATACACAGAGTAGTGTCACGTCAGTAGAATTGCAACATTATTCGATATATGGAAATATCGATTTTATTTCGAAGTTTCAATTCTCACGACAAAAGTTAAGTTTGGTAAGATACACTTATAAATTATTATATATAATATTATAGTTAAATTAAGTATTACTTTTACTTGAATAACATATTATTTTATGTACGTAGCTTTTATAATATTTCACGATAATGAACAATATATCGATGTTTTGCAAACATGCTTGAATCGATGCATTGTTTGCATCCGCAACTGTCAATCGGAATCGGAGTAATCTAATCTACGTTCAACTGTCAACTAACAACTTGTCAAGTCGCATTCGCTTTGTTTTTGGCATCGTTGAACGTTGATAGTTTCGTCTGTGTTTTTCATCATTACTACGATCTTTGGCTTACGAAAATGGATTTGGACCTTGCTTCTCACGTTGACCCTGGCACGCTTACGGACCCCGAAACAAATCCTATCGTTGACCCCGGCTTGAATATGGATATTGTGCATCACTTGCACACGGACACGATCCACACGGAGGACTTGGAGGAGGCAAATACATTGTCTTCAGAGGAAACCGTGCAAACAGTGCATTGTTTAAACTGTGGTACTGACATCACGCAAAGGAGAAGCCATTGTCTTAACCTTATTGAGGTTAGATCTGTTATTACACAGTGGGTCGCTCCGCAAGTGGTACGTATATAATATACCTACTTACGTTACGATAGTTATCATTACTGTCTCGATAACTTCTATTATGTATTAATTGTAATGTTTCGGTTACAGATTGGAAATGGTGATATGATATGCCATTCTTGCTGGGTAATGGCTTTAAATATTAATCGGGAATTCAGTAATGAACAGCCCTCAACTAGTGGCCATCGAAGAATTCTTTGCGTTAACTGCAGATGTTCACTTGCACGAACTAGATGGCACACACTGTGTACTGACACAGAAAGGGATGCACGTATTAGAAATACAATAATAAACTGGATATTACCCCGACAAGTAAGTATTTTGTAATTCATTGAAATCTGATCTGTTCTGCACTACTAAGATGATCTTCGTTTACAACAACAAATACTTAAAATATATAATGTAGTATCTTATATTAATAAAATTCTTTGTTTTAGTTACAATCATCTGATAAGATTTGTCATCCTTGCTGGCAACGAAGTGATCGAGCATCAACCCATTCAGCAACACCAACAACAAGCCCTCAAACAATAGATTTGCCTCATCTAACAAGAGCATCAGGCAATCAAGCAAAATGCTTTTTTCCAGAATGTACTTCAACTGAAAGACTTACTGTTCCGAAATGGCTAAGGGTAAAACTTTTTACAGATTTTAAGTTTTATGTGCCTAACACATGTAGAATTTGTAGATTTCATTTATATAATGATGACTGGCAACGCTTAGCTAGTGTACCTGACCCAATTCACAGTTTCACCGCTAACCAAATTGAAGATTTTGCGTCATTTGTCAATGAAAAAAAATTAATATTAGATTTTACAAATATTGATGTGATGTCTGATGACTTACTTCGTTATTGGATTGGCCTAACAAAGGAACAATTTAGGCAGCTCCTCTTAGAGATAACCACTTTGTCACAAAATAAAAAAGGTGAAATAGCTCTTGCTGTTTATTTATTAAAATTGAGAACGGGTGACAGTGACGAAAGAATTTCAGCACTACTGAATATGCCACGCACAACATTAATGAGGCTGATAAATAATGCTCGCAAAATGTTAACAGAATGCTTTGTGTCAAGAAACCTAGGTTTAAATAACATAACTAGAGATGAAATATCATCCAGGAATTTATTAATCGCAAATGGATTGTTTGGTGGGGAAAATAGACAACCAATTGTGATTATGGATGGCACTTACTTATATGTGCAAAAAAGTTCGAATTATATGTATCAAAAGGATACTTACTCCCTGCACAAGTATAGGAATTTAGTTAAGCCATTTGTCATAGTATGTTCCGATGGATACATTGTAGATGTGTTAGGCCCTTATCCAGCAACAACATCAGATGCCAATATTATAATAAAAGAATTTAGTGATGAATCCAGACCATTAAGGCAGTTCTTTCAGACAGGTGATGTTTTCATTCTGGATAGGGGATTTAGAGACTGTGTGCCTCTGTTGCAACAATTAGATTATACTGTTCACACTCCTGCATCTCGGGAAGAAGGTGAACTTCAGTTATCAACACTTGCAGCAAACAAATCACGAACTGTCACAATATGTAGATGGGTGGTAGAAGCTGTCAATGGAATTTTTAAACAGTCTTTTAAGTTGTTACGACACGAATTTTTTAATAGAGGTTCCAAACACGGTATGACAGATTTCCGTATTGCTGCAGCGTTGATAAATAAGTTTCACCAAAGGGTAACAGACAGGGCAGATGCAGGTCAAATTCTTAACATAATAAGATTGAACATGTATACAAACAATGATCTTGCTGATTTTGTAACATCAAATAATTTTAATAGGAGACGCGCACAGTTTCTCACAATTGATGTTAACATAAACAGTGTATCCTTTCCTAGATTAGATTACAATGAGCTTATATTAATAGCATGTGGTACTTACCAATTAAAACAGGCTCGGTCATACTATGGGGAACATGTACGTAATGATGGGTCCTACATAATAGAAGTGTGCAGGGAGACCGCAAGCAACCTACTGGAAGGATTTACTTTGGCCACAAATTGCAGATTATTGCGCGCAAAAATTCAAAGTCGTTACATAAACAGAAAGGTGTATAATATTTATATATTGTATGAAAATGAAATACATGGCAGAGATGCTATAAAACAATATTGTTGCAACTGCATTGTGGGCCGGAGAACAGTAGGTTGCTGCGCTCATGTAATGACTGTTATTTGGTTTCTGAGCTGGGCAAGGTACAGAGATGACATAAATGCACCAGCCCAGTTCTTGGACAATATATTAATGACATATGATTCAGATTAATAAAATATATGTGAAGGAGATTGTGCGTTTTCTTTAAAATACCTACAAAATGTTAATGACAAATAACCAGTTTCATAAACATCTGGTTACAAAACAATTATTATTTTCGTTTTTACACTGAGTAAAGGTATGAAGTCTATACAATATTTATGTTGAAATGTGGTGTTCACTGATAGCCAAATGTTCATACAAAGTGGACATTGTCCTTTAATGTCTTTTGTCAAAAACTTTGTCAATTGGTTGTCAAATATTTATAGGCGCGTTCAGAAAGTGTTTTGTGTATATTTTTCACAATTATATGTAGGTGATACGAAGTTCACGGGGCCATCTAGTGCTAAATAAAAATTCTTCGTTTACAAATTACCACAAACGAAACCAAGCCAAATGAATGTCGGATTCAACGTTAAAAATTTAATTTATTTCTATAATATTCTTAATATTGTATTTATATTGTAATGAAATATTCATATTATTATGTCAGCAATTAATATCTATATAATAGTAATGTGATTTGAAAATATTTCAATAATTATCATCAAAATTTCACATTGAAATGTTGGCTATTTTTCTATCGGCTTAATGACGCAATATATATAGTTTACGAACAGTTTAGATACGTTTTATACCTAAAAGTTCAGTTATTTAACGTGTAAAAAATCTTCACAAAAACATTATCCGTTTCAGAGGTATTAGCCACGGTCCACCATTCTGCGGTAATCACTAAATTACCGTTGGACAACTCGCCTCGTCTAATTCGTTTTAGATCATGTCACTTTTACCTCGTAAATATTTAAAAAAACTTATTGGATATCAATAGATACTATGAGACTATGAAAGCCCTTTATACTCATAAAAAGTACCACCATGAAAGGTTTTTTGCTTCCCATTTGCGTGTGTATACCAAAATTAGATTTATTTCAAAACGCTTTAGATCGAAGCCAGCGGACTGAAAAAGGTGATATAGTCCAGTAAAATTTCCATGTTTTCTATAAGTATACGTGTTATTTGAAGAACATCGCATTTCAATAGAAAAATATATTCCTATGAGTATTTTACATACAAATTGTGGTTATTATGAATCAACTTGGTCATGTAGGGAATGTCATGATGAGTCAGCAAGAGAAGAGCGTCCATGCGGTCTGTAACTTTTTTTTATGTATTAGTTTTAAATGGTCAATCAATAGTGACAATATTGTTAATAATGTAAACATATTAATAAAAATATGTAGCTATTTTTAAATATTGTTTTATAATTATAATTTTGAGAAGTGAGAGTTAAAATTCTAATTTAAATGACACAAAAATTTCATGTAAGTATATAGATTATATTTTTGTTTAGCTACTGCGTTATAGACGCAGCAAAAATAAAATCTACTTAATCGTAATAACGACGATAACGAGATAAGCTTGGAAAACAAGTATCTAAATATGATCTTGTTTGTTGTGGCGATAGCTTGTAAGACTTCTTTTCAAAAGCAATTTCGCTAAGACATTAAATTTTTTTCAGTCTATTAATAACATAATACCCCAGTGCGTAGTACCTACTCCGACGTTTAAGTATTTCATTACAGACTATCATTGCATGAAATTACGTATTATGGTAATTTTTAAAACCTGTTTGTATTATTTAACCGAGCAATACAAAATATTACACATTTCTATTTCCAATATTCATAATAAAATTTACGTACATGTTTTTAAAGCATTTTACTTTTTCGATCGTTAGGTAAATTGTCTAAAGACCGAGTTTAATTTCTATAATGTTAACTACAACTCTATTTTAACAACAAATCTATTTGCGGCTAGTTTACCGTTTACTACAAAAGTAAATTAATTATCCGTAGAACACCTCTATTTAATATACGTGACTCGGACCAAAACGGCGTAAATTGAAGTAAAAAGGCGATATAACGAGAATAGGTAGGTACATAATTCAATAATAGCAATCAGGTTTCCGTTTATCTCCAGAGGTCACACGCGTACCTGCGGATGTCACGGGTTAACAGCGAGTCATCGCAAGTGTGTCAGATCATTGTGGGTCAATGGAACACTGCAGCACGCTGCGCTTTCTTGCATCGTATTCAGATAATATTACCTTTATACATGAGAGGACATGAAATTATCAACATTCCATTTTATTTAAATACAAAAGATTATCCTTTGTTTTATGTCGAATATTTCAATCCACACTTTTAGCTGATCCATTTGAGAACATTTATTATGTTTTATTAATAAAACTCTATGTCAACGTTTGGATCGTAAAACATCAATAAATATTTTACTGTTAAAAGTAACAGCACAAAATATATCAAAAAGTTTTAGTGCTTAAAACTCAATTTTACTAACTCCAGTTAGAATGCTTAATCATCAAACTCTCGACTATTTCAATTTCATATAAATCTATGTCGTCCATTTTAATGATTATTATTGAAATAAAATATATATATTTAAGTTCAATAAGTACATACTTCAAGGCTTTTAAAAAAATCGTAGGGATTACAAAATATTTGCGACAATATTCATAACGCTATCAGTTCTCAAGGCTTTTAAAAAAATCGTAAGGATTACAAAATATTTGCGTCAATACTCATCATAACGCTAACAGTTCGAATCGCTGATAAATATGCAACACGAAGCACAGTTAGTTTACATCTTATACATAAATTAAGTTAGCGGTGCGCCATCTCTATCTCAACTTCTATAAATATATTTTACTTAATACGAGTAAGTTTAATTTTAGCCCTGATACCTGCATCTCTGTGTCTACGAACATTCATTCATTGAGTTTTTCGCGCTGGTGTAGTAGTTGTAATTTTTAAGTGAAGTTTTTGGTCTATTTTTATTTAAAGATATAAATGAAGCAAACTAAAACAAAAAATCTCAAGATTTTTATTCTAATAATTCATTACGTAAATTATTTTTAATTTAAAATTGACATTTAATTTTAAATAGTTGTGATGAATAATATTTTTGTTACATATTATAGCTCACTTTATAATAACAACAATGCGCGTTATTATTACAGTTTGATATTGTAAGACATTAAAACTTTAATGCCTAATGAAAATAGGTCTAAAGTGAAACACGTCCCGTAATTTGCAAAGTTTGAAGCAGTTAATCTCTTGTAATTATGATCAGAGAATTGTGCTGTGAGAACAAAGACCAGCGCTCTGGATTCGAGTCTTAAGATTTTCCACATCGGAATGAAATTATAGATCTTAGATAATATTAAAGTTTATACGTGTTTTCACATTCGTATTTAGTTTGAATTCTACCATAAATAGTATGGAGTGCATACTACAGTAATATTGGATACACGATGGTTTTAATCAAAATGTTTTAGCTTTAAATCAAAGTTATTATTACTACTTATATTACTGTTGAATTTACAAAAGCTTTTGTTAAAAAAAAAATGAAGTCACACTCGGTGACGAGAGGAGAAGGAGAGGCGAAGTGTCTGAATAACTTTTTACATACTCTTAATAATTTTATTTCAAAACCGCTTGAGGAGCGACATATAACTAGGTCGCCAAACAAACATACGGCTCACCTTATGGTAAGCGATTACCGTAGCTTCAAGACGCCTGCAACACCAGAAGCATCGCAAGCGCGTTGCCGACTTATCCCCAATCCCCCCACTAGGAGCTTTTGTCACCTTACTCACCAATAGGAACACAATACTGCTTGAAAACAGTATTAATTAGCTGCGGTCTTCTGTAAACAAACAAAGCAAAATCTGTCCCGCAGTATACCATTAACAGATTCTTGCAGTACGTTACAGTGCAACATATTAATTGCATATATATTACACCGACACTATCATAACGTTTTATCAAGGAAATAACCGCCAACGTAGAATTAAACAATACGCTTCTGCTTAGAAATTCCCTCAGCCTTTGTCACAGTGGGTTCTGTAAGGATTCTAGCAATATATATTATATTCCACATATATCAGTTAAAGCGCTTACAAGTTCTGGTATTATTTTATACTAGATTTTATGTGCGGCTTCACTGAAATTGAATTTTGTTATTATTTGTTTTTATCTCTGTCGTAGCAACATATTTACGATATATTACTTTTGTAAAGAAGCGATAGGTATATTTAAGAGGAAAATAATCGTCATATCTTATCTTATATATAAAATTCTCGTATGTAAGTATGTAAAATTCTCGTGACTACAATTAACAAAAAATAATCAATTTTTTCCTTCGACTCGCGAATCGGCTAAGTGAAAAATATCTTATATCTGATTTAAATCATCAATCCGTTAACCTACATTCGTCAGCTAGCCTTGTGAATTTGTAAAGATAACTCCGGTATAAAATAAACCGATAATATCTTTAATATTGTTCTCAGCAATTGCTTTGAACTGGATTATTGCTTTCTTAACGCGATTGTCCGTTCATTTTCAAACGATATACATCATGTTCACAGGTTTACCTTTTATTTAGATGAAAATTCTGATGTATACTACAATAGTTATAATAAAGTGTTGCTTTTTACTGAGATTCGTTAATGAACCCGACTCCTACTTAAAATATTTTCGGCGGTGAATGAATCTCGGTAAGCTATAGAATCAAAAAAAAATACACTATGATATCAATTTAATATACCGACGTTTTGTGGGATACAAAAATGTCTGGATTTTAATAATCGATACCTTAAGAAACCTCTCCCGACCGGCCCCAAAATATCCTCTTAAACGAAATAAATCCCCGAAAACCTAACAAGGTAGCAGCTACTTATATAGCCGGAGAGAAAAAGTCAAAGAAGACCATAACTTTACAATTATTTCTTAATGTTTAAATATATTTTAATATGGTTCAAAAACGTTATTTATACATTGTTTCTAAAGGCGTTGGTTTATAATTGATTAAAACTATTAGCGATCGGACGAATTCGCCACATTTTTTATTTATGTTTTCAATATTGCGTGGTGTAGTTGAGCGTGACGCGTCGTTTTGTCGACTGGTTGTCGACACGGTCTACATGCGTCGAGTATCCGCCGGGTAACCCTTGGTTTCGGTTCTCAAGTTTTTTTCACGCCGGAGAAAGTATTGGTTTTCTTTGACGCTCATATTAACTTTAGTTACATCACTGCTACTTGTACAAATACATTATACCCCGTCCGGCGACTAATGATCTTTTTGACACTTCAAGAAATTTTGACATTAGTGACTGCCTCACACGTTATTTATTCGATTCGAAATAATAATCGATTTTATTTAAGAAGAACTTTCAATCGATTTAGTTAAATACATTTAGTTTAAAAATATTATTTATTTATGCGTTTATTAGTTTTTTTAATTATAAATGAAATAGATAAATAATAAATAAATGAATTAACAGAGTTATTGCTCTTTATTCTTGGTTTGCAATTAAATTTCAAGATTTCGACTTAATTCCTTGCAAGTAATCAATCTTGGGGTCATAGATACTATTTTTATTTCCTTTTTTGTATTAAATTTATAGAAACAATAATCACATGACGTAAAATTATTTTTATCATATGATCGATTTATTATCGATTTATTATTTTAAGAACTGTTTCATAGTCTGTGGTTGTTTGTTATGCACAGGGTACTTCACTCAATGAATCAAATCGTCAATACAGTATGACATTACATTAAAATTTTAGTACGTTATTCCGAAAAAAAAAAACAACTGTAATTTATAGGCGTGGGCTGTCAAAAAGATCATTAGTCGCCGGACGGGGTATAATTAATACTTACTTTTGGTTTCGTAAGGACGTATTGTAGGGCGTATATTAAAAGAGAATAAAATACTGAAATTAGTTCCACTTTTTATTTATCTATGAAAGATTATTTATACTTTATATTTCTGTAATATCGGTCTCGGTCTGTTAATATCGGTCATGTAGTTATGAGCCATTAGTTTTATCATTTCAGACGCGAAAACCGAATTTAAACGTTCTTCAGCAAATAACATAATGCAATTACATGAATGATGCAACACAGGCCATTGTTCGAAAACACGCTGGATATTCTCTCTGGACCCTGCTGTTTTCCGATTATTTCTCACTTAATACTGAATATTCAAGTAAAGGAACACTGCTTTCGTAATGGTGTGCGTTTCTAGAGTTAATTACCTATACAGATATTACCATTATTTTAAAGTTTTTCGTATTAACCTTTCTTTTTCTCGTCAAGAAATTCACTTCGATAAAAATGTACTTCCGTAAATTGGTTTTGTAATGTCGAATAGCTTTTTTTTAATAGTCTATTAAGTTATTAATGTGAAAACTTTCTTTACTAATAATATATAAACTATAGAAATCGCTAAGATTTTGTGTGTAAATAAAACTAAACCGATTACAATGTTGCGAACAACTTTTTAATATTACTATCCCATAACCACGGTTTGTCTTAGTCTATTAAGTTTAGTTTCTTAACGATGAGTATTGTCCGAATATTTAGAAAACTAGCTTCTGCGCGCGACTTCGTCGGCGTGGACTCCGCTCCTATTGGTCTTAGCGTGATGATATATAGCCTATAGCCTTCCTCGATAAATGGGCTATCTAACACTGAAAGAATTTTTCAAATCGGACCAGTAGATCCTGAGATTAGCGCGTTCAAACAAACAAACAAACAATCAAACAAACTCTTCAGCTTTATTATATTAGTATATTAAAGTTTTTCGTATTAACCTTTCTTTTTCTCGTCAAGAAATTGACTTCGATAAAAATGTACTTCCATAAATTGGTTTTGTAATGTCGACTAGCTTTTTTTAATAGTCTATTAAGTTATTAATGTGAAAACTTTCTTTACTAATAATATATAAACTATAGAAATCGCTAAGATTTTGTGTGTAAATACAACTAAACCGATTACAATGTTGCAAACAACTTTTTAATATTACTATCCCATAACCACGGTTTGTCTCAGTCTATTAAGTTTAGTTTCTTAACGATGAGTATTGTCCGAATATCTAGAAAATAGTAAGACCTGGGAGTAACGAAAATCCTCAAAATTGATGTCAAAAAAGCGGTATCCGAAACGGTATTACAGATGGCTATGTAATTGAAATTTCAGTAAAGTGGGATTTTTCTATCACGACCTCGGCTTCAAATTCTAAAGTGAAACGTAAGGTTGGGAACCGTTTTTCTATTATCTTCAAAAGTTATTGTCACGCGTCTCACTGAGTTGCATTGTTAGAAACCATCGCTCTACTCGATCGAGGTGTATGCCGTGCGATACTTGACTGTAACGTATAATGCTCCATCTTCAATGATAGCTGGTGCCTGCTAGCCCCGGTTATTGCGAAGCAAATATGCAATCAATTTTCCACGATTGACGAGTGTTTGTTAAGCTGAATCGTAAATGTATTCGACTTCACTCGGATTATCATTTAGTAGTAGTTGCGCAGTTTTATATACGATTTTCTACTTTTATGCTTACTTGAAAGAAAACTAAAGTGAATTACTTCATTAATGTTATTAATGCAAAGCAAATGGTCTGCCCATTTGCATGAGAATTAGTACAATGGCAATAAAGTAAAATTTTACTTGGATTGCTGTGTAAGAAAGCACAACATAATTTGAATGCAGTGATTCTGCGGTTAGTTCAGAAGTGAAGGAAGAGCGGAGTGCGCTATTAGTGTTTGTGTTCCTCTCATGGCATAAGCCACAAATTGTCGATGAATTATTATCTACGTTATTACTGCTTGGTCTCATAAAAGTCTAGGAGTGTCTGACACGGGTGCTTGATGTCCTCACCTGTCTTTTGCCGTTATAATCTTACAAATAACTTTATCTTTAGATATTATAAGCAACGCTTAATTATATCCGTTTCTCGTATCTCTGCATTCTCTAACGTAATGGCGTTATCATGACATCTAATAGGAAACTTCATGGACAACGACGGCATTTTCAACACGGATTTTGCAATTTAAAATGCAATTATTTCTGTCAGGCACGTTAAGCTTTTACTAGAATTGAAATAAATAGCTGTAAAGACTACTAAATTAATATACTGTATTAACATGGTGAACTAGTTTAGTAATTAACGCAGTTTTAAGCTTGATCTTGAACAGCAAGTGTGCTGTTATTAGATTAATGAAGGGGTGAATAATACGCACGAGCTAGAGGCATCTAAATTACTCCACGTTCGAGTTGATTACAAGAACAGCTAATATTATGGTGTAAAACCTATATTGATCATATTATACACATATAATTAAGACTTACTACTCATAAAAGGTGAACGTTGAAAACATAAATGCAGTAACATCAATGTGGTAATTAGGTACATCAGTATTACGTTAAGCAAACTTAAGCATCTTAGGCAAACGTTAGATTTTATGAGCATAAATCATCGAGCACAATGGTCGTTAGACATTTTATGTTCACATTTTTTGATTAAATTCTTTCCTAAAATGCAATGTCATTGTATAACACTAAGTAATATATAATAATGTTTAGATACAAAGTAATAAATTATTTTTAGGCAAGCGGCGTTATAGCGAAATATCGGGGTAGTGATTGCAAAAGGTGCATAATGTCATGTAGCATACAATAACCATTTTCATCGCAGTCACATCCATATAAGGTCGAGATGAGAAGTCGCCGTCTCGATGATTGGTTCGAATAATCTCACGGTGCAGCGCGAACCGAGTAACGGACTCTGTCGCTTACATACTATAACCCCTTGACACAGTTGTTTAGATCTCTCTTCTAAAATTGATCCCTTAATTTCCCGTCTGTCATTGTTGTTGAGCGTCAGACTACTGTAATGACTAAATTGTCATAATTAATATCTCTCAAATGCGTCATGTAACTTTCATTTGGGAAGTTTTTTTTCCCCATTTTCCTTTCTGTTTCTTAAAATGATAATTTAAATTATACGTGCAATGTTGATATTTTATATTTAGCTGCAGATAGATAATCAGAACATCTAGCATTTACTTTTTCTTGTAATTGAAGATAATGTATGAACTTATCGTAATGAAACGCGCTATATTGTCGTTATTAATTTTTTTCCTTCTTTCAATTTAAAAATAAAAATATAAAACGAAGTAAAAAGTAAAATTTTGTGAACAAACGTAATTATTTGTTTTCCGAATCAGTACTATTGATATAAGTACTCATATTAAACACTCATTACATTGTCTGTAAAAAATTTCATGTGGTGTAATTACAAATTTAAGTAGGTAAATGTAATTTTTTTTTGTAAATTGTATTTTATTGTTACATCGCATACTTAATATTAATTGCTCTTACTCTTTTATAATATGTTATTCAACATTCATACAAATAATGTAAATGTGAAAATACATTTAAATTTCCAAATCCGAGTAACGTTCATTTAACTCCTAATTAAAGTGAAAGTACTCGGTAATAACTGTAATACATTACATTTTATTACGAGCACTTAAATAATTTTTAAATTAAAATAAACTTTTTTTTTAAATTTCACTTATCACTTCAATATTTGATGTTTATCGCACATATGTTTCTTTTCATTAATTTTACTTGTTTGGGTGCTGAATTTAAAGAAAAATTTAATACAATTTTATGATAGTACCTATACATTCTACAAATTCGATTAATTAATTAATCATCGCGTAGTATAAAGTATAAACTATCGAAGCTTGGCCACATGACTAAATTTGTCTAAGAATATTTTTAATAGGTATTTCTTATTATTTTATTTGTATATAGGTACCTAATAAGAAAGAATTTTTAAAAGTTTAGTACTTGATAATATGTACTAGAGAATGCTCCTTTTGAAATATGATGGAAGAAGTTTTTTTTTTTTGTCTTAAGAAAACAATCACGCTAAAGGAGAGAAATTGCAGTCAAGACTTTATTGAAACTCGATATACAAAAGTATGTTTTTGAGCATTAAATTCGAAACAAATAATTGTGTTTCGGCGTTTTGCATGCACAGTTCTGAATAATAGAAAAAACAAATCTATTTAAAAAATGGTTAAATCTAATCTTAAATAACTTTAACGCCTTTTAAAAAAATTCGATTTTTCAATCACATTGATTTTCGCTCTACTGACTTCCTGTTTCCACCACTCGTTGTCTTTTTACAATGAAATCAGCACGGATTAATTGAAAGAACAGCATATTTGTGATCGGTGTCATATTTAAGTAACGGGAGTTTTTGTCGACCGACTACAGGGTATCTCGAACTCTATCACTCGATCTCTTTCCGTGTATTTGCGGTTTTCTTATCCTCCACACAGTAAGGAATTTGCGATGTAATAATAACAACAGTTACGTTCTACTTGCAAAGCAGTAACATCTTAGGGTCTATTAGTTTTAGTCATCTTTAAAAGTTTACTTAAATTTCACACATTCCAAACAAAAAATGACATTATAAAATCATAATAACAAAAATAACGGTTTCATGGTGACATGAAGATTACAGTGTGTAAATGCATGTGTGCTCAGTAAAAGAGACCGTTACAATTTTGTAAGAAAATTAGTTCAAACGATGCATCATATTTTAATCGATTTACAGCTGTATTATTAGATATAATCTTATATACTACATACGATCATCAAGATCATCTCCACGTTATTTAGTAGCGTGGGAGCAATGTCAGAGGTGATCTGAAACACGAATGCATAAGTGCTGTTATGGTATCTCAGTGTACTCAACAATATTTACCAACTTCAACTTTTATTGCAAGGATTTTGTAATTATATAAAATGATGGCTTGTGATATTGGTCTAAGATCCGAGAAGGTAAATCTTCCCTCATCTGTTAATTAGATGAAACAATTTTTTATAGGCTTATTTCAATATTGTGAATTTATAAAAAAACCTCTGCCACCCTACGCCTGCTACAATTGATAATACTTAATTAGTTAATCAGTATTTTTTAATGATCTTTTCCCTCTCATGTTAATTACATGTAGTAAGCTAAAACCGGCAATATTTTATATTATATACCTTACTGTAGTAGGCACCCATCTCTATGATTGCTATACTTACCTGCAGCCAGGTCAGAAAAGGTAGATAAATGTAGATTATTACCCTCACATGTTAATTAAAAAATGTAAGTACAATAATAAACGGCGGCGAATTCTAAACATAATAATGTTTGGCTGCCGTATTAAGAGCTGGTACAGCCAAAGATAAATAGTAAAAAGATACAATTTACGATGACTGTGGGAGCTCATTGCGAAGAATGAGACAGAATAATACTAATTCCTTCAACGAAAAGAGACAGCGTAAAATTCATGCGCGCGCATCACAGGCTCATTTAAACATACTAGAAAATTCGCGAATTCGAAATTTCGAAAATTTAAGAAAAATGTATACTAGAATAGAGAGAGAGAAGATGAGAATTGGAGTAAATATAAGAAAGATAAAGACAAAAAAATTGCTCCAAATTTTTAAGATTTTTTTTTTAATTTACGGAATAATGTGCAATATTAAAAAATATAATATATACTTTTGAGTTACCTTTACCGTGAAATTTTCTTGATGGTTCAATTATTAATTGTTTTTATATAGTTCTTTAATTATAATTCTGATACGGTGAAATTATTATTTTTTAAACAAACAAAAATTTTATTTTATTTATTATTATACATACCATCACATGAGTTCGCGTCATAATGTCGGGCGCGAACTTGTGGAGGCCTATGTCCAACAGTGGATTGTGATAGGCTGTAGTGATGATGATGATGATGATACATACCATTATTATAAACATATTACAAACAGAAAATTAGTGAAATTAAATTTTGTTGGAAATAATTGTAAGGCGAAAATCAATTATTTTAGTCCGGGATCCCTAGTACATTTTTTCACCTGATTAGAATCAAGCTAATTTTCCGGGAGTAGCTTCATTTTGATGAGACGAACAAAAAATTGTCCTACAAATTGCGTGGTACGTTATCCCAGTCCTACGGTCACTGCTGCTCTATCTCCTGCTAACTCTATTATCTACCACAATCGAAAATTTTCGAAGAGGAATTTTCTGTTCATCTCATCAAAATAAATCTACTCCCGGAAAATTAGCTTGATAGTAATCAGGTGAAAAAAATGTACTAGGGATTTCGAAAATTTCGATTTCCTAGTATGTTTAAATGAGCCTGTGATGCGCGCGCATGAATTTTACGCTGTCTCTTTTCGTTGAAGGAATTAGTATTATTCTGTCTTACTCTTCGCAATGAGCTCCCATAGTCATCATAATTTTTTTTTTACTATTTATCTTTGGCTGCATCAGCTTTTAATACGGCAGCCAAACATTATTATGTTTAGAATTCGCCGCCGTTTATTATTGTACTTGGATTTTTTAAATAACATGTGAGGGTAATAATCTACATTTATCAACCTTTTCTGACCTGGCTGCAGGTAAGTATAGCAATCATAGAGATGGGTGCCTACTACTGTAAGGTATATAATATAAAATATTGCCGGTTTTAGCTTACTACATGTAATTAACATGAGAGGGAAAAGATCATTAAGAAATACTGATTAACTAATCAAGTATTATCAATTGTAGCAGGCGTAGGGTGGCAGAGGTTTTTTTTATAAATTCACAATATTGAAATAAGCCTATAAAAAATTGTTTCATTTAATTAACAGATGAGGGAAGATTTTGTTATATTCCGGATCTTAGACCATATATACAATTTAATGACAATTTTTATTACAATTTTATTAAAAAGAGATTAATAGATAAAGCGTATTATTCGGTGCAGGATTACATAGTTGATAAAGATGTGTGGACTTAGTGACGCTGTATTTCATGCACGATATTACTAATTTTGTAATAAATCACAGTTTATATATTATTTTTAAAATAGAAACTGCGGAGTTTCTTGCCGATTCTTCTCTGCAGAATCCACATTCCGAATCGGTGGTAGCTTCACTATAAAAAAAAAACTTAAAAAAAAAACTAATTACTTAAAAAAAAAATTAAATTTAAGGTGATTACCTTAAATTTAATTTTTGTAAAATGACGATTCGAAAGTGCTCATGGGGCCTATTTGAATAAAGTTATTTTTGATTTTGATACATGAAACTGTAAAAACGCAATAGTTCAAAATAATAGATTAATAAATAATATTATCCGTACCCGTTTAGCAAATATGGCGTTGACCAGTAATATTCTAACGAGGTTTTTATTATGAGAAAAAAAATCGAGATTACTTTAGTATTTAATAAATTCCTTTTGTATTAAATTATTGTTTGCAGTCCTAAAGTACAAAATACGTGTTGATTTGTAGTGTAGTGTATAAATGTTTTTATTAAATTTTTATTACATAAGTTTAATTGTGTAAGTTTAATTTTGCTTATAATAATTGGATTTCCTATTTTAACTTAAAATAACATATGTGTATTTCTCCTTCTACGAGTTACAAGTATAAATCGTCATAAAAGTAGCTTACAATCACATAATTCACACATCAATTATTAATAACGAATTGAATAGTAAGCGACGAATGATTATTATTATATTAATAAATATGTTATTATCACATTTCGAGAATGTGTTTATTGACAGTTCAATGAGGCACTCATGGTGATGTGAAAGTGTTCATTGTAGCTGTTCCAACGTACACAAAGCCACTGCCTAATAACTCATACACTTGAACCAGTAACTCATTTACTAAAATGAAAAGGCTATTTCAATACGTCCATACCTTTATTCTTTATTGTTATTCGGTTTGTGGTGGTCGGCTACAATAGCGTTTAAGATTATCAGACCGGATGATGGGACTTTGGGTTATATTTTATTGCTTTCACCCATTACGATGTCTTTACAAATATTGAGGTTGGATTCGATAGGGCCTTACATAATTGCGGTCGGAGCTTGATAGTTTTTATAATACGTGCCTGTAAGATCAGGGAGAAAACCTCATTTTACATACAAGTACAATTAGAATTACTTTTTTCTTTTCACGAAAATATTATAATAATAATACTCAATAATAATTAATCTTCATGATTGTAGAACTATTTATAATAATATTCTTGTAAATGAATAAGTGTAAGTATTCTGTCACTTTCTTATCTATACTAATATAATAAAGCTGAAGAGTTTGTTTGATTGTTTGTTTGTTTGTTTGTTTGTTTGTTTGTTTGAACGCGCTAATCTCAGGATCTACTGGTCCGATTTGAAAAATTCTTTCAGTGTTAGATAGCCCATTTATCGAGGAAGGCTATAGGCTATATATCATCACGCTAAGACCAATAGGAGCGGAGTACACGCCGACGAAGTCGCGCGCAGAAGCTAGTATTTTATAAGATATTTGAAATTGCTTAAGAAAATACTCAACCCTATTATATTAGAATACTACCAAAATTTAGTACTCTAATACAATTATTATTAAACACGTCACTTTAATGCATCAATAACAATGACTAATTACAAATTCTCTGGTGATTCTACTGTAGGCACAGAAATAGTAATACCCCATAGAAGTGTTAATAAACGCGCAACATGGTGCCGAGTATAAGGCTTTTTAGCCTTATGCACGGATCTCGCGCCTTAGTCTGCAACGGTGCGTCATCGAGTGATAATATCAGATTTTATTGTAAAAATGGGCTATTGCGGTGTTGTAAATTGCTCAAACTGTTCATCAAAGCCTGATTGTACTTCTAGAGTAATATAATTTCACTGGTAATTAATATAATACAAGTTTAGCGATGATTTATAATTAAAATCAAAACATGAGGTGAAAAAAGTAGACTAGTACTATGTTTTGTTCTAATCGCACAATATGGTCTACATTGCTTGTTGAACATAAATAGCTAGCAAGTCGTTTCATTACGACTCCGCAATGAATATTTTATTTAACAATACTAACCAACGCGCAAAAGTATCGATGTACGGCCGCATGTCGAAAACGCCAGTTAAGGATACGCAGTGCGTCGAAACTATCGATAGATTTAGATAGTTCCCAGCCTTGTACTAAGCTAAATTGTAATAATACTATTTTTTTGATTCGCTATGATATATATTTTTTCTTTTTTTTTCTTTGTGTTGTAACTTTGTAAGACAGCTTCTTGCTATAACTGATGATGCAATACTGCTACACTATATTACGTTGTTATGTTTGTTATTTCTTTTTTAAAATAATAATATGTAAATGTTTGTTTTTATAAATATAAATTGGTTAAGTTAAGATAGCGAAATAACAGCTTTTTATTGCCAACTACCTAATTCGAATCGATATTTTTATCGACTACATTTATTTTGATCAAGCACTAGCGTATTTGTAAAATATTCTTTGTTTTTACACACTACATAGACATTATACTTTATGAATGAGTGAGTGAGTAACTGATTTGCGATTTCAAGCGATATGTCGTCGCTATAAAGTTCATTGTTTCCTGTTGTTATAACATGCACGAAAATGTGTGAGTGTTGTGTAATACGCATCTATCTGTTTGAGCGTGTGAACTAATTGCAAGGAGTGGGGACCAACGTGGCATCATCGGTACTGCTACTAAAGTTAAGCGAAGGCATTTCTATTGGTATTATTACTATTTCTGTGACTGTAGGTATATAGCGCCACTATCCCTAGAGACAGGATAGATATATTTAAAACAAGAATTACGGAATAACGTCTCTCGGACTCAACGTAATTAACTTAATTGAGGGCCTTAGGCACCTTTTTTACGAGGCAGAAACATCCTTATCTTCTTAGTAGCATTCACTTATATTTTTACAAATATGTCTTTCAATAAACATCTAAACATTATTTTCTAAATATAAATTACTAGCTTAAGGCGAGCTTCATGCTGCCATATTTCATTTTCAATAAAAGTTTTTTTTTTTTTTTTGTAATTAAATTTAATACAAACCTTGTCATGAAATTAACGACTACGAAAAAGAATTATCAAATTTGGTGTATTCGTCCAGAAGATGTGTACCTACTTATATTTCGGCGATGCGACACTCTTTCTCACTTGTCTTTGTCACTGTAAAATTAATAAACTATACATTATTGTTTTTTTTAATTTAATAAATCTTTTTATTCCATTATTTAAATTTTTCATTTCAATTTCATTTTATTTTACTATTTAAGTATAAAAAGTTAATTTTTTATTTAATAAAATAATTATTATCCTCTTACGTAGAACCGAAAAGAGTTTTAATATATGTAATAACAATAGTTACGGTTATAATAAGTTTAACTATTTAAATACCATTAAATTATTGAAGTGAAACTTTTTTAGGCGCATGAGGGGTAAAATTTTAGTGACCCCTAACGCGGCAACGTCAGTGACTGTCAGTACTGGGATGGGTGACCGCCTGGGAACACCGTGTGACATTGGCTTTTTGTTGTTTTTTTTTTCAATTAGTTTTTTTGTACTCGTAATTTAAATTCGTTTTTTTTTCTTAGTTTTTTTTTACTTAGTTTTTTTAAATTAGTTTGCCAAAGAAGTTTCACTTCTGACATTTGTACTTCGTACGCACGAAATTTTTTATTTATCTATGAAATATGTAGATAGATATATATATTGATTCAAATTCCTAAAATATTTGTCAATAATGTTTTACATGATATTTATAATAAGTACGGTTCACTACAATCAAAGAAAGACGCATAATGTCTAACTTGTTTATTTTAATAAGGTTGCCGATATTTTAATTCGTGAAAGATACGCTTACGAGTTAAATCCGCTTCATACAAAAAGAATAAACCTCTTGTCGCTTTTTATGTTTTCACCTTTCACAAGAACTAAGTTTGCGGCGGTGTTTGGCTTTACTTTAGGGAACATTTCGAAGTTACCGATAGACGTACCTACATCTACACTATTTCCTTTCATGTGAATAATAGATTCACGAGTTTGTGATTTAGTATTCACGTTTTAAATCGAATCACTTTCTCTTAAAATCGAAAACAGAAATTACGTATTGTATAGATTATCTAAAATTGATTTCCATCGTGAAGAGTACCATCGAGTTTGTATGTTTTCACTTTACTGTTTGTAGAACGGTATACTGAACTTATTCGATTAATTAATAATAATAAAACTTTATTAAAGATAGGAAGTAATAAGAACAAAAAAAAAATTTTATTTTCATGTAAAACGTTACTCGTGTTTTAATTGCGTGAAAGTGTTCCTTAGCAATAAAAATATGTGAAAGGACTTCGATATAACGTTGTAAATATTTCCAAAGAGATTACGATAACAATGATGAAACTGCACGAATTTATTGATAAGAAAGCAGCGTAGGTTGAAAGCGTTTCAATGAAACCTGCGATTTGCTCTTACTTATCAAAGCTAGACAAAGATGCGATAAATAGCAGCAACGTGTGCCTAACATTGTACAGATTGACCCTCAAGTACATAAACTGCCCACATGACATTGTTAGCCCGCTTTACAAAGAACGCATTCAATGTGTCTTAATGTACCGCGAAATCAGGTGCTATTTTGTTATGACAATGTTTTATTTCGTCTTCAAGTAGATAAACAGATCATTAATAGTCTAGAGACCTTGATGGCACGAGTCAATAGAGCGCAAATTTCGCTGAACGCGTGAACAGCATACATACGATGATGAGAATTTTGCGGGCAAACTTTGCATTCATTCCGGGCTACAGCACAGTAACATAAATAAAGTTTGACCTCCGTCAGACCAGGGAAATTGTCAGTCGAGTGATACATACGTGCTCGGTCTCCAATGTAGGCTAAAACTTTCGTCTGTTTATAACTATTTCAACCGCAATGCAAACAAGAGCGGCAGTCACGTATCAGAGATTGTGACCAGATTCACAGTGGGACTCGATTTACTGATAGGTACCTATATAATTTTGCGGCGAAAAGAAAAACCAAAGAAATTGTGTATAATTAACGATTTGTTCTCACTCCTCGCTCACTTCTGATTTTAATTATAAATGACTTTCGAATGACACCTTCCCACGTTCGCATGCTCCAAATACTGCTAATGGCATTTCTTACGAACGGATGATCATGGGCTTCTATCGAAACTGAAATGGTTCGACAGTAGTAATTACCTACCTACGTATAAGTACGTATCCGCGCTAACCTAGTGCGTGTTTTCATTTATGGATCTTGTTAGTCATGAAGAGTAACCGATCAGCTAATCGTTATAACACAACTCAATTTCATCTCCGGCAATATTGCCTTACAGGCCAGCGACATACAGTTAGTAGTGAGAGGCGATCTGTCCATTTAAGTATATACCTACAATCCACTTTTTGTTTGTTGAAGATCTCACAATTTATCACTGATGCTATCATTATAGCTTCGAAACGAAAAGTGATCTCGTTTTTTTCCTCATACGTAATTCTAGTTTGAACTCTTCCTTTCTAAGTTCACCAATAATCGTGCGAATGAAATCGGTGTCTGTAACTGCTTAATTATTATAAATTGAAGTGCGCTTTATAAATCTTAACATTAGTCGATCGTGATGACTACTTGGCTCATCGACCCGACGCTGGACGAAACACGACTGATTGGTCGAGGAAAGGGAAAAAAGCGCATACCGCTAGTTGACACAGTGCTTTATTGAACACGATTCCGTTGATCACAACGCAACGGTAGGCCAGATGATACACTTTTAAGAGCAATAATATCGTAATCGACCTACTTCTTAATAAGAGTCATGTTTATTCTAACTGCTCTTTATATTATTACTTCAATTGAGTCTGTAACAAAAATTGGCACAAAAAATTTGTCTTTAAAAATTAAAGTGCTCTTATTTTGGAAGCGATTTTTAGAATTTAATTGTTAAAGTATAATGTATATATGTATGGTATTATATTATAGTTATGTGATATCACTACATAGTATAAAACAAAGTCGCTTTCTCTGTCCCTATGTCCCTATGTATGCTTAGATCTTTAAAACTACGCAACGGATTTTAATGCGGTTTTTATTAAAAGATAGAGTGATTCAAGAGGAAAATGTATATGTATAATAAACACCCGTGCGAAGCCGGGGCGGGTCGCTAGTATAGTTATGTAATGATAATTGAAATGTACTTTGTTAAGGGATGGAGACCTGGTGTCCTAAAACACAGAGGCCTCGAGCCTAGCTTAGGCACCAGTCTCCTACAATATTACTGCTCATATTATTATGTAAAATGTCATGTTTACAATATTTTGGTAAGAAAAAAAAAAGAATTCCATTTTTTATTCACTTTGACAAATTAAGCACAATTCTATTTGTAATTGACATTGTATTTCTATGGAAATAATTTTGTTGATTGTCTCTACCTTCATTTTTACTAATTACGAATTAATGTTTTCACATAATTATGAAAGTATAGTAAGTCTACATACCTACATATAAAAAAATAGTCGTACTCTTTTCTTTCGTCGATACTAAAAAAGATGGCCAGGGAGACGGGAGGTCAAGATTTCTAAAGAAGTTAATGATCTAAGATTTTTGTAAGTTATATTTCTTTTAACTAATAAGGAAGGCAGTGACCGACGCCTGTCAAACCTAATGTATATGTAATAGGACACCTGGAACCTGTTTGTATGTCCTGCGCGCGACAAGATTTCAAATAGTTTCATTTCCCGCTACAGTTAAGTGCTTATGTACTTACTATCTGTTAATGCCTTATTTATTTCCTGTCAATTACTATATTTACTTTTCATCCGCTTGATGTCATATACGATCACGATACGACTCAGCCTGTAATATCCCACTGTTGGGCATAGGCCTCTTCCCCATGTAGGAAAAGGATCGGAGCTTAATCCACCACGCTGCTCCAATGCGGGTTGGCGGATATAATATTCTCTACTATGAGTAACGATCGCTATCAGGTCTACATGATAACAACCGGGACCGACGACTTAAGGTGCTCTCCGAGGCACGATGGGGAGACCCACAAGGACTGCACAAACACCCAGACCACGGCAAACGTCAGTATGGCCAATACAAATGCTGTCGTGTGCGGGGAACGAACCCGCAACCGCCCGCGCAACAGCCACTCACAATCCAGTGCTGTGACCGCTACGCCAACGCGGCGTCACAGCACTGGATTGCGACTGTCATATAATTAACAAAATGTAGATTAACTTACAAAAAACCTAGCAAACTTTTTACTGTTAATTTTATTTGTCTTTTTCGTTTCCATATTATTTTAAGTACCGTTTGTTACTTTTAAGATTTACATTTCTGTATTCTGATAAAACCTTGTACCTATTCGTTCTTAGTAAAGGAGTAATCTGATTTACGACATTTTACAGTTAAAACGTCAAAACTAAAAATGTCATAGCTAGCGGAAAAAGCAAACATTTTTGCACGTATTCGGTGTCAACTCGAAGTAATGTCCTGTTTTTAAAATAGATCCGCTACGCTTTCAAATGCAATGAACACGATGTATATCTGTATGTTATTGTCATTTTTTGCGTTTATTTTTTTATATCTTTAGCTACAGTAGTAATAATGTTATCCGTCACGTTCGCTGTTTGTTTATCAAAAGCATTTATGTACATAGATTATTAGTGATGATTTTTTTGTTGATGAAATGTAAGTGCAATAAAGAATATTATAATTATGCTTCCTTAAATTCTTAACCTCAGATATGACTTAAATATGTGTTATGTACATACTTTTGTGTTATGAACTATGTATTTCAAATTTACTGTATATATGTTACTGAAATAATAAAGATCTTATAGAAATTTACCTAGTATAAACATGGTATTACCTAGTATTACCTAGTACAAACATATAATTAGTTTTATTTCATTAAAGCAGAAACGTTAATCATCTTAACATCTCAAAGAAATAAATCAAAAGTTTAATCAAGACTTGCATAAATGTTTTATTACGCCATTAGTAACATATTAATCAGATTTATCTATCCCTTGATAGTTAGAATTGCCGTTACATGTAATATATATTATAACAAGTACGTAAAGCAGAAGCAGTCCTGCAGCTTACAATAAATCTATATCGGTTTAATTGATTATGAGTATTTATAAAGCTTAATTGCGTTTTTAATATCAACTTTATTACTATTGAATATAGATCATATTTTAAAACGTCTATAAAGTTCCACAGGTAAGATTAAGATCTTAATCACAAACTAATACTATGTAAACTCGCTCAGGATACTTAATTAGCCTGCGAGGAAGCTTTTAAGTGAATTTTCTTAAGATCGTAGTTATATAAAATACGGTACATAATATTGATAGAGTACCTAATAAAGATTACTGTTTATAATATTTAATTTTAAATAATAAAATATAAAATTGTGTACTAAAATAGCATGTTAATTGGGAAAACGCTTTCTTTCTATGTAGAAAAGCTTACAGTGTTGTACAAAAAAAAAAAGCTAATTTAATGAGAACAGTTACCCTAACGATCGGTTTTGTACTTTCCGATGTGCCGTAGAAAGACCCACCAACACATATTTTTGATTAGAAACGAATCTTTGCACTAATGCCTTATGAATTATCTACCCCGAGCAAAAATTTCACTATCGACCGTTTTTACCAATTTTGCAAATTTTACCATCACTACATTAGAACAGTAAAATGTCTGTTTGAACGTCAGACATTGCAAAAGGTAATTAACTTCGAGCGAAATAAAACATTTTCTAAATTTAATTTAATCTCCATAAAAGTATAGTCTAGATTAATTTAAAAGTCGCCACTAGTACTTAGCAATGGAATTTTAATCACATTTATACAGTAACGAGCACTTTCAATACTGAATTACACGTACTTTGTACTCAGATCGTTTCAGAATCAATTCACAACGCAGATCAAATCACTATTACGAAATCTTAATCACTTTTTTCTTTCTATTTAAGGTTTTTTCTATTCAATACGTATATTCAATTTATCCGGACAACATTACCAAAACATGTATCATTAAGCTATTGACGTAATCTTATTATTTAATTTCACTTTCGATTATGTTTTAATGAATCGAGAGGTCAAGATTGCGAGCGTCAAATAAACTTTCGCCTCGGGCTTTATAATGTTATCAAACATTACGCATGCACGATTCTCGCTTGGTTCGTATCTGAAGTCACGTAACAATTTTATTGCTCTTTTTTCAGGTAAGCTTAGTATCTGAGTAAAAGGAAATACAGTTACATTCTGGGTAAGTATTAATACGATTGTATATGTATTTATAAAATAACGTACGCCGAGTGATCGATTCGTCATAAACTTCTTATATTAGGTAAATAAAAACCTTTTACATCATATATTTATTTACACAAGCAACTTTTGCAATTGTACTCCAAATTATGGAAATTACAAAAGACAATTTTAAGGTGCGGGAGATATTTTCATAACTGATATTATTTTAATTTTATTTATGCACGATGCACGATTTAAACTTAGACAAAAGCTAGTTTTATCTATTTCTGCATACAAAGTAATTTTTTTTTTAATAATTCCTTACGTGATCTGTCCGCATAGAAGAGAAACCTCTTTCGAGAGTGTTATGTTTGTATTTCTATATAGACTACGTTCAGAATAGACGGTTCTATAGGCGAACCAGAGCTGAACTAGCACTTGTTCACTCACATTAGCAGTTTTTTATCATGATCACGATTGTTGACTCGACTTTATTCGATTTGACCGATTTCAATTTTTTTTTTTTTTTTTTAAATCATATCTACGCACAGAAATAGTCAACAACTTTAAATATTTGAATATTGCAATAATGGTTAGGATAATAAGAATACTAATAAATCACGTTTTAACTTTAGATATGTGTTTTTTGAAAACTTTAATATACTTTGAAAGAAGTAAAAGTACAATTTATTGCATAATGCATAAGTAGAGAAAAATAAATTCTATATTTTATTTGAATCTCGCATCACATGGCAATCAATTGACATATGTTATGTGTTTTATTATAATCGCGGTATTATTGTTAAACGTCAAAATTTCTCGTATAAACCGCTTACACATCGTACATGGCTTGCGGCGCTCACGCGGTTTGGTTTAGTGCCTTTTCGATGCGGTGAATTCGCCATTGCGGCGTCATGTAAAACCCATACAATTAGCTGTGGTTTTAGATTTATTTTCACCCAATTTGGTTTCAATTACTTCATTCAAAGTATTTTACCTTCATGATACAATAGTATACAAAGGTGTGAACGCTAGTAGTAATGATGTACGCACATTACAAATGCTTCTAAAGATACCTCTGGTGATTATTATCAAATTAACACTGAATGAGAATGAACGAATTTGCGATATTTTGCTTAGTCATCACAAATGACTGAACATTTCTAATGAATAAAGAATAGAGAACGACGGTAGGGTCAAAGATGAAGCATTCAGAGTCACATTTTAACACAATAGTTCATAATTTCTTACTTTCACTAAAACCTTTTCAATGCGTACATGAAAAGAAGCTGAGAAGTGAAGAGTAGTGTCAAATGTAACTAAAGCATATATTTAAATTGCATTATATGCATTTTTAGGAACAACGAATTTTTAACCAAGTTTTACTAAAATTTACTTTTACTTATAGTATTTCAGTCAAAAACAAGGTTAAGAGAGCTTGGTGTACATAATCCAAATTGCCTGTTTATTTTAACGACGACGATCCAGTATTTTGTGTTATAAAGTTTAAACTATTCACTTAACTGTCGTTCTATTGACACTTAAAATGTTACCGTTCGTCCGTCAGTTGCTCTAAATACATGGGTAATAGCACTTTTCGCGATTTACCGAGAGTGAAAATGATTTCTAACAACACTGACTACTAAATTAACATACTTCTGTACTTTCTAAAGCGGCTTTATTATATCTATAAACCTTAAAGGAGCCATGAAAACGTATTAAGTACTAAAGTATAAAGTAAAAGTCAGGAAAAACACTAATTGGTTTGAAAAATTGTGGGTCTTAGGTTTTTAGTTTACACTAATTTAATTACCTCGAAGTTAACACAAATATTTTTCGTAACGCAAAGAATTAATTGGTCATAACCTAATTATACAACTGAGAACAAAATCGCAAAATAGTTATTGCTTAAGAACGTCGTAAGAAATGATACGCATTCGTTTACAATTTATCCGATCTAAATGACTCATTTATGAATTATAGTAGTAAAATTAAAGTCTTTATTCAAAATAATTTAATCGAATACATCACTTGAGTAGTCATGCGTGAAGCATCTACTTATCACCCAACAGAGAGATAAATCTCGATAATTGCGCGCGAAGAATAATTATGAAGCGAAAAAAAATTCGTTTCATATTCGATTTTAAATAGTGGAAGTGACTTGACCGTAGTCATTAACGGAGAATGTGAATTTCAATATTGACTGACATGAGCAGATTCATTACGGCGAAGTAATTACAACGCCGATTTAATGTTATTTAAGTAGATCGTCCACTTACTTATTTTAAACTTCATTAATGTTGATTATATAAATTTGATTGTAAAAAATTATTTCATTTTATAGGTAGGTGTAAATATGACCAATGAAACTTTTACATTGACTGATGATGAACCGGTAAAATAGAAGTAGATATGAGTCCTTTCTTCTCCTTATTTGAACCTTTTAAGTGATCACTGTAGATTAAATTTAAAAATTTATTACCTTGGCTCGATACAAGATAATCATGGTTCCAAATACCGATACCAACTACTTACACTGATTAACTTATCTTTCAAATTCAACTCACAAGAACAAAAATTTCAAGACTTGGGAATACACCCAAGCCACATTGGTCATTTAACTGAGCATTTAGCGAATACAGAATATATCCAATTGAATACCGTATTTGTATTAAAAAATTTAAGTTTATGAAAATTCAAGTTTGTGAGAGTCACAATAAATCTATATTTGTTTGTTAAAAGTTTTTCTATCCTTCTAAACGCATGAGATTCTAGCCCGATTCGAAATAAATCTGTATTGTGTTTGGTAGCCTGTTTATTGGAGCGGAGCTGTAACCACTAAAGCCACTGAAACTGCGCGCATATTCTAGTCATTCATTTACAATTAAACCGATTACATCATTGTATTCGCAAAATGTAATTAATGTCTTATAAAAACTCTAATTCCCACCAATACACTTGTAACTACCGTTTAATATTTTGTTTATTGAATACACATCGGTAGTAATAGTAAATAATTGATTATGCACACTTTCTACAATTAACTTTTCGGATTCGCTTTCATGGATTATTTATATGTTTTGATGAGTCAGCTTTGTATCGGTTTATTCTAACAGCAATCGTTCAATTTGCTTTAATGTCAAACATAATAGCTTCCGATTCTCATAGGAATAATAATAAATATAAACGATCTTTTTAAATTGGTTTTGCAAGAATTTACTTTTAAACGCTAACTTGATTTAAAGTTACATAAGACTATGTTATTTTGCTTTCATTATTTTATATTCAATTTGTTTTTGTGTGATCGACTTGACTAAGGTTTACGACAACTGTCGTAAAATCGTTTAAAACACATTCTAAAAAAAATACACGCATAAATTAATACATTCACTTCGCCTTTATAAACTTCATTAACTTTAATACATTTTTTATTTCAAAGGATAGGAGCAAAAGCATCTTGTTAATGTCCTTGTAAATTATGATTAGGTCAGCCAGCTAAACAAATACAGACAGGTAAATGCAAACAAAGGTAGATTATTTATAAATTAACCTAATAATTATTATTGAAACTAAAAAATAAAGAGATTAAGGATTTAAAGAATTACATTACATTGTAATACGTACGTATATTTTGAATATATTATTTTTAAATATTGCGTAGTATTCATTACGAGAATTACGACAGCGGTCGCTTATAGCAAACACTTTATACTGAGATTTATGTTTCGACGTCCGACGGTAACGGGTAAGTGGTTAGCCTCTATTATGCAAGTGGCTGAAAAAGTACAAGAAACGTTAGCTCTGCCTGTACAGCCTATCCTTTTCCAGAGTTCGAGTCCCGTAACCGTTTATTATTCCACATATATGGTGTACGCGTTCTGGTATCGTGTTGCTTCGAGGCATACGTTACATCTATGCGGTAAACTACCATAAAATGTAATAAAGAATTTTAATTTAACTGTACTTTGTAAGAAGTATGAGAACTCACGTGTTATGATCTAGATTAAATTTATATAACTATAATAATACGAAACAATTTGTTTAATTATCTGTTTTTCTTGCTTATCTAGGCATTTGTGAAACTATTTGAAATAGTCTTTTGTTTTGACTGCTTTGTGTGTCTGTATTAAGGAACCATAACTTGTAAAATATTACACTGTGATTAATAATACGTTTCGTAGAAAAGATGCTCACGATTATAACAATCCGAACTGAACAAAACCGCGAGAGGTGTATAGTTTTAGAGTAATAACAAATAATGTGTTTACCCAAAATTATCTCAGACATTAATTGCATGTGATATTTTTACATGTTCTTTTTACAACAACGAATACATTAATTTAAATCTAAACAATGCAGTTTAGAAAGTAAGTTTTATTCTCGTGATTGTCATTCATATTTACAAACAGAAATAAAATAATGAGTGTCGTGTGTCTACATTCACAATCGAGATGTTGAATGAACATTATACAATAAATGCAATAACTGATGGCCTTGAATTGAAAAGTCAATGTCGGTCGTCGCACGCGGTGATGCACAAATTACCGCGTCACACGGAAACCTGTCTCGAACGATTCCATACTTCATGTCTACTAATGTGATGTAATAAAAATGTTATACATTCGTGTTATAATGAACCAGAACATGCGGATGGAATTAATCCAGAGTTCAAAATCGTTCTAGCAATGGTGACTTTTAAGTTATGCGTTTCAATTCATCTTGAGTGAGTAATCCTCAATAAATAGCTGTGTGGCTACGGCAAAGAATTTAGCCTCCCCCTCTCTTCCCGTGGGTGTCGTAAGAGGCGACTAAGGGATAACATAGTTTCACTACCACCTTGGAAATTAAAAAGCCGACCGATGGCGGGATAACCATCCAACTGCTGGCTTTGAAGTACACAGACCGAAGACGGGCAGCAGCGTCTTCGGTGCGACAAAGCCAGCCCTGCGGTCACCAACCCGCCTGCCCAGCGTGGTGACTATGGGTAAAACTCATGAATTCACGCCATTATTGGCGCGAACTTGTGGAGGCCTATGTCCAGCAGTGGACTGTGATAGGCTGAAATGATGATGATGATGAATGATGAGTAATCCTAGATAATAATCAGCGTGATGGATTTAATGTCGGTTTTAAGGAGGAAAATTGAGCAATAAATAGTCAGTAGAAAAAATATAATCATAAAGTATATCGTTTTAAACACAATGTAAAATACATTGTGCACAAGTGGTCGGTCATAAATATTTTAAACTTGGTCGAGCTTCGAATGACTGGCGTCGTAGTTACAAAAAAGTGTATAATTTCGAACCATTACTAGCCTGTTTGCCGTGTATCAGGGTAGCATCTAGTTATGTAAAGTAGATCTTTCTATCGACAAGTACACAATTAAAAATGCAATACATTAGTTTTTATGATAAAAAAAAATTTATTCACATTTACCTACTGATTGCAACCGTTTCTTACACTAGCTACTTCCTCGTTACAAGTGTTGCAATGCAAACCATTATCTCACTTTTTACGCCTTAATTATCATTTAATGAGTATTTTCTTTTATTTCGAATCGATTTTAATTAGAATCCAATTATGAAAGTTTACAAGTTCAGTCATTCGTAAACCAGGTCTAAATAATGACAAGAAGTATCTTATCGTTTTGCATAATCAATTACACTTTCGAAATGAGTATAAAAGCGTCACAAAACTATGTCAAAGGTCACAGCGACAGCCGCAACAAATCGATTGTTCTATAGCAGGTTTTATCCAATACAAAAAATAAAAATGCCCATCATTTCGCACATCTCTCACAGAACATACGATTGGTTATAATTATGTTATAACCAATCTTATGTTCTGTCGTAACTTAATTACATTTCATACACGGTTTTAGTGCTCGGATAATGAACTTTCATTAATTACATTGCATATTTAGTGCCCTTATTAAAAATAGATTTATGAAAGTGATCGGAATTACTAGTAATAAGTCTTGTAACAATACATGTATTATTTTACTTGTGTACTTTCCACTGCAGTTTCTGTTTACGACTATTATAACCTAGTTCTCGGATCGTACCTAAGGTATATAAGGTACTATACCCCTTTCTCTTCCAATCGTAAGATAGATACGGCTATCGACTTTCTACCTGCTATGCGTATTGATTAATTAGACACGATTACTTTTAAATTCGGTTTCAACGATTCTCAAGATTGTTTTGTTAAAATTCATCTTAGTTCTATTTGTGACTTAGGGCGCCTTCAAACACTAGCAGCGCGACAAATTTGAAGGCGCCGCGCTGCTGTCGCGCGTTGTTATTTACATACATTTACAACGTCGCGCGTCAGCAGCGCTGCAGACGCGCTGCCGCCGCGCGGCTAATTTGAAGGCGCTCTTAGATTCATTACGATTTTACTTTGTTTTTCGTCCATTTTTGATTCTCTCTTAGGTATAATTATCTTCTGTATGTACAATGTACATTGTTATATATTTTCACTTATATAACAACACCGTGAATAATGTAACTTTAACGTTATTTGTATTTTAAACTCATCGTGGATTTTATAGTTTAATTCTACTTCAGTTACGTAAGACATTCAGTCAATCATGGCCTGTAGTTAAAAATCGGACTTCAACAATAGTCTTTTAATGCATTTAAAAATATAAATTATAGTATTTTTGCTCCCTCCTGCAAAAGCGGATAAATGTACGTTTGCGTTGGACGTTTTAAATTACAACTTTTTATTTGTTTTTCTCGTTTCTCACGAACTCACGAAATTTGAGTTAGTTTTCAACACATTAACTGAATTAAGGTACAGGTTGAAAATGTTAGCAGAGTCCCAAATGTTTTGGATGTCATTTAATATGTACAAAGGCGTAATCTCTAATACCGAAATGATACGGTAAGGGTTTGGATAATTTTAAACTTCTTGTAATCGAACATCCTTGATCGAATACTATAAACAAAATTTTCAGAGGTGTTATCCTTGGAATAAATCATTTTAACTGTTATTGTGTTAATCTACCTTCTTCTTATATAATCTCAGAAGTGAAACTTCTTTAGAAAACTAATTTAAAAAAAAATCGTTAACGCTGCAACTTAGAATTATTTAAGCTTTTTTTATTTAAGTTTTTTGTTCGAGGTTTACCACGTCTATGACTTGGTGGCGCTAGTAGTAGATTAAATCGCGCTGGTAAAATTATTTCTTGTTAGTATAAGGCCACCATAGATCAACCTCACGTGGTGTTCCCAGGCGGTGACCCATCCAAGTACTGAACGTTATAACGCTGCCGCGTTACCGGTCGCTCAAATTTTACCCTTCATGCGCGTAAAGAAGTTTCACTTCAAAAAAAATCTATAGGTATATTCACAAAAAATATACGATTATGTTATCCGAGTTAGCTAGTGTCATATAATTTTCATATTTAAAATCTTTTTTGTAAATGATATCTGACGTATTAACATAAAGCTTTATAGCTTGTTTTGATGGTTTTAACGAGTTGTATAACATTAAATCCGATGAACTTCTTGTATGTTTACATACTTTATTCGTATATCTTTCACTGTATAATGATGTTTATCATTATACAGTGAAAGTTTTATTATTGTTCTCATAAATCTGTGACAGTTTTTTCGCTAAATTCCGCATTTGTGACCGCAACTTACTAATGATAAGAAAGTACCAACTTCTACGTGATTAGAATATTTTTTCTGTCTTAACCACTTTAACTAAAGTAATTTTTTTTCCTAAGAAATAGAATAGCCGTTTTCTCTCAACAAACAATCATACCTACTCGTCTAAAAATACCAATTTAACCGATATAATGGATTTAACTTAAACGATGAACTGAATCATAGTATTTTCACTTAAACAAATTTTACACAGAAATATTTTTATAATGCTACTAGTACATAGTTAGAAAATATAACGCTAAAAATATTTATAATTTAAGTATGAAAAGGGAATTAAGTCTCCACAATATAAAGTAAATTCCTTGAAATAAAATAGCAAAAGTATTCTTTTGAATCAACAATGTTCCTCAAAGGTAATATTTCAATTTAATGCATGTACAATATTAACATTTCATATGCCAGCCCGGCCCTATTACAATTTCGCTATATTTATGTGTATATAAATTAAGAAGAAGAAAACTGGTTGGCGTAAGACTAACTAGTTGTTTTATTTCTGCTCTAACGTCTATTTCGCGATTATTTTCTGGTTAGCGAACAATCTCAGAACATTTCCACATGTTAATCGTTTTTGTATTATAATTCATCATTTTTCAGAAGTCAAAGTTAAAAGGATATAAACAATTATACGGTTTTTTGCTAACTTTGTTATTTCTTGTGTAAAGTTCGCTCGCAAATGAGCTTTACGTGAATACGAGAGGTTTTACGATAATTGCCTCCTCTTTACCATAACTATGAGTTAATGGATTCTATTGTTATTTGAGCTATTGTATTGTTACAGAGAGCATAGTGGTACGGAAAGACACTTTCCAGTGATGAGATTTTAATATTCAATACAGAACTAGGGACCTTTTTATGTGTATTCTTATGATTGTAAAAAATTGTTTTAGTAATTAAATATTGCGTTCAGGTTAATAGCCGCTTATTTATATGAGTTATGGCGCTATTTTTATGAGTAATTTATTTTTTATGAAAATGCACTTAACATTTGAACGTTCAAATAAAAAAAAATTTTAAAATTATTTGGACCACACTAGCGTAAGTATAACGTGTACAACTATTGTTTTGAAAGTTATTGAATATATAGAATAGGTTTTGATTTCATTTTGTTGTGAGTGTAAATTTGCATTGTAGTAACTTATGCAAGAAGTAATTAAATCAATTTGAAGTAACTATAAAAGAAAATAGTACTATGTTATTCATTTATACAGATTTCTAATGTCTTAATAAAAATTCTAATTGTAATTGCATATTTTAGGTTTGCAGTTGGTTTTATATAATTTATATAATTTTTATCAGCATCTATATTCAAATGTATTTAACATTCCCACAAAAATCGACGTTTAAGCAAAACGGATTGTATTGTGTATTTGTGTATATTTGCACTTTTCAATAAATTATTCTCATTAATTTATAACATAAGAATGAATTAATTATGTAAATATTTTTCAAGAACAACAATGTATTGTGCTCATATATCAACGACAAACTAAAGTATCGGCTTTTCTCACAGTGAAAATTGCCAGAGAAATCGTAAATATTATTACTATTAGACTGTAACGGACTTAGAATAATGCTCGATAATCTTTGAAATTACTGACCTCTTTATTCGTTTGCTCGTTGATCTTGACGTGAGTCGCCTGTGGTTTGTCCCGCAATGGTAAATAGCCCTCGCGACTGTCTGCCGGTTCTGTTCCTGTACTATCCGGCATCAAGGTTGTCTCCGTGCCGGTACTGGCCGTGCCCTCCGTGGACCGCGTATCAGCGGCCGTGCTCAGAGTCGGAACCGTATCTTTCGTCACCTCTATCGTTGTACCCGATGTATCAATAGCAACCACTGTTTCCGTACTATCGCTGTTTGTATTAACAGTTGACTCGGTTTCCTGAACTACCGGAGTTTCCGTCGTCCGTATTGGGCGGATGGTATAACGTTTGGGCGGTTTCACCGTAGCGTTTACGATATTCGTGGTCGGCGGAGATGTTTCGATTTTTGTGGTCTGGGTCGTTTTGGGATCAGTAGTGGTTTCGGTTGCGACGTTCTTATGAGTCGACTTTTTCGTTTTCGGGGGCGTGGATGCCGTAGGGCGAAAAGAGGACGCGGTCGTTTTTACTTTATTATGAGACTTTCTACTTAGCGTTGTTAGACGTTCTTGAATTGTCGTCATCGTCGGGGAGTCGTCCAACGTTGTTTGTACGGGGGGCGGTTGTCTGTCGGCGGGTGGGTCTAGAAAGGATTGTTTAGGGGTCCTAGACGGTGGGAAGAAATAATCCATGATAGACGGAGATTTGTTACGGTTATTGGGAAGCCAGGACCAAGGGTTGAAGTCGATGAGTCGAGGTCGCGGCGGTTCGGCGGTAGCGGCTGCGAGGGCGGCAAGCGCTAGGAGAGCGTACAGTGATCGAGTCATGGCCGACGTGCGCGTGCGGCCGCTGTGACGATCGGAGCGGGACTGCGCATGCGCTGCGGACCGCGGACCAACGCACCACCGCTGCACCACCGCTCACCCACTTGAGTTTGTAGGGTCGAGATGCAGATACAGCCTACAGGCATATATCCGCAAAGAAAGTTATACCTATGCAGTCTCGTACATTTGATAGTCTTTGCTTTATTTTACTATTCTTAGGATATTATTAACTTTTAACGAATATTTTATATTGTTATACTCATAGTAACACATATGGGCCTATTTGCAATACTTAAATATCCTGTTTCATTTATAAGCGTAATTTAACAATGATTTATATTTTAATGCAAGATAATAAAATTAAATAATGTAAGCCTACATAAATCCATTACGTCTATATCTTTACATTTGTCCACTATTGATATTTACCGCTAGACAATCATAAGCGTAAATAAATAATTTTAGAGTTCCGAAACACGTCTATCGCCTAAAATTGATAAAGAATCGAGAAGCCACCGCAAACCGTGGCGATCACTTCTACACGCTCTACTTGGAAGACTGCTTTATATTTACAATGTTTTCGATCCCACGACACCTTGTATTGCTCTTTTGACATACATTTTCAATCACCATTCAAAATATGCACTTGTATTCGTTAAAGAAAATTTTCTCTAGTTGATTGGTCATGGAAATTGATCATTGTTGCGTAAGTTACTCATAGAAAATAAATGCTAATTGTTTTGTAAAGGCGAAATTTCGGATAGACGTTTGTTATTCTTTCACGCTAGGACTACTGAACCAATTGTATTGATATTTGAATTCACTTTTTCGGAATTTACACCATGTAACTGTTAATTAGGGAATGCAATCCAGCACCCAAAAGACAATCCGCAAATCCGCAAGATTGAGACCATTAATCCCGCGGATCCGCAAGATTTGCAGGATTGTACAATATTTTAAAATTATTAGTCCACAAAATTATTTTCGAAGTCAGTAAATGAATTAATATAATTTACTTAGAAGAAACAAATAGTATAATTATATTTCGATCAGAAATAATGATATAAATCTAAATTATTTTATGTGAGTTAAAGTCTGAAAAAAAAATATATAAAATTATATTACGTTTCGTTTTTCGTCGATTTTTCGATAAAAAAAGCGAAAACTGTCGTTTCGAGTACCGACTGCCGACTTGCGTTAATCTAAAATTGATTGATTTGTAAGTACATTTTTTTAAAATATATAACTAGGTAGACAAACCAGCGTACTGCTCACCTGATGGTAAGCGATTACCGTAGCTTATAGACGTCTGCAACAACAGAAGCATCACAAGTGCGTCGCCGACCCTATCCCCAATTCCCCCCAGGAGCTCTGGTCACCTTACTCACCAACACGAACACAACACTGTTCGAAAGCAGTATTATTACAGTATTTTATTATACTGTGATCTTCTGTAAGGTCGAGGTGCCATTCGGGCTGCTCCATATTTGAGCAGTAAATTTCCTGCTGTGCCCTATCATATCATTGTTTTACTCACACTCATACATAAAATACATCCATCCTACTTTGTCAAACGACCGATAGATACTAAAAAAAACAAGGAATTTCTATACTACGTACACCAGTATACAAATTACTTGGTAAAACATTACATAAAGAATCACCGAAGCTTCTTGACGACTGTTTGGTTTTTGCCTGATAAATAATTTCTTTATATTGAAGGGTTAACAATAAAAACAAAATGATTCGACCAATAAATGAAGTCAATCAACCTGAAGGTAAAATTATGGTATTTTCGCGTAGTATCCTTGCTTTACGATACTACATACTACAAGTCATGAAATAATGGTACAAATAGTATAATTATACTACGAAATCCAACACTGTTCGTGCGTACACATTGTTATGCGAATTCAGGCTGGAAAAAATAAAATCTTGCAAATCTTGCGGATCCCGCATTTGTAATCCCGCTAATTTTATGCGGGATCCCGCGTTTGCGGGATTGCGGATCCGCGGGATTGCATTCCCTACTGTTAATATTTGAGGCTCCGATATTTCGGCGCAGTTACATGTTCCGTTCTCGTTTCCCTTCTTCCGTAAAATATAAACAGGTACATGGTGTAAATCCCGAAAAAGTGAATTCAAATAACGTAAATAACCATAAAAATTAAAAATAATATACAATTGTATTGAAACTCAGTGCATAAATAACTGTAGATTTAGAATAAATAGTAGGTGTTTCATTAGAATTTTTCTCTTCCATATATGTAGACGTTTTCGTCGAGATGACGCCTCAAAATAAATATCTCCATTTAAATAAATAACAAGATCAGATTGTAAAGCCATGTCAAAATCACACCCACTCACTTTAAGTACTAAATTCGTAAAGAGAAAATCTATAATTCACGACATCGCTGAGAGGTGTTTACTGTGAAAATTTGGGCATAAAAGTGTAAGTAGAAGACAATCAGAATGGATTGTGAGTGCGTACAAAGAACCATTATGTGGATTTTACTCAGCTCGTTCAATTATTGCTATTCAGAGAAAAATTACTTTTGTATCAGAGTAAATTTGTAGAAAAAAAATGGATGTGGAAATACTATCTGACTACCTAATGTTCTATATCTAAATTTTCCGCACAAATTTTATTTATTTAATATACCTACATATGACATTTTTTTTAATTTCGTGTCACTACATATGTAATATTATTTGTTTAGCACACACAGATGTTTGCTGTGGTCTGGCCGTTTTTACAAGTTTCAGGACCCCCCCGACACAATAACAACCGATTCTTCGTAAAGTTTCAAGGATTTATTACAAATATGTTATTCCATAATACAGAAGTAATACAATCAAATTGTCTTACTTTTACGATTAACGAAATTTATAATAATAATAATGCTAACGTTAAATCTAAATTACAGATTAAAGATATCAAAACCATTACACTGCATAGATAGAAACGTAACTATTGTAAGTCTAATCCCAAACACATTTCAGAAGATAATAATGACGAGACAATCAACAGATCGTACGTATACCCGCGTCTAGTTTTCGCATGCGACAGATATCATCAGGTAACACGGTTCAGTAGAAAATAACAGGACTTAATAACACCCAACAGGGATAATGATGCGAACATGCGACGACACTTTTACTCATTTCATCGCTTCCCTCAGTCATCACAAACAAAGATATTACGTAATTATCACTGAATAGCGTAATGATTAGTTTCAATGGTCGATGAAAACGTGCGCTGCGTGTGATCAGGAAATCATACCAAGTAAAATTGTCTTGATTATCTTTGAAGAAATGGTCGATTCAAATGAGTGGTCAATATAAATGTTGGCTGACTATTTCAGTATCTGATTTTATAAATAATTTTTTACAATTTTGCGTTTCAGAAATGATCGCGATCGCGAAAGTGTCTCTTACTGTGTCTGTTAATATAATGTATTACTCCTTCTTTGCTGTTGGGTAAAAGCATCGTCATCTTTTTGGCACTTAATCATGCTGGTAAATAAATAAGACTTTAATAAAATTATAAATTCAAAAAATTTAATTTCACATAAATGGATCATATAGAAATCTGAGTCAGTTTTGCATTTACGCGCCCCGTAATGCTGGAGTGACTGGAAATTGATTATTGGTACGATAAATGGGTCCAAGCCAAGTGTGGGCGTTAAATGCGGTAGTAAAATTATCCATGGTTTAACTCGAGGCTTTCATGGAGCGAGATAATTATTTGATATGAATGATAATATTATGTTTAAGTGATAACAATTTTCTAAAAATTTCGTGTTTTTGAATTTTAATATATCGAAATAAAATTTAAACACCTGAAACCTGAATAACATTAAATTTATTTGCAAAAGCTTTCAGGGTTTGCCTCTGACAAAAATATTAAATACTAATGTGAAACACCGCAATGATTAGTCATCAATAGAAAAGTCTCTTTTATCCTTTGCACAATAAAGCTATATAAGAAGTTAATAAGGACTATTCTAAATTACACATTACAGTTATTAAATCGAATCACGGGTGGTCCATCGTTAGGTATCATTAAATTTCTTCGTAAAAAACCACAATGTCATAGCGAACTAAAAAGATGAGCTTCGCTGTATCTCGTTACAGAAACTTTCACATTTCTATGAAGGTTATTAAATAAAACCAAATAACTTTTATAGTATTTATATTTTATGCATATATATCGCAGTGTAAAAACTAGTAGTCCATCTGTGATCATCTCATTGCATCAGGTTTGTCTCTTTCGTTTTCATTTTCCTCAGTATATGTATCTGTTGGTAGATACAAGTAATACATTCATTGCCTATACTTAAATATAAATTTTTCTGGTACTGGTGCAATCAAACTGTCATTTTCATTTGTAGTTTTAATTATACATTTTTCCTTATAAATGGATTTAATCTCATATTTGACTGAAATAAAGAGTTAAACGTATTGAGTCTATAATATGTGCGACATTAACTATGAGCAAAAATGGTGACAGTTTAAATTGACGTATCCCAAGTGAGTATTCGGAAGCTAGGGCCTCGTGTCTCATGCACCACAAGTTACGTATACCTACTCTACACCACTCTACCATACCATAGAATCATAGATGACAGTAAGAAAACATTAAGAGGGCTATTACAATTTTTCTTGGATTTGAGCGTTTGACTCGAGTTTTGATGTGTGATTATGGTTTATATAAATCCACAAATTAAAAAAATTATATATTACCAAGAAAGTTTGATTCGTATTCTTGGAAATGTTTTAAATAAATATTTCAATTTGTTTACGTACATCAGTAAAAACTTAGTCTCTGGAAAGGATGTTTCAGAAAATTTTAGTTTTGGGCATCGTTTCATGCTTTGTTATATCGAAGATATAATAATTTAATCATTTTTAAAAATGTTTATGGTACAACTGTATCTTCTACTTTGGAATGATTAATGCAATTTATTATGTTTCATACAGTAATACATCATAAATAATTCTGCAAAACAGAGAGTTACTGATAATATTTCGTCCGAAATTAAATTTTTTATCTATGAATATATAATCCAAATTCAAACAAAAAGTAAGTAATTACGAAGCTTACTATATTACCTTGCTTGAAAAAAAAAATAGTCCATGTAAATGAAATAATAAGTAATGTAAAAATTATTGTATGTAGTGCTAAAATCCTTTATAAATCTCGGGACTCGCGGTCTGTAACTTTAGATAGCGCCAAGCGCTCACGGAGGGTGGACGTATCGCTCGCTGTTGCTGTGTTACGCGATCTCACCAATTAGCGAATGTAACGCAACCTTGATTCTTAGTCCGAGAGCGCAACCAACACTTTTTGATTATTTATTGAAAAAAGAACATATTTACAAAAAATATGTTTAAAAGTAACAGTGTGATTCCTTTTTTTTACCGACTTCAAAAAAGGAGGAGGTTCTCAATTCGACTGTATTTTTTTATGTGTGTTACTTCAGAACTTTTGACTGGGTGGACCGATTTCGATCAATTTTGTTTTAATTGAAAGGTGTTGCGTGTCATGTGGTCCCATTTAAATTTAATTGAGATTTGACAAGTACTTACTTTTACAGTTATATCTAATAATGCGTTTTTACTTGACTACTTTTTCGTCAACCTACGTTGTATTATACGATTTTGATGATTCTTACTTTAATCGAAAGCTAATACTTGTCATGTAGTATTGTTTAAGTTAGATCGAGATTTGATTACAACTTTTTGGGTAATCTTTAATAGCGCGTATTTACTTGACTATTTGTGAGTTTTATTACGTTGTACTACTTGTCCATGTAACTGAAGTCGGTTTTTTATCGTTTGCAAGCAAACACAATTATTAGAGCTTAGGCATTGCAAGCGTTCATAGGCCGCAGTAACAGCAGAATTATTTTCTTGATTTTAATGTTTGTCCCATGGTAAAAGTTATTCAGTTCTATGGTCTAAAACACTCCTTTAAGTTTATAAAATGATTTTTAAGACCTTATTTCAATAGAATCAAGTTATTTTTATGACCCTATAACCTACTAATTGACAATTATAATTTTTCTAATGAATATTAAAATCAAAACGATGCATGCGCGTCTTAAGTAGGTACAATGTTTACAAAATAATTAGGCACAATAGCAAAATATTATACACATATTTATTACTTTCAGAAATTAAAATAAATTAAAAGTAAAAAAATCTTTTTAAAAAACAAGCTTTTATTTGAATGTGCTAAAACGCAAAAAAATAATTTTTACTTTAAAACTTTTACTATCTACTTATAAAGTCATTACACATAATCTATATGATAGAAAAGCTTGTCGCGAGATAGTACTCGTATTTCCTTAGTTTGAAAATTTTAATATGTAAAATCAATCACATCAATTTATTTAATTTACTTGTTTACAAGCAAATCTCGCGACAAGCTTATATATCATATATATTATGTGTAATGACTTTAAATAAAAGCTTGTTTTTTAAAAAGATTTTTTACTTTTAATTTCTTTTTGACTTTTTAGTCGGTTATTACGTCACTTTATTCGAATTATTGTTAGCAAGTCCTTTCATTTGATACCCATATTGTAGAAGTGCACTAAAATAACTAGTCCGCACTCTTGGATATTCTGCCATATTGGGTTTGGAATGACGTCACAAAGTTAACCATGCATTGTCATCCAAATTGAACCTGTATACAAAATTTCAGCTCAATTGGTTGCTTCAAAATTGAGTTGCAAGATTTCACCCGAACAAACATACATACATACATGCATACATACAAACCATGCGTTGTCATCCAAATTGAACCTGTACACAAAATTTCAGCTCAATTGGTTGAAGATATCTGCTTCAAAATTGAATTGCAAGATTTTACCCGAACAAACATTCATTAAAGTTACATACATACATACATACATACATACATTGCAAGTTAAATAAAAGCTTGTAAAAATAGGACAACAATTTTCATTTTTCGAGATTTTTTTAGTTTTTAAAATTACAAAATTATTAATGACAATACAAAAATATTAATGTTATTAATTTAAATAATAAAATAATATTTCACGAACTTTATTTAACAGTAATAATTTAATTTATTTCGGAAACAGTCTCAAGTTGGTTTGGTTCTTGGATTATGACTCAAAGCGTCTTGCATGTGTGCGTAGCGTACTTTAACGAGACGCACACGTACGCGACCACTGCCGCGCGCCGTCTAAACCTAAAACCGAGAACTTCGATTGTGTGATAGCGCTCTTAAATCTTACATGCAAAATCTCATATGTTCTATGCAGGAGCATTTTTTGGTCTAGGAAGACTGCTAATAGTAGGCTTTTAAAAAGCAAAAAAAGAACATTAATTAATTATTATTGTACGTGATTATACGTGTAACGCTAACGTAGAGTTACTTGTAAACGCAATTAATATGCACGCATGCCATACTTGCGATGATTGTCGGACAGCTAGTGCTGCATACGATATCCTATGTTTATCGCTTGCAGTATTTGGGCTCTCAGTGATTAAACGCGCAATGAATACAAAACAGTCATCAACCTCTTTCGACGTAATATATATATATATATGTCGCAGATCAGAAGTAGGTAGGAGAAAAACGGACGGATGACCGAACTACTAATTATTAAATGGACTCACCGAGCGGGTACCGCGTCTATCGCGTGGCAGAGTGACAACTCAAAGCAGTGCCCGGGAGTTGCGACCCGAGTCTAGGTTTAAGACGGCCGCCTTTAAAATGCGCATTAACGCTCGCCTCCACTGCCCGAATTGCCCACAATATAATATGTAATTAAAGTAAGTGTCTAGTAATGTAAGTGTCTTTTATACACGACTGAATGACTCGAATAATAGAGTGAGGGTAGTTGAATAGTGACAATAGCGCAGGTACCGACATACACGTTAGAATGACTCAAATAATAGAATGAGTGAGGGTAGATGAATAATGATAATAATGCAGGTACCGACATTAATAACTATCTGCATTGACTCTCCGACATATATATTTTTTACTTTCATCAAAAATAAATATAGTAATAGGACAATAAAATATTTGGTAACGTAAGTGGTTTTATCACAAAAAGAAGTCTCTTCAAAAAAAATTTTGAGTAAAGGACGTGAATAGAATAAATAGGAAAGAAGGTTGGCAAATAATAAATAATAATTAATAAATATACTACTTTAGTACGTCGTTTCCTCAAATTAACGCGGATGAACCCGCGGGCACAGCTAGTACTAAATAAAACAAAAAGAAAATATAATAACATATTGTCGAACATGTCACTGTTAGCAATGAAAGTAAAATTTGCCATAAATGGTATTTCTAACATTTTATATCGATTGTCGTGCTTTTTCGTTTGTCGTGTTACGATTTCGATTGAAAATATTGTTAACTTTCTATCAATTTTCTAACAAATTATTTAATTAGGTACCTAGATAACGTTGAGAGCAAAAACGATTTAACACTAATGTCTAATGCTTGTAATTTTCTTTTTAGAATAATTATATGCTGCATTTTAGGTTTATTCGTAATGTCATTAATTTTTTACTATTTGTAAAGCTAATAATGTAAATATCATATAACACAAAACATTCTCAAATAAAAAGCGAACGTCTATGAATGAGAAGATGAACAAGCAAATTACACATTAAATTACAGTCATGAAGTCCGAATAGAAATAGTTTATATTTCTATTTCACAGTAGGTTGCTTATTTCGTTAACCTTTTTCCTATGTAGTTATAAATAAATAGGTAATGTATTTACCGTATAGACCAATCAACGTTATAGTATTTTTTAGTTTAGTTGCATCTAGAATGCAAATGAGTTGAATAAAGGCTCTTTCAAATTGCTTTATAAAATTCATCTTATTTTATTATTACATCTAAGGCGATACCGTCTTCAAATCAAATTTGCATTTTTTAAACACGCGGTACTCGTAGTTTGACTATTTACTAAAAAAAGTTCGAGGTGTTTATAAATAGAAAATCATTTTTATCATCGATTTTATTACGAGTAAACACATTAAAATATGAGAGAGAAAAACGAAATAATTTAAACAAAGAGTGATTCAGCCCTTTCAATATTCGAGAAATATTGTAATTGAAATTACTTTTTACATGCGTGAGCTTTAGTCGTGCCAGAGTATATATCATTTCGCCAATATCTCATTGCACGTATACTTTGTAATAGAGTATTAGATTTATTGTTATTTACCTAGCCCTTTGCCTGCGTTGCAATGCCGCATTGCAAATGCGTGAGTTAAGGTACCACAATATTTTGTGACAATCTGATAAGACATAAATTACTACAGTAATTGCAGTACCTACAGTAAAAAAATTTCTGCTATATCCTACCTCAGTTGGTCTTATGCAATAGAAATATTATATATGTATTAAATAAATAACGGGAACTCACTTCGCGTTTATTTAATACATCCTTGGATGCTTAAACTACCTCCCTATTTACAACTTTATTTTGCACCATCTCATCAAACATAATAATTATACCAAGACATTGTGTTTAATCTCTTTATTTTAAAACTTTATATTAGGTTATTGAGAAGCTATAGCATTTAATTATAATTTAACAAACAAACGTAAATACTTTTCTTTACATTCATAACAGTCTGTAGCTACATTTATAAATTATCATACATTTTTTCCTAAAAAATAAGCTTTTTAGTTTTAAACTAAACTAACTTTTTGCTGCTGAATTGTCGAATCCTACACAAAAAAAAAATTAGCAATTAACAACTAGGATTTTTTGGGAAAAATTAAAAATGTATATCAGCTAATTAGCAGTGAAACAGCGTGATGTATAAAACTTTCATCCATTTCATTAGTCTGAGAAAGCGCTCAACAGGAGACATGTAAAAGGTTGTATAACAGTACAATTTTCACATTTTTGTGGACGCCCCCCTTCCATCGAGTGCTTCATATTTAGGTACTGTCCATATTTACCGTAACTTTGTTGCAAATCCCACATCAGAAATGTTTACTTGAAACAGCTCCACAAATTCAACTGTATCGCGTCGGGATTAAAGTTTACTTTGTCGAAGCCTTATGAGACAATGTCAATTCATTGCGAAAATCACGAATTATTGAAATAAAGCTCGTGCCATTATAGCTGGATAGCTGAAATCGTGGTGCTCTAACTGTACTCGTTACGGTGACGATTGAAGTATAGATTTACTACTTAGTGCCACTTATAAACGAAATCAGCGAGTTAATATGTACCTGTGACAAAGAATATCTCTTTCACCCGTTCAGTGTACGATTCAAACAAACTTAAAAAAAAATTATAATGAAAAGTATTTCATTGTGCTAAAAATGTTTTCGACGATTCTAAACTAAAACAACGTGTCGAATGTGAGTATTTGGTAGGTTTTTCAGTCATAATGCCCAAAAATCATGGTATGGTTACAAATAATCTTTAGGTAATGTCTATGGGCTATGATGTAATTTTCGAATAAGATTTATGGAGCTGATATATCTAATTATCTATGTTGGATAAAAGACCTTTAATAACTTTAAAAAAAGAAAACCTAAAAAAGTGTATGAAGTGAAATATTTAGTAATTTTGTTCGTTGCACTGAATCAAGAATTTATTCATTTTAATTAATCTATACTAATATTATAAAGAGGTAAAGTTTATAACTTTGTATATACGGGGTAATCTTCGCAAATACTGATCCGATCATGAAAATTCTTTCACTAACAGAAAGCTACACTATTCAGGAGTGACAAGATAAAAGGAAAAAGATAAAAATATATAAAGATTTTAAATCACCAGGATTTGAACCTGCGTCCTCTGACGTGCCGTGTCAACAATTCAATCTAATCAAGCATTATTATTTGCCTTAGAAATTAATTGGTGATTTTAAAACATTTATATTTATCTGATTTGCTGAAAATAGTGAGAGGCTACACTATTCAGGAGTGACATAGGCTATATTTTATTGTAATTGTACAAAAAAATTCAGTAAAAAAGAAAAATATTAAAATATATTATGAAAATGACAAAGAAACGAACGCCATCTATCGCTGTTAGATTTAACTATTTAATACTCTATTTTATTTACTGTCTATTTGAATCTATCGATGACGAAGTTTTTACGCTTTTTGATAGATGGCGTTGGAGCAACATATTATTTATTTAAGTGGTTTAAAATTTGTTCTTTATAGTATGTTATTTGGTTCTGTAATTTAAAATAATAAATACACGATATTATTACGATTTTTTTCATCGCTGTAGGCGCCCGCTGCCGTTTATTTTTTATTTTATATATTTTCTCTTTACTTTCTGTTTTACTTTATCGGTACTCCGGACGTAGTTTTGGTCAAAAGTTTTCTTCAAAACTATTTTTGCATTTTAATTTCTACTAAGTACTATAACTACTTCTGTTTTAATATTTCTTATAGTCATTATTTGTTGTTTAGTCTTTTCAGAAATAATTCTAATTTGTGTTTATCATAATTTTTTGTTTCTTTAGCTTCAGTCTTACTTTCTTCTCTTTACTTTCTGTTTTATTTTATCGGCTTAGATACATTACTTACAGGTAATTAAAATTTCGGGATATTTATTTCGATTTTTCAATATTACAATACAAATATTTCTCTATTTTATTTTTGTCTAACACTTCGTCGATCTGAAAGCAAATTGCATTATTGAAATATATCGTCACGTGCACTATACTCCGTCCGGCGACTAATTAGCTTTTTGACAGCTCACGCCTATAAATTACAGTTTTTTTTTCGGAATAACGTACTAAAAATTTTACAGTAATGTCATACTTTATTGACGATTTGATTGATTGAGTGAAGCACCCTGTGCATAAGAAACAACCACAGACTATGAAACAGTTCTTGAAATAATAAATCGATAATAAATCGATCATATGATAAAAATAATTTTACGTCATGTGATTATCTACGAGTATACTAATATTATAAAGAGGTAAAGTTTATAACTTTGTTTGTATATACGGGGTAATCTTCGCAAATACTTATCCGATCATGAAAATTCTTTCGCTAACAAAAAGCTACACTATTCAGGAGTGACAAGATAAAAGGAAAAAGATAAAAATATAACTCAAAAATGGTAAATGTACTACCATCTCTCGCCGCCATCTATCGCCATTAGAAGACTATTTATTAGTCTATCGACGTCGTTTTCGGGATTTTTGATAGATGGCGTTGAAGTAACATATTATTTATTTATACCACGTCCGGCGACTAATGATCTTTTTGACACTTCAAGAAATTTTGACATTAGTGACTGCCTCACACGTTATTTATTCGATTCGAAATAATAATCGATTTTATTTAAGAAGAACTTTCAATCGAATTAATTAAATACATATAATTTAAAAATATTATTTATTTATGCGATTATTGGTTTTTTTAATTATAAATGAAATATATAAATAATAAATAAATGAATTAACAGAGTTATTGCTCTATATTCTTGGTTTGCAATTAAATTTCAAGATTTCGATTTAATTCCTTGCAAGTAATCAATCTTGGGGGTCATAGATACTATTTTTATTTCCTTTTTTGTATTAAATTTATAGAAACAATAATCACATGACGTAAAATTATTTTTATCATATGGTCGATTTATTATCGATTTATTATTTCAAGAACTCTTTCATAGTCTGTGGTTGTTTGTTATGCACAGGGTACTTCACTCAATCAATCAAATCGTCAATAAAGTATGACATTACTGTAAAATTTTTAGTACGTTATTCCGGAAAAAAAAACTGTAATTTATAGGCGTGAGCTGTCAAAAAGCTAATTAGTCGCCGGACGGGGTATAAGTGCTATAAAATTTAGTATGTTACTTGGTTCTGTAATTTAAAATAATAAATACACGATATTATTACGAGTGTATACGTCCAATACTATAAACAATGAACCTAATAGAACTTAGTAAATAGGTACTAAGAACTACACAACATAGGTAATGCATCACAAAGAAAAAGATAATTAACGCCCAACGAAGTGGGCACGGGTCGGCTAGTAATAAATAAACGATTAATTTAGTGTAGTTTCTCTAACTGCTTGAAAACAGTATTATTTAGCTGTGGTCTTCTGTAAGGTCGAGGTACTACCCCAGTCGGGCTGCTCCATATTTTGAGCAGGAAATTTCCTGCTGTGCCCTACCTCAGTTAGATCCATATGCATTTAGTAAAAAGCGCTTATTTTAATATTACAAACAGACACTCCATTTTTATTTATTTGTATAGATATAAACTTTCTCTGAAACACTCTATTTACTCAAAAAAAACTTCATCAAAATCCGTTGCGTACTTTTAAAGCATACAGACAGCGGGAAGCGACTTTGTTTTATACTGTGTAATGATTTTGAAAGTCGTTCTGATAAAACTAAATTTATGTTTGTTTATGAACCGATATTGAATAGATCTCCGTAGCGAATGGGAATCCAGCGGGGTAAGGCCGTTGCCCAGTCGTGGGATAGTTATTTATATTTTCGTCGTTACGTGAAGACAGCGTTAAATTTAGTTTTCCACTTATTTAATTTACGGATCCGTTTTATGATATGGTAATTACTAAACAAAAACACTTAAGTAGTTTTGTCTTCCACTAAGAAAGGTTGTGTATTTATCAGCCAATTATTTTTATATTACTCGTATGTTTATATTTTGGTTCGCCTATGACTCTCTTAAAAACACATGAAATGTTACAATGTTAAAAGAAACATGTATTCCAAACTTGATCACTTATTTATTTGTTTAATTTTATTGGTGAAAATATTTTAATAATTTTTTTACATACCTGGAGGCTTTTTAGACATTTACAACAACCCTTTAAACAAAAATTCTAAAAATAATTATCGACTCTCGAATTACTCGATTTATCTAAATATCCATCATTTACACGCAACAACTGGTGTTTTTAGTCGACTTCCAAAAAAGGATGAGGTTCTCAATTCGATTTTATTTTTTTATGTATGTTACCTCAGAATTTTTGACTGGATGGACCGATTTTGATGATTTTGTTTTAATCGAAAGGTGATGCGTCTTATATGGTCCCATTTACTTTTAATTGCAATCTAACAAGTACTTTTTGAGCTATATCTAATAATGCGTATTTACTTGACTATTTTTTTGTCGACCTACGTTCTATTATACCGCATAACTTTTCACTGAGTATACCAACTATAATGATTCTTGTTTTATTCGAAAGCTGATACGTGGTTGATTGAAATCTGATCAATACTTTTTGAGTAATCTTTGATAACGCGTATTTACTTGACTATTTTTTCGGCTGTGTATTACGATGTAATTGAAGTCGGATTTTTTTTTTTTCGTTTAGGAACAAACACAATTATAACCATACTAGCTTCTGCGCGCGACTTCCTCCCCGTGGAATAGGAACAATTCTGTCATACATGATTTGTGCGAAACTAACCGTTTACGCAGCGGAAGCTCTCAAAAAGGAAAAAAACCCCGATTTTGAAACATTATTCATTGGTGCTACGCTCCTATTGGTCTAAGCGTGATGACATATAGCCTATAGGCTATAAGGCTATAGCCTTCCTCGATAAATGGGCTATCTAGCACTGAAAGAATTTTTCAGATCGGACCAGTAGATCCTGAGATTATCGCGTTCAAACAAACAAACAATCAAACAAACAAACTCTTCAGCTTTATTATAATTATTAGTATAGATATAATAGTTTCGCTATATTAGCTAATTAATATTTAAATGATTTTCGTTATAATAAACCTCATTCCTATTTTTAAAAGATAAACATCTTTTATTTTACCTAACACTAGATAAGTACCAATAAGAACTAGATTACTCAGTCACATATCGTACAAATAATAAAAATGCCACGTGACTGCAGATCTGTACCACGCAAATTTACTTAACGTGTAGCACATAACTAGTGACCCGAAAATTATACTATATTACTAGAACTCTAGTTCTACCTTTGTTTTACAATTTTAAGTCTAAAATCTTGTCTATATCATAAAATGATGAATATTGTAAGGTTAATTATGTCAAGTTAATAAATACTACGAAAAATTATATAAGTCAAAAATATTCAAAACTAAAAGGCGCGGAATATATTATATCTAATACGTGAAAGAAGATTTGATATGAAGACGTTTTATTTAGCTGTCGTTTTATTTGTGAATTCTCAAACAGAAGCCTATATTTTTACAATTATTTTTATGTCTCTGAACTTCGCGTTAAATAATACATAGAAGTACCTAGTATCACTACATATTATAAAACAATGTCGCTTCCCGCTGTCTGTATGTATGCTTAAATTTTTAAAACTACGCAACGGATTTTGATGCGGTTTTCTTTAGTACCTAACACGTGGTTCAACAAGTCCCGAGACTAAGTACTAAAAAAAGGTCTTTTTTATAAAATTAATTTTTATTCATCAACATAGTCTCCTCCAAGAGCGATACAGTCCCTCCAACGCTTTTCTAACTTTTCTATCCCATGTGTGTAGAACGATTTGTCTTTGGCTTCAAAATAAGCCTCCGTTGCTGCGATAACTTCACTATTTGAGTCAAATTTCTTACCCTGAAGCATTTTTTTGAGGTCTGCAAACAGTCAGTAATCGCTGGGGGCCAAGTCTGGTGAATAAGGGGGACGAGGAAGCAATTCGAAGCCCAATTCGTTAATTTTGGCCATCGTTCTCACGGACTTGTGACAAGGCGCGTTGTCCTGGTGAAACACCACTTTCTTTTTGTTCATGTGAGGCCGTTTATCCGCAATTTCGTACTTCAATCGCTCCAATAAGCACATGTAATAGTCACTATTTATATGTTGCCCCTTTTCAAGGTAGTCGATGAAAAGTATTCCATGCGCATCCCAAACTATAGACGCCATAACCTTACCGGCCGATTTCTGAGTCTTTGGACGCTTCGGACGGCTTTCACCAGCCGCTCTCCACTCCGCTGCCTGCCGATTGGATTCCGGAGTGAAATGGTATATCCAGGTTTCATCCATTGTTACATACCGCCGTAAAAAATCCTTTTTATTATGATTCATCAGCGCCAAACATCGCTCTGAATCATTGATACGTTGTTCCTTTTGATCAGTTGTAAGCAAACGCGGCACCCACTTAGAAAAAAGCTTTTTCATGGCCAAATATTTATGTAAAATAGTGAAAACACTACCAGCTGAAATCTTCACTATCTCGGCTATCTCTCGCACTTTTACCTTCCGATCTTCCAATACGATTTTGAGGACTTGGTTAATATTTTGTTGAGTCACTGCTTCATTTGGACGACCTGAGCGTTCCCCATCATTGGTGTCCATGCGACCGCGTTTGAAGTCGGCATACCACCGACAAATGGTTGCTTTAGAGGGAGCTGATCCTGCATAACATTTTATAAGCCATTGCTGTGCTTCAACAGTATTTTTTCCCATTAAAAAAACAATGTTTTATCAACACACGAAATTCGTTTTTTTTTCCATTGTATCGAAATTACAACCGTAGCGTCACTTAAATGTTTCAAAATCAATAATTTTATTGTTCCATTTTTAAAAATTTTGCACATATTCTTGTATTGATAGCCAGTACTTTTTAAAAATCAAAAGAGTTTTTAATATATGCGCCATTTCCAGGTTAGTCTCGGGACTTATTGAACGATCTAGTAGATAGAGTGATTCAAGAGGAAGGTTTTTTATGTATAAGATATGCATAATATAGTAGAGGAACACTGATAGGTTTAGCAACCGTGCGAAGCCGGGGCGGGTCGCTAGTTATCATATAAAATGAATTAATTTTTTCGTATGGCCACAGTCATTATGATTGTCTTTATAACATTATTGTTGTCAATGAAAGGGTAGAGCGGTGTTTTTATGGCAATTGTTACGTTATTATTGATTTGACATGGTTGATAGTCGCCGCAGATCCGCATTGACGTCACATAATTGATAAATATTGTGGAAACCTATTACATTTTTTTTACTATTATCAAACATGTTTTGCGTATTTTCGTTTGCTATAAATCCTACGGTTTTTTTCTTTTCTCTATTTTGTTTAATATTATTTGTTTAATATTTGAATAGTATTAAAACAGAATAATAAGGTCAAGGTCATTGAACTCAACCCCTACAGTCAATCGGGGTAACTTTGATTGGCAAGGGTAACTATGACAATCAAATCGCAAAAAAATTGTTTGTATTTTTTACGTGGTCCACATTTAGTGCATAAAGTTAAATTTATAAAATTTGTTTCCTTAACAAACTTAGTAAATGAACTATCTAAAAAAAAACAAGTTGTTGAACAAAGTTAATGTTAAAAACTTTGCTAAAAGTTCCGCGCGCAATATTTTTTTTTTCAGTGGTAAACTTTTAAATACAGAGTTTAGATAACTCGAAAGTTTTGCTACCATCAAAGTATGTAAAAACATACTACAATATTAATATGTCTAATTTTGGATATACACAGATCATTTTAAATATTTGCGGTCAAAATGAAAATGTAGAAGTGTGCGATCTCTATGCTCTCGAGTGTTTATAAAAGTTATGATTCCTGCGACACTTCTCACCTGTGTCAAAGTTACCCAAAAGGGGGTTATAACTTTGACACACAACAAAATTGCTAGTTTTTGATACATATCATGATTTTTGTAGACGTTAAATAGCTTGAGAGTATGAAAACCAACCTGAGATCACATATTAAATTAATTATTTCATCTCATATTTAACATTGTCAAAGTTAGCTAAAAAAAAAAGTAATAATGATCTATCAAAGTTACCCCGATTGACTGTACTTTATTGAAATATATAGCTTTACTTTTTCTATATATTCTGAATATTATTAACAAAACCTATCTATTATTTATATACCTCTATATATTATATATATCTATATTGTAAACCTATTTATTCTTTCGCTAAATTGGCGTTGCAAAAGGTATTATTTATTTCCTATGTTCTCAAAGAACTCTTAAGGTTCCTTTTCACTCGTATCATTCCTTACATTCACATTAACTCACCACATTTATTCATTCGAACTTTTTTATTTATAGCTCCGATTGAGTCAAAGTGAATCAATAACCTTTGACATTAAAATGGTATTGAACTCCTGACTTCTTGCCCCAGGCTACCTAAAATATTACACTAAATAAGGTTCTATTTTGCAATATTATCATAATTTCACAAGAATGTTTGTAAAGAAAGTGAAACAAGAATATACCTTATGCCCTAAAAGCAAACTGAAAGTTAGACATGAATACTTGCACATTTACCTATTTTGAATAGGAATTGAAGGGAAGCCAGAGAAAGCGGTTAGTTCGAGACCTCTATAACATGTGATTTATGATTCTTATCTATTTTGGAAATGTTGTGGAGTGTTGGTTTTTTTTTCTGACTTTTTCATACAGTAGGAGAGTATATACGCGATCTTTTCACATAGGCATTTACTTAATTAACTATTGAGAATTAATATGTAGTCTTTATCGCACTATTAATGGTTTTCACTAGTTCCAAGATGGCACCATCTGAGTCATTCCATGTGAAACCAACAAGGCACTCAACCTGACCCTTTCAGATTTGGCTGAAACTTTTTTTATTTATACTCTGACATCCTGAACCCAAATATAGTTTTCAAAAAATTAAATCTCTGATAGTTTTTAGTTACAAATTTTTAAATATCACTAAGTCCGCATTTTTTGACGTGTACTAAAATCTAAAATCTGCAATAACTTTGGTTCTATTAGAGATAGAGAGCTGAATGATAGCTTATTTTAAAGAGGGGGTTTAATGGGCTTTAATGTGATATCTAACTTGAACACATTAATATTCAAAATATTTTTTGAGTGAAACTCAAAAGTCGTTTTGAAAAATCTTTGTGTTAGTGTTTTTTAATTGTTTTCAAAATTTATATATGTTGATGGGACCAGGAGATATATTAAAAATACATTACTGAAATATCTTTCAGAAAATTTTCAGTGCTAATAGCCTGGTTCTGATACATAGGCTATATGAAACATAACTTTGGAAATGAAATACAAAGATATTTCTTTATTTTTAACCGACTGCCGGTGGGTAACTTGTACAATAGGTCGTTTACGTCTTCGACACTCGTATACTGTGCATTTAAATAAGATCAGGGTGCCTGACCACTCCCTGTGCGAGTGTGGCCTCGACGGGGGTTCATCATCTCATATCCTTTTTAAAAGTCCGAAATTACCCTATCCTGTCTTTGATGTCCTTCTCCGCCAAATTCCCCGTCCTGCAAATACTAAATGTTTGTTCATACTTGTGTTTAGTCCTCTTTATCCCTTCTTATGTAAATATATTAAGGTAACGTAAGTTAACGTAAGAAAATTAGATTGTAAATATTGCATGTGATTCTTCTAACATAGTGTACTTGTACATAATATATTACTAACCATATTCGACTTTGCTTTTTGTAATTTAAATGTTTGTATTGTTTTAGGTTAAGGGTTAACGATAAAACATCTAAAATTATGTTAAGTTTGTAATCTCGAACGCACCGAATCTCCGCAATTTCCTTCGTGTCTTTTCCATTCTACGTGACATTGGAGAAATCATGCGTGCTATTTTGCACAATTGCAAGTCATTAATCCAAATGAATGATTGAATCAATAATTATGTTTCAGTCGATATCCAAAACTGGTGACAATACTTGTTTTATCCTACTAATCTATCGTACCCAATTTCGATTTTCTGATTGCGTCCAAAGATGTTCAACATAGGAAAATATGTAAGTTTTAAAATGCACCTCAACCTGTAAGTCTTAATCTTAGAAAATAAAATCTTCTTTGTCGAGATGAGCAACATGTTCGTTCGCGGTTAAAAAATATTTAAGATCATAAAAAAATTTGATTATTCACAAGATTGGTAAATCACGTATTATAATAAAGAATAAAGTATAAATAAGATACACCACGCTTTCGACCTTCGCATTGCCGTTACCATTACGTGAATGAAATAATTTGATTGTTATGTTTTGGAAAGAATAACTTCTCTACTACAAAGCAACAATGTTTTGTAACAGTTAAATTACAAAATCCGTACCGAAATAATAGAATTGAGAATTAATACATATATAAAAAAATGTATCGATCCCTTGTTCCAGCAAGTCCAGTTAGAAAGTGACAGAAGTTTCGTATTACGAATGTAAAAAGCAGTAAATCCGTAAGTCTCGCTGTTACAGCTGTACCTATTTACCAATAACCCAGTCTCCTATTACCATTATACCTCATATTATACAAACCTCAAGAGTGTGGTCAGTACATTACTGTCCGAGTTACCTTTTCCTATGGGAATCGAAGTGCAATTCGAGAAGCTTCGTTGTTTATGGCCTCAAACCTCTCTACGTTTACGAAGATTTATTTGAAGCTTCGTCTCGTGAGAGCAATGCAAAATCGATTTACTATCGATCCTTTATTACACAAAATTCTATTTTTTCCCATGTCTCTATAACTACTCAATCTATACATCTATACAAATAAATAAAATTGGAGTGCCTGTTTGTGATATTAACATAACCGCTTTTTACTAATTGCATATGGGTCTATACACGGTACATATACCAAAATAACTTTTTTGTAATTTTTGTCTGTCTGTCTGTCTGTCTGTTTGTTCCGGATAATCTCTGAAACAACTGCAGCTCATGTAATAAGGAGTAACTTAGGCTACTTTTATTTTAGAAATTTATTTATTTTATAACTGAGAACTGAACAATAACTTTTTTGTCAAATTCCACGCAGACGGAGTCGCGGGCACAGCTAGTAATAATTATTAATTGGAATAAGATATTGTATTCTTTAAATTGATACTGAATTTTAAAAACCGCAATGCTTGAGTAGATTGATAAGGGGTTTTATAATTATTTTCATAGCTAATCAACGAGTATATCATACGCTGTCCCCGGGCAATAAAGCGGTAATATCAAAAATCAAATTTTACAGGAGAAATAAAACAAGCTAATTTGTTTATAGTGCAGCGTACAGTGATCCAAAACAGATGTTCAATATGTCAAATAAAAGCTAATTTTTTTTTAACCTTTTAAAAATAATTTTAATGGTACAAATATTAATTGAAATAATTGAAAAAATGTATAATACAATTTATAGATGAAACTATTTTAATTGTAACATCGTTAATAATTTTTATAAAAACACCAACCACTGAGATTCAGAAATGTAAGAAACTAATACGACGTAATTTCTACTTTAGATTTCGAGCGTACTAGCCGATTACCACCTTCTTCAGAAACATTTTAAATGCGTAATAGCATTGTACAGAATAAAATTTCTTGTGATTACTCAGTATTAAGTGTTTACAGTTTATTGATAAAATACGTTTATTTCCAAAAGCGCGGTTAAATTTATTACTGTTACTCTTTGTTTAAAAATTTAGTGTAAAGATGTTCACCGGTTTTTTGTGTTATGTTTTCTCCATGCAATAAAACTGTTATTGTCATTTATTCTAAAGAAATATTAATACCAGTGATGCAACGGATAGCAGTTTGGCCGGATACCGGATAGCCGGATATCCGGCCAACCATGTGGCCGGATAGCCGGATATCCGGCCGCCGGATATCCGGTGGGACTTAGCTGTTTGGTGAAATTTAACAAAGTTTGCCAAAATCTATCTTTCAGCACCTTGCAGTAGTGTTTACAGCGAAAGAATTTTTTCTGAAGCTGGCCTTATTTATGAAGAGAAGCAAAACCGCTTGCTACCTCTCAATGCAGAGAAATTAGTATTTATTCACCATAATTTGCCCTTAGTGCTGTATGAGTACTAATTAATTCATTTTCTTTCTATTACATTCATTTAATATTGTGTGATTAAAAAGGACAATGCCTATTTTCTATGAAGCCGTGCCCGGGTACGTGCTTTGACGTGTTCAGACAATTCATATATTTAAGTATCCTTTATTAATCGAAAATAGATTTTTTAATAATATTCTAAAAGTGATTAAAGCCGCAATTTATACTTTAATAAAAAAAGATATTTTATTTGTATTCCGGGTTTGTGCTGTCAAAACATGTTAAATACAAATACCAAGTCGGAAACGCAACCATAGAAATAAACGCTTTTTTTAATTAAATTATAAACCCGACACGACCAGAAAATTTACATATTAAAGTTTTCCTTTATTAATTAAAACTAGATTTTTAATAATAGTCTAAAAGTGATCAAAGCCGTGGTTTATATTTTAATTAAAAAAAGCGTTTGTTTGTGTGGTTGCTATGACGACTTTCTATTTATATTTAAACTATTTTGACATGACAAACGCGGAATACAGCTAAAATATTTTTTAAAATTTAATTATAAACTGCGGCTTTGATCACTTTTAGAATATTATTAAAAATCTAGTTTCAATTAATAAACGTAAATATATGAATTGTCTAAACTAGTCAAAGCACGTACCGGGCACAAATGGGCAATTGTCCTTTACAACTAAAACTAATTATATTTCTTAAGTGATACTAAGACTAAATTCATTTTCTTTGCATTACATTCATTTACTATTGTGTGATTAAAAATTGACAACTAAAACTAATTATATTTCTTAGGTGATAATAAGACTAACTAAATAAAGCAAATAATTACTTAAATATATATATTTTTTATACAGGTTACAGGTATCGGATATCCGTTTCATCTTTACTTAAAATATATGTGACGCATATTGAACGACGCCGCGTTGGCGCAACGGTCACAGCACTGGATTGTGCTTGTTGCGCTGGCGGTTGCGGGTTCGATCCCCACACATGACAAACATTTGTATTGGCCATGCAGATGCTTGCCGTGATCTAGGTGTTTGTGCAGTCCTTGTGGGTCTCCCCACCGTGCCTCGGAAAGCACGTTAAGCCGTCGGTCCCGGTTATTATCATGTACACCTGATAGCGATTGTTACTCATAGTAGGGAAAATAACCGTCAACCCGCATTGGAGCAGCGTGGTGGATTAAGCTCCGATCCAAACCCAACAATGGGATATTACAGGCTGAAAAAAAAAAACAATTACTATCCGGTATCCGGCCGGATACTGACTTACTATGCGGTATCCGGCCGGATAGTGAAAACAAGGCCGGATAGGCCGGATACCGGATAGTTACCGGATATCCGTTTCATCTCTAATTAATACCAAAAATCCGAAAAAAATAAGAGTGATAGATTGATACTCAGAGAAGCCAAAAATCAAATAACATTAAAAAAGGCGTAACTGGCGTTTACCGCTTTATTGCCCGGGGCCAGCGATATGTATATAGCAATTAGCATCATATCATATCTATTAGCAGTTGATGCTTTTGTGATCATGTAAAAGTATTTCTTATTTCGAAATTATCGTATAAATTTTTAAAAGTAAAGAAGTTCAACTAGCTACTATTATAATTAGAAATTCAACTAGCTATTATTATTACATTATTAGTATATTAATACGTGAAGCAAAAACTTTGTACCCCTTTAACGAAAATTGCGCGGACGGAGGAGTATGAAATTTCGTACACTTGTACCTAGTTTATATAGAGAAGGAGTGCAGAATGGTAATATTTTTTTTTAAATTATGCATCAAAATAAATTAAATCAATAAAAAAACTACACACTACCATGTATTTGACACACACACGCATATTATACAGTTTTGTTGATTGTCAAAGTCGGTAGTCAAATTGAAAATTTAAAGAAAGGTTCTTTATTTTCATAAACTTTTGTTTTTTTTTATTTTTAATGTTTAATTGTGGTCGAATTTCGACCTCTTGGCGACCACTAGTAAGTATTAAATTTTGAGAGGACAAGTAAAGTTTTGCTTTAGAATATTTGTCAATAAATTACACGTTTTGAGCATTTTAAGTTAAATGTGTTTATTTTTTACTTTTAAGAGTTAATTGTTCAGTAGTTTCCTATAAATTACATAGATATGAAAACAAAAATACGTTTTAATTTGGAAACATTTATTCATTTTCTGTCAATAATTTAACTTATTTTTTACCTATACATAAAACAAATAAGGAAGACATACCGTCGCGTCGGTAGGATTGTACAAACATCAACATTTTCATATTTACATAGATACACATAATATGACTTCTGTTTGTTTTCTCATCTCAACATAGTATAAACTTATGGTAGCCACATTTTCATAGTTTACATCCTTTATTATTTATCCATTTACGTCCAACAATTTTTTTAAATTTCGTCTGTCCATCTTTTAAAATAATAAAAGTATATTTAAAATCACATGTTTTAAAATTACTTAATATATACTTAAAATATGGCTGTCGAACGAATATTATTGTATAAAAACTATTATACCATAAACAAACAAAACAATGAACATAATAACGCCTTCGTGACTGGAATGGAAGACTCGGAACAAATTGCTAGTCAAAATAGACTCACTTATAAAAACGCAACAACTAAGTAAGTATGGCAAGTAAATAATTAATATATGAAGAAAATAATAATTTAAACTAAACGTTTGGAATGATACTTATACTCCTATTAATATTTACAAATATAACAGTAACAATACGCAATAGCAAGCACTACACGAATTATATACAAGTAACTAGCATCAATGCTCTTTATTCGCACAAACTTAAATCGGCTAAAAATCGCAATTAAATAGTGTTAAATAATAGTTATTTAAAATTTAAAATTTTTGGTGAATAAAGAGTTTTGATAAAATAATAAACAGTATCACTAAGATTTACATCGAATACTACTATCTTTGTTCGCGAGTTATCTTTCCACTGTTATCAATGAGTTTTTTGATGTTCTAATATAGTTATTACTTTTTGTACTAAACAGGTAATGAGCAAATCATAGAAGCTGCCTAATTCGAAAGCCAGTGTACGTTCGGAATGCACAGCAAGCGATCACAATTTGTGTCAAGGGTTTCTAGTTTTGGTTTCAGTCTTTATCGCCCACGAAACGGTAGGTTTCGGGCGGTGGTTCTGGCATACAGTAACCGTGGTACGTGCGGATGTCTTCAGCGACGTACGTCACGCCCGGCAGTACGCCAGTCTCGGTGTGGTGCTTCGGGCAAGTATGGTCTCTGGGACACTGGCATATTGTGTTGGCATTGACTTCATCTATCTGTTCATGTCGACGCCTTGCGCTGAATAGCTTGCATGGCTCTTTTCTTGAACATCTCAATCTCTGTAAAAGAAAATAAATTATTATTATTTTGTTTGAACATACATAATTCGTATTTTATGTTCTACATTAATTATTAATACTTAAAGAAAATAATAATGAAAATTTATCAACAGCGCCACCAAGTGGCGCGTAACAGAACTACGCTGAAATAAGTTGCTACTTACGCTCTGCGGTGAACACGCGAACTGATACTGGTTCCCCTGCTCTCCGCTAGGTGTCGTGTACGGTAATTTCTTTAACAGATACGTCACTGAATTCTTCGGGCAGTGGCAATTAACAATTTGCTGGGTTGCGTTGCTATCGGGAAAGGAGTAGATGATCCAAGCCGGATCCTTAAAGTACCGGCATTTGGGCAAACGCTTAACTGGCTCACAAGTCTTGTACAGCGTAGTCTTATCAGCTAGAGTGTGGTTGTCATCATCAGATAGATCACTGAAAAAGAAAAAGTTGCCATATTATGTCTCTATCTCATTAAATCTCTTTATTTTCATTGTTTATATTATCTCAAACCTCGAATTTTCAATTAGCGCACGTATTTAGTTAAAGAAAATAATATATGCCATATATATTTTTTCCAACTCCTGTTGTGTTTCGCAAAGCGGTAAAGCGGTAAATTGAGACCAAATATTCGATATAACTGAAATTTTGTTAAGGAATTAGACAATAAGATCTGTAATGTTTACAATATTATTATATGCAAACTAGCTTCTGCGCGCGACTTTGTCGGCGTGGACTCCTCTCCTATTGGTCTTAGCGTGATGACACATAGCCTATAGCCTTCCTCGATAAATGGGCTATCTAACACTGAAAGAATTTTTCAAATCGGCCCAGTAGATCCAGAGATTACCGCGTTCAAACAAACAAACAACCAAACAAACAAACTCTTCAGCTTTCTATATTAGTATAGATAAAATAAAAAATAATAAAATTTATTTTAAATACACACATATGGTAATGTTTACGTAATAAAAACAATTCATAATAACGTAGGCACGTTGATATTGTAATAGTTATCCGTATTTTATTCTATTATATGTAACATACGGCAAATGCAAATTACAGAAGTAAACAGTCTTTGACACCGTTATCTACCCACGAAAGCGAAGCACAGAGCCTCCTCAGATGGTACTCCTACGTACCTTATGATTAACTATCATTAACAACATATGGAAAGTAACCTTCGGAAAACGCCTCACACAGTAAACATGATTTTGTAATTTGCTAAAATAATATAAGTTTACGTCTAATGCGTTAACTGTTAACAATAGGTACTTGAATTAATATTTACTATAACACATTCAAATTTCCATTACATAAATTTTACTTTATACTAACTTTATGCTAACTTCCGATTTCTACATAAGTAACTTAAAGGGTTAAATGTTCATACCATTATAGATAGTATCTGAACTGATAAAATAGCTAATAATATTTGACTCGCAATTAACCCTTAGCTGGAGTCGGGGGTCAAAAGTGACCCCAACATTACTATTTCGCGTAAATAACTTTTAGGTCTATGGTCCTACAATTCCGTGTGCTTGAGTAATCTCATTACGTCATGGGTTACGGCAGGTGACGGACTGGCGTTGCTCTAATATTCCTAAAACTGGAGTTATTTATACACTTGGGGTCAAAAATGACCCCCGACTCTGGGAATGGTTGTATTATTATTAATGAAATTTCAAATGTTTTCTTGTTAAAGTAAATGTTATTAATGATATAATTATTAGTGATTGTATAAATAAAGCTAAACTGATCAAGTAAAAGTTTTAATCGAATTGTACGAAGTTGTTTGCTTACAATTGTGACCACGTGCTCAGGTTCATTATATCCATACATTACAAGGCGCGAATCACATTTTATTTTTTATTTTTCGAAGTGTTGCACCAACTTTTTTCTCACATTATTTTTATAAGTAATAGTGCACATAAAGGAGAATAACATATATTATTTTCGTGATTGTAAGTCTTAGAGAACATGAAAAAAAAATTATGATTTTTTTATATTTTATTACGAATTTTTAGACTAAAGTTTTACGTTGTCATTTTTAAAATTTTGATTGATCTTAAAAGAAGTTATTAGTTTTTGTTATTTAGTTTATATAAGAAAGCGATATAAATATTTTTTTTTTGTGTTATTTTAATTTTTTCTAATTAATTTGTGCTTCTGAAGTCGATACTGTTAAAATAATTATAAAAAACTAGACATTAATTGATTTTGTTAAAAAATATATAATTTTCAGTAAAAAGTAGTATTAAAATTGAAAACTGTGTAGTTAATAAGTTGTCTAATAATAAGTAAATCGAAATATTAAAAATATATTGATGGTTTTAATATGAAACGTTCAAACACCACTGGGGTCATTTTTGACCCCTGACTCCAAGTATGTTGCCAAAATTAGCGACTCCAGCTAAGGGTTAATAAAAGGTTTTTATCCACTTCAGCCTATCGCAGTCCACTGCTGGACATAGGCGTCCACAAGTTCGCGCCAAAAATGGCGTGAACTCGTGTGTTGCCCACCACCATAGTCCCCACACTGGGCAGGCGGGTTGGTGACCGGCAGGGCTGGCTTTGTTGCACCGAAGACGCTGCTACCCGTCCTTGGTCTGTGTATTTCAAAGCCAGCATTTGGATAGTTATCCTGCCATCGGTCGGCTTTTTAAGTTCCAAGGTGATATTGGAACTGTGTTATCCCTTAGTCGCCTATTAAGACACCCGCGGGAAGAGAGAGGGTGGCTATATTCTTAACTGCCGTAGCCACACAGCTAACACGCGCACAATTTTTATCCATAAAGACTTTACTAACACTAATATGGTTTTATTTTTTATGGTAAAATTTTGTGGTCTGACTCTTTATCGTTAATATAGGTATAAAAAAACCTCACCTAGAACAAGGCCTGTGTCCCAAACATCGACACTTCCTCTCGATCCACGGTTGCGCTGGATCGTACAAGTCCACTTTACTGCACACCTGCCGTGCTCTGCAGTCAGGTAGATCTTCCTCGGATATCTGAAGGAAGAAAAAATAAAATAAAATATCTAAATAAACTAACATTTTGATATTATTAATTTTTTAATTACAAACAGCGAAACAATTCCTTGTCTTTTAGGCCAATCGTTCAATATAGTTCAATTCGATTAGGGTTTTATTTTATTTTTTATTTGTTAAAGGTCTAAATATAGAATTGCAAATCATATAATTGATCGTTATTATTTAAATGTATCGCTTGACCACAGAAAAAGAGACCGATATCGAACACGCAATCTTCTAATATAAATTGCATAAGGATCATTTATAACAATAATATATTGTCGACTTGAACTTGATTTCATTTTTTCTTTAGGTTTGGCAACGCGTATTAAATATTTGTTAGTAAATTTATGTTAATGGCAAAGTTTCTTACATAACATCCTTACATTCGACACGTTGCTCGTGACACAGAATAACCAACGCAAAAGTTTTTGTACGTAGAAATACGAAATATCGACTTGCATATAAAACTGATCAGTTAAAAATTCATAGCACATCAATCAGTGTTTTGCATTGAAAGATTCGCAAATCCGTGCAGCAGTAAAATTTCGCATGGCGAGAATTACAAAGTCATATGGATTCTTATAAAAGAAATACCTCGCATGCATCGTGGGAAATACGAAACGTGTTTGACGAAAGTCGTTCGCACCTGCCGTCGTTCGTGAAGAAAACAGAAGTGGATCGCAGGAGATCATTATAACGACGTCCGAAAGATGTTAATCATTATGATCGGGCACAACAATGTAGGGACATGTGCGCTTCGAATCCATTCACTTTTTTTGTGGCGAAGGACCATTGGTCTTAGGCCTACTTCCGACCGGAAGACAAGCCATTCGACAACCTGTCGACGGTGGGAATATTTTTTCTACGCAAATGTTTCTCTCAGGGCTAGTTACGCCGGACATAGTAAAATATAAAAAGTTTCGTTAGCTTTAATAAATTTAAACTATCTATATGTACTAATGTATCTATGAAATACGTACGTATTATACACATTATCAATTGTGTTGATCTACATAAATTCATGGCGTAAATAAATCTTAGTTAAATTTATACGTTATACTTAATTACAATTTATTACAAAAACTTAGTTTATTTTATCTTAAGAAAAATAATTTTTTTTATGACTGATTCTTGATGATGATGATATTTCTAAAATTAAATCGATGTTTCCTTACAAATATTAAAATTATTGGCATATAAGACATTCTGTTTATTTTATATACTATACATGATATCTTGAAATTTGAAATGAAAGCAAGTATTTGGCAACCCTATAAAAATTAGAAGCGTGTAAAAAGTTCCTGTTTTTCATAGTTCCGGATACGCTTCCCGTTTCTTGTGTGTTGCGATGGATTTCGCGGAAACGGCCTCGGATGGATCTTTCAACAGCCGGATATAGCCCTTTTGTGTACCAAACAAAAAATGTCCGTGTAAACTGTCCACAATGTACACAATGCGCGGGTTGTTGACTTACATACATCTTAAAGATTTACTTTAACGGAGTCCCGACCTCAGCCTGAATGCTAATGGCACACTATAGGAAATTATTTTTGACATTACATATAGAATAAGTAATGAAATGAAGTGAGCAAAAAAAAACTTACAATAGAGGCTTTGTCATATTATGTTTTATTGAATATTTAATGTTAAATAATAAACTGTTCTAATTAGTTTCCTTTGCGGAATATTAATCGTGCATTTTTAATAAAATTTTATTTAAACTGTAATCTTCGCTTTTATTATGTCTACAAAAATCTTTACAGTCTTTAATTTTTAGCCTTTTTTCACCAATGGTGCTCACAACCAGTTTTGACCATATGTTTCTTATAGGTATTTAAATTAGAAAAACGTACGGGACTTAATTAAATAAATACTACCTTCAACGACTTAAATTGATATAGCGTGCCTAATTTACCCTCATGAATAAAATATACCGATTCCCATACGGCGGACCAATTGTATATTATTTATAAATTCATCGGATGTGATTTTTTCCAAAAGTCCAAGACTTTACCGGGGGCGATGGATTTAGGGGACGTTTCATTTTCGTCCTTTTCTACAGCTAAATTTCAATAACGCTATTCGAACATTGCCTCTAACTGCTAAAGCATAAGACAGAAAATGTATATGGGACTTTAATGGTAGGATTAATCTCGATACTAAATTGACAATCACAAAAGCCTATATTTAGGTAACGTTTAAAATGAAATGGTGCTTACACATAATGGAGTAAGTTGTAATTTCGATTGTAATGGGAATGGAGATGGACGTTTTTCTCGAGGAGCAGATGAGGGGTCGCGGGGCAAGGCATCCGGTGTGAACAGGTGGCGTGCCGCGCCCACTCTAATGAAATAATCTGTGCCCGAGCGACCTTCCACAACCTTCCAAGTACGCCTAGCCCTACGATGTGGGCACACGCCTCTGCTATTTCTTTTTAGTCTTTTATTCATACACAATTGTATGTACGGGTTACGTAACCGCAAGACAAATATTCCAATTTAAACGAATACGCATTTGGTTCATGTGGGCTGAGCGTATTTAAACCGAGTTAAACAGTTTTTTACTTATATAAATTATAGTTATATAGTCTTGTAGTATATAATTGTATAAAATGTATATATATTCATTGACTTAAATAAAGAAACATGATATTTATATAAAAGTGGAGTAAAAAATAAAAAGTTAAACGCAGTATAATTTTCGATAAATTTACAGTTTATTACATAACCTATAATCGAGTAATATTAACCATAGATTTTGTGATGAATCCTATTTAAATTACTTTTATTGTATTTTTACTATATAAATTATTTAGTAATTTACTGAAAAAATCTTAACATTAATGAAATCAATCTATCTCGTATCAATCAACAAGCAAACTGCTCCATAAAGCATAATTCAAAAGCCATCAAATATAATAATATTATATGAGTTTTATGTTAAAATTGTTGTTCTGATAAACAACAATATTACAATAAAACAGTATTTATTATCAAAATCAATATGAGGGTGGACGTCGAAAGTATGTTTTAAATTGTTTCATAGCAATTTGATTTATATATTCTAAAGACTAAGAATCATAATAGAATGTTTGGTTTTCATTCATTTATTCGATTACACATCGTACCCGGGAACACAGGTAGCCAACAAATTACCGATCCGGGTAATAACGACTCGCCAGAGGCACCAAATTATTTATTAGAACTGTAATTAGTTAAAAAGCTTTCGGCGTTTTCGTTCGACATCCGTCCGTTTAAACGCCTGTTGTATTTTACTTTTTTTTTTCTATAATTTTAAACGGTGATTTTAATTTTTTGAGGAAGAACATTATTAAAGTAAAGGAAATTAGCTATCAGTTGAATAAAAGTCGTACAAACACAAAAGATTTATATATAAGAATGCGTAATTAACTTTTTTTTATGTTATCTGTTATCGCTTTTTTATACCACGTTAATAGTAATACGTAGTTATATTAATGTGTTTTAGAGTAATCGTGTCCTTTTTCCCTTAACATTAAGTAAGTATATTTAAAAAATTTTTGAACGATATTGAAATTGAAAATTGATTAATATTAAGGTACAAACTTTAATCCACTTTTACTGAGCTTTTATGTCATAAGTATTTATTTTAATCGAAACTTTCAACTATCGCGTTTCTTATCAAAGTAGTTGCTAAACTAAGTGCTAAATATAGTATATTCTGCTCAATGTTAAGTACCTATTTTATTTATTTTCTTATGAAAATAATATTATTATTTAAACCACACATACAAACAGTTCTAATATTTATTATGAACAAAATTCAACCATTTCGAATTCTAGTAATAAATAATACAGTTATATAAAATAAGAAATTTATCTTATATAATTTCTCAATCGTACACAAATGAAGAGATTCGTTCGACTCGTGCGTAGGTCGTAGTCATATAAGGTATTCAGTAGTGCTCTAAAAGACATCAACGCTTGCCGGAAGCATCGCCGAATGAACTGCATACGCGCCAACTAATTGAGTCTCCGTACCTATATGGCTCTATTGTCACGACATGTGTCAAATGAGATTTATACGTACTCGATTATATTTTTTGATACGTTGTTTGTTATTAGTTATTACTATAGCGTGATTCGTAAATACGAATGTTTTTTTTATGTATGGAAGGTTTGTGATGGTTTTTTAAGATTCGTTGATGTAATCCTTTTTTGTATTCGTTTTTTTACTTCTAATGTCTTGCTACAAGTATAGTGAAAATATCTTGTGTAAAATGAAATATAAATTTTGATTTAATAGTTCTGTAAGTATATACTCGTCATATTTTTACTATTCGCCTGTATAAGTATATTATGTAAAGGTAAATAAAAATTATAACGGGATAAATTCATTTCTTAAACTTGAAACGGACAAACCATAAAATATTTTTAAATATGTTACACATATATATTACATAATATGTAACATAGAAACTTCGCACGTAAATTACGCTCGAGCATTTCAATATCAAAGACATCTAAACAAGTCCCGTATAACAGTAGGGCACATCTTGTGTCTATTGTGGCCCTCTTCCATCCGGACCTATTCACGACGCACGTGTCCCTTTGACATTCTACCAAGATGCTCAAGTGTCTTCAAGGGGATCTCGATGTATGGTTAAACGTAAATACAAGACGTCCCATGCAGTACGATCTGATTTTTTAACATTTTAATAATAATAATATATTGAGAGAGAATGAGAAATAGTTTGTATATAATGTCATTTGAAGACTAAGTCTAATAGACCAGTGCTTTTAGCTTTTGAAACCAAAAATATTTTTTTTCACTTTTTACCATTTTCAAAGGCTAATAGCGCTGGTCTATAATGCAATTTTAACAAGTATTTTGACATTGTAAACCTTTTTATCAGATACTATTAAGTATAGGCTATAATCTGTACATACTATTATGTTACAAAAGAAGCAGAACGTTATTTATAGTTTACCCGCGAGTCTCGATTATTCCAAGTATAAGATTTATTGGTCTAAGATCCGAGAAGGTAAATCTTCCCTCATCTGTTAATTAGATGAAACAATTTTTATAGGCTTAATTCAATATTATGAATTTATAAAAACAACCTCTGCCACAATAAGCCTGCTGCAAAATTTTTTTTTATCTTTTCCCTCTCATGTTAATTACTTACATGTAGTAAGCTAAAACCGTTAATATTTTACATTATATACCTGACTGTAGTAGGCAGCCATCTCTATGATTGCTACACTTACCTGCAGCCAGGTCAGTAACCTCAGTCAGCAGTAACCTGGCTGCAGGTAAGTATAGGAATCATAGAGATGGGTGCCTACTATAGTCAGGTATACGTATAATGTAAAATATTGACGGTTTTAGCTTACTACATGTAATTAACATGAGAGGGAAAAGATTTTTTAGAAGAAAAAAATTTTTTTTTTAAGTATTATTATTTGCAGCAGGCTTATGGTGGCAGATGTTGTTTTTATAAATTCACAATATTGAAATCAGCCTATAAAAAATTGTTTCATCTAATTAACAGATGAGGGAAGATTTTGTTATATTCCGGATCTTAGACCAATATAATGTCTGAAATCCTTGATTTTACTTTCACAACTTCATTTTTATTCAAAGTAACGTCATTTTTAAATTGGTTATCAAATAATTGTGTTTGCTCGCAAACGAAAAAAAAAACGGACATCAAATACATCGACAAGTAATTTACAATGTAGGTAGGCGAAACAGTAGTCAAGTAGATACGCGTTATCAAAGATTATTCAAAAAGCTGTTATCCGATCTCAATGAAATTTAAATGTGACAAAATGGTAAGCATAGGCTTTCAACTAAATTAAAAATCATCAAAATCGGTAAACCCAGTAAAAGGTTATGCGGTATAATACAACGTAGGTCGACAAAAAAAGCATTATTATATATAACTCGAAAAGTACCTACTTGTTAGATCTCAAATAAATTTAAATGGGACCAACACCATCTTTCGATTAAAGCAAAAATTATCGAAATCGGTCCACCCAGTCAAAACTTCAGAAGTAACATACATAAAAAAAATACAATCGAATTGAGAACCTCCTCCTTTTTTGGAAGTCGGTTAAATAGTTAGAAATGTAACATTTCAAAGTAAGGCCACATCTAGTCTACTTATTTAATACTCGTTTATTTTTAAAACGTTTGAGAGAAATAAAGTAATAAAAAGCTTATCGTATTTAGATTTTTTGTCGCGTAACGCAGGTGCAGCTTTGACTGTTCGGGTGCTCCTCCTTTTTGGATGTTTTTTTTTTTTTAAATTCTAATGTATCGTGCACACGAACTGAATTTAATAGATTATTTGGTGTTTGTAGGGTCCATCAAAAGTTATTTCCGTCTTCGTTACTATTATTATTAAACTAAATCAATTTTTGTTTCAACTAAAGGGTCTAAAAGCAAATGCTCTAAACTACTTTCTATAATTTAGCCTTTTCTTATACTTCAGTTTTCCGATCTTTCATTCGTCTTACAAATTTTAAATTTAAAAATATACCATACCCACTAAATTGTATGTTCTGTCAAAACTGCACTTATTTTATTAAAACCACGATTTTTTTTTAATATTTGGAAATTGACAAAGTTTACTTCCATTATAAATTCAAACATATTTCACATCATAAATGCTTTTAGCGATTTCTATCGACTCTAGAGTGATTCGTTTTATTTTTTATTTTTGTGTTACCCACACGTGAGGAAATTATAAACATTTTTTTTAAATCATATCAAAAAATTTTGTCCCGCTGGATCGAAAAAATTTGATATGATTTAACAAAAAATGACTAGAGTGACTAAATTCGGACAACATTCCGAACATTGTAGTCCCGGCCTTACCGGTGACGTTGTTGACTCGCTTTCCTCCCGAGGTCACTTTTTTACATCCATCGTATTGACTCTACAGGCTCGCTGTTTGTTCGACTGAACCGTAGAGAAGCGTTAATTATCTCATTAAATACTCATTTCATTGGTTCGATCCGATCTGTCTAGTTTGATGGATGTTAAAATCTTGAAAGCGTTTGGGTCCACGTGCCTTATCATCGACAAGAATTTTTATACACTTAGTATTTTGTGGTTAAGTAATGTTTTTACTATTCGTAATTCTTGCTGTAATACTTATGTGTATGTAAAATATTACCTGCCGATTGTGATTTTACCTACATACTTCCTACGTGACCCAATCTTATGAATATTTCGGTATCAAAATTCGCTTATATGATTTTCTGTATCTCCAGCTATCTATATTCTAAATAAGATAGTTATTTAGTGGAATAATACCAAATAACCATTCACTCTCATAAACTATCTAATTTATAAGGAACGTTGTTAAAATTTTACCGCCCTTTACATTTGGTTTAATGTTATGATGACTATCATTAGAAAAACACACTTGTTTTAACTGCAAATAAAATCAATCTTTAGATTTAATCTGCAGTTGGATCTAGTAACTAAAACTTTAATTAACAGAAAATAATTCCCAAATTTTTGGGTATACAGGCTATTATTAACCGAGTTCAAAAAAGGAGGAGGTTAGTCAATTCGACCGTATATATATTTTTTAATGTATGTTCGGGGATAACTTCGTCATTTATGAACCGATTTTGATAATTCTTATTTTGTTGGAAAGGAGATATCCCAACTTAGGTACCATAATAAGGAAACCAGGATCTGATGATGGGATCCCAGAGAAATCGAGGGGAACCCTCGAAAATCGTAGTGACGACTAGTGTGTTTGTTAATTAATTTATTATTTATTACTTGTCGATGTAATTGAAGTCGGTTTTTTTTAGTTTGCTAGCAAACACAATTATTTTGTCGAAAGTATCTAGTTAAAATCGATTGGATTTACAGTTTTATAAACAACTACTAATAACGTAGACAAAGCTACACTGCAAGAGATCAGGTGAGTCAATAAACTCATAAATTAGCTTGTTTAGAAAAATTATATCAAGCTCCTTTCGAGTAGTGTCTTAAATACCTTCGTAGAATGCTACTACTGCTACTTGATTGTAATGCAAATATTATTTATAATATTAAAATTTATGTTTTATAAACATTAAGTTAACACAAGAAAAGGAAGAACTGTCCAAATTATATTTATTTTGAGTTAACTAACGGACATTCTGACCTAAGATTATAACTCATATGTTACTAAAAGGTAATCATGATTGATGCGAGTGGATATCTCCCGGTTTTTTTTAATCGTAATATCCGTTAATGTTGTATAGATAAAAAGAAACTTCTACTCGAATAAATAGGGTTTATATTTATATACATAATAACTGCAACATTAACTATAGAATAGATACAGTTCAGTTCGATATTTGCAAAAAAGTAGTCTATTAGTCTTGGAAATAAGTGGGTTTGAATCCTATATATATATTTGGCCTAGGTGACAACCAGCTCACAATCTCACAGGCAATATATCATGTTAGTCAAATTGCATATCCATTATTCAATTGAAGCTGTCAAGAGTGACACTGAGGTGTGGATCCTATCCTACCATTTATTTTTATCCGTTCCGCTAATCGTTTTGCATCGACCGACAAATGGGAAGTGCTATAATATACGTAGGTGAGTTTTCAAGTGATTAATTTTATATTTTAATAGTCTGCGAAAGTTGAATTATATTAATTCCTTGCATTAACTTATTCTTATATTTTGTATCAATCGTTTAAAAGTTATTTTATATGTATAAAGTTATACTGTTATTTTTTTTGATAATTATTTTATATATTATGATAATTATGCCTTGTAATAATGTTTAATATATTAGATAAATAGCTCATCTATAAAAGAGATTTCCACCCATATATTGACTCATCACGATATCTCTGGTTGTCTGGAACCATAAAGCGTAGAGACTTGAAATTTGGTAGGAATATTCCTTTCACCGAGTAGAGGTCAGCTAAGAACGGATTTTACGAAATTTCACCCACAAGAGGGGGTTGCGGGGCTAATAACATATATGGCAAAAAATGTTTGCGGGGTCAGCTAGTAAAAGATAAATGACGGTACTACTATTATACTATGAAAGGGTAATTATTAGCATTTGACAAAAAGGTATGAACTATTCATTTTCTTTCAGGTGCTTTAGTACTACACAAAATGTAATCATTTTCAATTGTTCCCAATTTTGTATAAGTTCTTTAAGAAATGAAACAGATAATCACTGACCAGCACCCTCCTGTGGTTTTGTCATTCATAGTACGTCCTTTGTTTATTTGTCGGCCTTCTAGTCCTTTTATTCTGTACGACTACAAGAGCCGCCACCGCTTGTAATAGATGAGAATATTCTTCAACTATTGTTAATATATCTATTCAAGCTAGTATAAAGTAATTTAAATATTTGTCGTAATTATAATAAAATATTCATTGATTGTAGAACACAAATAACTTGGCGACATAAAGCTATCTGTCAAGATTATTCTTGCATATAGCAAGAAATATGAATAACCGACAAGATAGCTTTTAAATTCCATTCCTTGAGACATACGACCGAAGAAACGATTACCGTTACGAATGAGCTTAAAACCAGTGACATAAAGAGAGAAAAAAACTTTTTTTTCAACCAAATAGCACACACTGTTCGGGACGGAGACTCGAACGTAAGTCATCGAAGCTGTCAAGATAAGAATGAGTGAATGAACACCTGCCGCTACCAGTGTTACGCATGCTCCTACGCAGCCGTGCAACACTACCTTATTATAATCCCACATTTAAATGCATTCGAAACCCACCGCCATTTCCAGTTTTACGGCATACGACATACAGATCAATTTATTCTATATACGATAGACACGTTAAAAACTATTATTGGATATACGTAATTACGTGCCTAGGTAGGAGCGATTATCTTCTTGAATCGACTTTAAAATTAGGCATAATAATATGATTAACGTTGTTTTTAAAATAGGACTGACAAAACTTGACATCCGTAACTTTTATTTTTTGTTAATCTTAAAAGTAATTATTCCACACGACCGCGTTATTAGTTTCTCTGAGGAAATTGACGTCTATACTTCGTGTTGTTATTTTGATTCTGTATTGGATGTGGGTTCAATTGCTTTGGAACTATCCGGTTGATTTCCTACTCGCATTTATTAGTCACGGTAGCACGTAGTGTCGGAATTTTTTTTTAAATTCAATTGGACTAATTACTGAGTGGGTCCCTTCGCGGAACGATTATAAACTCGTGACTAATATCTCGTTAGCTGACCCATCTCACTGATACGTATAGCCGAGATCCAGGAAAATCGTCGAAAGAGAAATTCGAAATATTTCCTCCATCTCCGAACGGATTCCAAGACTTTGGTAAACGGTTTCCTCGTAAGAGAGCTCTAAAATTCTATTGAAATATTCTAACTAGAATAATAACAATTTAATTGTCGTGAACGTGTAAACATGTGTTTTGTAAGAATTACATGTTTAGCTTGATACTATGTATGATATTATTTCTTGTTTAGATTGTGTTATAAAAATATACTTAGAATGCAAATAGCTTGTTGTTTAGAATTAAAGTTGCAAATCTATTAAGCAGAGTTCGATATTAAATACACATACTTCATACACATACCAATTCTTTTATTTAAATGTTCTGTATCGCTTCGTGACGATGGTCACGACATATTACATGCTCGCTATGCCTTATGAGATAATATGTCAAGCCGCACGTACTATCAATTAGTAGAATCGAATATATATTGTCTTACCGACTTCGTAACAGACAAATTATTAATTCATCGGATGTAATTTATCATACCGTCGCATTTTCGCGCCAATATTTCTCACGAGACGCGTAAGGCACTTTATTAATGTACATTAATACACATTTTAATTTCAATATTTTATTGAGTCAATATAATAAATGCCTTTATTAAAATAGCCTTTATTATGTACAACTGTATTTAAAATTAACGTTAGTAAATAATATGTTACTCAAGTTAAATTATAAACCGCAGTCTCATATCATTAGATATCTGCGGACATTTCAACATAACTATTTAATGTCATAAACTATATTTCACCTGTGTTCGTATTAACCGGCCTCGATCGTTACGTTAAGATATCGGAAAGCATAGAAGTTAAAACATTACATCCGTTGTGGCAAATAAACTAGCAATAGCCAATAATCGAGGAAAGGCTTTTTAAGTGTATGCATTAAAAACGTTTCGTAATTGACAACTTAAGAATTAGGTCGAAATCACGCAGATTACAACACGAAAAATTCAAGGTACTGTCTCGATGTCGCGAATGCAAAAACCACAGCTTTCCACGGCGAGTTATAAAGAAGCTAGTTTACGACAATATCAATAAAATTTAGCTCGGTTTCGTGAATACGAACGGTCAACGTAATATTTATCGTAAGGGATACTCACTCCGGTCTGATAGAGAATCCTGAGACCACTTTTCGTTGGGACAGAGTTCCGCCTGTGCGGGAGAAGCGGTAGTTTGTCCGGCCTTCGGATGTGGATCTCTCCGGAAGGCCTGAACGCCTCGAGAGGGGTCCGGATGACGGATCGGACGCCGGCCAGCACGCTCGCGAAGAGTAACGTAGCTATCACTTGCATGTCGAGACACTGTCACACTGACGGAGCGGGTCGTGTAGTTTGCGGGTCGGGCAAGCTCGGACTGACGGCGGGCGCGTCGAGGCAGGTACCACTTGGCCTACGCGCCCGGTAAAACCACCTCCGACGACGATCGAAACACCTTGATACTTTGGAGGCTTTTACGCGTTCATTTACTTAAGCTTTTTTTATATGCTGAACTTTTTCTAGTAATTATATCCTTCTGTTAAACATATATTATTTAATATTTTAAAGCTTAAAACTACGTTTTCAATCTTAAATTAATTATAAAATCGTAAGACATTTAGACAAATAAAATAAACTGTTTGAAATATCTTATGGCTACGTAAAATTTATGGCACTAGAAAGTCATCATATTGATGTGTTAATTTCGAACAGATTCAGGAAATCGGCGATGTATTTAATAGTGTAGGAATGTTCCATAGATCAAGAATGTTGGGTCGCTCTCGGGTTGACTTCCTACCGACGGTGTTTTTTTTACACAATCTTGTTGCTCGGGTATAAAGATACGTTTATATTGATTATAATGTAACACTCAAGTAAATATCGTAATATAATGTATAATATGTATATATATTGTATGTTTATAAGTATGTATTCATCCTTAATGCTCACTACTTAAGAATGATTGTAAACAGACGTTTGTCTAATTTAAAGTTATAAAATAATACTGACTCCGCATGTATGAACAATTTTTTCGATACGTGACATGGAAAGTAGGGATCGATATTTTAATACCAAAATAAGAGTAAAGCTATCATTAAAGTTTTAATGAAATGAAAACACTTATTGTTTATTTTGCTTAAATACTAAGTTCATTGATTTTTTTTTTTTTCGAATAAACGGTCGGAGATTGTATTCCATTCTGTTGATATTTTTACTAATAAAAAAAAAATCATTTCACAATGGCACCCAAGAAACAATGAACATCCTACAATCCCCACTCGAACACCTAAAGTCGTTCTCGTAAATAGTTTTACAAACACAGCACCTCCAATTGTTTCAAAAGTTATTTCGCGGAACGACATCCATTCATGAGAATTGTAAATTGTCAATGTAACACTACAATAGACTGCATAGTCCACCGATTTATTAATACGAGTATGCTTGAAAGAAAAAGATGACAAATAGTAAATAACGGTAAAATTTACTATTTGTGATAATATAAACCTGCCCTCCAAATAAAAAATATATCTACTAATAATAATAAATACTAATAATAAATAGTTTTAGAGTTTCTTGATGATAAACAATTAAATCTACATAATATTTGTATTTTAATATTAGAACACAAAATAATTATATTTAAAATAAAAACATCTTTAAAATTCTTTAAAAAATATATAGAGAAGCCATCGTGTATGTCTACCTCGCTTCTTTTATGTTATATTGTGTAACAGATCGGTCCGTCCTTTCTATAAGCTCGTGAACGCGACTTTATGAAGTTCTCTGTCTCGCTCGCTCCCATTCAGCGTCCGCTCGCATGAATGAACCGCTTCTTATGAATGAGTGGACAGTTGCCATAGTACTATGTATACCTACTGCTATACGTGTCTCGTTCTTAGAGCGTAATACTTACTAAAAATGGCATTACATCATTATCTATACGACTACATACACAACAGAAATTAACTTGATATATTTTTCTTTTATTTCGTATTATCGTCATATTTGGTTATTATTTTTACGAAGTAAGTAGTGATTGATATAGTTGTGTCTATTAGTTTTATTAATTATCATATTAACGATTTATGATTATTAATAGATGGTAAATAATATAAAATAATATACAGAAAGTCGATAGATCATGCCATTTGTATACGAGTAGTATCAGCGTGTTCTAAGGTGTCGAGGCTATATCTCTGAATGTATGTGCCGTGGCACGTGGTCACATGTTTTTTTCTTTACGAATTCGAGGGCAGGTTTTATTTGGATTTAAATTTTTAACAAAATTGTCCGTTATTTAGTTTATTCTTTATACAGACGTGACAACAATTTCAGTTATATTTATACTTTTGCATTTATTTAGCTAACAATATTATTGTTGTACTTATAAGATGTAAAATTATATAATTATGGAAATAGGTATGTGACTACGAAAAAGTAGTGTATTTTTGTAGTTAAGAAACAGTATATGTATATGTAAGATCGATACTAATCACTTCAGCCTATCGCAGTCCACTGCTGGACATAGGCCTCCACAAGTTTGCGCCAAAAATGGCGTGAACTCATATGTGTTGCCCATAGTCACCAAGCTGGGTAGGCGGGTTGGTGACCGCAGGCCTGGCTTTGTCGCACCGAAGATGCTGCTGCCCATTTTCGGTCTGTGTATTTCAAAGCCAGCAGTTGTATGGTTATCCCGCCATCGTTCGGCTTTATAAGTTCCAAGGTGGTAGTGTAACTGTGTTACCCCTTAGTCGCCTCTTACGACACCACGGGAAGAGAGGGGGTGGCTATATTCTTAACTGCCGTAACCACACAGCTTATAAAATGTGTACTATTGTGCCTCAGTCACCAGTTGCTTTAAGGTGCTGCTATTTTTAACCGACTTCCAAAAAAGAAGGAGGTTCTCAATTCGAATGTATTTTTTAGGGTTCCGTACCCAAAGGGTAAAAACGGAACCCTATTACTAAGTTTTTATGTATGTTAACTCATAACTTTTGACTGGGTGGACCGATTTCGATCACTTTTGTTTTAATTGAAATGTGTTGCGTGTCATGTGGTCCCATTTAAATTTAATTGAGATCTGACAAGTACTTTTAGATTTATATCTAATAATGCATATTTACTTGACTACTTTTTCGTCGAAGTACGTTGTATTATACCGCATAACTTTTACTCGGTGTACCAATTTTGATGATTCTTACTTTATTGGAAAGCTAATAGGTACGTGTCATGTAGTCTTGTTTAAATTAGATCGATATCTGATTATAGCTTTTTGAGTAATCTTTGATAATATTTACTTGACTATTTTTTCGTCTTATTACGTTGTATTACTTGTCGATGTAATTGAAGTCGGTTTTTTTTTTCGTTTGCGAGCAAACACAATTATACGAACTAAAAAATATGTTTTCGTAAGACAAGAATAATAATAAAGTAAAATATAATAAAAATCGACATAAAATACAGTTCTATGTTATGTTTGTTTAATCATATTTATTTCTAGAGTAATCTTTAATTTTCATTATTTTAAAATAAAAAAATACAATAAATAATATAAAATAATAGAAACAAAACTAAATACAAAAAGCATAGAAAACATTAATTTTAATTTTAATACGACATCACCATAGGGCACATACATCTAGGCTTTGTGTCGTGTACAACATAATATTTCCTCAACATCTTCGTATTAGCAACTAAATACGGAAATTATTCAATAACAAAGAATTTCTTCGAAAAACAGGAAGCTAACGAATCTTACTGCGAACATTATAATTACTCGATATTTAAGGTACAATTGACACGCATTAAAAAAAAATTGCGTGCGTACAAAGTACACATGTCAGAACTCAGAAGTGAAACTTCTTTGGCAAACTAATTGAAAAAGTAAGCCGTATCATAATTTAAAAAACTAATAGAAAAAAAACAATGTCACGCGGTGTTCCCAGGTGGTTCTGGTTACCCATACAAGTACTGACGTGTTACCCGTTGCTACGTCGCCTCGCTCACCCATCCAAGTACTGACGCGTTACCCGTTGCCGCGTCGCCTTTCTCTCAAATTTTACCCTCATGCGCCTAAAGAAGTTTCACTTCAAAAAGTGATAAAATTTTCGAGTGCTCGCCCTGTTTATACGACATAACATAACATACATACGTACATACGGCTTTATGTTGTAAGGGATTCTTGATCGAATAAACAAATGCTGAAGTAATACACTGCCACACGCTGAATATAGGATAAATGGAACAGAAACTACGCAGGAATATACGTTATATTATGTATTTCTTTTATTCCTATCATATCAAAAGTTTTTAATAGTAACTTTAGTTAAATGTTCTTAATTTTTCTATCTGGTTACAAATATCAAAACTAAATCGACATTTTCAAGATATAGGTACTACACCAACTCCAATTGTAGATATATAAAAGAGCTTCTAAATAAAAAATATGCATATATCCGCTTCATCTCTAAATCAATTTTAACAAAAGTGGGATATTTAGTAGTTGAATTTAGTAACAAACAAAAATAAAAACTATTTCGGAAAAAGTACAATTTTTATTTTTATTTACTTATATCGTTATATTTATTATATCGTATTATATCGTTTCCTTCATTGCGTGTGTGCCTTGTAACATCAACAAGTCTTTTTGTACGTTGTAGCAACGTTGTCCGATAGATACGAAAAGAACTTTCGTAGGGTGCATCGTACCGATAGTAAACTAGAAGGGCTAAACAATAGGGCACTCGAGACTCAAGTGGTCAGCGTTTTTTTTTTCCTCACCCCATCGGGCCGAGAAACTGTCCATTGGCACGCGCACTGCTCTTTTGTGTTTGATCTTACACCATCGTATTAAGATTGTTTTGTTCTTTACTGGGAAGTGGGATTTCCGGTGCGGCCCATTCTTCCAGATAACTTCGACATTTTTTTACAGACAATAAAAACTTTTTTTTTTTTTGTTTTATAAATCATTTGTTTACTCGTGAGTCGTGAGTATTAAGAATAGATTTCGGGATGATTAGATTATTTTTTTGCTTAAACAAACAATGCGATACAATATTTACAGTATATTACCAATTATATTTATAAGATACCGAAATACATATTATGCATGTTAAAATTTTTTTATGGTTCAATTGTTGAGACACCGCGTAGCAAACTAAAATTTTGTGTAAATGTTCGTAGTAGGCATGAGGCGTATTTATCGTCACTGGTATAAATACTCGTTATTTAAAAGTCACAGTCTGTCACTGTGACTAGATTCGAAAAATACTCGTGACTGTGTTTTTCATCTCACTTGTACTTAAACGAATACACTAAGAGGAGATGAGACAAGCTTAGTATTTTTGTCTGTTATCCGTGGTTACAAGGAACGCCTGTTATTGGAAAATATCATCACCATCTCGCTCGTGCTTAAGCGTTTAAACTAAGAGGAGGTGAGGCAACCGTAGTATTTTTAAGTATTAATATAACAGCGCCATCTGGTCTCCGTTATTTCAAGGAACGCTAGTTTTTACAAAATATCATCACCATCTCGCTCGTACTTAAGCTTTTACACTAAGAGGAGGTGAGACAACCGTAGTATTTTTAATGTATGGATATAACAGTGCCACCTGGTCTCCGTAATTTCAAGGAACGCTAGTTTTTAGAAAATATCAACTAAAAAATAGCCCTTTTTGTCTCATTTATTTCCGACATCAAGCAAAGCAACCAATTTAAACCTAGACCGATATTTTACTAAATTACGCTATCGCGCCACCTATTGTGAAATACGTGTAAGTAGTTAATCAAATCTTTAAATATAAAATGTAACAACTAACTTATTTTTTAGTTTAGAATAGCATTAATAATACAAATATAATAAACGGATTAGGTATACTCATTCAATAATAGATACCTACATAACAACTTTGCAATTGCGCTAAATTATCTTCTAATATTTAGTGTTTGCGAAAAGTAAAAATAGATGGCATTTTAAAGTTAATTATACTAGTAGGTAACTACTTTATTTATATTTAAAAATATCGCGCCATCTGTTATCTGCTTATTTATAAAAAGCTAGTAATAATAAATGTAATATTTACATAGGTAGGTACCTACATAGCGCGATCTGTAAGCGAAGCGAATGTACCTACCAGCTACCAACAGGTTAAACAAACGTATGACGCCATCTGTTATCCCTAACTTTAACAATGCAAGTATTTCAAAATATCATCACCATCTCGCTCGTTCTTAAGCGTTTACGCTAAGAGGTGAGACAAACATTAGTATTTTTAATACCTGAGCATACAGCGCCATCTTGTTCCCGTTCCTATAGTTTTTAGAAAATATCATCACCATCTCGCTCGTTCTTAAGCGTTTACGCTAAGAGGTGAGACAAACATTAGTATTTTTAATACCTGAGCATACAGCGCCATCTTGTTCCCGTTCCTATAGTTTTTAGAAAATATCATCACCATCTCGCTCGTTCTTAAGCGTTTACGCTAAGAGGAGGTGAGACAAACTTAGTATTTTTAGAATACCAATATCGAGTAGTCGCGAACCTAGTATTTTGTCACTGGTATTTGTCACTGATATTTTAAAATAACAGTCACTGTGATAACTAGTATTGCCATGTACCTAGTACGACACAACTCTAGTTCGTAGCCTTAGGCACACTAGAATCGAAGATCGTAGCGTCTTTTTTAAACGTTTTATGTGCGAACCAACAATGACTTCGATGTCACAATCGTAATGTTCACGCGAAGGAATCACGCGATGAAACGAAAAGATGTTAATGACGGAAACTACACTCATTTGTATTGCAGTTGTAAGCAAACTCCGTAATTGCCTGTTTTAACTCCTACTGAAATCATAATCACAAGCCTCACGCGATAAAGTTTGAGCAAATGACCTGAATTCTGATTGAACGATAACTAGCTACTGTCTCTGTATTTTTTTAACGTGACGTAGATTTTTTAATTAAAAAATGTGTGTGTCATCGATAGCAGACACGCGACTGGAGTTTACTCCTTAAGAACTATTACAGCGATAATTAAAAATATATTCGCCTCTTTCTCGCAAGAGACGTTGTTCGGAAAACTTCACTCTCAGGGAAGGTCAGCGTTACTCTTTCACAATATTTCACTTCTTATATTTTTTTAATATTGTCTTTATACCTTGTACGATTATCTACAAATACATAAACTCATTTAAATTGGGACGAAAATAGATAATCTTGAGGAAGTATAAATTACAAAACATTAAAACAACCCTTTACATTTACTACTCTCGTTCTTTAACACAAGATTTAGTTAGGGAAGATTCATAAAGTAGTCTTAAAGTAAGTAGGAAGTATGTTTTAGAACCGTATTGAGTATTAATTTATGTGAATACTATTATATAGTCGTTTGCAACAATTACATAGTTTTTGGTAAAAATAAAATATATATATATACATACATATATGTATATATATATATATATTAGTCCTTTTGGTTTTAAGATACTTATTACTTGATTTCCGATTATCTTCTAAGTTTTATGTGTATTATCTACTTAATATCTTCGTTAGGTTATAAAAAAATTACTAAGTACTTTTCACTAAAGACGTATCGGCAACCCCGTCTGACTGTCCAAGTAAGATCTAAACTTTGTCGAACTTCATTAAAATTTAAGATCATTCCGATAATTCCACCAATAAGCCAGAAAATCAAAGGTAGGTATGTATTTTTCATATAGTAATTTATGTAAAAGCAAAGCCAAAGAACGAGGTGAAATATTTATACAGTACGAGAGAAATTTATTCTATCAACTGCTAAAAATTTAATTATAAATTCAAATACGAAAAGTGTTAAGTTGATCCCCATAATGGTTCTTAAGCGTCATCGCCTCATAAATATTTTAATGTTAACACGTAATCAACAAATAAACACGCGTTTTTACTATTACTTAAATAGATTTATTTTTGCGTGATAATTTAACATGCAGATAAGCGGTATACAGCTTAATTACATATTAAAATTAACGATATGCTTATTTATATTAATAGCAGTACTTAAAGTATTTAAAATCGCTATTTTTCTGTATATTAAACTTTAATTTCAAGGCTTAAAAATAATCGTATCATAAGACATATGTCACTTTTTTTTTAATATTCATATTTAGTCTAATGGCTATAAATTATTTAATAGGTCGACATACTATCCTTATTAATTAATTATTTAGCAATAAAAATGTCATACCAATATAAAGAATGATCCATTAATTAAAGGAAGAAATTGTAACGAAATAATGCAGAAACGAATATCCGTCTCGTAATAATTACAGATCAATAGATCCTTTGACGTTAGAATCGTGTATAAAGTTGCCACGTGTATTGTGAGTGCAGACGTAAGACAAGACAGTCTTAGCTTAAAAGACATGTCTATTATCCAACTTTTAGAAGGAAGAATATAGTTATACGAGTGCATACAACGATGTTCTAATCTATTGTGTCTAGTAGTAATCGTTATAAAAGATATAAAACGTCTATAAACTTTTTAAATACCTATACGTGTAAAGACAATAATATCTGCTACTTTTTTGGTGAATGTTATTATATCGTACTTAGTGTATTTAAAAACAAAACTACTATTGAACTTTTTAAATTTACATACATAGTGGAAAGTATTAGAAAAAAGATTGTTTCGTGTAAAGACAATAATATCTGCTACTTTTTTGGTGAATGTTATTAAATCGTACTTAGTCTATTTAAAAACAAAACGACTATCGAAAAATGTTTTATCCATACAAGATATTTCTTGAGGGAATTAGCAAGCGTTGAACTAATTATTATTTTAGACAAAATTAATTTGATTTAAAAAAATCTTGCAATCATACTTGCATTACAAAATCACTTAGACATGTATACATATTATAGTTTAGATTGTGGAAGGTCTACGGTATCCATCTTTAGTATGATCCAATTTTGTGTCATTCATATCAAAACTTAGAGTACCTATGTCATGATTAATATTTAGGATGTTGCCTTAATGTATGAACTAGGCAATAGGTCTGTTTAAATATTCGTTAAATTTTTAATATATACCTACATCCTTATACATCTTTCTTGTTATAGGCAGGTATGTAACTTACGTAGTTATTTTATATTTGCGTGAAACAATTGGGTATACTGCTTGTAATAACTTTTTATGACACAATTTTTTTATTGCTCATATTATTATTTTTTAAATTAAATTCATAATATTTATCGAAATATAATAAAAGCCTACTTACTCGCTTGACATTGCAATGGTAGAATTAAAAAAAAATCAATAAAATTTTCTTGTTTATGGAACTAAGTGTAAAATATTTATTATAAAAATAAATGTATGTAATATGTTCGAAATAGTCCCTTGTTTTTTCGTCTATGTCTGTACATAAAGAGGTCGTTTCATCCACGTGCAAGCTCCATCACCCACGTGCGACCTCCAGAGCCTGATCGGGCGCCATCGATTCCCGAAATAGAATCATAATCAAACCTAATCACGCGGATTCGGCTGCACGCCTCGTGTAGCCGCGGGACGTTCTATCTATAAATTTATTGTATCATTTGCTAATAGATTTTAAGTGAGAAAAACAGCTATTTCAAATAGTTTTCTATCAAATTGTCTCTATATATTTATTCTTTTTACATTCGAAATAATTACTTGGTATAATTATAATAACAACTGCTCTGGTGTGGTGGTGGGAGTAGTCACCTCGAACACCGACGGTTTGCGGGTTCGATTCCCGCTCGGGATGGATATTTGTATTTGCACAAATATTTCTTTCCGATTTGGATGTCTTTCCTTGTGGGTCTCCCCACCGTGTCTCGGAGAGCACGTTAAGCCGTCGTCGGTCCCGTTTATTGTCATAAATACCTGATAGCGATCGTTACTCATAGTAAGATTCACCGCCAACCCGCAGTGGAGCAGCGTGGTGGATTAAGCTCCAATCCTTTTCCTACATGGAGAAAGAGGCCTATGCCGAGCAGTGGGATGTTACAGGCTAAATGCAATTACATATAATAAACTAAATTAAACTATTGTTAATATTAGCACGTAATGTAAGTACTTACCTAGTAAATAATATGTACACAACATCACAGTAATAACTATTTATTTATTTAATAATTAACATTTTATTAATAATTAAAATCAATTCCTGCCTAGGCCAGCAAAGAAAATTTTTATTTAACATTTAATTCGTGAATTAAATTTGAAGAAAAAAAATTATTAACATCAAGTTTTATCTATTACAATTTTATTTTATTTGAACTTGAGTTGATGAGTAAAAACTTTTTATTAGCAATTGAAAGTTCGAATAACATTTATAAATAAATATACTTAAGGAAAGTGAAAATAAGTAGGAATTGAAAGAGGGCTCGTGTGAAACCTTTAGGGTTTTTATTGTCTGTAGCTGTTACAACATAGTGTATGGATGGTAAACATTGGTAAAACAAAATAATTATGTGACATCTCAAGAATCACTTAATATTACAATAACTATACCGGATAAGTAGTATAATATCCGAATTAATTGCATTCACTGTGTACCTACGTAATGTAGTAATTAATGAAGTTTAAACGCAATTCACGTAATTTGTATAGGTAATGTACTCAATGTTGCGTACTTAACATAGTACCGATTAACAAAATTTTCTCACACGTTAAACTTGGAGCTCCAAACGAATCTTAAACGAAGGGCACCACCAGATGTTACAGGAAATAAGTTCTTAGCCGCGCACGTAAGTACGACGGATGTAAGTAACGAGAGCCGCTTCCTTCGCTAGTCTCAAATATTGAGCATTCTTTCATATTTGAAAATGTTATTGAATACCAAAGTAGACTAGACTATCATACAACATTAATAGAACCTACTTTATTTACTGCAAAATTATTTTAATATCTCTTTCTATTTCTAATGACATTGTAGGGAACATTTTATCGCAATGCTTATTTATCATGAAATTCAAATATGGAAATCTATACTAATATATAAAGCTGAAGAGTTTGTTTGTTTGGTTGTTTGTTTGTTTGAACGCGGTAATCTCTGGAAATACTGGGCCGATTTGAAAAATTCTTTCAGTGTTAGATAGCCCATTTATCGAGGAAGGCTATAGGCTATGTATCATCACGCTAAGACTAATAGGAGCGGAGTCCACGCCGACGAAGTCGCGCGCAGAAGCTAGTGTATTATAAATTAATAAATTAATCATTAAATAAAGCTAAAAAATTCTTCCCTCGAGTAGGCTTTAAAAACATTTGAACCATCACTCTCCCAAGCGTGTAATATATCGCTTTAAATTAATTAATAATATTTAATTTAAAGTAACCACCTCTTTCCATGTAGATTCTGCTAAAAAGAATCGGAACTAACACATTTTTCAATCATTGAACTAAGGTAGGGTCCAGCAGGAAATATCCTGTTCAAAATCTGGAGCAGCCCGACTGGGGAAGTACCTCGACCTTACAGAAGATCACAGCTAAATAATACTGCTTTCAAGCAGTGTTGTGTTCCTATTGTAAGTAAGGTGACCAGAGCTCCTGGGAGGGATTAGGGGTAGGGTTGGCAACGCGCTTGCGATGCTTCTGGTGTTGCAGGCGTCTATAAGCGACGTTAATCGCTTACCTTTAAGTGAGTCGTACGCTTGTTTGCGGACCTAATTGTATAAGAAAAAAAGCCATGACTGTCAGTCTTTTATTCAAGCCATTTTTACTAAACACAAACTTTAACATTTAGTAAACAAAATTAGAGGTAAATAAATTATTAAAGTAAAATCATGTAAACGTACGCAACGATGACGTAAAGATTTACTTGATTCCGTCAAATCGGAAACTCGTATCGCATGCAATTTGTCATCGACGAGTCGACGCGACGGTAAAAAGCGGCCCATTACGTTTTTCTCCCTTCCCGTTGAACGTTTCCCGTCACGATAACGAATGAAATAAAAACAAAATCCGATCAGATCTTGAGGATATTCGATAATGACACCTCTTCATCGCGGCCCGTTCGTATGAAAATATCTTTGGAATTGTCGCCGAGGTGTTTGAGTTTTTGCGACTTGTAAACATAATCAAAGGCCGAGTTCTATATACATATAACCTTGAATTTGATAAGCCTTATCGATCCTGTTTTAGTTAGTTGGTCATTCTTAATAACTTCGCTTTTAAAAAGATTTAAATAAAATATTATTTTGTGTGTTATGTGACTCTATAACGTGGTATATCTTTTACTCGTGTTAAATTATAAATTTTAATCGGTTTTCTCTTTAAATGTATCATTTATAAGACAAACGTTGAAGTTAGATAAACTAATATGTATTAAAAATGTAGTATTAAAATAATTACTATAAACTTGTTTTACGTCTCTTATAGTATACCTAATGTAACGATAGCAATCTGAACAATCACACACAATATACCTATACATTAACCCTAGATCACTAACCTTATTTTACAACGCTTATTACTAACCTTCGTCGTTTCGGCTACGCCGTATAAAAGGGAGGCTTCTAAGGGTTTATTGAATAAAATATTTATATGTGTTTTACTTATTTATTACAATAATCATTTGTTAACATGTTTATAAGTTTTTTTTATTTATTAAAATCACATTTTAATTACTTTGACAGTCTTTTAATTGAGACCAGAGATTTTACTCGTTAGTTAACATTTAAGTTTTATAAATGCTTAAATCTTATTAACTAAAAATACAGACTTCAAAAAATATTAAAATATTAAAACGAAGTAATAAAATCAACAAAAGAAAGAAACATTTTAGAAAAAAACTATTAATTAATACATTTGTGACAAATGTCAAGTTTGTGTTCACCACAAAAGGATTTGTTGCACTTGTTGCACCAACTCTTTGTCATTCTTCGCCTTGCGGAGTGGCAAATTGCACAAATTTTTCTTTTTTTTTAGCGATAGGAAGACTAACCGCATCTTCTCTTTGATCAGTCTCATGTGTAGAAGTACAACTGCTGGTTTGAAGTTCCGGAATTTGTAATCGTTTTTGCATGTGTGGCGCGACTTATTTTTGTTGCAGAGTTTTCAAGTACTCACGCCTCGATAAAGGTTTTTTATTAGCCTTCAAAGTGTTTGCTACATACATATTTAACATTAATTATTTATACATACAATGTTTAGCATTCCGTAAAAATTACATAAAGGTCAACGTCGATTTTTTCGGCTGCAAGAAGCGAGAGAACACATTTGGTCCAAGGGTCTTCAATTGATGATGATGTCTTCAGTTGAAGGTGGTTGTTCTGTCACAGAAAAAAACTCTTTCTCATCATCTGTTTCATAAGCCGGGTCAGCCTCAAGGTTGTCTTCTTTCTCAGTCTCAGAGCAAATTTCTTCGTCACTATAATCATCTTATAACAGCTGACAAATCGTATCTAAAACAAAAATATATTCAAATAAAAATAATATAGATTCTTATTTCAATGTAGACAAATTAAATATAAAGTTTATAAAACACTGAAATAATTATAACAGCAAAAAAGAATGAAAAATAACTCTGCAATAATAACGTTAATACTAACCTTCGTCGATTCGACGACTCATGGTGGCTGGAACGGCGCACACAGGGCCCCTACACAAAAAATAAACCCTAGCACCGCGCGAGCTGCAGGTCGAATGAGATTAGCAGGAATCTGGAATTCGTACGACGACGCACTCAAAATTTATACCACTTTTATCGAGTCCGCGTCGTCGTTTCGACGAAGGTTAGTGATCTAGGGTTAATAAAGGATTTTTTATTGAAATCCAATATAATTAATCGCCCCGTTCTGAAATAGTTTTATCGGTTTTAATTATTGTTTATTTTTTCTGCATTGTATGTCCAATTATTAATAACAAATATAATATACTACATGAGAAAGGAGTACCAGAACAGTAAAAAAATTAATTTTATTCAAACTTTAATTACCAACGAATACCAAAGAAGCTAGACAGACCGTATCACCGCTATGAGTCACAAATCGACTCGAATAACTAAGAGAAAATAGCAAAGGTAAGGCATTTCATTAAATTGTGTTATATTTCCGCGTGCGCCTATTCACTCCGCTGAGCTTCCACGCACATTTTACGATATTTCTCTTCAAAATACTTAAAGGCAACACATAACAACATCAAATTTATTAAAAAAAAGAAAACGAATGTGCTTTAGACCACACGACTGAAGTTAAACTTCACAATAGGCCTGCACTGTGAATGTGTGAACTGAAAATGTGTGCTCGCACCCGTTCTCTTGCTCCGTTCGTCTCGCCCGATCACACGTTTCGTAACGCTCTCGTCACGCATTCATCTACTTACTCCCCAAGTCAAGCGTGCGTAACGAAGTTTTACTTAAAACTACAAATAAAAAACAATTTAGCGTATACACTACAGCGCAGCGTAGCACTACACATATAAATTTAAATTTGAAACATTCCTGTCACAAGCTTAACATAACAAAGGAAATCCACGTGGAAGGTAAATCCTGACGGAAAACTTGTATCGTAAGATATTATTAGAAGATTTCATCTAGAAAACTTTTAAACAACTTGTACTAAGATTCTTGTTAACCGTAAGATTGTTGTTTACCGTCTACCTGTCGTGTACGTACATGATAACAAACAGGAGCGACAGCTTAACGTACTCTCCAAAGTACGGTAGGGAGGCCCACAAACACTAACAACCACACTGAAAATAAATATTTGTAAAAACACAAATATCCACTCCAAGCGGGAATCGAACCCGCGACCGTCGGTTTTTAGGCGCCGCCGACACGGCACACGCACCATTATACCAGAGCGTTCGTTTTTCTTATTAAAGTTCTTATAATGTGGGGTGAGGCTCACTCACCGTTCCGTTACGAACAACCGGAGCTTGTAAGCTTATTATAAGATGTTTTTCTATACCGACGGATGTTTGCGGTACGCGAACATTATTTTGATGCCCGTCACAGTAAATCGATTCCAGTGCTGCTGAAGGTCGTATATATTGTGAAACAAGATGTTTTTAACGTCTTTACTTTTTTATATCATCGTTTATTTTGTGTATATATAGAAATTTTCTTGTTTGATTCTACAATACTACACAGATTGGTTAGAAATATGAATGGTTTCATTGATACTTTTATTTTTCCCTAGTTACATTTACTTTTGTGAGTAAGATATGTTTTCGTAATTAGATCCACGTGATTTCACTCCCACTTACTTTCAGATGTAGCTACAAGCTGTTTTATGTTACAGATTATTATAATATTAGGTAAATAATAAGTTATACGTCGTTAGTTATTGCTCTAGTAACTCTGACTGATGTATTTAATTTCGTACTAAATGTATATCATGGTTTTCTTTGAAATTCTCGATCGGATAAGAATTTCGGAAATAATAAGTGTATTCCAAATAGTCAGCTATGTACGAATACATACCAAGTTTAAACTTAAACATTGATTGAAAAAACTTAACAATTGATTCCTTAATTGTTACTTGAAAGAATAAAACATAAACATAAAAATATTTACTAACTGTTACCCACGAAATAAATCGCGTATTTTAAAATAATTTTTTGAAGCACGTTCACAAATCAAAAAATGACTTTTATCGCTTTATCTACAATATTTTGTTGGGTGTTGACAATATTTTACCTCGAAGAATTTCTGAGTTTGGTAAAATACTGTGATTAACAAAGAATACTATGCAATGATATTGTACGTAACATAATAACAACGCGTGTCCCGGAACAGAAGATAACTGCGTCGCACTGACAAGGCAATATAGGCCACAACGAACGGTCTCCTCTCTATCCTCTTCAATCTTCGCTATGCGGAATTCATTGTCCCTCGCCTTCATAAGATATCATAGACATCCATTGAAATAGTCTTCATTTTTTATTAATACGATACAGTCTATACTATATTGCATATGTATGGACATTGGACATGTCGGTGAATCGATCTAGTTACATCGATTGTGGTTACTACTGAACCTTCAGTAATTAATTATGTATGTACATTATATATGTATGTATTAGATTACTTTGTATATAGGAGGGGAAATCCTAGGAGTGAATTTTGTATTCACGATCACGATTCAGCCTCACATCCGACTGCTCATATGCCTCTTTCTCCGCGTAGGAGTAGGATTGGAACTTAATCCACCACGCTGCTCCAGTGCGGGTTCCTGTGCAAGTGGGCGGGGTTCACGTTCCCTTCTACGGAAAGAAATATCTATATATTTTATAAATACAAATATCCATCCCGAGTGTGAATTGAACCCGCAACCGCCGGTGTGCAGGCGCTGACACGGCACACACACTGCACACACCTCTACGACAGAGCAGTCGTTGTTGATTTTTGTCAACGACGAAAGTGTCATTGCCGTTTTAACATTGAAACCGATACAGCGTTATTTAAAGCTAATTTTAACCGTTTAATAATTTTACAATAAATTATCCATACTCTTAAGTACATAAATTTAAATAAAAAGATTAAGCGAAATTTAACACGACATCCGCTACTATACAGCGCATAATTTTACACTGCATTTTCTTCATATCCTGGATGTAATTTAATATTATACAAATTCGATATTTCGAAACTATATAATTTTTAAGGTCGCTGTCATATCGGGAACCATTAATCTTATTTAATAAAACAACGTCTTTATTATTTTTCATAAATCAGTTAAAATTCCTTTTTACTCATATAATGTAATAAATTTAATTAGTATTATTTGGGTAATTTAGTATTATTTGGTTGGTAATTACCTACTAGACCGATTTAAAAAAAAAATTATCGACTGTCTAAGGACAATTGCGGAAAAGATTAAAAAATGTTACATGCTATTTTAATAAAGATGTACACAGGGTACACTGAAGAAGTTTTAAAATTTAAATTCAACTAATATTTCATTATATTTTATTTGATTTATATGGTAACTATACTATTATGATTCGATGCGTCTTAGCTGATTACATAATACGAAGGCTTTCTAACGTCCAAATATTTTTCACAATTGTTTATCGTAATCGTTTATTACATTTAATTGCCACTTGGAAGCGAATTAAACATTCAAGTTTATTACCATAAATTCTATTACGATACTTAGAATGGCTCATTATTAATGAACTTGATTTATAAGTTTGATTATGAAACATAAGTCTCGATAAGCGAAATGGTTTTAAGATATTTAGTAGATACATAATTATGCTAAATTTCTTAGGATAGATGTGGAAAATTATTATTGTGATAAGTTATTTGGCTGCCCAATTTCAAAACACAGTAAGGGACAATTTTTTCGAAATCGAGTTTTTAAGCATTTTTCGTTCCAATGGAGTCGTGTGAACATGATTCGATTGATATATTGCAATAATTTGATTTTTGTCGCTTAAATATCGAAATTGATAAACCTAGTAAGTTGCATTTTTTTTAATTTGAAAAATTTAAAACAAAGTTACGCTCAAAATATTTTTTAAATTCTAGTTAGCTGCATATATTTTACTGTTTTTTTTTTTATAAAATCAAACAGTACATAGTTACATACTTATAATTATCTAGTATGACATAACAGTGTGAAATGGATACCAATAGAAAAAATTCAAATAGAAAAACACACTCTGGTTTTGAATTAATTTGTTTCTTATTTTCTGTTCATTGTTTAATTGTTGTTAGTTATTAATTAGCAGGTGTTTTTATTAAATAAAATTAAAAATTGTCCTATATCCTTTTTTTTTCATTCACGAACTTTGTTCTAATAATTTGCTGCAATAATCTCAAACAAATAACCATGTTAGTGTACTTATTGTATTTTTAATTGGTTAAATATAATTTTTTTTTTAATTTTTTGATGTGAAACTTCTTTAGGCGGATAAGGGGTAAAATTTGAGCGACCGGTAATGCGGCAGCGTCAGGGACGGTCAGTTCAGTCAGAATTTAATTTTTGTCCCTTACTTTTGAAATTGGACAGCCGTATTATTTTCTTACTGATCGTAATAATAAAAAAATCATCACAAGTTCGTAAGTCACCATATAAAAACCTAGTGAACAACATGAACTAAATGAGTTAACTTAGTAGAAATAATAAGTAAAAGTAAGTCATTAAATTATGGACCAATGTCATAAAATAAAAATATTTTGGAATAATAATAAATTTTTTGTTAATGTTTACCACATACAGTCATCTCAACTAACTATTTCTTCCTGGTATTTAAAACGGTTCGTCTATATAATTACATTTAAAATGTTTTTGTCTCTATTATCTACGTATATTATATGCCAAATGGATGTCAAATAAGTCAAATTAAAATTGGAAACAATCTATTCTAATACGAATCATTGAACTTCGGAATTCGCTCGATTCGTGCAAACAGTTCATTGACTGAAACTATACGCCACGAGTATCGAATAACGCATCTCGTGATAATACAACAAAAAGGATATGATAAAAAAATGAAGGAAAAAGTTCGCTTCGTGATGGCATAAATTGACAAAATATTTTGTGGGCAGTCGCGTAGAAAAATACCTTTTGCCTTAAACAAATTCGTCGCGGCCATTTTAAGATGAAAGGAGGTCTTCCGGCCACGGGCGTGCATCCGGCCCGATTCGTCACGTCCGGTAAGATGCGGCGGAGCCTGCTGCCAGTACTATTTGACAAATTAATTAAGACTGTCTGTTGGGACTGAGATAATAAAGGTTAAGAGAAGAGACATTTAAGTATATATTTGATGATTCCACGATGTAAATTACGAATATTTGTTAAACCATATTTCTAGCTCGTAACTACGTCAAGTGTAACTCAATTATTTAGTTCGAAACAAATTGCCAATAGTTAATTTGAAACAAAAATAAAATTTTATTAAAAAACCACATAAAACTAAGATAGAAAAAAATTTTGTACATTTATATAAAAATTAGTTTAATTTATTGTATTTGTATCGTTAATAGTCTTGTTATTTTCCCTTTTCGCTCATATTACTACAGGCGATATAAGCGTAGTATTTATAAGACACGTGTATGGCGTTAAATTACAATAACTAATTATAGTTGAGGTGTATATTGTTAACAACAACATAAATATGCTTATAAGGTAAAAGGCTTTGTTTTGTTTTTATGTTGGAACGAAGTTCCTTATCTTTTAAGACTTTCTTCTCGACACTTCTTACTTACTTTACTTATAAAATTAGATCGCAAACATATGTGTCATATTTTAGCTACCACAAACTAGTTAATTATTATTTATTATAAAATGATAATTACATATATCTTAACTTTTGTTTATTTTATAATGATTAATGTGTATTTCTAAAAAAATGAAATTAATAAAATGAAATGTATACAATTCCTAAAGGTTTCTAAGTTTATTGCTAACTCAATTTTATTATCCTCCATCATTAAGTGTTTAATTTATCATTGTTTTTATTTATGTAATCCATCCACAGCTTTCTGCTTTTTACACAATTATACCTCCTTACATTAAATCATTATATAGAAATTCTAATAAATACATTTTATTAGAATTTTTACAATATAACTCTAACAGAGTTAAGAGAACTTGATATTTTACAATATAAACTATGACTGTATAGCAAACATCTACTCAAAAGCGATAGGAACTTCGTTTCGACCGGGGGTCCATAGACCCCTCACGCTGGTTTTTACTTTGACTTTAAATTGCTTTCATTACCCATACTTCTTAATAATTATAATTGTGTTTGCTCGCAAACGAAAAAAAATCCGACATCAATTACATCGACAAATAATACAACCTAATAAGACGAAAAAATTGTCAAGTAAATACGCGTTATCAAAGATTATTCGAAAAGTAATAATCAGATCTCTATCAAATTTAAACAAAACTACATGACAAGTATTAGCTTTCAATTAAAGTAAAAATCATCAAAATCGAGAAACCCAGTGAAAAGCGGTCTAATACAACGTAAGTCGACGAAAAAGTAGTGAAGTAAATACGTATTATTAGATATAACTCAAAAGTACTTGCCAGATCTCAATTACATTTAAATGATATATAATGATCTCTCAACTCGCAACTCCTTTCAGTTAAAACAAAATTCTTCGAAATCGGTCCACCCAGTCAAAAGTTCTTAGCTAACATACATTTAAAAAATTAATACAATCTAATTGGGAACCTCCTCCTTTTTTTGAAGTCGGTTAAAAAATGGTTGACTCTGCACTTAAATATACATATACATATGTACTAAAACGATCAAGTATTTAATTTCAGTATACATACTAGAATTATTAGATTAATGTTAGTTCTATGAACTTTTCTAAACACTGTTCTATTTCTGTACGTCGTTTAGGTTGTGATTGTGTTAAATAACCTTTATAATAGAACAAGCTTTTTCAACACTCAAACAATTTATGAAATCAAACCAGTAGATCTTCTTAGCGTGATAAAACACAAAAACAACCTTTTCAGCTTTATAAAGCAAACCAGCTGTGCCCGCGACTTCGTCCGCGTGGAATTTAACAAAAAAGTTATTGTCCAGTTTGCAGAGTTATAAAATAAATAAATTCCTAAAATAAATGTAGCTTAAGTTACTCCTTATTACATCAGCTATCTGCCAGTGAAAGTCGCTTCAAAATCGATCTAGCCGTTTCAGATATTAGCTGGAACAAACAGACGGACAAAATGGTAAAAAAATTTTATTTTGGTATATGTACCGTGTATACATCCATATGCATTTAGTAAAAAAATGGGTTATTTTAATGTTACAAACAAACACTCCAATTTTATTTATTTGTATAGATTATGTGCCTTTACGTGTTTAATATAAAACGAATTACTATCAAGCAAATTTTCCGGGAGTAGCTTCATTTTGATAAGACGAACAAAAATTTTCTCTACGAAAACTCTGGATTGTGGTAGGTAATAGAGTTAGCAGGAGATAGAGCAGCAGTGAGCGTAGGACCGGGATAACGTACCACGCAATTTGTAGGATAATATTACTATTAAATTATATAAATATTAACTAACTAAAAGAAAAAAAATTTGGTTAGTAATTGATGACCTCGTAACCTGGTCATCAAAAATTAATTTTTTGTTTCTTATTTTTTTTTTTTGCTGCTCTCTGCTGCTGCTACTCTCTGTTGCTGCTGCTCTATCCCCTGCTAACTCTATTACCTACCACAATCGAGAGTTTTCGTAGAGGAAATTTTTGTTCGTCTCATCAAAATGAAGCTACTCCCGGAAAATTAGCTTGATAGTAATCAAGTGGAAAAAATGTATTAGGGATCCCCGGACTATCGTGTCTTGTCTTCATCATTCTACGTGAAATTGGTAACATTTTCTATGGTACTAGTTAGAGCCCTCATCCTTATCTATAGGTACATATAATAAAATGGTAGAAAAGTCAAAACTGTACATCGAATATTTTTTTAAAAGAATACTTGGGGTGTGATCTACAATCGATACCGAAGCCAAAAATATAGTTTTTAGAATTTTTGTCTGTTTGTCTGTTTGTCTGTTTGTCTGTTTGTCTGTTTGTCTGTATGTATGTCCGGGATAAACTCAAAAAGTACTGCATGGATTTACTTCAAATTTGGCACGAATATTGTTAAGAAGTCGGGTCAGAACATAGGCTATATATTATCACGCTATCACCTACGGGGAACGAGCAGTGAACCTTTATTTCTTCAAATGTATGTCCGGGATAAACTCAAAAAGTACTGCATGGATTTACTTCAAATTTGGCACGAATATTATTAAGGAGTCGGGTCAGAACATAGGCTACATAATATCACGCTATCACCTACGGGGAACGAGCAGTGAACGCACGCAGACGACGTCGCGGGCAGCAGCTAGTTTATAATAATATAAAAGTAAATAACACGGTGATATTTGACGAAACATATCTCAATCGAAGCAAACGTTGTGTCGAATGCTTGCCGAAATTACCTAATCTTTGATTTAGTCGTTATATTTACCAAACGTGCCTTTCCTAATAGAAAGTCGATGATCGTTTACAGGGTTTTAAAACTTTTAAAATATAAATGCTGTGTAATCGTTTTTCTATATTTTCATTTTTGTGTATGTATCATATTCAAAAATATCCATCGACTAGCCTACAAGCTGTGCCTCGCGGTTTCATCCTCGTTCATATGAGGCAAAAAACGTACTAAAATATTTTTAAACCATTACTGTGCAACAAGGATGACTTACCTACACGCGCGGCACAACGCGGCGGTATTTCATTTCATTCGATTTAACATTATCTCCTAAATTATGCGTCCAAATTAAATACTACAAAAGACAAAGTTTATCTTCATAAAATTGTCTTTTTGATGAAGTATTTCTCATTCGTAAGGTTTCATATGCCTGGCTAGTGCCTTTCATATGCCTGGCCTGGCTAGTGCCTTTCATATGCCTGGCCTGGCTAGTGCCTTTCATATGCCTGGCCTGGCTAGTGCCTTTCATATGCCTGGCCTGGCTATTGGTACAAATGCAATAAAATCACCTTTTAATATTTTGTAATCATTAATTTGTTACGGAGTTATTTTAAAACTGATATCTTGTGAGATATTAATTGAAATCAAATGATGTCAAGGACAATTTGGTTCAAAAACAAATATTTATGATGAATAACGTATTTATTACGATAAGAATTTTTATCTTGTCTATAAAACCAGCTTCGCAAATAGTGACAACAAACTTGATTACTATAAAAAAAGGTTATAAAAAATAACGTTAAGTGATAGACATATACACTGTTGTGAACTTTTTTTTAGAATTTTTAATGGCGATCCATTCCGTCATACGTAGTTTTTGGGTAAGATTTACCGTTGACGTTGTGTACGCAACGGAAGCTCTCAAAAGAGAATATTTTTTTCCCGTTTTTGTAACGTTTCTTATGAATGCTCGGCTCGTATTGGTCGTAGCGTGATGTTATATAGCCTATAATATTTTTCGGTAAATGGACTATTCAACACAAAAATATTTTTTTATTGTTGATTGTAACCAGCAGTTTTTTAGATTAGCGCGTTTAAACAAACAAACTGTTAAACTGTATAATATTAGTATTATTATTATTTCTTTATAATTTATATGTGATAGTAGGATGATTAATTCAACATTATGTCTAATATATTATATACCGAGGGACTTACTACTGATAATGTCGACAATACTGATGTCCGGTAAAACTCAAATGAGTTTATGTGGCATCTTATTATTAGTAATTATAATTTATATTCTTTCATGTATGTTAATAAAATAAAATAAAATAGTAGCTATAGATGTGTGACATGTGTGGCACGAAGTTCATAGAAATTATTTAAGTTAAGTTTTATAATTAATAATTCTCCTCTTTTAGATGGTGTATCTATTTGAACGAACAATAACAGATTTTGCATGATATGGAAACAAAAATAATATTTCTTTTGGCACCTATTACTCTCATATAAACTATAAATTTAATTTTTTTTCAGGTTAATTTTTCATTTCATTTTGTCCTACACTAACTGTACTTACATTTTCATTTATTGAATATCGTTTACCTGTTCTACAAATTACCAATAACGAATTTACCATATTATGGTAGTGGAGGCCAAAAACCTAGGGGCCTATTGGATTGTGAAGATTAGATGCAAAAAAGAAAAAGGTTATATTTTACTGGTGGAGAAAGCGTGCACAAATTTTAGTCATGGCCGATTTTGTTGACAAAGTTTTCTAGCATTTCTTTTTTTCGTAAAGAATTTAGTACAATTTTTTTTAAACCGTCAAATTAAGAAATTACTAGATTATCTGAATGATAAGGTTAAGATGAGCCGTCTGTATGTCTGTCTGATAAAAAATAGAAGATAAAAGTAAATTGTTTAAACCTACCTACAAATTGAAAAATATACACTTGATGAAATTAACAATAATCGATCATTGTTTTCCAGGTAAACTGTACGCTGCACTGGGCAGGCGCGGTGGCAGAGTGGTCGCCAGCGACCTGCAGAGCGGCTCGGCGTCGTTCCGCGTGCGAGCCTTGATGCCCGTCGCCGAGAGCTTCAAGTTCGCGATGGAGCTGCGGACTCACACGTCGGGCCTCGCCGCGCCGCAGATGATGTTCAGTCATTGGGAGGTACGTTACAGCATGAGTGAGCTTAGAGGTGTATAGAGTATCTAATGCCTGTCATAAAACTTTGTCAACATGTTTTTTTTTTTTATTGAAGTAAAACTTCTTTACGATTCAGCCAGTAATATCCCACTGTTGGGCATAGGCCTCTTCCCTATGTAGGAGAAGGATCGGAGCTTAATCCACCACGCTGCTCCAATGCGGGTTGGCGGATATATTCCCTACTATGAGTAACCATCGCTATCAGGTGTACATGATAACAACTGGTACCGACGGCTTAACGTGCTCTCCGAGGCACGGTGGGGAGACCCACAAGGACTGCACCGACTACACCCAGACCACGGCAAACATCTGTATGGCCAATACAAATGTCGTCGTGTGCGGGGATCGAACCCGCAACCGCCCGCGCAACAGCCAATCGCAATCCAGTGCTGTGACCGCTGCGCCAACGCGGCGTATAGAGTATATTTAATGCTTAATGTCATAAAACTTTCTCAAAATGTTTTTTTTTTCATTGGAATTAAACTTCTTTAAGCACGCCTGAATTGGGGAGTAAGCTGGTGAATGCGTGACGAGAGCGTTACGAAAAGTGTGATCGGGCGAGGCGAGCGGAAGTTGAGAGGAAGATATAATTTAGTGAAGATAGAAAGAGGGTTACATTTCGTTTATTACTGTAGGGGCAACTAAAGAAGTTTTACTTCAGTCGTGTGGTCTAAAGCACACTTGTTTTTTTTTTTCTTATAAGATATCCTTGGCAGTTTTGTCTATACAGTCAAACCTGGATAAGTGAGAAAACTCTATAAGTGAGAGTAATAGCCACGACCCGTCATTTTAAGCTTCCAAAACCTCTATTAGCGAGAAACAGAAACCTCTGTAAGAGAGAGTCGTTTTTCCCTCATGGACCTCCGTAAGTGAGACTGCTACTTATCTATACCTCTATAAGCGACAGTCGAGCTTTAGTTATTTATATTATTTAGGAAGAACTGTAGCTACAATAAAAAATACATACAGTAATAAATGACGAAACCAATTACAAATTTAACATCTGCTATTTTATGACTCATTCTTAACTTTCGTCGTTCGTTCCTACCATTGTTTTTGTATTGTTTTCTCGTCAATATTGTACCTATTCTATTTCGTGGGACTAAATAACATTCTTATTTATCGCATTCTTTCCCTTTCTTTCCATTCTTTTCGAATGGACACGTGTGCCTGTGTACTGTCCTGTTTGTCGGACTTACTCAGTTTCGATTTCGAAGGAAAGTTCTGTTCTGCATCGCGTTAAAACGGAAAATTAAAGTACAAATATAAATGTACATAATATATTATGTTGTGCATATCATGCACATAATTTTATCATATTACATATTTACTACATTCGTACTTGCTGTGACTTGTCATTGCTGCGTACCTCTATAAGAGAGAAACGCTACCCATGTACCTGCATAAGCAAGAAACTCGGGTTAGTGAGAAACCTCTATAAGCGAGAATAAGATTGTGCTCCCTTGAACTCTCGCTTATCCAGGTTTGACTGTATTTCTAAATTAAATTTTATTAATTTATAATTTACTTTCAATATTACTCCGCTATATAAATACTTCGTTTTTTTTTTGGAGTCATGTTTGTATGAAGGAATAACAAACATCCATCCGTTCATCATACAACCAGCAGCCTCATAAACTTTCGCATTACCGTATATTATAATTTTACTGTACCACAATGAAAACAATAAGCCTGACAGAAGTCTCGGTAAAAAAACTCACTACTTTTATTAGGCAAAATTTTGTAATGCAACATACTGTTTTTTTTTTTACATCAGGCGTTACATACACATTTCATTAAACATTACTAATGCTGCTGCTAAACTACTGCTAAATTCGTCACTTAATTTTATTGCGTTTAATCAGCTACTACAAAAAACACTACCGAATAAAAATACACTTTTTTGTAGTTCACTACAAAAAACGACTTCAATTACATAAACAAGTAATACAACGTAGGTTAACGAAATAAAAAAAGAATAATCAAAATCGGACTACCTACTCTGTAAAAAGTTATGCGTGGTCATACCTTACAATCAGTGAGTGAATAATCAACCATCCCCTGTTTTCCTACCCTTAGGGTTGGATTTTTATTTTCAAATTTATATGGGATTAACTTCAAGTTTTATTCTTTCCAATAAAAAAAAAGAATCATCGAATCGAACTACTCTGTAAAAAGTTATGCGTGGTCATTCATACCTTACAATAAATTAGTGACTAAATAATCAATCAATTCCTGTTTTCCTACCCTTAGGGTTGGATTTTTATTTTCAAATTTAAATGGGACCAATTTCGGAGTAGGTATACTCTATCCAATAAAAAAAGAATTATCAAAATTGGACTACTCTGTAAAAAGTTATGCGTAGTCATACATAAAAAAATATACGCGTCGAATACATAACCTCCTCCTTTTTTGAAGTCGGTTAAAAAACGCATCTCGTCGCGTCGCTAATAACTTAAAAACTTGAACAATAAAAATATAAAAATATATATATATTAAGGGTTTATAAAATTCAAAAAATTGTTTGCAGGTAATCGACATCGATCCGTTCTGGAAACCGAGAACAGAAGAGGAATATTTGCAGTGGGGTGAGAAGTGGGACGGAGTGAACAAAGCCAAGGCCTACATGGACGCCGTGAGGACGAGGAAGGGTCTAGCAACAGACAAGCAACTGGTGCAACATGCTGAAAAACAGAGGACATTGTCTAAAAAGAAATAGTTAACTCATATTGTAAATAAATAATTTTATTTGGTATTCAATTATACGATATGTTTGGCCAAATTGTGTAGTAGTGTTGAAAATGTATTTCTGTTCATGTTATTATACCTATCACTGTCGTAATACGCTAGTACTATAGTTATTGGCACGGTTGTTGAGTGCTGACCTATCTTGGCAGAAACGAATTGTAGGTCTCTTTGATGGTAGTGAAGTGAGGCACAGGGGCAGTGTAATCATATTGCCGTACAATGATTAGTCAGCTTCACTACGAAGTACGAACCAATACTGTGCGCCTATCGTGATTGGTTATTTGCCTACTGTACTAATAGCGTAATTTATGGATAGACATAAATATAAATATATAAAGGAGTGCTAAATACTTACATTTTATTTACTTTTGTTCATGTACCAACGAAAACTATTTTCTTAATTTTCTTATTTTATTTTTTTTATTTTTAATATTTAGTAAAATAATTTTTCTTTTATCCATTTAAATCGAAAAAATCGTCGTATCGATGTGCATCATGCATGTATCGCTAACTAAAATGTTAACGACCTCTGCACAATGCATAGTCCCCCTCTCTCGCCAAGCGTTCAAGATCCGTGCCGGTATCTATACTTTTAAAATGCATCTTCCTAAAAAGCTCATTTTACAAGTTATTTATTAATTTCAAGATTATTTTGTATTGAGTATTCTGATAACACTATATTGTATATGTTGATGTTATAAAAATTAATAAAAATGTATAATATAATTTGTTGTTTTATTAAATCACTTAATTTATTGCAGGAGAAAAGTCATATTTAATATTATCTTAATTTATTAAAAAAAACTTGTTCTAGAACTAAATACATGTCAAGTACAATTATTGAACAGGTAAATTTCTCGGTGGACGCTGCCAACTGGTTTCGTTCCTGTCTCTATGATCGCGCACAATGCATTCGTACTACTGGTAACAAGAAGCATCACATCCGCGTTTCCGACCCTATCCCCAATTCCCCCCAGGAGTTCACCTTACTCACCAACAGGAACACAACACTGCTTGAAAACAGTGATAATTAGCTGTGATCTTCTGTAAGATCGAGGTACCCCAGTCGGGCTGCTCCATATTTTAAGCAGGAAATATCCTGCTGTGCCCTCAGTTTAATTTGCTTCCAAGACACATTGACTACTTCGTATTTACCAAGATATTTGATATACGAACTTACAAAAAACTACGCATCTTTAAAATCAGTAATCCTTAACAAAACATAAACTATATGCAGTGTCTTAATAAAACAACTGTTTATATTCAATAAAGTCCTTTATCTATTATTTACATAAAATAACAAACAAATTCCAATAATATATACAAAATGACCGCGTAACAAAAACCCTAACAGTTTCTATAAGAAAACATTAATCACCAATTTGAACAGATTGCACTAAACAACCGTCTGCCTGTAACATTATTAAAACATATCTACCACAAAATAAATAAAAGTACTACTCGTAAACTCGTAATTTAAAACTTTAAAACGTGAAATCAAATTTCAAAAACATAATTATTTAAAATTTCACTCTGTCAATTTCCTAATTTAATTACAATAGTTTATGCATAAAATTCCAACTGTTAATGATTAGACAGACGGGATTCTTATCCAAAGCATTAAAATTACAATACTTTTTTTACTTATAAATTATTTCAATTATTACAGATAAAACAACATTTAATTTACTTATTTCATTAAGCCGAAAATATAGATTCCATGTTATCCTATCTACCACTGAATATTGTACAAACTGCTATCCTAACTAAGTGACACCTTTTCTAATCTAGCATTGTCTTTGGCAAAAATATTTCTGACCTACGTAGAAAAAGCACGGTAAAATACGTATGAAGTAAGATGCCTCAATGATATGAAGTGACAAACACTTTGGCACCGCGGGTAACGTTGTAAATAATAATAAGTAACCGTCACTACATAGGATTTTATTTTATTTATTTTTTTAGTTACAATAAATTGTTGTTAGGAGTCTTCAAACTATATCATCAAAGTATCATTGAGTAAATTTTCTAAATAGTAAAACGATATTCATTTTTATGCTTTGGATTCTTCTAGATTTTTCATAAAAACAGCCTTTACACTGTCCTCTCGATGATAAAAATATAATTAATTACGAATCATTCATGCAAATTTCTCTAATAACAACAGAATTGTTGTTTACACGTACTGTATAAAATGAAGCATTTTATATGAGTAAGTACATCTTTCATAGTACCAAAACATATTATGTTGAGCTTTACTAAAGACTAGAATAATAAATTACATATAGAATATTAGACCAGTGCCGATGCCTTTGAAAGTGGTAAAAAGTAATAAAAAAATTAGAACAGGATGAAACTCATTAGAAAAGCACACTTTGAACGATTTGAGGTCGGGAAGGGAGAGAGGGGAGATTTTAAGGTTGAAAACGGTTTATCACAATGAGTCGTATCGAACAAAAGTTAAATGGCAAAGATTTCATTTTTTTGGTCTCAAAATTATCGACCCTGGTCTATATATACAATATACACGAAGAAACTAGGTCCCGACTCAATTGCATTGTGTAAATTAAAATTACTACTATACTGTGGTGAAACAAACTTACCACTATTTTATAGCATGAACAAAAATAATAAATAATGACATTGATAATAATATTTAAGGTATAACTTGTCATAATTTTATTAAAGGATGTAATCAGATATTGAGTAAATATTTCAAGGATAAGTAAATGCTAAAATGCTCATTTAAATCTTAATAGGATACTTAAAAATAAATGTACTAATACCAGCGCTACATATAATGATTTATTCATCTGTAATAATATAGAAACTACATTGTTATTACGTATTGGCAAGAATTTTTTTTTTTGTAATCTTTTTGTAATTCGCAAACCATTCAGTTTTAATTATTTGATCTCTCGATTCGAAAATCTCGATTTTACTTCTCAGTCAGAGCCTTCATTATTATTGTTCTACGCCAAAAATACAATTTTTACTAAAAAGTCTATAATATGGCCTTGTTTAGTAAATAAACACTTTGTTACAGAATTTGTCAATTTGTTCAGGAATGTTTAATACCTAGCACCTTCACCTGTTGGTAAAATAATTTCAATTTTAAATGCCCTCTGGTTAAACATTAAAATGTTGCTTTTTCAAATTTTACAGACCATTTTCTATATACATAATCCATTAAGAATATAATTTTAAAAACATAAATTCAAATTTTATAAATTAATAAACAAAAATATAAAATATACATTTCTTTTTGACGAAAACGAAATATAAATTACAACTCGGTTAACGTTTTAATGTAATATCAAACAACATTTTAAACTCAATTCCGGAGATATAATCTTAACTAGGCAACTAGTCGCCACATGACTGGTTCCCAGACCAATATTAACCCTAACGTTGCTTCTATTGGCCATTTACCCTTAAACTATCGTGTTTGACACATTCAATAAAACCTAGCATCGCCTCATAGGCGTTTAATTGGTTTCGCCGTTGCTCTTATATACAAAATCACATTTTCAAACCAGAATTTCTTTGGATACACATTAAATTAACTTTACACTTAACATGATAGAATATAGAATTCTAAATCAACAAATAATCACAGTATTCAAAAGGTGAACTACAATACGGTAGAACCGAGGAGGCCGTTGCGTTACATGTTTAAAAGCAGGTACTAATTTTGATTTAAGGAATACCGTTTGAAACATAATCACAGAATCAACGAACTAAAATGCACTAACTTAACGTATCACTGTTCCTGACAGCACTTCACTGGGTTCGGTTCCTCTTGCTAGTTTCACTTCCTTAGCGCAACCACTGGATTGGCGTAGTTACAATTTTATCTAGTAGGTAGGAGGTAAGTTGGCTTAAGTAAACTATATAAACGTGACAGGGGACTTTTTCCAATAAAAAATTGCGGATTTTTCTAGTGTTCATAGACGGTTTTTGTCTTATCCAACCCCCGTTACTTATGTAACTACAGGTGAATTCATTCACTTCGCCCAGTAGCTTGGCACAAGCTTCAGGTTCCTTCAGTCGCGCTAACTGAATACGGTCTCGTTGGGTACGTCTATGTTCCCATCTCCGCCCTGCGCCATATCCGTTAATATTACGCCCGATAGCGCTTCTAGTGACTGTCGGACCTATGAAAAGGGAAAACAACATAAATCACCCATGAAAAGTAATATAGTCAATAAATAGCTATTAAAACCTCTGTAGTTTGTAGTGTGTATCACTATTAGAAACCTGTGAAACCGAAATTTCTGATTTATAAGGCGAAAACAGCCAATCCGAAACTTTAGTGACAATCGGTGCAACAGGTCCTTAGCCTAATAAATCACATGGATAGTATGTATGGCCTTTAGTCATGGACGTAACCCTAAAAATGGGTGCTGACCAGTTGGTCGGTTCCTCTTGCTAGTTTCAGTTGGGTAGTTACCCAACCTAGTTTCGTGAACCGCTGCAAATGTCCGCGAACAAATTTTAATTAAAAGATTTAAAAAGTTAAACTCCAGCATACAGACTAATGCGCTTATTACACCTTCCTAAATTTACAAGTTCTAAATTCAGAAATTCTAAACTTAGGAAGGTGTAATCGCATTCAGTGAGTTAGTGTTCTGAATTCAGAAGCAAGGATGGTTTCTGACAGTCAGTGTTGCCAACTTTGGGGATTTTCCGCTAAATTTAGGGATATAATAATAAATAAATAAAATAAATATCTTGCAAATAGCGGAACAGTTTTAGGGAATACATTTTTTTGAGATATTTTTTGGGAATTTTTAATTCATCAGAACGTAATATATTATTTTTATATAAAAAAGTATTAAATAAAATGAAAATTGAAGGATAAGTCAAATCATTCTCTCTTTGCATGTCTCCGACTGCAAATTAACTACTAACTAGCTTAGTGTAATTATTGAATTTTTATCTTGTTCCAGACTTTTCAGTTCATTTTATATCATGTGTTTTTTATGCAGGCGGGTTTTTTGTTTTCTTTTAATTATTATTTTATTTATGTCTTTTTAGTTAGACAAATTACGTAATCGGTTCAATTCATTAAAATAGTTTACATCATGTGGTTGATTAAGTAATTTTTTAACGACGAAAAAAATGAGGCCGTTCTAAAATTGCCACGTATATAGGTATATCATTTTTAAGTTTGACCGAGCATAACTTTTTACAGAGTAGTCCGAAGTTGATAATTCTTTTTTTTTTTGGGAAAGGCTACACCCCAAAATTGACCGTCGGACGTTGCCTAGGAGGCGAGGAAGAAGCTCGGCTCGCATCTTGCTTGCCTTAGGCATGGGAAAGAGAAAAGTCAACATTTTTTTAATCTTTCTTATTGTATTTCTTTATTATTACGGTAATCATAATCATGATATACATTTTTGAAATCCTTGTATTAAGCCCTTTAATATGATACCCATATTATAGTATTCTAAAAAATTTTTTATTTCTTCATTAACTACAATGGCATCGCACAGCCGCCATGTTTGTTTTTTTTTAATGTCACCTATCTAAGAACACTTGGGCTGCTAAGACGAATCTAACGATATCTCAATTATGTAAATCCGTTCAGCGGTCCTAGAGATACGAGGTAGTTAAGAATATTACATACATACATACAAGATACGCGCGAAAAACATAACCCTTCCTTGGCAGTCGGGTAAAAATAACAATTCCTAAATTATCAATTTTTAAAAGAACATGTTCAATATCAATTCAATCAAATTCAATGCTGTGTGGCTACGCATGCTGTGTGGCTACGGCAAAGAATTTAGCCTCCCCCTCTCTTCCCGTGGGTGTCGTAAGAGGCGACTAAGGGATAACATAGTTTCACTACCACCTTGGAACTTAAAAAGCCGACCGATGGCGGGATAACCATCCAACTGCTGGCTTTGAAGTACACAGGCCGAAGACGGGCAGCAGCGTCTTCGGTGCGACAAAGCCAGCCCTGCGGTCACCAACCCGCCTGCCCAGCGTGGTGACTATGGGCAAAACACATGAGTTCACGCCATTATTAGCGCGAACTTGTGGAGGCCTATGTCCAGCAGTGGACTGCGATAGGCTGAAATGATGATGATGATGATGATGATGTTCAATAAACATACTAAAGCAAAGTATACAAAATAATTTATTTTTTATTTTAAAACCCTAAAATAAAACTAAAAAAATTCCACTTATTTTTAAATAATTTCGATTTTAGGTTTAGGCCTTGTTTAGGCCTTTAGGGGTTTTGTTTTTAATTGAGGGAATTTTGTCAAAAAATTTAGAGCAAATGTTTTTTCAAGAGTTGGCAACACTGGTGGCCGCGTTGTTCTATATTTTATTAATCTCTTTTTAATAAAAACTCTTAAAAAACATTTTTCTAGGCGTCATTCCGAATCGAATGAGCTATCGCACATATTTTTAGGAGCTTTATTTCTATATATTTAACACGTTTTTGAACTCGTTGACTAGACTACTACCTAATTGATAATTCGATAGATACGTCCGACTTCGTCGCTCTCTCGTAACTGACTGATTTAGCAACTGAAATTAGGAAGGTGTGATCAGAAGCTTCTAACTAGCGTCCTAACTAGTTTTCTAAATTCAGTGACTCGATTTAGGAAGGTGTAATAAGCGCATAAGCTCGTAATTAATAGAAAAAAAAAACAACAGCGTTAACTCTGCGAGTCAACTTTTATTGCTATATTAGAGCGTCCAATTAAAAAAAAAGTTTAACGTTTTTGGGACATTCGTTCCACTATGAGAGCATTCTGTAAATGTTTTTTTTTTTACAATAAATACAACAAGAATGGCCCGCTGGACCAACGATCTACGTAAGAATGCCGGTGGTGGCTGGGTGAGGATTGTGGAAAACCGGCATGGTTGGCGCGAACTTGGGGAGGCCTATGTCCAGCAGTGGACTGCGATAGGCTGAACTGACTGACTGACTGACTGAAGATCGAAAACATCAGTACGTAAATCGTATTTGAATATGACATCCGCGTGGCATACAACAACGCGCACCTTGGCCAGCAGCAGCAGGTTGGTGGACAGGAAGCAGGGACCGGCCGGGTACTCGTTGAAAGGGTTTTTGAAGGGGTATTTTGAAGCGCTAAAAAAATAAAGCCTTTGATGCATGTAACACCTGCGAACGGCTTAAACCAACCCTTTTCCGATAAGGGATACCCTTTCAAAACCCTGTAACACTGTAACATGGTAAGCCAATCCAACAAAGTACATTAAATATGTACTCTTCGTAGTCGACATTAGATTGAGAATTGCTTAACCACTACCACACGTGGCATTTTCCCGCCGCGCCGACGCTCGCGCCGGTTTTTTCGTGTCTGAACTTGTTCATTCTCAGAGTTATTATTATAATATGTATTATCATTTCAATTAGAAAATTGGAAGTCGTAACTCGGACGAAACTACGGATAACGGAAGGAATTAAAAACTATTTAGCAGTGATTTTGTTTAAGTGTGTTTTGCAGTGCCTACTTCATTTTTTTATTAGTTAATTCAGGGTAACCCGAATAAAACCTTTTCGTGTAGGTAACCTCCTCATAGGCTTAAGCCACTGAAGGGGTTAACCCCTTCACGTGGTTACTATATTAAAGGAGTTACCCGTTTCGCTGGGTTTTGAGGTGTAACTCGAATAAAAGGATACTCTGCGATAAGGGCTACACCATGTAGGGGTTACCCTGCGAAAAGGCTTAACTCTTAAGCGGTGTTGTCCGGTCCCTGACAGGAAGGCGTGCAGCTCCGAGTACAGCTCCTCGCCCGACACCTCCTGCACCACGGTATACAATAACAACAACGCGCACCTTGGCCAGCAGCAGCAGGTTGGTGGACAGGAAGGCGTGCAGCTCCGAGTACAGCTCCTCGCCCGACACCTCCTGCACCACGGTATACAATAACAACAACGCGCACCTTGGCCAGCAGCAGCAGGTTGGTGGACAGGAAGGCGTGCAGCTCCGAGTACAGCTCCTCGCCCGACACCTCCTGCACCACGGTATACAATAACAACAACGCGCACCTTGGCCAGCAGCAGCAGGTTGGTGGACAGGAAGGCGTGCAGCTCCGAGTACAGCTCCTCGCCCGACACCTCCTGCACCACGGTATACAATAACAACAACGCGCACCTTGGCCAGCAGCAGCAGGTTGGTGGACAGGAAGGCGTGCAGCTCCGAGTACAGCTCCTCGCCCGACACCTCCTGCACCACGGTATACAATAACAACAACGCGCACCTTGGCCAGCAGCAGCAGGTTGGTGGACAGGAAGGCGTGCAGCTCGGCGGCGGCGCGCCCGTGCAGCCGCGCGCGCCAGCGGACCAGCTCCGAGTACAACTCCTCGCCCGACACCTCCTGCGACAACGTCAAGCAAAATCTTTGTACCCCTTTTTACTTTAATTTTGCGTGGACGGAGGAGTATGAAATTTCGCACACACTATTTGACACACACACACACGCATATGTAATCTTTTGTTTAATATTCAAAGTTATAATTTAAATTAATTATGATCGAATTTCGACCACTGGGCAACCACTAGTAATGGAAATTCTTTATTTGAATAAATATAATACAACAATTAATTACTTTACCGCGAACTAGGAATACCTGTGCATCAGCTGTCAGCGCCCTGTCCCCACGGTTCCTTTTACCTTTTTTACGTTTACATATAGTTGTTTCAAATTAACACAAAATAACGCTTCAGCCTGTAATATCCTACTGCTGGGCATAGACCACTTGTTCGATAAATAGTAAGTAAGTGGAGGCAGTGCTCACGTGGTGCGCGGGCGCGCGGTAGAGGCGGAGGGCGAGGTAGAGCGCGGAGCAGGCGAGCAGCGCGGCCAGCAGCAGCAGCAGCGGGACGGCGCGCGCGGAGCGGCGAGGCGGCGCCGCGCCCGTCAGCAGCGCCGGCTGGATCACCGCCGCGCCCGCTGTCGCCAACGTTACGATTGATTGAGATCGATTCAACCCCAGAGTCTACGCCCTGTGCCTGGGCACTGGTGGTACAGCCCTATTTACGGCACTGATTACAGTAGCCACTAGATATATATTACATAATATAATACACTCATTTGCAAAAAAAAAACAGGCGGTTTTGATTTTCTTCCTGGCTGAAAAAAATAAAATACCAAAAAGGTTTTAATCATTTGAACATGTTACTGGCCAGTTATAAAGGTGCCATAATGTTTATAAGGAGAACATTCCAAATTCAAATTTTTGTCTGAGCCTGGTTTTCAAAGGAAACAACTTTTAACTACATTTTGTGGCGCGAATTCCCTATAGTTAATATCGACTCTAATTAACTTTTTGTCAATTTTTATTAAATTACCTGATGTCCTTGAGATTTAAAAGAATTGTTATTGCTGTTTAGCAATCTTGAAAATGGTAGATAAAGTGATAAAAGCGAGCAAAATTATTGCGCTGCTTGAAGAAGGTTGCGTCAATGCTTCGTTTCTCAGAGGCTAAATGTGAGTCAGTCGACAGTTCAAAGGACCTGGCAGCGCTATCAAGACACCGTTTCCATCAAGAGAAGGCCTGGTTCTGGCAGAAAGACATGTACTGAACCACGGGATGATCGTTTTCTAGTTAGTCAAGCGTTGAGAAATCGCAAATCTTCTTATGTGGACCTCAAGAACAGCCTCGAAGAAGTAAGAAATGTGCAAATTAGTCTGTGGACGGTCAGGAGGAGGCTTCTCGGTGCTAATATACACAGTCATCGCCCGGCACGCGGCCTTAAATTACTCCGTGGACATCGAGTTGCCAGGCTTAGCTTCGCTCGACATTGTGTCATGGACTCATGAAGACTGGGATAGGGTATTGTTCTCCGATGAAGCCAGGATATCTCTGCATGGTGAAGACCGACGTCGGCGAGTGCTACGTAGACGAGGAGAACGCTTTGCAGAGGCATGTTTTGAAGAAATCACACCTTATGGAGGGGGCCCTGTTATGTTTTGGGCAGGAATAAATTCTATGGATCGTACGGAGTTAGTCTTCATCCAAAACGGTACATTGACTGGACACCGATACATAACGAAAGTTCTAATTCCTTATGCACAACCCGCTTTAACCGCTCTTGGCGAAAACTTAATTTTTATGGCTGACAACGCTCGCGCCCACCGGTCTGGCGATGTGGAAGCGTATATGCTAGAAGTCGGAATTCGTCGTTTGGACTGGCCAGCTAGAAGTCCGGACCTCAATCCCATAGAGCATGTCTGGGACGTTCTGAAGCGACGAGTGAGATCAGCGCAGCCGGCTCCGCAGACCATCAGAGAGCTAAAGAATGTGATTACCGCAGAGTGGGAACGTATTCCCCAAGAAACCATAAAAGATATACTCGCTAGCATGCCCAGACGAATGCAAGCTGTGATTTCAGCAAGAGGGGGGTCACACTCAATACTAAACTTTTATCTGCTTTTAATGTATTCAAGAAAAACAAAGAAATTAACGCGTTTCATTTTTATATTGCGAGCAGGTACAATAATAGTGTTTTGAGCTTAAACATTATTTCTCAATAATTTAATCAAAATGTTATGATAAAACTGATGAAAACTATTCCTTCCTAATTAATTTATAAAATTCTGAGGATAACAATACCTAAAATTGTCAAATAAACTAATAGTAACTATAAAATAGTTCATTGCTTAAGTGCCCGCTTTTTTTGCAAAAGAGTTTATATATTCCGTTCAACGAAAAGAGAGAAAAACTGTAAACAAACCAAAAGCGAGGTCGTTTACCCAGGGCCGCGCCGACCCTCTACAGCGCCTGTGTGCGAAACCTATGAAGCGCCTCTTTTTTCACGAATCTTCGTTTCAACTTTTATCTTTTTCACTTCATCCCATCGCAGTTCACTGCTAGACATAGGCCTCCTCAAGTTCATGCCAAAAACGGCATGAACTCATGTGTTTTACCCATAATCACCACACTGGGCAAGCGGGTAGGTGGTTGGTTTGTCATCAGCCTGTGTATTTCAAAGCCAGTAGTTGGACGGTCCGACATCGGTCGGCTTTTTAAGTTCCAAGGTGGTAGCAGAACTGTGTCGCAGTCTGCGCAGACTGCCCTCAGTCACCTCTTAGGCCGCAAACACGAAACTTGCGGTGGCGGGGCGACGGCGGTAGCGGGGCGACGGCGATGTATTCAAAAGCATTGCACAGTATAGCGACGGGCACGAAACGGGCGGTGGCGGAGCGGGGCGATCGAGCAATGCACGGGCGACGGTGGAGCGACGGTGACGCGTTATTTATTAGTAAGGCTAAGCTCGCACTAGTGACTTTTCGTCACTGTCACCGCGTCCATCATCCCTAATGAAGGTGCGCGCATTTGGATACGTGACAATTCGGTGACTTTCTGTCCGCGGAGGACGCCAACATGCCCGTGACGCAACAAAATGTCACGTGTCATATGTACGTACTTAGGTTGGCAAACATGGTGTAGAACCACTCCACTTATCAGCCTATCACTCCAAAGTGGGTGAACCCAATACTTTTTATTATTGTATTTTTTTCTATTTCTTAAAACGAGTACACAGACAACCGTATCTTCGAGATCCATCTTATCGAATGCAAGAAACTGTCACTGCAAGTGCGCGCAGTCACGAAAGTTGGTGACGTGACAGTGACAAAGAATTTTTTGTCACGGTGACAAATGTCACTAGTGCGCGCTTAGCCTAATACTTTTTTAGACGGACGGTTTTTTTCCATAGTTCGGATATTGAAATATATATATCGACACTCGATATTTTGAAGTAAAACTTTACGCATGCTTGACTTGTTGAATAAGCTGGTGAGTGCGTAACGAGAGCGTTACGAAAAGTGTAATCGGTTGAGGCAAACGGAAGTTGAGAGAAAGACATAAGTCAGTGAAAGTAGAAAGAGAGAGAGAGAGACTTAGGTTTCGTAATGTTTCAGTCATGTGGTCTAAAGCGCAATCGTTTTTTTAAATACATATCTTATTTTTTTCCCGCTAATTATTTAAACTACAACATCATTATAAACTTAATCTACTGAAATTTATTTACACTGTATTTGAAAAGAACACAACATGTACATAATTATAAACATTTTAAATTAAACAATATAAAATGTAGATAATATGCATGTCACTTACAAGTGTACATAACACTCAAGCCTAACATTATGTTTTCCTCTTTTAATTTATTTATTTACATACTAGCTTTTACTTTTTTTTAAATATCGATATATCGAGAATACGATATTTAAAAAAATATCAACAGCCCTACTGCCCGCCAGCTTGTTTCGTGCCCGCCCGAGATAACGCTGTCTGATCGCTCCATGTCGCGTCGCCCCGCTACCGCCGTCGCCCCGCTGTCGCCAAGTTTCGTGCCCGCGGCCTTACGGAATCCATGGGAAGAGAGCCGGTGGCTATATTCTTTACTGCCGTAATCACACAGCCATTTTTTTTTAATTTTTTTTTTATTAGTTAATTTTGACCGAAATAAATGTTATCCAATTTTGTATATGTAGGTAATTAGATAATATTTTCCTCAATAGGTTAAACCCGTTAGCTTCCGTGGTCTTCGTATTTATAATCAAAACTCTTTGGAAGACTCCAAAGAGTTTTGATTTATGACGACATCTTAGGGGTCTGAATTTCGAAGTTTCAAATTCAGACTCGACATCAAATTTTTCAGGAATTTTCATAGCAATATCATTTACAATTTCCTCAAAATTTGCGTAGGTTCTAATTTTTATCAAAAACTTCTATAATTGCGAAGCATCTAAAGCAACTTGCATAGGCATATACATATATATATTCTTTTTCTCACATTTACTTTTGTCAATATCATATGCCATATATTTAGTGAACAAATGAATGAAAAGGAGCATATTTTTATATGATTATATGATTATACCATTTGATATTTCTTATAAGGCATAAGAAATTTCTGGTGTATTTGTAAACAGCGGTATGATAGCATGATGCTTGACCATCTTATTTCAGACAATGGTTTTAAGGTAATACCCCCCCCCCCCCCCCGTGTCCAGGACCTAGGTGGACCACTAATTAAAATTGTTAAACAAGATTTTTGTCACAGTATACGTATTTTTAAGTACAGTACCTACATAGATTAATGAAATACCTACTTTTTACCTGTATCTATCATTATAAAAATTAAATTATAACTTCTTTTTACTTGCCTACGACTATGTGACCCCCCCCCCCCCTGGCGCCTTGACCATGACTGTGACCCCCCCTGGCGCCAAAGCTGGATCCGCCCTTGGAAACGCAGGAGGGCAATCAAGTATTATTGAAAAATATTTATTGTTGAAAAAAAAATATGTTGTTGAGTACGTGTAACAAAAATAATTTCGATGGCGGCGCCCCTATTGCCTTGGCGCCTGTGTGCGCCGCACACATCGCACACAGGGGCGGCTCGGCCCTGCGTTTACCTATGCAGGGTTTTGTAACCTTTTTACTTACACAAATGAAATGTAAAATATATTTATATTTTAATAATTACCTAATTAAGTATAATTAATTAAATATAATTATATATATGTCACAGTCAAAACTCTTAATCAGTCAAAAGTACTATTGACTAGCGAAATCAGTCAAAAGTACTTTTGACTAGACAAGTTGGTCAAAAGTGGTTTTGACTGAAAATTATTGGTTATTAGTACTTTTGACTGCAAATTTGCGGTTAAAAGTACTTTTGACTGACGCTCTCCGTCAAAAGTAGTTTTGACTGCAAAAAAGCGTCAGTCAAAAGCACTATTAACTCTTAAACTCTATTAACTCTTAACTAGTTTAGTTTTAACTGCAAATTAGATAGGTTAGGGTTATTTTTTTTGTTTCTGTGACAAAAATATGCCGATAAACAGTCTAATATTGAAATTAGATAGGTTAGGGTTATTTTTTTTTGTTTCTGTGACAAAAATATGCCGATAAACAGTCTAATATTGAAATTAGATAGGTTAGGGTTATTTTTTTTTGTTTCTGTGACAAAAATATGCCGATAAACAGTCTAATATTGAAATTAGATAGGTTAGGGTTATTTTTTTTGTTTCTGTGACAAAAATATGCCGATAAACAGTATAATATTGAAATTAGATAGGTTAGGGTTATTTTTTTTTAATTGTTTCTGTGATAAAAATATGCCGCGACCACCTTACTTTTTAAGAGTTTTGACTGATACAACCAGTCAAAACCACTTTTGACGGAATCATTTAGTCAAAAGTACTTTTAACCAGCTCCATTGGGTAAAAGTACTTTTAACTGTTATTTTAGTCAAAACCACTTTTGACCAACTTGTCTAGTCAAAAGTACTTTTGACTGATTTTTTGCAGTCAAAACTACTTTTGACTGATTAAGAGTTTTGACTGCAACATATATAAGATTTGATACTTCTTAAATAATAATTATCAAAATACAAATTTATTTTACATTTAAACCAGTAACACATAACCATAATTAACGAAAATAATAACAGGATATAACCGAGAACGAATTAAATTTATGTATCACCCCGAGCGCTTTAGGGCACGGAATGAAATAAAAATAAATACCTAATACAAAATCAAGGGCCGTCCACATTCCGAATATTTTCAAAGCCATTCAAAATTTCGTTCGACCTTGCCGAGAGACGTGCAGCAGATAGCACAACAAACAAGATAGAAAGAGATAATTTTGTTTGTTCCGTCGTCACTATGAAAAAATGATGCGCTTTGTTTACATTTTTTCTCTCCTCTCGTTGAACGGACTATAGATTGTTATATATTGACTTGATAGCTTAATAAACATTTTTATATATTTATGCATATACTATCAATACAACACATCCCAAGAATGAGAAAATGAGGGTTAAAAAGGTTGTTTACACACATTTGATTCAGTTCAGATAAAGTTCTAGATATAAAAAATAGCACTCATGCATTCGTATATAAAATCATACCAGCTGCAATTATAGCTTCGGGTTCAGGTCTGACTGGTACTGTTGGAGCATCTATTGTATCCGCTCCCCCCGAACTACTGTCGTCTTCTGGTGAATATTCTGACGCTTCTATTTCTGATGTTCGGAGCTCCTTTAAAGACAAACAGATAACATAACATTGAATCCTTATTTATTTCAATATCATAATAAGTTTTCTCTCAACAGCAATTTATTTTCCCCAAAAGAAGACGGTAGTTACCAATTAATGAAAAATTCCGTTTTATTTAATACTAGCCGACCCGTGCCCACTACGTTGCGCGTCCATTTTATTTTTAATAATTTCTTCTAACGACGATATCTCAAAAACTATTCATCTGATTGATATAGTGTATAGGGCAATTTTAATCTGCATTAAATGCCCAAGCTATTTAACATATTCATTTGGATAAGGATTAATACTGAACTAAAGAAAATAGCTTTAAAAGTAACGTAGTGTTTTAATTAAAAATTTGAACATAAAAGTGGTTATTGTAAGTCAATCATAAGAGATAAAGATATGCTATCGTGGATGGTGGTTTTTTGTAGCATTTTTATAGGTTTTCAATTCGCTATAGTAAATTACTCAACTATATCTTTGCTAGTTTACGCGGCGTTCGCGTGGAAAGCTCCCAGTTGGCGAGATTTTTTGCGACCTCTTCAACATTTATCGCCGTATTTCTGCTAATTTACATAAAAGCATAATAAATTATACACCTAACCCTTCCTCAAGAATTACTCTTTCTATTGTTGAAAACCGTATAAAAATCCGTTTGGTAGTTTTCGAGTTTATCGCGTTCAGACGGACAGGAGGACAGAAAGACGCGGCCGGGGGACTTATTTTTATAATATGTATAGATTTATCCGATATGGGATAATTACCAACTTTAAAATTTTATACGTAACTAATTGAAATGAAACTATTTGAAATATAAAATTTTTCGGCTGGTCATTAATAGTGGTTGTGGTATCTTACGTGTAATAAGATTACTAAACGTTAAAATATACATTTTTAAATTTAATAAACTTTACTTTATTCATAACAATAATTTAAATTTCATGTTAAATTCCAACCTTGACCAAAGCTTAAAAACTACTTCACGCTACTTAATCATAATTAACAGCTAAATTAAAAAAATAACCTTGTTAATATGCTACAACTCTTAAATATATTCGATTCTTAGCATTGTATGTAATTTTTATAAAATAAACTGACGCTACTGCAAGGTCTTATCAATGTTATTTATTTTTACTCTTAATATTATTAAGCGTAAAGCTGCACAAAAATTGGAATTTAAAAATAATCTCGACTATCTTTTAGTCAATACAATACGCAATAGGAATTTCCACTGAAAAAACGAATGACCAAAAGACGTCAAATTTTTTTTAACGTACTTGTGTTACGACTTAAATAGTCTTAGTTAATTTTTATGCAAAGTTATGTTACGTTTTACGTCAACCGCAAATGTTAAATGTTTGTCTTAACTTTATTTTGTATTCTCTCTTGTATAATTGCTGATTAATATCTACAGTAAATTATAAAAACGTAAACAGAAAGGTGTTATTAAATTTATACTTTAACACTACTCACAACACACTCATAACATTACTAAAATAAGTTAAGACAGGAATCCCACTAGGCACGCTTTTGTGACCAACATTATTCTTAGTATACATTGTTGATAGTAATACTTACTTCAGGTTTAGGCACAGTCAATTCAGGAACTTTTGCCGATTTCCAAACATTCATCATAAGTTTATAGGTGGAGTCGCGCGACAACAACGAGCCGAATACATGACGCTCGTCGCGCGTGCAGACACCGACCGCGTTTGGTATTATACGAGCCACCTTCTCTTTCGTTATGCGAAGGACGGACGTCGTTGGGATTAGCAGCTGTAATCAATTAATATTATCAATTATTAATTTTTATATTTATTTTGTAGTTGACTGATATTTTTTGCTAGCAAACTTACTTAAAAAAGGTTACGTTTTACAACTACATATAATTTATAATGTTTAGAGCTTTTTATATTAACCATAAATAGTTTTATTTGCGGCAAAAACATTTTTAAACAAAACTTCAAAAACGATTGAATTTTTTTTTTTTAATTTTGACAGGGCAACGTACCCCAGATTATTTAAAAATAATGTAAATAAACTTAATAGGTAGGGATCCCTAGTACATTTTTAAAACCTGATCAGTATCAAGCTAATTTTCCGGGAGTAGCTTCCTTTCGATGAGACGCCCAACTATTTCCTCTACGAAAACTCTCGATTGTGGTAGCTAACAGAGGTAGCGAGGATAATATATGTCGATTTGATGATTCTCAAAAATTTATTAGTAACAGGTTTTTTTATTGTTAAATCTCAAGATAATTATCTAAATTATTCGAAAAAATATTTGTCCTACAAAATGTATGGTTTGATCAAAGAGTCCCCCACTTCCAACATGTATGGATAACGAGGTCATCAAAACTGATTACTAACCAGCTGATTTTTTATTTATTTACTTAGTTTATATTTATATAATTTAACAGTCACGTTGTCCTCCAAATCACGTGGTACGTTATCCCGGTCCTACGCTCAGAAACTGTTAATACTACAAGACCATTTTTCTCATTGCTAACTGTAGGACAAAAATATACATAATAGGTTAGTGTATTCTCTGCCCAAATGTAACAATGTCCTACAAGAAAACGGGTATGTATCACTAGTCCGACAAGATCTTTAATTTTTTCGTTTTCCTATTTGTAACATGAGATACAGTGAAAACATATTGTCTTTAAAATTTAAATAACTTTATTTTTTAGTAAACTAGGTATGTACAAAAAATTATATTTAAAAAAAAGAAAAAAAATTAATCTTCATCAGATTCATCTGATAAATCTTCATCTTCACTACTAAGAACGCCGTCGTCTTCATCTATTTCATTCTTATTTATTATTATATTATATATTATCATTCCAATTTTATATACTATGTTGTTGTTTTAAAATTTATCCCCAATAGGGAAAGGCAAAGGACTACAGTCCATACAGCCTTATCTTTACAAATAAATAAAATTGGAGTGTCTATTTGTATTATTATAAACGCTTTTTACTATATATACATATACCAAAATAACATTTTTTACAATTTTTTTCTGTCTGTCTGTTTGTTCCTGTTGTTTGTTTGTTTGTGTTTTTCAATTTTATTTTAGAAATTTAGTTATTTTATAACTCGTGCGTACTGAACAATAACTTTTTTGTTAAATTCCACGCGGAATCAGCTAGTAAGACTTAAGGGCCCTGTAAACGATCAAATAATTTGTCTAAATTTTCTTGGAAAAACGTGTTTGTAAAATTATTTGAACGTCTGCGAGCTTGTTTGATGTGTTTGTTGTATAAAAATATGAAGTTTGACGAACAATTTAACAAATTATTTGATCGTTTACAGGGTCCTTTATATGTATAATATATTATTACGCTCTGCGCATGCGTAACGGTGTGATTCATATGTAGTAGCAAAATACACAAAATAAATTAATTTTTAATTTCATGAATTTCAAATATGTATTCAATTGAAGCACCACGATAACATACCACGCAATTTGTAGGACAACTTTTTTTTTAAATTGTATATTGCTAGGTCGGCAAACAAGCGTACGCCTAATTTTATTGTAAGCGATTACCGTAGCTTATAGACGCCTGCTAAATTATATGTATAAACTATTACATACATTTATAACATATTAATGTTTATTTATATAAACTAGTGGTCGAAATTCGACCATATTTAATTTAAACTATAAGTTTGAACATTATTAAGGTTCTGTTGTCAAAGACTATAACTTCTATAATAATTAACAAAAGACTATATATGTGCATGTGTGTAATGTTTGTTTTTTTATTGATTTATTTTATTTTTTAAATTAAGCTTAAAAATACTTACAATTTTTGGATCTCTATATAAACTACAAGTGTGCGAAATTTCATACTCCTTTCTTCGCGATTATCGTAAAAAGGGGTACAAAGTTTTTGTTTCACGTATTAATATACAGATATAAACTAAGTAAATAAAAAAAAATCTGCTGGTTATTAGTCATTTTTAATTACTTTGTTATCGATACATATTGCAAGAGGGGGACTCTTTGATTAAACCATACATTTTGTAGGACAAATATTTTTTCGAATAATTTAGATAATTGTCTTGAGATTTAACAAAAAAAAAAAAACTGTTAGTAATAAATTTTTGAGCATCATCAAATCGACATATATTATCCTTGCTACCTCTGTTAGCTACCACAATCGAGAGTTTTCGTAGAGAAAATTGTTGGGCGTCTGATCAAAAGGAAGCTACTCCCGGAATATTAGCTTGATAGTAATCATATTTACATCCAGGGTCTGTACTACTACTTTTGAGCGTAGGACCGGGATAACGTACCACGTGATTTGTAGGACAACATAACTGTTAAGTTATATAAATATAAACTAAGTAAATAAATAAAAAATCAGCTGGTTAGTAATCATTTTTGACGACCTCGTTATCCATACATGTTGGAAGAGGGGGACTCTTTGATCAAACCATACATTTTGTAGGACAAATATTTTTTCGAATAATTTAGATAATTATCTTGAGATTTAACAATAAAAAAACCTGTTACTAATAAATTTTTGAGAATCATCAAATCGACATATATTATCCTCGCTACCTCTGTTAGCTACCACAATCGAGAGTTTTCGTAGAGGAAATAGTTGGGCGTCTCATCAAAAGGAAGCTACTCCCAGAAAATTAGCTTGATACTGATCAGGTTAAAAAAATGTACTAGGGATCCCTACCTATAAGGTTTTTATAAGATATACCAGTCCGTACCTATAGTATTTAATAAAAATTACCATTAGGTACCATGTATTGTAGCAAGTAAACACAAGAAATCGATATAGGTAAACTATTTCTAGGTTTAACTAAACGTACACAGTAATAGCACATAATTGTATTCAATGTGAAACATAACAGATGTAATCAAACTAAACAATTTTATTTCTTTCTTTAAAAATACCAGCTTTGAAACATCGCGTTTATACTAGTGTATAGCAATAATGATTGATTTTTAACTGGCGTGGTTATTTTACTGACCTCTAAAGCGTTACGAGTAAATCGGTTGTGTAATATAAATATAAAGCCTTAAGGTTAAGGACACCCTCTTTGAAGTTGTCACAAATATACAAAACCACGATAATAATTTTATAAATAAAAAATATACATTATTGGTTTGTTATAAAAATGGTATATTTTTATAGCTCTGCACATGACGTAAAAATAAAAAAGACATTATAAGGCGAATAAGAAAAGGAGTTTTTATTGTAAGTTATAAATATGTTTAAAGTGAGAAATATGAAACATTGCGAAAAATATTAAATCACAACGAGTTCTTAGAATTATTAGTGTGATCGTTAATTTAACAACCATGTGTTCAGTTTGACCTACATCATTTATATTGGATTAAGTATTTACTGAAATAGAACGTCTGATGTTGTATTTAGTAAATAAAGGCTTATAATATTAGAAACATTATTCACATTATTAATTAGTTACAAAGAATCTGGTTCACCTTGATTTCTATGAATTGATAGAATCATCAACTTGTTAAACAGTAATAAGAATTCATAATAAAACAAATAAAACGTTGAACAAATTTTATAGAGGTAATTTGGTTTTCCGTAGTATTGAAATATTAACAGACTAACCGTACTTGTTTTATTCGGTCAAGTTCAATTATATTTAGTTTTTGACCAATTGTGTAGTTAATTAAATTACACTGCTCTCTGCAACAAAATCCTTCTTCAAACAATTATTTCATAAATATGAAGATTTTGATGCTGAATCTGTTTCAGGTCTAGTTTTTTCAGTATGAATTTTTTTTTTCAAAATTTAATAGAAAAATGTTTAGTTATTTCATTTCTATCCGGACGATAGGTGAGATACTCGCGCGCAGTAAACGCGGGTTTCCCGCGTAAATACCGAATTCGCGGGAATTCTGGCATAAAAAGTAGCCTATATGTTACTCCACAACCTCCTCTATATTCCAGTAAAAGTCCCATAAAAATCGGTCTAGTTGTTAGTTGATTAGCCCGGACAAATAGAAAGACAGACATTTAATCGTTTGTTTATGTTTAACCCTTAAATGCATGATTTTTTATTTAGTTATGAAATAAATATTTCAGTATAGATTTTGAGTCACAGATAAAGGGAAAAATAATAATAAAAATCTTGATATTAATAAAAAGTATATTTTTGAAAAAAAACAGTATGTAGACTTTTGGCAACATTATGCGTCTAGGTAGCTGATGAAAAGTCTTGTTCATACATAAATAACCCTATGGATCTTATGACCCATGGGGTTATTTATGTATGAAATGCAGCAAAACAATTTCTTTCCTTTGTATGGCAAAGGGCCACCTGACACTTGGTGCATTCTGTGCGTGAAAACCCCTTGCAACCTGGTAATTTGCACCTATTTTTTGTATTACACCGTTTCTCATTATGGTCCACCCCATCAGTTCTAACGTCTTTAGGTGGAACAGGCTTCGTAGGTCATCGGTGCTTTTTTCCATCAAATTCTCTTTCTAAACTGCTACTGGATGGTCTTCCTCTTTTATTTTCGGCAGACTTTTTATACTTACATAATGTGTCTGCTAAGTCTGACCTAAATTCTCCAAGGTTCATGATTTTTTTTGTCCCTTTATTTATATGAGCTTTCTTATACAACACCCAAGAATTTATAACCGCCATGTCTATCATGTCATAAAAAAGCCGAAGGTACCATTTTCGACTTTTTATTCTGATCCTTTACCTTCCTAAGAAACTGTCCATGAGGTCTACTCCTCCCATATGGGCATTGTAGTCCTTTATGATTTTGGGGCATGGTACGGTGATTTCCTTTTTGTCCTTTTTGTCATATCTGTTTACTGTGCCTGCAGGCTCAGCACCGACGTAGGTAGACGCTAAAGTCACCATCTTGTTGTCCTTCCAACAAGTGACTGATATCCATCTCCAGTATTACCTGTACTTATTTGAGACGAGGTTCCCGCCACAGGTTCCGCCGTGGATGCACCACCTGACAAGTGCTCCTCTTCATAGACTATGGGAGGGTCTTCGTTATTGTCCAAAGGTTTATCTTCTAGTTCATGTAATAAGTCTCCTACGTTTGAATAATAATCGATATTATCATCATCGAAATCTTCACCATCTTCGGAGAACTCACCATCATTTAAAGCAGCAAGAGCTGCCTTAATTTCCTTTTCTGCCAGCGAGCCAGACATACTGAAGAAAAAAGCCAAATAAGCAAAATACCAAAACTATACCCAAATAAGCAAACTACAATAAACGCATGATGTAGACATTTGGCAACATACATAAAAATCAAGCTTGAGACATATTCAGGATAAATTGCCAAAAAAACCGTTATAATAGTTGTTTCTTACCTTACGTCAAATATATTTCTTATTTTTGTAACACTTTTTGACCAATAAATTCCGCTAAATCTCAATTCAAAAGTTACCAATTATCATACAATCAACTTTTCCCAACCTTCACTTTCGTTATATCAAATTGCGCGCAAATTTTAATTTCTAACGACCCTCTTCTATTTTTTTTTTACCATTATGATATTAGCTATGATATGAACAGTCGTTCTGAAACACTGGTCACATGTGTCACTTTTTAAAAGTACAAAAGTAGTATGTAGACTTTTGGCAACAATATGCATTTAAGGGTTAAGTATCGTGTAAATAACTATATGCACTTTAAAAAAACCAGTTATTTATATATATTGATATAGATATAAATCTTGATTGCGTAATACGTGTAGAACTTACTGAAACGTTGACCAGCTTACCTTGGTCACATAACCAAAGACGTTTGAATAGAAAGCAAAATAGTTCTTCGTTATATACAGATGCCCTTGTAGCAACAGGTCGCCGACCAGGGCGCACGAATAATCTGAAATTTGTCAGAAATATATAAAACAAGTTGATATATATAACGTATAATATAAACAAATCGATTACATTATAATAGGTACAATATCTATAATTTTTAGATTATGTATATTTATTTATCAAATTGGAACATAAATAAACGTCAGATCAATTTGCACTTCAAAAACAATTGATAACATACATTACTTTTAATAGGCCTATTTTTTGACATAAATATTTATAAATTTATCATGCTATGTTTCCATTGTTGCCATCGTTGTATGTTGCTATTGTTGTTGTTTTTCACAACATTACATATTAAAATATATAATTTAATTCTACGTAAAAAAAATTATACAAGAAATGTCAGCAAGAAGTTTAACATCCATTTTCCATTATTTAATAACACTAAATAATTAAATAATTTTTCACATACTCTAAAAGACTTATTAAAATAATCCTTCATTATAATTTAAAAAAAAAATCTTTATTATGTTTTGCGATGCGAAATTAAATATTATTTAAAGAAATAATTCTACAATCAATGTAAGGCAAGGTAGGTATTACGTCAGAAGTTTAACATAAAAATTATAATATTGGACCAATGGCACAGTGACAATCAAATCTTCTGATATATCGAAATATGAAAGTCAATGAACGTCCGTTTTTTGGTAGAGATTGAAGAATTTAATATGATTACATTACCATACATAATGAATCGTTGACCTATTTCTTTTTTTTTTTTTTTTGAATGATATGAATAATTTATTATTACATACTCTATATATACATATAAGGCCACGAACTATTAAAAGGTGTCCTCTATTATTTCCACCTAATTTTCCGTGACATAGGCGGTTCCATATTATCTCTTACACTATATTTTAGATACTTATTTTTGGGTTTTTTTAAATCAAAAAATTAACATGTCGTGATGGATCTAAAATACCAAAATTAACCTGTTTTATTCACTTCATACACATATATTTATTTTCTGCTTTCCATAGTGACTACCATGAATTTAATGGAAATTTTCAAATTTTCTCTATAATGGTAAGTAAATAAAATAATAGCTGACGCAGTTTATACGTAAAATATATTTTTAACACAAACACGATAACTTCGAGTTTCAATATCATTATTTTTAGCCGACTTCCAAAAAAGGAGGAGGTTCTCAATGAGACTGTATTTTTTAAATGTATGTTACCTCAGAACTTTTGACTGGGTCAACCGATTTCGATGATTATTTATTTTTTCAATCAAAAGGTGGTGCTTGTCTTGTGGTCTCAATTAAGATCTGATGACTACTTTTTGTCTAATATTTAATAACACGCGTATTTACTTGACTAATTTTTCTTCTACCGTTACTAGCACTTGTATTGCGTTGTATTACTTGTCGGTGTAATTAGTCGATTTTTTTTTCGTGTGGCTGCAAACATATTAGGTACTATTTATTTGCTTTTTCAGATTCAAGATCAACGTTTCACACGTTACATAATTATTATATAAGTGATCAGTATCATATGAGGAAAGATAAACAAAATTATATAAAAGAACCTACAAATATAGGTACAACAAGAAATTACCAACAAGAAAATATATTATTATAAAATGCATAGAAACTAGAATGTAATACTATATCTGTATTTGCTATCCCACAATGAGACTATTATTATCTTTTGTATATTTCTTTGGGCACGATTCATAATTATATATTATTGTGCATCAAACGATTCGAAGTTACAATGATAGATTGCTCATTTCAGGATTTTTTCATTGGAAAAATGAAAAAAGTAGCTCTACCTAGCCTTTTTATACAACCTTATAAATACCAAAACTGAATTTCCGTCCTTCCTATCACAAGTTTGTTTTATTGTGCCTAGGCTGTCAGCACGAGTTTGTAATTTTAAGAACTTCAATGTTGATACTAAAAAAAGAATCTACTGCTTAAACTCACCTCTTTGCTCAATGATGAGGAACTACAATGAGCTTTATAAAAATTGTGACATCAATATCTTTTGCGACAGTCTGGGTACTATAAAAAACAAAAATGTTTGCAGTATTATCAAATAAATTAATGGTTGTCCAATTATCATAATCTCTGTAGTTAGAATAAAACAAAAAATATTAGTATTTATTCAAATCTTGTTTTTTTTAAATTAAGAATTGCATTTAGGTTGCGCCAATATTTTACAATAATTCGAACTAACATAATACTTGAAAGATGTCCCGCTTGGTCGTGAGCCCGTAATAATTGATACGGCAGCTACGCCCTTGATATCAATTATAGTATTAGGTCAGTGCATAACTTTTGCAGTATTTTCCAGACCGTACTATTATGATCGTTACTTTGTTCTAAAATATTAACATCAAGTTCAATTAGGAAGTGTGCGTATGTGGATTAACAGATCCGAATAAAACTGCATTACTGGTGCCTTAACACTAAGCGATATTTAAATTTTTTTTAGTGTCAAAAAAGAAGTATGTATTAGGAAATCATTCATTACCTAAGGGATCATTGTTCACCTAACTACAGGGTTCGGCACTCGAAGTGTTACTAACTTTACGTTGCCATAGCAACTAAACTGTTTACAGTATGGCGCCCATTTTTTCACATTCCTTAGTCTATTGAATTGTTAATAAACTTACAAACTCCTATTTTTTTTGTCGTTGTTAAAAAAAGTTTTGCAGATGGAAGTCAAACGAAACAGTGTCATTTCTTTGTATTTGGCTGGAAAATCGCAGTCAGTCATCGTTAATGAGCTAGGACATTTACATTTGAACAAAATGTTTGTGTATCGGACCATCACGCGTTACAATGATACGGGTAGCATCAAAAAACGCCATGGAGGTGGACATCCAACAATAGCAACATCATCAGAAAGGGTTGAAAGGTAAAGGCTAGAATTGAACGAAATCCACGACAAAGCGCAGTTAAATTGGCGAAAAGTCTTAATGTATCTGCCCGGAGCATAGGAGGCATATTGAAAAATAAACTTCAACTGAAGCCCTACAAATTACAAAAAGTGCAAGACCTAACACTTGCACAAAAGGCAATCGTCTAGAAAGAGCTAAGAACTTAAAGCACTTGCACGTTGGTGGCATGCTTGAAAATTTGGTATTTTCCGATGAAAAAATTTTTACGGTTCAGCAATATGTGAAAAAACAAAATGATCGCGTATGGTTAAAGTGTAAATCAAATGACAATTTAGACCAACGAATTGCCTTGCGAAAGCAAGCACCAGCATCTGTGATGGTTTGGGCTGCGGTAACTGCCACGGGACGCTCACCTCTCGTTTTCATTGACCAGGATGTAAAGATAAACCAGCAGATCTACCGTAAAAACATTTTATACGATGCTTTGTTTCCTTGGGCACGTAAACAATTTGGTAGAAATCATTGGATCTTTCAACAAGACTCGGCAACATCCCACAAAGCACGTGAAATCCAAATTTTTTTACAAGAAAATGTTTCGAGCTTTATTTCTTCACAACAATGGCCACCATATTCCCCGGACTTAAACCCAATGGATTTTTCTATATGGTCAATTCTAGAAGCCAAAGTGTCAACAAAAAAATATGTGACGATCGACGCCTTAAAGATTGCTCTCCGCCGAGAATGGAACAAAATACCAGCAGACCACATCGTGCAGCGTGTGAAGCCTTCTCGGTCAGACTCGATGCTGTTATCCGCGCTAAAGGTGGTCGTATTGAACAATAATTTCTTTTTTATTTATTTTAAGTATATGTTTTCTTTTCGATAGGTACTAAAGTTTTAAAATAAATATGCTCATAATTAACAAAATTACAGCATTTTGTATTAGTAACACTTCGAGTGCCGAACCCTGTATTATGTATTAAAACATTTATATTGTACCTTCTGTTGGTTGTCCTTTATAAATAAATATCTACAACACTATAAAGCTTTCTTATGAAAATTTACAATCCACTCACAATTGAGCACTCGTTCCTCCGGGCCGACCTGCGGGAAGTGCCTCTGGAACTTCTTCTGCCGGGACTTGCTCGGCTGCTTGCCGTGCTCGGTCTCATCTCCCGACGCCAAACCAGACACGCGGACCGACGGCGCCGAGCCCGATAGCGGCTTCACGGCATGTCTGCAAAACAGATTTAAGTTCAAAATTATATATTCTAATTAGGTCAATTTTTTGAGGGGGTAGGGCACAGCCCACAAAGATATTATAAATCTCTTAATAATATTAATAATAATTTATCCTATTAATACTATAAATACAAGTTTTTTTATCACCAAATAAACACTATAAGAAAAAATGAGACACGTTCAATTGAACCAGAAGCAATTAGTAAACACAAAAGAAAGAACCATAAAGCAATTGAACAGAAGTCAGGAATGCAAACATTGTCACTGAGCTTAGAAAAATCTAAATATAAAAATATCCTGATGAAGATAAAAATTTACTAGAAAATGAAGATAATCAATATGAAATGGGAAACACATTGCAACTTGACGAATTATCATAATAATGTTATTAACATATCTCATTATTGATTCCCAAGGAGGGTTGATGTCAGGCAGGCGGCCGGTCGTAAAAAATAATATTATGCCAAATCACTTACAACATGAGTCTGAGGAAGAGAAGAACATGTTGTGCCGACCCTATATAAATAGGATAAGGGCAGGGAGATGATGATGATGACTATAAATACAAGTTTATGCGATACAGAATAAGACGAAGGCTATTTATTGCAAAAATCCTGCAACATAATACAGACAGGAAGTCCGCGTTTGCGTTAAGTGTGTTATTTTTAAAATTTTCGTTATTTTTGAAACATGCATAGCTCACTATAATAATAGTAAAGTCGGTACTAATATAAATCTTATCGACTTAGAAATACGGTTACACCGTCCATAAGACTTGAGTAAGTAGTACGAAACCTTCAAGGGTTCGACAAGAGGCTAAACGCCCAAACCAATATTGGTAGTTTAGTACGTATCATATTTCGATCGGTTTAGTAGCAACTTAGCAAGCAAAATACTTACGTAAGGTACGTAAAATTAACTTAGTACGTTACGCGTGATATGGATGGATGTGCATCAATTAAAGTATCATTCAATGTTTAATATTAAATTTTTCTATATAAATTCACATAGGTAACTGAAAAAACACGTATAAACACATTGAAAAAGAAATATTGGGCATCAGATTTGAATCCGCGACTTATATGCGTACGTACGACGCGCGTTTTCTACGTAAATATTAGGTATTACATATTTTATTTATTGCACGACTCCAAGCAAGCTTTGCTTTTTTTTACTCTTAAATGCAAAGAACGGAAATCGCTTTGTCTTAAACCTCTATATTTTAATAACATACATTAATTAATCTTCTTAGAAGAGATTTCCACCTTCCTTCTTAATCATCACGATATCTCTGGAACCATAAGGCGTAGAGATTTGAATTTTGGTAGGAATATTCCTTTCGCCGAGTAGAGGTCAGCTAATAACGGATTTTACGAAATTCCACCCCTAAGGGGGTTAAACGGGGGTTGGAAGTTTGTATGAAAGTCCTATGTTTTTGAAAATTCAAAATTTATACTCTATAGATGGTGTTGAGGTGTACCTACTAATAATGTATTTTGAGAAATCAACCCTCTTTTGGGGTTAAAACAGGGAATGATAGTTTGTATGAAAGTTCAATGAAAAATACACCTACAAACTTGAAATTAGGCAGGTAGAAATGATCAATGAGCGGATTTTATGATGAACTCATCCCTTATAGGGAGTAGATATCCAATAAGAACGGGTTTTACGAAATTCCATACCTAAGGGGGTTAAACGGGGGTTGGATGTTTGTATGAAAGCCCTATGTTTTTGAAGTAAGAGAGTTGAAATTCAAAATGTATGCTCTATAGATGGTGTTGAGGTGTACTAATAATGTATTTTGAGAAATCAACCCCCTTTTAGGGTTAAAATAGGCGATGGTATTTAAATATAACAATTATTGAAAACAAGTAGGTATTTACTATTATAAGAAGGGATGTTTTATTATAACAACAAAAAGTATTTTACCGTGGACCGTGCGGACCGAGTCATATTTAAAAATCTATATCTATATCATTATTATCTTCTATCTATATATATAAAAGAGATTTCCACCCATATATTGACTCATCACGATATCTCTAGAACGATAAGGCGTAGAGACTTGAAATTTGGTAGTAATATTCTTTTCGCCGAGTAGAGGTCAGCTAAAAACGGATTCTACGAAATTTCACCCAGAAGAGGGGGTTGCGGGGGCGTCAACAATGGAAAATTGAACCATAAGGTGTAGAGACTTGAAATTTGGAAGAAATATTCCTTTTGCCAAGTAGAGGTCAGCTAAGAACGGATTCTACGAAATTTTACCCACAAGAGGGGGTTGCAGGGGCGTCAACAATGGAAAATTGAACCATAAGGTGTAGATACTTGAATTTTGGTAGAAATATTCCTTTCGCCGAGTAGAGATCAGTTAAGAACGGAATTACGAAATTCCACCCACAAGAGGTGGTTGCGGGGGCGTTAACAATGGAAAATTAACCCATAAGGCATAGAGACTTGAATGGTACGACTATTCTTTTCGCCGAGTAGAGGTCAGCTAAGAACGGATTTTACGAAATTCTACCCACACGAGGGGGTTGCGGGGGCGTTAACAATGGAATATTGAACCATGAGGCGTAGAAACTTGAAATTTGGTAGGAATATTCCTTTCGCCGAGTAGAGATCAACTTTACAAAAAATTTGGTAGGAATCTGCTATATATGATGTAGAAATGATCAATGAGCGGATTTTATGATAACTCATCCCCAATAAGGATTGCGGGGTTGGGCGTTAACAATGAAAATTTTAAATTTCCGAGGTTTTCTTTTTATGTCACTAAGTCGGCAAACAAGCGTACGGCTCACCTGATGGTAAGTAATTACCGTAGCCTATAGACGCCTGCAACACCAGAAGTATCGCAAGCGCGTTGCCGACCCTACCCCCGATTCCCCCCAGGAGCTCTGGTTTCCTTACTCACCAACAGGAACACAGCACTGCTTGAAAGCAGCTGTGGTCTTCTGTAGTAAGGTCGAGGTACTACCCCAGTCGGGCTGTTCCATTTTTTGAGCCGGAAATTTCCTGCTGTGCCCTACCAGAAGATAACGTTTGATGAAATAAGAAATAACTGAGTTTGCAGATGTGTGTTGTAATATTTTGTTATCACTGATAGCTATAAAATATCACTAAATAGTACAAAACTAAGTCGCTTCCTGCTGTCTGTTTGTCACTATGTATGCTTATAGTAGATAAGCACGGATAACTTTAGAGGTTTATAATGTGATGTCGTAAATACATTTATTGCGCTTTCATTGCAAACGCTGGCTGAACCCTGGGAGATAGATCAATAATGTACTACAGTATTGTACAACTTAAAAAGATCTACAAAAAAATCCACGATGGTATGTGTCTATCTTTTATGGATAACTCACAATAACCATTTTTTTATTCTTTACTTTTTACGAGAAATAATTCCTTTATTACGAAGCGATTTTAAGCAATACAGCATTAATCCTTGTGCAATTAAGTACCTTAAATACATTGTGCCTTTGATATAGATATGGCAATACATCATACATAATACAATATGGCCCTTTACAGCAGGTAATTTAAATAAATATTTTCGAAGATAATATTACAGATTTAAAATGCAGGGACATAACGGTTGCGGTGGTACCGGCCGAGAGCCGTGGCCGGGGCGACAATTTTTTCGAAATTGTGTGTTCGTACTTTATAATTTTGAAACTGCATTTATAGTAAGTACATTAGGTTGGATAGGATTAGACTAAAACCATAATTTATCAAGTCAAGACTAACCTCTAAAGAAAAAATGTTTGTATTGTGTAATGACAAAAAAGCTGTGAACGTTGTATGACATTCTTTACTATATTGAGTATTGGCATTTCACCCGTGCGAAGCCGTGGCGGGTCGCTAGTGTATTATAAAACGTTACGTTCGTTACGTTTTTGTGCGCCGTCTATCGATTCATTTATTTACCACTTGATATGGTAGTAATCTTTTTCTTAGAGTAGTAAGCCTTTTTGTGCCTATCACTGGCGGATCCAGGGGGGGGGGGTCACGAGGGTCATGACCCCCCCTAGGCTGTGTCCAGGACCTAGGTGGACCACTAATTAAAATTGTAAGCAAGATTTTTGTCACAATATAGGTATTTTTAAGTACATTACCTACATAGATTTATAAAATACCTACTTTATACCTGTATCTATCATTATAAAATTTAAATTATAACTTCTTTTTACTTGACCACGACTTTGTGACCCCCCCTGGCGCCTTGACCATGACTGTGACCCCCACCCCCCCTGGCGCCAAAGCTGGATCCGCCCTTGGTGCCTATTTAGACAGTCAATCTGAAGGAGTAAACTCCAGTCGTGCGACTCGTGCGTCGGAGCTGACACACACTTTTTAATAATAGGTATTACATTAAAAAGAATCGAATAAAAATATTATGTTGGACATCAACGTTTTCGATGTATGATGATAATGTTTCGATGATAGCAAAATAACGCGAGAACCACTTGACAAAAAAGATGTTTTTTTATTATGTTAAGAAACTATTAACTAAGAAGCGTATTGAATATTATGAAAGCTGATTTCTTCAATTTTTTTTACAATAAATATTAGCACGCCTCCAAGGAGCCTATGAGCCTATGATAGGAGCTTTATTTTATATCATAGTGTTAGTACACAACGGCATCTATTTTCTTCGATAACTACTAATTAAGCAAACTTAAATGAAATAAGTTTTGTAGTTCATGACTTGTATAGGTTACTAGGTAGTTATCTTTATATTCCTTAACAATTTAAGAACAGGCGATGATCTACAAAAACAATCAAAGATAAAAGTTTATTTAATACATATTATAGTGGAATAATAAACACATATTTATCTATCTGTGTTACAGGAATCATTACTAATGTTACAAAATTAAACAGTTTAGCTGTTTTGTTTTGACGTATCTTTGGCTTTACCAAATTGATTTAAATTATCCTGTTTGCGTTAGTAAGCCTATTTGTCAAAAAACAGTAAGTAATTAAAATAACGCTACATCAGTCATAAACAAAGATCGCTGAACAGTAATTCCTTAGTATATTATATAATCATATAATCTATTAACATCCGAAATTACCAAAATATCAATGTATTTACGATATTATTTTGATTTTATCATCCAAATAAAAATAACTATCTCTATTTTTAACTGTGTTATCCTGGTTCTATTAATTATTCTATCGTTATTACATCCTATTGCATCATATAGAACCGTAAGAAATATAATTAAAATATTTATTGAATGTTCATAACAAATACGATACAGTGACGGTAGGTATGTTAAATCATGTCCTGTTGGTGACACTCGCCTAGACAAATATCAATCAATTTGTTAAACATCGCGATGAAAAAACAAGTTACGTATTAGGATAATTGTCTGAGAAGATATTCTTACAAGAATTGTTTTGAAAAGACAACTTACATAGATTAAATACGAAGCTAATATTTCGTTTGTGACACACATGTGAAGAAGCGTTATATAGACGTTGAAAGGAAAAAATTACAGCAAAATCAACTAATGAGTAGGTACCAATTTTGTAACTACGCATGTGGAACTGGCAACTATGAAAAGCTTCGGTTTTCTGGCCTCGTAGAGAAGAGCTCTATTGACAACAAATGTGTAACTCTACGTAACTCTACGGCTTGACGTATTTTATACTTCACTACATTATACAACAAAGTTCTCAAGACTCTCAACTCAAAGACTACTGAACGGATTTTCAACCAGAAGACAAATTGATTTATGAGAAAGGTTAGACTGTATAATTTTTTAAGGTATGGCATAAATTGTTAAAAATTTGAAGACTTTTGTTTATAAAGTCGAAATAAGTCCAGCCGCATTAGACTTTTCATCGTCGACGAACAAACGATGCATGGTGGAATTATTTATCTTTATAGGTCAAGAGAAAAGTCCGCGAGATATCTATTTCCTAATTATAGCTTTCTATATGCATTCTTATTTCTAAAAAATACATACTACAGTATATTAACTTTATCTATACAAAAAACGTGTCCTGGAGTAGACTTCGCGTCTTGGCAAACGCAGTGTGGGACGTCCTCCTGCCCGTTGGATCGACGGTCTACGTAAGATTGCCGGTGAGGGCTGGATAAAGATTGCGGAAAATCGGGATGTTTGGCGCGAACTTGGGGAGGCTGGAACCACTGCTGGAACTGGATATTCCAGCAGTGGACTGCAATAGGCTGAACTGACTTACTGACTGACTGATACAAAAAACATGTCAGACAAAATATGCTCTACTACGTATACGATATAATATGTAGAGTGTTCTACTGTACATCAATACAACAAACATCATATATTACCTTTTAAGAATTAGGGAATTAAAAACAAGATAATGCCTTACTTTTCGATGAGAAGCTGAGATCGTGTGACATTTCTTAAGTTTTTTACAACTTTCTTATATAGAATTACATATTACATAATTATGTTAATATTCTATCGTATGTACTCTAGTGGACACAGAAACTTTTATGTATACATTTTTCCACAGTTAGTAACTAAAACATTGCAGAAACCACTTTATAAATCAATCAATCAGAATTTTATGATTAAAGATTATTAAGATTATTCCGTAAGATAAAAATGTGACGTATTTGTAATTATAATACATATTATAATGTTACTTGACGTATTATAAACTATAATATAAATAAATTTCATATAAAATTCACTAACTTTATGGATCGGTATACAAACTTTTTCAGGATGAAGACACCCATTTCCGTTAAGTGGCACAAAACACTAGTCTTCGAGACCCCAATGAGATCAACTGATCAAAAACCGTGTTTACCCCTGGTTATATGTATTCGAACAGAATTGATATCCCGATTCGAAAACAGGAGGCGGCTGAGCTAATATAAGCCTTGTTGTTAAGAAGAAAAGACAAGGGCACTGCCGATCTAAATAAATAAAACATCTCTGACGGTAAGACGTGATCCCACGTAAGTTAATGCATTTTAATAAGACATAGAAGCACTGTTATGCCGCTTAACATTTGCTGGATATGAACATTTTTACATAACCTTATTTCTATTTTACTGATTCATAAATACGTTCAACTCGTCTGTATAACATATTGCCCATTTTATTATGTACAATACGTTCATATACGTTCAGAAGTAATAATATTACACGTTACACACGACCAGAAACTAAAAACAGATATCGATCACATTAAAATTAATATATTAAATCGGATATAAAAGCAATGTATTCCCTTCAACGACTATATTCAACATTCATACATTTTTATTTATATTCTTTGCACTTTTAAATCAGATCTTGATAAAAAACAAATTGATTTGCGACCAATAACTGCAAGGATGAATTAAGATTCGGTTCATTTTGAGGAAAAACAAACAATATTTAACTGGATATTTAATTTATAGCTATATATGGCGTATACATGAAACGAATATATTAAACGATTGTAAATCTCACCCATTATTAGATTCATTCCTACAGCTTCCCTCACCGCTCGACTCATCCGAATACTCGAAAGAAGCATTATCGACCATTGTTCTGCTTCACATTATCGATCACAGATGCAAACCACTCACTAAACTTTCACCAATTTAAACAAATATTTCTTCTTTAATCTCGTACGATTGAAGGTCAAAACACGTGAAGGTAAAACGCGACACACTGTCATTTCTTTACTATAAATCTTCCTTTAAAATAATACGATACTCATTGAAGCTACCACACAATTTTATGCATAACATTTGACAGATGAAAGAAGACAAACCAGCTATACCTAATCTAGTAGCAACGCACGCGAAAAAAGCAGTTGAACCCCATCTATCTTCACTGATAAGATTAATAAAACAAACTTTCGAATATTCCGAAACATCACAAGTACACATTACGACAAAATCACTTGTTCAAATAGAAAATGATACGAGTAGAAGGCAAACGTATCGAAACTATAAACCATTTTACAGTTGACGTTTAACATAAAACAGAAAACACGTCCACGAGGTCGCCGATTCCAATTCACTCGTAATTATTCCGTCACATCACGATGACGAACTAACCGGTACTTCTAATTTTTTTAATGAAACTAAACTAGCGTCGATAATATTATGTATGAAAATATTAACTTCGGAGAGAACCAGCGTTCCGGCCGCGCTAGAGAGAACAACTGTTGATAGAATGCTTATATATATAACACGTATTGATTGTGTATCGAATACGCTGTAATTTATCGCCACAAACGATAAGATAGCAAAGGTCTAACTTAACCGTAGCGAAATTAAATGCTAATAATTTTATTTATTGATTGACGGAACTAAATTCTATAAAAATATAAAACTTCAACGTGACGATGACGGTGTTTCCGGAAACGGGTTCATCGAACTTACAACGCCTCGGCGGCTTGAGGCCAGTCCACGCGATACCAGAGATGCCGCGGACTCAAAACAATATAGATAGCGAAGAAAATCGTACGATTGGTGAGACTTGATACAGTCAAACCATTAATGATATGGTATCACCTTCGTTCTGTTTAAGCTCAACAACGCGGCAACGGTACGACACGATTGTCAGGCAAATTCAGACTGCAAGATGCAATACGGTACATGCGACAGCGATGTTTGTAGCGAAATAAAGAGTTGTCGCTTATAAACAAGGTGTACTGTGAGAAAGAACAATGACGATTAAAATCGAGACACGGTTTAATGATTACCACATGGATACCGGCTATTAAATATCATTGTAAAACATTATTGTATCATTATAAAGCGTGTCTAAGATTTTTTCTTTGTATGTTTATATTGTAATGTAAAAATGTCGTTTTGCTACCAGACTTTTATTTAATGCGGATTCAAATAACATTACAGAGTTTAAAGTATTTAATACTAAGTTAAGACTTAACAGGAAAAACACAATTTTATCATATTCCAATGACAATAGTATTGAACAATTGCGTGAGATAAAAAAGGCACAATATCACTTAATAATATCAGTGTAATAACTAATAACCATTTTAAACAGGTTTTAACGTGTGTTTAATGTACTAAGTATTAACCCTTTTTTATCAGTGAAATCTTTTAGGATTCTTATTTCTTACAATGGTAATTTGCAATGAAAATTTTCCTTTAACCTTTGGCATCCTCAGAGGCCTTGAATAGCTCCTGAATCGAAATGTGATTACTAAAAAAAATAATTCTCAAATGGTTTTGCTGTCGTTACCTAATCGTGAATCGAGGGCGAGCCGGGAACATCAACATTATCTGTGTTGATTGAACAAATGGGTACAGTCGAAGACAAGATACAGCAGAAATGTTTCATTTTTCAGATTCATTTTGCTACTACGTCCATTATCTATCAACCATAATAATTGACAAAATATTATAAAAATTAGTAGATATGCTTTAATTTTTCAGATTCATTTTGCTACTACATCCATTATCTATCAACCATAATAATTGACAAAATATTTCAAAAATTAGTGCGAATTTATAATAATTATTCAATTTTTTTATACGAGTAGGTTAGCAAACAAGCTTACGGCCCACCTAATGGGAAGCGATTACCGTGGCATAGACGCTTGCAACATCAAAGGCATCGCAAGCGCGTTGCCGACCCTACCCCCGACTATCCCTAGGAGTTCTGGCTACCATTAAGGCACCACCACAGGAACATAACACTATTTGAGAGCAATATTATTTAGCTGTGATCTTCTATAAAGGTTGAAGTACTTCAGCAGGATGTCCTCTACCTCAATATTTTCAGATTAGATTTTCCTTCCGACTATTTGAGAAAGATTGAATACGTTCATTTGTAGTGCCTTGCTGTCGAATTTTAGTGTCAAACTATTTAACTAATTGACAATTCTATGTTTTGCTTTGCATTCGCTAACAGACGCCTGATGCCATATTTATAACATGGTGCTCCGAGGATACGATCCGCGTACACTCTACAACGTGACGAGCTACCTATTCTGTTACACCCTAATTAAGATTAATTAAACTAAAGTATAGGAACTGCAGCCGTACTGAGTTACAAAGTTTCCATGACAAATATAAAATTACTGTTTTTATGAATCATTTTCAACCTCATATATCATTACAAAACATACACATCACCTTTTTATAACCTGTTTGATAATCTTGAACAGGTAAATTTAACTATGTGACAACTGATTGAGTTTTTATTCTGTCCTTTTGTTGTGACGTCAATAAAGTAAAACAAATCAAAACAAACGTATATCATTTTACATTAATTCAAATGTATTTATAGTGCCTGAGAGACTACATCTCACTTGGCCCATATTAAGGTGAAATCTTCTGTGTCTATTGCCATCTGTTGTCGAGTAGTGTTATGAAGTACTCCAATGTAACCGACCTACTTAGCAAAAGATGGCGCCATAAGCTAAAGACTTCTTTACTGTACATTAGATAACTACTAACAAAGAATTATTTCCATATCTCCTCGATTTATCGAGTTCAAGACCTAAGAATATTAAGTTAATTTTAAGACTTTAATTAGACTTAATTTTCACTGAAATCGTTAGTTAATCGGTATTTCTGCAAGATTTTAGATTAGTACATAGATGCATATATGAAGACTTCCTCTTTTAACAGTAAAGAAATAAAAATAAGTAATTTAGAATGTTTGATTCAAAACAAATGTCGACAAAATGTCGTCGGTTTTGTACACGGAATAAGAAATTTCTATTTCGTGGTTTTGTAGAGCGTCGTTACTAAGTATAACTTATTTTTATTGTCGTCATTGTCGCTGTCATTGCGCAAAGTAATTTTATCTAAAATTTATCGCATATGAAACATTTATATTCCATAGCTTCAAGTAAGTTATCATTATAGGTTAATTTTAGAACTAAAAACTCTATATAGTGTTATATTTTTAAAGAAGGTCTCTGATATCTGAATGATCTCTGATATCTGAAGAATGTATTGAACCCCACTTAAATTAAAATGCTGATCAAGAATTTTTATTACTAGGTAAGCCTTTTCCCGTATGCAATTCTAAAGCCAAACACAGTTTGTTCCAGTGCCGCAAACATTATTATAATGACAATGAAAATAATACAAATATTATGAGGGTAAGCAGAGAAAACTTCCCGATTGGGTGTCAGATCTTAACCACAACGTCGTTAACTCCGACTTACTTGAAACTGCCGAAAAGTTGATCAAAATACATATATAATATTAGAGAGTATTTCTGTGGTCTGAGTATTAGAGTGACACGACTAGTAATACCTACTCAAACAGAAAGAAAAGCTAAGTATATGCAAAATATTTAAGTTAGTAATGAAATCTTCTAAATAATAATTTAATTTGTTAATTATTTCATCAAATTAAACATATTATGTAAGTACATTCAATATTTTGTCAAATACTCACATCAATTTCAAAACTTCAATAAATTTAATATACAAACAATAGGCAGGATCAAAGTAATATTATGTGTTTCAAATCAACTTATGAGATTTAGTGTAATGACAATAATCTAAGGCTTCATAATAAAAAATCCCGCAAAAATCAGTTTGAAGATGATTATGTTCATTTAAAATTACCGTATACATACAGCTCTGCATGATGGTTGTGTTTAAAGTAAGCGTATTAATAAAATTATACCAGTGTGTTTATAACAGAAATAAATAAGCAACAAAAAAAAATGTGACGACCTTGCATTTTCCTGTATCTTTGTAAGATTTTTTCTCGAATAGTCTGAGTTGTGATAAATACCTAATTAATTAATTAACACAACTTAAGCTCATCATAATGTCAGATTCCATTAAGTTTGTGTTGTTTACAAGTTACTTTTTACAGCTGTACTGTGTCGGTCGGTAAACGTCACCACCACCACCACCACTTCAGCCTATCACGTTATTATGTTGTAAATAATTGATATCATCTATACTAATACTAATATATGTCGGGGAATCAGTACAGATAGTTATTAATGTCGGTACCTGCGATATTCACCTACCCTACATCATTCTATTATTCGAGTCATTCTGTCATGCATAAAACGAACGGTGCAACCGCGGCTCAGGCAGTCTTGGCTCTGGCGTGGCGCGGTGCACTTGTGTATCCTGCTAGTAGCCTAACCTCGACTCTTGTAAGGGTTAGTTTGTGTACACGAATTAATTGTTACTTATTGGGCAACTCGAGCAGTGGAGGCGAGTGCCAATGCGCATTGTGAGGCAGCGCTGCCCTAAGCCTACACTCGGGTCACAAGTCCCGGGCACTGACTCTGAGTTGTCACTCTACCACGCGATAGACACGATACCCGCTCGGTGAGTCCATTGAATACTAAGTAGTTGTTTTAAATTACATTGTGAATTAACCAGGCCATCCGTCCTACTCCTCACTTCTGATTCCTACATCAGAAGTGGGATGCAACCTTAACGACCCACATCGCGAAAGTCGTGCGCCGATAGTAAGTTGCAATATTTCGTGGTAATTAGTTGGTACATCGATATTTTAGTTCTTTTCGGTCGTTCTGTTTTATTCTTATCGGTGTACAAGTGGTTTTTGTTCAGTGTTCGATTACGTAATTCGATTTACCGGTTATTTGTTGAATTTAGTTTTATTGTGATACGTAGGTAGTTGTGTAGTGATTAATTTTGCTAATAGATTTTGCGATTCAGGTTTTGTTTCGATTCAGTCACAATGTCAGACCATGAGCGTAATCATAGTGCGAGCCTTCACGGTAGTCGCAGTGACAGTCGTTTAAGGAAGATGCCAGAAGGTCATGTACCAATTGAGTTTATAGATGACGATCATAATGGTGATCATTTTAGTGATGTGACAGAAAACTGATGTAAGCACTCTAAAGACTGTAGTGTGTAGTCATCAAGAGGATGATACACTGTGACGTGATCCAAGAGGGATACACGTGGATTGTGGAGCACTTGTAATTGCTGGTTGGATAAGGGTGGCTTACATAGTTGTTCGTGTTGTAGAAAATGAGTTTGGTTATTAAAAGTTTTGATTGACGTTGGTACATGACTCTGGATAGTTATATTTACTTTAAGTTTTTGTGGGTGGGATGCTGTTCTCGTGCCCACTAAGAGTCTTACTACAGTGAGTAAAAGTAATCTATTTCACGATGCCACGAGAATCGCATTCGCGTAGTCCCGTAGTTGAATTATCGTGCGATCGAAGCGCAAGTCGAGTCGTCATCATTTAAACCGATTTAATAGTAGTAGTAACCTGTCTCTTCATAAACTTTTACTTGGTATGACTGAGGAATAAACTAAGTTCAAAATTACAATATTCAATGTTGCGAGCGAAGTCGTGGTACTTGGGTTGTTTGTTAAGATTTTGTGGTTACCCACTTGTTTGTAATAAAGTGTTAATATCGTTTTAGCTTGAGTATTTCCGATTACCCTCTGTAACGGATATTTTTGAGTTTGTTTCTACTATCTTACACGATACTTTAACTAATATTATTTGTCGAAGTACCGAAAGAGCGTAAAATTAAAGACGCAATCTTCCGAATAGTTAATACTAATTTTCTGAGTCGCCATTTTTATCATCTATTGGCGGGATTGTTTTAATTTGCAAATGAATAAGCAGTTATTGTTTAATTACGTAGTTTTAATTATTACGTGCCGTATAAGTGATTACTGTGATAATAATTAATTCGATATAGTTAAAAGTGTGTATCATGAACATGTAGATTTGAAGTGAGAAATGAGTGTTCACTGAGGGTTTTGATGGATTTCTTTAAGCTGTTTAAAAGTTGTTTTAGTTGTTCTGTTTAAGAACGTTTAAATTACAGAGAGTTAATTGATAACACATTGGTACAATCGTAAACCTAATACAACAATAGTTGTAGGTAGGTAACCTCAGATTAATAATTTTGTTTATGAGTAGGTAACTATTAAAAATTCTTACTGTACTCTGTTATTACGTAGCTAGTTTGTTAAATAAATAAGTAGACAGGTATGTGATTTTCTAAGTTGATTTAGACTTTATTAACAAAGCGTTTTAAATTTAAATGTCACTAACGCGTGAGTAGTAACATTTTAAGGTAGTCGTTGTAGGTGACTGTTAAAATTCTTATGTTTCCATCTGTGCTAAAAATTATTGAGTAACTTTGGGAAGCAAGGGTTGTAAATAGAACTATATGATTTCGATAATTCCGTCATAGAGACAGCTAGGCTTTTTAATATCCTATCGGTGATTTTGTTTTGTTACAAAACGAGGAGCGTAATCAAACGAAACTTGATCCGAAATATCAAGGGCCCTTTAGTAATTTTAGTTCATGTAGTAGTTTTAGTTCATGAAAAAAACATCAATGTAAACCTGTCCTCATATTATTATTGGACAAGATATTACTATTCGCAAATGTGACTCTGAGATTTGTAGTTTATCAATTAATTAAGGAGAAACAAGGCCCACACTGACCCATACTGGCCTATTCTTATAATAATTAGTTAATTTTTCGGTTTAATGGAAGTAATCCCAGAATTATTCTGATACTATGACTGTCAACTGATACAATGACTGCCAATTACTGCGATACTGTGTGTCTGTGTGCCGACTCTAATACTGACTTTGTACAATATCTTTTGACATTATGATACAAGCTAATGCTCACAGAGCTAACGAAAGTACTTAAGAGATGAATAGTAAATGGAGTGAAAAAAAAAGAGAGATGTTTAAAAAAAAAGATAAAGAGACAAACAATGCGGGCCAGTGTGGTCTCTTCTGCTGTTGTGGGAGACGATCCATTACTGAAGAGATGATGAAAGAAAAAAAATATAGTAAGGTCTCTCCTGCTATTCTGGGAGACGATCCATGTTACGCTGAAGGGGTCTCGCCTGCTTTAGTGGGCGACGATTCCGACCAGCCTGTTTTACATTAGTATGGTCTCTTCTGCTGTTGCGGGAGACGATCCATGATTCACTGTAGGGGTCTCGCCTGCTTTTAGTGGGCGACGACTCAGACCAGACTTTTTGTAATGATGAGTGTAACGCTGTAGGAGTCTCGCCTGCTTTTAGTGGGCGACGACTCAGACCAGACTGTTTGTAATGATGAGTGATGCGCTGCAGGAATCTCACCTGTTTGAACTATAGGGGTTTTCATATTTTAAACCTAGATCAGTGATACTTACCATATTGATATGACTGTAATGATTATGATGATAACCATATTAAACGTGACTGGTGTGACTGAGTGACTTACTAACTGAAACCAATTGTTTCTAGTCCAAAGGGTCAGTGTGTACCGGACCAGATATTAAGATGTTGAATAGATTTTTGTCAGGATAGTCGAGCGATATTTTGTTTTTTTGATTAAAAATACCTAAGGTTGTAATAAATAGCGCGCGAGGACGCGCGCACGTCAGAATGGCCGTGTCGGGGAATCAGTACAGATAGTTATTAATGTCGGTACCTGCGATATTCACCTACCCTACATCATTCTATTATTCGAGTCATTCTGTCATGCATAAAACGAACGGTGCAACCGCGGCTCAGGCAGTCTTGGCTCTGGCGTGGCGCGGTGCACTTGTGTATCCTGCTAGTAGCCTAACCTCGACTCTTGTAAGGGTTAGTTTGTGTACACGAATTAATTGTTACTTATTGGGCAACTCGAGCAGTGGAGGCGAGTGCCAATGCGCATTGTGAGGCAGCGCTGCCCTAAGCCTACACTCGGGTCACAAGTCCCGGGCACTGACTCTGAGTTGTCACTCTACCACGCGATAGACACGATACCCGCTCGGTGAGTCCATTGAATACTAAGTAGTTGTTTTAAATTACATTGTGAATTAACCAGGCCATCCGTCCTACTCCTCACTTCTGATTCCTACATATATGTAGGCTACCTACGCTGTTTTTGATATTTACCTACCCTCAATCATTCTATTATTCGAGTCGTTCTGACGTGTATGTCAGTACCTGTGATTATTCGAGTCATTCTGTCGTCGGCTAAGGCATTCTTGGCTCTGGCGTGGTGCGGTGCACTTGTGTATTCTGCTAGTAGCTTAACCTCGACTCTTCTAATAGTTAGTTTGTGTACACGAATTAATTGTTACTTATTTAGTTAGACAGCGTGGGCAGCTCGAGCAGTGGATGGGGAGCGTTTGATACGTATCTTTGGAGGGCCCTCCTTAACCCTACACTTGGGTCGCAAGTCCCAGGCACTGACTCTGAGCTGTCCTTCTGCCACGCGATAGATCCGGCGCCCGCTCGGTGAGTACATTGAATACTAAGTAACTATTTTGTGTTAAATTACATTGCTAATTAACTATTCTGGCCATCCGTCATCCTCTCCTCACTTCTGATTCCTACATCAGAAGTGGGATGCAACCTTAACGACCCACATCGCGAAAGCCGTGCGCCGAACAATAAGCAGTGTGCAATTAAGTTGCAATATTTCGTGGTGATAAGTAGGTACATCGATATTTTAGTTCTTTTCGGTCGTTCTGTTGTGTTCTTATCGGTGTACAAGGGTTTTATTCAGTGTTATTTGTTGAATTTAATTTTATAGTTAATGATTTTTGCTAATAGATTTTTTGATTCTGTTTTTATTTCGATTCAGTTACAATATTAGATTGTGAGTGTGATTGTAGTGCGAGCTTGCAGCGCGTTCTAGGTCCAGATCTAGCGAAAGGCAAAGCGTATCGAACCGATTCGTTGCGTACTATCCGAGTTTTTAAGAGTGAATACTCATTTTTCATATTTCGCGACAAGGTCCACCCTCACTTTAATGACTCTCTTCGCTTACGGTATCGAAGCTATTTTTCGGAAACTAGAACTGTTTCCATAGGATAGTTTTAAATAATTGTAATTTGTAGTATTCTGAACTCAGTTCAAAGTTAAAATATTAAATGCTGCGAGCGTAGTTGTAGTATTTAGGTTGTTAAAGTTTTTGTGGTTACCCACTTGTTTGTGATAAAGTGTTAATATCGTCTTAGCTTGAGTATTTCCGATTACCCGAATATTTTTTTGTGTTTGTTACACGATATATCTTACACGATATTTTAACTAATATTATTTGTCGAAGTACCGAAAGAGCGTAAAATTAAAGTCGCCATCTTCCGAATAGTTAATACTAATTTTCTGATTTAGTCAGTCACCATTTTTATCATCTATTGGCGGGATTCTTGTAATTTGCAAGTGAATAAGCAGTTATTGTTTAATTACGTAGTTTTAATTATTACGTGACGTATAAGTGATTACTGTGATAATAATAATTAATTTAATATAGTTAAAAGTGTGTATCGTGAACTATAGATTTGAAGTGAGAAATGAGTGTTTCTTTGAGGGTTTTAGTCTTTTTCTACCTTTGATGGATTTATTTAAACTGTTTAAAAGTTGTTTTAGTTGTTCTGTTTAAGAACGTTTAAATTACAGAGAGTTAATTGATAACACCTTGGTACAATCGTAAACCTATTACAACAATAGTTATAGGTAGGTCACCTAAGATTAATAATTTTGTTTATGAGTAGGTAACTATTGAAAATTCTTACTATATTCGTTTGTTTTCTTTTAACAGTTCAAGAAAATTTGAAATTAGTGACTCCCTCACACGTTACCAATTTGATTTGAAATCGATTTTAGTTAAGAAGAAATTTCAATCGATTTAATGAAATATTTTTAGTTAAAAAAAAAAAATTAATTGTTCCGTTATTAGTTATTTTAGTTAATTACGTAGCTAGTTTGTTAAATAAATAAGTAGACAGGTGTGTGATTTTCTAACTTGATTTCGACTTTATTAACCACGCGTTTTAAAGTTAAATGACACTAACGCGTGAGTAGTACATTTTAAGGCAGTCGTTGTAGGTAACTGTTGAAATTCTTATGTTTCCATCTATGCTAAAAATTGTTGAGTAACTTTGCGAAGCAAGGGTTGTAAATGGAACTGTATGATTTCGATAATTCCTTCATAGAGACAGCTAGGCTTTTTAATATCTTTGGCGATTTTGTTCTGTTACAAAATGAGGAGCGTAATCAAACGAAACTTGATCCGAAATATTGAGGCCTTTTTCACGTAATAAAAGTTCTCGAAGGTAATCGGTATACCCTTAAAGCTTAAATTGTCAACGTACCTACAAATTTGCTCACGAAAGGTTAAGAAAAATGCCAGCACGTCATGTACCAGACGATATTGATGTAATTTATGATCTTGTTGATAATGATGATGTTCAAGTTTAAGTAGAGGGAGAAACTCGATTGATCAACTCTATCGACCGTAATGTGTTCAACCGTACCAGTCTAGTTATTTAGTAGTCGTAGCCCTGTAGAAGGTGTCTCTTGGGGCAACCCAAGAGTTCATGGGTTTGCGTTGTGCTTTTAACTCTGACCGTAGCGTGTAGTCACGAGAGGTGACTGACACGGGTAATCCATTCGATTGATATGCGTACTGAGATGTATGTGACTGACACATGTACTGTGATTACTCTTCGCCTAGAGAGCCGTGGTGTTAGAAGTCTTTACTCGAGGTTTTCGCAAGCTTGTTGTCGAAGTAGAGTACGTCTATAGTTTTGGCTGTGATGATTTTGATGGTACATGGCTGTGGTATTTGAGTGAAGTGATTAGTTATAATTGGTTTAATGACAATATTATGATTCAGATTATTGTAAAGTTCTTGAAACAAACTAAGTTTTGAGCGTAGAGTTTGTCTACTTTCCCCTTTTACGTAGAGTTTGACTGAGTATAAAGTACTGTTGTGGCCTTTCTTCTACTCCAGGTTAACCATCACACAAGGGCGTGTGCTAGCAGGATGGTCGTGACTTGTCCTTTGTTACTTATATAGTTTATTAATTGAGGTGAAACCGGTCCACACTAACCTATACTGGTCTATTCTGGTAATAATTAGTTAATTCTTGGTTTTAATGGCTTTCAGTTATGCCAAAGAGCACTGTCGATTTTGGATAATAAGCAATCCCAGAATAATTCAGATACTATGACTGCCAACTCTGATACTATGACTGCTACATCTGATACTATTTGTAACAACTATGATACTGTCTGCCAACTCGTATTTTGTGCGATCTGAACCTGTCAACATTATGATACAAGCTGATGTTTACAGAACTAACGACAGTACTTAAGAGATGAATGGTAAAATGAAAAACAAAGAGACAATTGATTTCAGTAAATGAGATAACTTTAAGAAACAAAGGTGGCAAATAAAACTACGAGTATGTAATAAGTACTAAGTGATTAGTAGAACCGATTTAGTAGTAGTAGTAGTACTAACTTGTGTAACTTTTGCCTGGTAAAACTGAGGAAGAGACTAAGTTCTATAATGTTTTCGACCTACGAACAATCATCATGACTATTTGACTTGACTTGATCTCATGACTCTTACACGATGTAGAAATTCACGCTGAACTAGACAGAGCTGATTAGTAGGTGAGAACGCTTTTTGGTTTGCATTGGTCGAAAGGACAGTGCCATCCGGGCCATACCGTGCGCGGTTGGTCGAAGGGATGCACCCGTCCGGGCCATACTGTTGGTTTGCGCTGGTCGAAAGGACAGTGCCATCCGGGCCATACCGTGCGCGGTTGGTTGAAGGGATGCACCCGTCCGGGCCATGCTGTTGGTTTGCGCTGGTTGAGGGGACAGTGTCATCCGGGCCATACCGTGCGCGGTTGGTTGAAGGGATACACTCGTCCGGGCCATGCTGTTGGTTTGAGTTGGTCGAAGGGACAGTGTCATCCGGGCCATACCGTGCGCGGTTGGTTGAAGGGATACACCCGTCCGGGCCATACTGTTGGTTTGTGCTGGTCGAAGGGACAGTGTCATCCGGGCTATACCGTGCGCGGTTAGTTGAAGGGATACACCCGTCCGGGCCATACTGTTGGTTTGTGCTGGTCGAAGGGACAGTGCCATCCGGGCTATACCGTGCGCGGTTAGTTGAAGGGATGCACCCGTCCGGGCCATACTGTTGGTTTGTGCTGGTCGAAGGGACAGTGCCATCCGGGCTATACCGTGCGCGGTTAGTTGAAGGGATGCACCCGTCCGGGCCATATTGTTCGTTTGTGCTGGTTGAAGGGACAGTGCCATCCGGGCTATACCGTGCGCGGTTAGTTGAAGGGATGCACCCGTCCGGGCCATACTGTTGGTTTAGGTTGGTCGAAAGGACAGTGTCGTCCGGGTCATACCGTCCGCGGTTGGCTGTGAGGACACACCCGTCCGGTCCAACTTGCTTGTTTGTTGTTGAGAGAACTAACTGAAGACCAGACTGTTTGTAATGATGAGTGATGCGCTGCTGGAATCTCACCTTCTATAGTGGGTGACGATTTAGACCAGCAGGTTTGAATTGTAGGGGTTTTCCTATTGTAAAACTAGACTAGTGTTACTTACCATATTGATATGACTGTAATGATGATGATGTTAACCATATTCAGACTGGTGTGACTGAGTGACTTACTAACTGAAACCAATTATTTCTAGTCGGAATGTCCAGCTTGGATGGAATCAGATATTAAGATGTTGGATAGATTTTTGTCAGGATAGTCGAGCGATATTTTGTTTTTGCTTACAAATACCTAAGATTTTAATAAATAGCGCGCGAGGACGCGCGCACATCAGGACGGCCGTGTAGGCTACCTACGCTGTTTTTAATATTTACCTACCCTCAATCATTCTATTATTCGAGTCGTTCTGACGTGTATGTCAGTACCTGTGATTATTCGAGTCATTCTGTCGTCGGCTAAGGCATTCTTGGCTCTGGCGTGGTGCGGTGCACTTGTGTATTCTGCTAGTAGCTTAACCTCGACTCTTCTAATAGTTAGTTTGTGTACACGAATTAATTGTTACTTATTTAGTTAGACAGCGTGGGCAGCTCGAGCAGTGGATGGGGAGCGTTTGATACGTATCTTTGGAGGGCCCTCCTTAACCCTACACTTGGGTCGCAAGTCCCAGGCACTGACTCTGAGCTGTCCTTCTGCCACGCGATAGATCCGGCGCCCGCTCGGTGAGTACATTGAATACTAAGTAACTATTTTGTGTTAAATTACATTGCTAATTAACTATTCTGGCCATCCGTCATCCTCTCCTCACTTCTGATTCCTACATATATAAAGCTGAAGAGTTTGTTTGTTTGATTGTTTGTTTGTTTGTTTGAACGCGGTAATCTCTGGTTCTACTGGGCCGATTTAAAAAATTCTTTCAGTGTTAGATAGCCCATTTATCGAGGAAGGCTATAGGCTATGTATCATCACGCTAAGACCAAAAGGAGCGGAGTCCACGCCGACGAAGTCGCGCGCAGAAGCTAGTAATTAGTATTTCTTAGAACTGGACGAAAAAATTAAGTGTGAAACGTTTTTTATATAAATATGTGTATTTGTGTCATTTAAATTCCTATAAACATTTTTGGGCCTTAATAGGTTAATGGTCTATAAGTTTCATACGATTTGAATGTCAAATCTGCATGCAATCTTTTTGTTTTCCTACTTTAGTCTGACATTAGACCGGTATTTATTTGACTAATATCTGTATTTCACTTCAAACAACCAGACCTCCGTACAGAGACAATTATAACTACAGCTAGCTTACAATTGGTAATTATTACTACAGCTTCTATCACAGAAAATCTGTTGTTGCAAGTTGCAAATATAACTTGGATTTGCTTGGACTTCGTAAAGCAAATGAAAGGGTGAAAGGATGAAAGAGCAAAACATACTATCCTTCTTCTTTTTCTTACTTGCCTACCATACATAATTTATAGAGAACGTATTTGTGTATCGTGATACAAATTACCTTTTTTTGAGTTGGGTTCTACATAATAAATAAAATCATCTACATAATAATAAATCTATACTAAAATTATTATAAAGCTGAAGAGTTTGTTTGTTTGTCTATTTGAACGCGCTAATCTCGGGAACTACTGTTCGTATTGAAAAATTATTTTTGTGTTGAATAGTCCATTTACCGAAGAAGGCTATAAGGCTATATATATATAATATGTAGGTACGTTTTTCCTTAAATTAACGGGGGCACCGCGGGTCACAGCTATTAGTGTATGATAGAAATTATGGACTAAGATCCCATGGTAAATTGTTGTAGGTATCGTTTTAACCCTGGGAACCAGCTACTTATGTTTATTTATGATTAGGAGAATACATATAGACCAGGGTGCCTATCAAAATGTAGCCACTAGTATTTTTAATTAAATTTTTGTTAATTGATTTTTGTTAAAAGAATACAAACATAACAGACATTTATGATTTATATACCAAATTAAAGCTAATTTTTTAGGGTTCCGTACCCAAAGGGTAAAAACGGAACCCTATTACTAAGACTTCGCTGTCCGTCCGTCCGTCCGTCCGTCCGTCCGTCCGTCTGTCACCAGGCTGTATCTCAAGAACGGCGATAGCTAGACAGTTGAAATTTTCACAAATTATGTATTTCTGTTGCCGCTATAACAACAAATACTAAAAACAAAATAAAATAAATATTTAAGGGGGGCTCCCATACAAAAAACGCAATTTTTTACCTATTTTTGCTCGATATTTATAAAATACATATATTTAATTATTTATATTCTATATACCTACATTTATTTATATTACCAATGGTACGGAAGTCAATGGTACGGAACCCTTCGTGCGCGAGTCCGACTCGCACTTGGCCGAATTTTTTCTATTTATTATTATATACGGCTGCCTAATTAAATCTGTCCACAAATAAGCATTTCTGGTTGTTGAAAATGGATTTGCCATTTAAACGCCTTTTGATTTGCGTACGTTTCTTCGTTGTTAACAGAGATGGCGTTATTATTTTTTTTTCGAACCGTCGTATATTGTATTAACATTGTGAGCTACCCCATTATCCGCTAGATGGCATAATTTATTTTTTTTATAAATAATTTTGATGATGTTTTAATCGAAAGCTGATGTTGTCTTGTGGTCCCATTTTTGATCGAGATCTGATAATTATTGTAACTAAAGACGGTTTTTTTCGTTTGCGACCGAACACAATTGTAAGCCGTTGCGACAGTTGGACACAGCGTTTTAGGTATATTTAAATTGTTGTTTTATTTGTGCATCTAAAAATTATCTAATTAATTAACGTAAATTTAAATTAATAAAGATGAAGTCCTGTTTTCTGTGCAACGAAAAAAGCAATGTTCTCGACTTTTATAATAAATCTTTTAAAAAGTGCTCGCTAATATTATTGTTTCGTCGTAAGAATCGACGGTTCGAAAAAAAAATAACGCCATCTCTGTTAACAACAAAGAAACGTACGCAAATTAAAAGGCGTTTAAATGGTAAATCCATTTTCCACAACCAGAAATGCTTATTTGTGGACAGATTTAATTAGGCAGCCATATATAATAATAAATAGAAAAAAATTAGCTTTAATTTGATATATTATAAATCATAAATGTCTGTTATGTTTGTATTCTTTTAACAAAAATCAATTAACAAAAATTTAATTAAAAATACTAGTGGCTACATTTCGAAAGGCACCCTGGTCGATATATATTCTCCTAATCATAAATAAACATAAGAAGCTGGTTCCCAGGGTTAAAACGATACCTACAACAATTTACCATGGGATCTCAGTCTATTAGTTGCACTTACTTATCATGTTTCGATCTTGAATGAGGTTCGAGCTGCAGCGGGGTGGCGGGCGCGGAGCGGGGCGCCCCGCACCCGCCACCCGCCCCGCCCGACGAGAAGTTCCCGGTTGACCTGGAACAAATCACCGACATTGTTAACAGGCCCAGTTCTAAGGATTGCTCTATACCTAATTTTCGATGTGGAGGTCTTCAATTAGTCAGAAAGCTGTTCTGTAAAGCCGGAGCGGCTAAGGCTGGTCGCCGAAGGCCTAGGCCTAACTACGCATTTGTTCGCGCACTTTCACACGGAGGACGAGGACTGCCCTCCCTCCGCGCCGGAGCCAAGCTTTACTCTAACCTCAAAGGGGCTGTCTCCACGAGCGAGCGTATCGCCGGCGATAGTATCGTCGTGCCACCTATTTCTATACACTCTCTATGGAGCTGTCTCCACGAGCAAGCGTATCGCCGGCGATACGCTCGCTCGTGGAGACAGCAATCTGTATGGAAATGTCTCCGCGAGCGAGCGTATCGCCGGCGATACGCTCGCTCGTGGAGACAGCCCCAAAGGTGGTAGGTTTTTTTAACGAAATCATGTCGATTAACGGTCTAATTTTGAACTTAGATAGGTTAGGGGTTTTTTTTTGTAACGAAATTATGCCGATAAGCTAACCTATCTAAGCTCAAAATTGAAAAGATTTACGACTGAATAGGCTTTGCCTTCATATAACCCCCTCCCCCTAAAACGCCATAAATCGATGCCCAGTGCTGGGGGTGGGAGTGGTACCCCCTCCCCCAAACCCCATAAATCGATGCCCAGTGCTGGGGGTGGTAGTGGTACCAGAGGGTACCCCTACCATAAGCCCAAAAATCTATGCCGACCATAAGCCCAAAATTCTAAGGTTGGGGGACTTGGGGGTGGTACCAGAGGGTATAACCCACCCACCCCCCTCCTACCCTCTCCCCTTTAAACCCCATAAATCGATGCCCCATGTCCTATAGGCTATCCTACACGACAGACAACTAACGTACAATTCGCGTCATGTAAAAAGAACGCTGGCCTTCAAGTTGCGCAGAAATGGATTTATCGGTCTAACAGGTGGTATGAGGTAGGGGAGGGGCGTGTGTATCACTCGCCGTATGCTTGCCGATGTGCTATTGGTTGGACAGTTCAACGTCGACTCAAAATCGCTCGCGCAGAAAAGTCTTAAATTACGAAATAGTTTTACATAGGGAAGTGAGAAAAATTCTTTATAACGTATATTGTTTTATGAAGAAAGAGGCTAATAGTAATGCAGTTAAGAATTTAAAATAATGTATGAACGACACCCACGACGCGGACGACTAAATGGAAAGAGTTTCACAACATTACTTTAATTTTTTTTGTAATTAGATTAAACATTCTATAATGAATCAAATATGTTTATAACTCTATTTAATGATATTATATCTATATTTTTTATTTCACCTACCAATACCCATTATATTATACGAAGCCGTGAGCGAAAGGCTAATTCAAAAATAAAACAATAGGCCTAGTACTTTCGTGCGCGATGCGATGCGACCCATGCGCAAACTTACTCCCTCCAGTTTCTTTCAGCGTTCTTTTTAGATGACGCGAGTTATAGTAATAAAAAATATTTCGCAATAAAATGACGATTTTTTTTTTGTGTAACGCCTCATTACCCAGTAAGCAATGTTATATTTTGTAGGTAATGAAAAACTATTGGTAAGTCTTTACACAATAGGGAACGATTTATGGGGTTTTGGGGGGAGAGGGGGTAGAGCGGGGGCTGGATTACCCTCTGGTGCCACTCCCACCCCCAGTAATCTCATGATTATAGAGATATCACGCTTAAAATTTTTAAGGTAAAAATTGTTTAAAGACTTACCGAGTAATGTTATTTATAGCTATTTTAGCTCCGGCACTGCAGGAAGTGCACTCATACTCGGTTCCGTAGCTTTTATAACGCTTACACATTATAATAATATAAGTATGTACGTAAAACTATCTCTAAAACTTTTATACATTGTATTATTCGTATTTACGTAAAAACTATCTCTTGATTGACAAGAGTATTAAAGGTACGATACGAAGCACAGATTAATATGAACTGACATAATTATTTAAACGACGTAGCCGTTATCGTTTTAACTATCAGAACGGCAAAAGTGTAAGACCTACAGCCTATTCAGTCGGGTTTCTTTTCAGTATAATTGTTTATATGCAGGCCAAGCCTATTATCGTAAATCTTTTCAATTTTAAACTTAGATAAATTACAAAAAAAAATCGTTACAAAAAAAAATAAAAATAAAAAATTACCCTAACTTATCTAAATTCAAAATTAGACCGTTTATCGATATAATTTCGTTACAAAAAAAATTTAACCTACCACCTTTGAAATTAGAATAACACTTAGCTCCGGCGCGGAAGGAAGACAGCACTCGCCCGCCGTGCGAAAGCGCAAGAACAAATGCGTAGGGAGCGGCTGAGGCGCCAAAGGCGACCAGCCTTATCCACTCCGGGCTCTCTACAGAACACTCTAGGGGTAAGACAGACCAAGACCACGTGAATAGAAAAAACACAGAAATACCCAAAAATACTAATTTTATTAGAAAAGTTAAAGCAACATATTTCGACAGTAATTTAGGCATAAATTTATATAAATAAATTTCGACAGTAATTTTGTAATTCAGTAACAATTATTAAAAATGAAACGAAATATTGAATATTTTTCGTAGACCGTATATGACAGTAAATAAATAAATATAAAACATTATACTGAAAAAACACGACTGAATAGGCTGTATAATAAACGAAAAGTCGAAAAGGTGTCATGTTTTTTACTTCAATATACCTACCTAGTAAAATTTATATTAAGTATATATTAAGTAAAAATTAAGTTAAATTATAATTATAGTATATATTTAGTAAAAATTATTAAAAATGAAACGAAATAATTAATTATTGAATATTTTTCGTATATGACAGTAAATAAGTAAAAATAAAATATATTTAAGTAAAAAACATAACATGAAATAAGGCTGTATGGAGTTTGCCTTTTACAGATATTTAAACAAAAATAATGCATTTGTGCTGACATGGCTTTTGAGGGAAACGCTAAGTTTCGCGCCATTTTCGCGTCGTTAAACATCAGTAATTGTTCGTTAGTAATTATTCGTTTGTTAAAATAATGTGTAAAAATAAATCGGCCAAGTGCGAGTCGGACTCGCGCACGAAGGGTTTCGTACCGTTGACTAAACTAAATATAAGTAAATTTTCTGTAAAATATTTATTCAGTAAAATATTTATTTAATTGTGACGCCATCTATGTCGCTATTAGAAAACTATTATTAGTCTATTGACAAAGTTTTCCTAATTTCTGATAGATGGCATTTTAGGCTAATAAAAAACAAAAATAATTATCGCCCCCCTTTATATATTTATTTTATTTTGTTTTTAGTATTTGTTGTTATAGCGGCAACAGAAATACATAATTTGTGAAAATTTCAACTGTCTAGCTATCGCCGTTCTTGAGATACAGCCTGGTGACAGACGGACGGACGGACGGACAGCGAAGTCTTAGTAATAGGGTCCCGTTTTTACCCTTTGGGTATGGAACCCTAAAAACATTAAAATAAAGTGAGAGAATGTTTTTTATTATCATATCAAAATTTTCGACCCAGCGGGATTCGAACCCGCACCTTCCCGACAATCCGTGTCCGGTGCTCTAGCCGTTAAGCTATGGGCCTATACTCCGCGGAATCGAAAATCTTGATATGATTTTTATTCGGTTTTAAGCAACCGTGGTGCCATCTATAGCGAGACCTGTACAGTACTTCACTATTCAAAGTTTCATATTACAATGAAAATCTTTTGACAAGAGACGACACTAAGCTATTTTTAATTCCTATTATTTTTATTTTTGTGTTACCCACACATGAGGAAATTCGAAAATGTTTTTTATTATCATATCAAAATTTTCGACCCAGCGGGATTCGAACCCGCACCTTCCCGACAATCCGTGTCCGGTGCTCTAGCCGTTAAGCTATGGGCCTATACTCCGCGGAATCGAATTATAAAAAACATTTTCGAATTTCCTCATGTGTGGGTAACACAAAAATAAAAATAATAGGAATTAAAAATAGCTTAGTGTCGTCTCTTGTCAAAAGATTTTCATTGTAATATGAAACTTTGAATAGTGAAGTACTGTACAGGTCTCGCTATAGATGGCACCACGGTTGCTTAAAACCGAATAAAAATCATATCAAGATTTTCGATTCCGCGGAGTATAGGCCCATAGCTTAATGGCTAGAGCACCGGACACGGATTGTCGGGAAGGTGCGGGTTCGAATCCCGCTGGGTCGAAAATTTTGATATGATAATAAAAAACATTTTCGAATTTCCTCATGTGTGGGTAACACAAAAATAAAAATAATAGGAATTAAAGTGAGAGACTTTTAGAGTGAAGTTAAGTGACGTTAATTATAATACCTATCTAAACTAATCTGTGCGTTTATGTTATATAATATGTGAGTTCGTATCGTTAATTACTCTTGCAATCAAAATCGTTTATTTTACGTAAATACATGTAAAATAAAGTGTTAACATGACAGAATAGGCTGTATAGTAAACGTAAACGTGTCTATAATACGTAATATCTAAACTAATCTGCGCGTTTATGTTATAGTACCTGGGTGACCGAGCCAGCTAGGCGGTAGTCGGTATTTTTAGTATTTTTTTTTTTGTTTTGTTTTTTTCTCGGCATTTTTATATTTCATTTTTATTTAAATAAAAAATAACGAGTGCAATTAGAAAAAAAAAGGAAAAAAAATTATGGCTTGCAGACGTGGATTTGAACCTTGGTCTTCTCGGTTGAACCCGTCCGATTTCTCATTTGAGCTATTATAACATTAATAACATTTGTGAAAATTACCTTCCTATTCTAGCGATATTTTAGCCATTTTTTCATTGCCTAAAAACAGAGATAAAACTAAATTTTCTAAAAATGAATCCTAGCTAGATCAATTTTTCGCCCCCGAAATCCCCTGTATACTGAATTTCACGAACATCGTTGAAGCCGATTCCGAGATTCAGATTATATATATATATATATATATATATATATATATATATATATATATGTGTGTGTATATATATATACAAGAATTGCTCGTTTAATAGTATAAGATATATATATATGTCGCAGATCAGAAGTGAAGTGGAAGGATGACCGGACTAATTTAATTAACAATGTAATTTAACACAAGATAGTTACACAGAAACGGGGTGGAGTCTAACTACTAAGTATTAAATGGACTCACCGAGCGGGGCCGGATCTATCGCGTGGCAGAGGGACAACTCATAGCAGTGCCCGGGAGTTGCGACCCGAGTCTAGGTTTAAGACGACCGTCTTTAAAATGCGCATTAACGCTCGCCTCCACTGCCCGAGTTGCCCACAATATAATGTAACAATTAATTCGTGTACACAAACTAACCCTTACAAGAGTCGAGGTTAAGCTACTAGCAGGATACACAAGTGCACCGCGCCACGCCAGAGCCAAGACTGCCCTAGCTGCGGTTGCATCGGTCTTTTATGCACGAAGGAATGACTCGAATAATAGAATGAGTGAGGGTAGATGAATAATAATAACAACACAGGTACCGTCATTAATAACTATCCGCATTGACTCTCCGACATATATATATATATATATATATATATATATATATATATCAGGTTTAGTTTATTTTACGTAAATACATATAAAATACATATAAAATAAAGTGTAAGTGTTTTAAAGCTACGAAACGAACTACTACGAAAAAATATCTCCATAACAATGAGATTGCTGAGGGTGGGAGTAGCACCAGAGGGTAATCCACCCCTCCCCCTCACCCCCAAAACCCCATAAATCGGTTCTCTATTGTGTTAAACAATATTACTCGGTAAGTATTAAGACCATCGTAACATAAAAATTTTAACCGTAATATCTCCATAACCATGAGATTGCTGAGGGTGGGAGTAGCACCAGAGGGTAATCCACCCCACCCCCTCCCCCCTCTCCCCCCAAAATCCGGTTCCCTATTGTGTAAGGACTATCCCAACTATTTAAGTTAACTATAAATTAATCGTAACTTATCAAGTTTTTCATTTATGACAATTATAGGGGTCCCACTACGACTGTTCAATGAACCCATTTATTTACTATTGCTTATAGAAAATGGCAATTTTCAACCAACTCCAAAAGATAAGTGGCTTCAATGTTGGACTCGATATGTGTATGTATTTTAAATTTTTAATGTATGTTTCCCTTTCCAGTTCCACATATCTTCGTAAATATTGTATCGATTTTCATTTTATTGGAATAGTAGAACCAAGATTTGTCGACAAAAACTACTTATGATATAGTGTTAAGCTAACACTAGGTATATTAAAAACATTTTTTATTATTAAAAATTTAATTATTTTTCGTATATTTTAATTTATATCTTCTTTTTTTAATTGATTTATCTTAATTATGAAACTTTTTTTCTTTTTTATTATCATATTTATAATTATATTTTGGTTAACCGTACAAATTGATTATAGTCCGGCCGCTCAAAGAATGCGTTTCTGACAGATCGTGATTAACTGAGATATGTGACTTTGAACTGGCGTACAATTTACTGCAAAATATTAAATATCTTTCATTTACCTTATTAACGAGTGATAACATTAAAATTCGAATAATTATGCCAACTTACAATAAATGTATTAATTTCGGGCTAAAATTATTACAATTACTTAATTAACAAATATAAAAATCAATAGCTTTTAAACGTCAAACCACGTCAAACGGCGCTGCTTCAAGGTTATGTCAACTGTTTGTTATTGTAGTGATGTGACAAAATAACGAGGCAATTGTAATCGAATATTTTTGTAATCTTAATGTAATCTGTCGGTATAATATTAAACAAAACGTTATAATTTTATAATATACAGTGTGTTAGGGATCGGATTACCGATATTTTACCCACGTATTGTACTTCTAATTTTATCGACAAAAAACCATACAAAGGGGGGTCGCACCCTTCACCCCTCTGAATGGGAGCCGTTTTAAAATTTCATATTTCATATTTTTACGAGTTCATTGAAACTCATTTTTTTATGATCTTATGTTATCCACATATTTGAATGTCACCTTATTTTAAAGATGATGAAATTTTCTATCATTTAAAACCGAATTTGATAAAAATTTACAAACAATAATAATTTAAAACCTTTTGTTTAGATCAAAAACTTGATAATTTTTTTTTGCTATTTTTTAGTTATTATGCTCTACTTAAAAAACCGGGCCCTTAACCTATCATTTTTTTTCTTCTATTTTGTTTGCAGTAAGCAGTGCTAACAAATAAACCTTAAATTATTACTGGTATTGACGCCAATAATTTAAAAACGGAGTCTAACATCAAGAGTCAAAACTGAGAAATAATTACTCATTCACACAGCAGGTAGCTAGCATTCATTGTGTGTGAGTGAGAAAGATATTTTTACGATAAGATATGAGTGGGACAAAAACTACACATTATGTGAAATTAAAACAACAACATTTAATAAAAAAATTTAGATTTATTAATCAAAAAACAACAAGTTTTTTTCAAAATTTGTTCCAAGTGGCCGCCATTATTTTGAAAGCAATTCTTCAAAGGATTATGGCCACAGCTGATGACATACGAAACGAACAAGAAATGTTGATGAGAGCAACTTAATAGGTTGGATTGAGAGCAATCGCATGCCTGCCAAAAAAATTTTCAAAAAACAACAAGGTTTTTTCAATATTTGTTCCAAGTGGCCGCCATTATTTTGAAGGCATGCGATTGCTCTCAATCCAACCTATTGAGTTGCTCTCATCAACATTTCTTGTTCGTTTCGTATGTCATCAGCTGTGGCCATAATCCTTTAAAGCATTGCCTTCAAAGTAATGGCGGCCACTTGGAACAAATTTTGAAAAAAACTTGTTGTTTTTTGATTAATAAATCTAAATTTTTTTATTAAATGTTGTTGTTTTAATTTCACATAATGTGTAGTTTTTGTCCCACTCATATCTTATCGTAAAAATATCTTTCTCACTCACACACAATGAATGCTAGCTACCTGCTGTGTGAATGTGTAATTATTTCTCAGTTTTGACTCTTGATGTTAGACTCCGTTTTTAAATTATTCGCGTTAATACCAGTAATAATTTAAGGTTTATTTGTTAGCACTGCTTACTGCAAACAAATTAGAAGAAAAAAAATGATAGGTTAAGAGCCCGGTTTTTAAAGTAGAGCATAATAACTAAAAAATAGCAAAAAAAATTACCAAGTTTTTGATCTAAACACATAGTTTTAAATTATTATTGTTTGTAAACTTTTATCAAATTCGGTTTTAAATGATAGCAAATTTCATCATCTTTAAAATAAGGTGACTTTCAAATATGTGGATAACATAAGATCATAAAAAAAAGAGTTTCAATGAACTCGTAAAAATACGAGATATGAAATTTTAAAACGGCTCCCATTCAGAGGGGTGAAGGTTGCGACCCCCCTTTGTATGGTTTTTTGTCGATAAAATTAGAAGTACAATACGTGGGTAAAATATCGGTAATCCGATCCCTAACACACTGTATAATGCACTCATTGTTAGTATTTAATAAAGTTAATAATATAATAAAGGTACGCTCAAACAAAACTTAAGAAAATTAGTGTCATAATATCAATCAGATGAATTTAAAAAAAAAACCGGTCAAGTGCGAGTCGGACTCGCGCACCGAGGGTTCCGTACAAACCTGCAGGTATATAAGTAAAAGTTATGGTATTCGTGATCGTATGGTATTTTGCTGCTAAATGAAATCCGTAACATTACAATATGGAAAGTTGGAGGAGCATAAATTTAAGACAAAGGTATCTTTATCTTTTCATTAATCCTTTAATTTATATAAAATAAAATAAATAAATAAAATAAAAATCGCCTTTATTTCTATTACTATTAAAATTTCAATTAATATAAGCGTAAGTATTCTTAGTTTAAACATATGTATGTATATTAACCTATGTATATATTTATTCTATACTCGTATAATTAACTCGTCTACATGTTTATAACATCACTTAATTAATATTGGTAATAGTAATAGTCGCCTCCGCGGCGTAGGCCTCTCCTAAACATTTCCATGTACTTATCCCTTTCCCGTGCTTTCTGTATACACAGCGGTCCACATAATTATCTGGTTGAAGATATCTCTCCACCTTTTAATTGGTCTCTCTTTTTTCCTTGACCTGTCTCTTGGTAGGAAAGTTCTTTTATCGAAGTTATTTATTTACAAATTTTTTAGTCACTATTTAGAAATCTGGTAAAAAAATACTTTATTACTATTAAGTATTAAATTTGAACCATATTATATATAGTAGATATTTATTATTTATTTATTTATTTATTTATTTTAATAGTCCCACAGATGATGTAACATTTATTTAGTAATTTAATTCGAGCCTATTTGACCTTTGTACCTGTTTTCAAGTTTGTATAAAACATGTTTTCCTAAATTTATTTTTATTATTGTCTGCTATTGTTTAAACATATATATTTTTTAATGTCTAGAATTCTCATTACAGTGTTAATATTACTTGATTTCATTAATCATTTCAATACTGTTGATTTTGACTTACTACTACTTGGTTCTCTTAACATATCTCCTAAGGTGTCTGACTGGTTTCATAGTTACTTGCATGGTCGCCGACTACGAATACATATTGAAGAACTTTCTTCATTCTGGTCTAGAATCAACGCTGGCGTTAAAGATAAATATATAATATGTACCTCTTCGCTTAAATGATAGCCTAACTTTGAAGATACCTTCACATTCGTCTTCCTTTTATTCTAAATCTTTCACTATTGAAGCTTATCGTCTTTGGAACTTATTGCCACTGTCTACCGCGCTCAATCTTTAATGACATTTGAAAAACTTGTTAAGGAAATGTACTTATCATATTAAATTATGTTAAGCAACTTTATTTTATTATTTATTATTTTTCATGAAGTTACGTTATGTTGTTATGTCATTCGTCTTAATCTATCAATTTGCTTAAAGTGTATATACGTATGTATGTATGTATTTATATATTTGTGTATACATATGAGTAAACTTATATATGTACATATGTGTCATTAAATATAGCATTTATTGTTATATAGTTATTTATTTATATCTGATTTTTATTTTATACTAGCTTCTGCGCGCGACTTCCTCCCCGTGGAATAGAACCAATTCTCTCATACATGATTTGAGCGAAACTTTAACCGTTTACGCCGCGAAAGCTCTCAAAAGGAAAAAAAACCCCGATTTTGAAACATTCTTCATTGGTGCTACGCTCCTATTGGTCTTAGCGTGATGATATATAGCCTATAGCCTTCCTCGATAAATGGACTATCTAACACTGAAAGAATTTTTCAAATCGGACCAGTAGATCCTGAGATTAGCGCGTTCAAACAAACAAACAAACAAAAAAAACAAACAAACAATCAAACAAACAAACTCTTCAGCTTTATTATATTAGTATAGATTGTTCCTTTTTTTTACAAAATTTTGCGCCCTTCCCCTAGTTTATATGCAAGTCCTCTGCCCAAAGGTTGCCTGGAAGAGATCGCTGTATTAGCGATAAGGTCGCCTGTTGTAATTGATGCAAGTTTATTGTTATAAATTCTATGTACTTATTGTTCTTTTGTGTATTGGTGTGCAAAAAGAGTTAGTAAATAAATATTACTTTGCAAAGTTTTATAATTGAAAAACAAAGCAGAAATAAACAACATTACACATACTATTTCTGTGGTTGCGATGTAACTATACATTTAAGGTTTTCGTAATTTTTCCTGTATCTGTGCTATAAAACGTTGCTTTGTACCAAATTTCAAGATTCTGACTTCACGGGAAGTACCCTGTAGGTTTTGATTCCTTTGCGACTATTTTCGATAAAAATATGCGGCTTAAATTGGTTTTTCTTTTGATATCGTTGACATAGAAATTTGATTTTGTTACAGCTTAAAGGTTTTATAGACCTGAGTATTTGATATGAATTTTAATTTAATACTTTTACGCGTTCATGAGAAATGTGGTATTAAGTGTAAAATTATTAAAATATTTTTTTTATATGTTGTAACTAAAAATTTACACTTTTCGCAATTTTTCCTGTATCTGTGCTATAAGACGTTGCTTCGTACCAAATTTCAAGATTCTGACTTCACGGGAAGTACCCTGTAGGTTTTGATTCCTTTGGGACTATTTTCGATGAAAATATGCGGCTTAAATTGGTTTTTCTTTTGATACCGTTGACATAGAAGTTTGATTTTGTTACAGCTTAAAGGTATTATAGACTTGAGTATTTGATATAAATTTCAATTTAATACTTTTACGCGTTTATGAGAAAAGTGGTATTAAGTGTAAAATTATTAAAATATTTTTTTTAATATGTAGTAACTAAAAATTTACACTTTTCGCAATTTTTCCTGTATCTGTGCTATAAGACGTTGCTTCGTACCAAATTTCAAGATTCTTAGTTCACGGGAAGTACCCTGTAGGTTTTGATTCCCTTGAGAGTGTCGAAAATTTGCAGCATAAACGGCTGTATCTTTTGATTGCCTTGGCTTAGAAGTTTCATTTTTTCACAGCTTTAAGAGGCAGCAGATCTGAGTATTTAATATAAATTTCAGCTTGATGCCTCCACGCGTTTCTGAGAAAAAGGGTCTTGACAGACAGACGGACAACAAAGTGATCCTATAAGGGTTCCGTTTTTACCTTTTGAGGTACGGAACCCTAAAAACGTTGAAAATGAAATTACTTTCTACATTATATTTCTGTTAAAAAATGATAATCATATACATAATCTAAATAAAAAGACTTAGTCTGTATTTTTAACGCTTAAAACTATGTTTTTCATAACATACATTTTCCAATAAATAAAGCATTTTTATTTATTTTTTCGTTACAGTCGGAAATTACGATTCAATTCAATTATTTGATTCATTAAATAATTGTGTTTGCTCGCAAACGAAAAAAAAACCGAATTCAATTACATCGACAAGTAATACAACGTAATAAGACGAAAAAATAGTTAAGCTAATACGCGCTATCAATGATTACTCAAAAAGTTGTAATCAGATCTCGATCTAATTTAAATAAGACAACATGACAAGTATTAGCTTTCGATTAAAGTAAGAATCATCAAAATCGGTACACCGAGTATAAAGTTATGCAGTATAATACAACGTAGGTCGACGAAAAAGTAGACGAGTAAATATGCATTATCTATACTAATATATAAAGCTGAAGAGTTTGTTTGATTGATTGTTTGTTTGTTTGTTTGTTTGTTTGTTTGTTTGTTTGTTTGTTTGTTTGTTTGAACGCGGTAATCTCTGGTTCTACTGGGCCGATTTGAAAAATTCTTTCAGTGTTAGATAGCCCATTTATCGAGGAAGGCTATAGGCTATGTATCATCACGCTAAGTCCAATAGGAGCGAAGTCCACGCCGACGAAGTCGCGCGCAGAAGCTAGTTAGATATAACTCTAAAAGTACCTACTTGTCAGATCTCAATTAAATTTAAATGGGACTACATGACACGCAACACCTTTCAATTAAAACAAAATTGATCGAAATCGGTCCACCCAGTCAAAATTTCTGAGTTAACATACATAAAAAAATAAAAAAAATACAGTCGAATTGAGAACCTCCTCCTTTAAAAAAAGAGAAAGTCGGTTAAAAATTACTAGTGGTCGCCCAGAGGTCGAAATTCGACCATAATTAAAAATTTCAATTAAAGAAAACCAAATAATTATGAAAATAAAGAAACTTTTTTATTTTTTCAATTTGACAACAGACTGACAATCAACAAAATAGAATAACTATGCGTGTGTGTGTCAAGTAGATGGTTATTGTGTGTATTGCTTTTTTTTATTAATTTAATGTATATTTTATGTATAATTAAAAAAAAATATATTAGCATTCTGCACTCCTTCTCTATATAAAGTTATAAACTTTAAGTGTGCGAAATTTCATACTCCTCCGTACGCGCAATTTCCGTAAAAAGGGGTACAAAATTTTTGCTTCATGTATTGCTTTTTTTTATTAATTTAATGTATATTTTATGTATAATTAAAAAATATATATTAGCATTCTGCACTCCTTCTCTATATAAAGTTATAAACTTTAAGTGTGCGAAATTTCATACTCCTCCGTACGCGCAATTTCCGTAAAAAGGGGTACAAAATTTTTGCTTCATGTATTAATATATACAGGGTGTGTCGTAAATCGTGGATAATCCGTTAACTGAGGGTAGCCCTGATGTCGACCTCCAAGAAAATGTACTTTTTATTTCAGGGTTGCCAACACTGTGAAAATTGTGAATATTTTTGTGTTTTTTCAAAAAATTCCTACCGCGACTAGTAATTTGGTCATAATTTTTACAAATTAAGGTATTTTAATGTAATTTTTATATTATTTTACTCGGGAATACTTGTACTATCTAACGAAATTACTATTTCAGGCATAATTTATTCAAAACTTATGAAAATTAGCGTTAGAAGTTTTTTTTTTATTTTTATTCGTAACTTTTTGTCAATATTTAACCATTGATTGTGAAAAAAAAATGTATGGCACTAGAATTGCCCAGTATTTAAAAAGAATGCTTAGTTTGTATAGTTTCTAAAAAAGTATAACAATTAGTGCTTGACAAGCAAAATTATTTTGTAGGAGCCAAAGAACTTATCACGATCGGTAAGTTCGTTTTGTATCATTAGCATTTGTGTCACTTAAATGTTAGGATAAAGAAAAAAACAAAGATTTTTTTAGTATAAATGCATTTATTACATCAAACTAAATGTTCGAAATGTCCTCCATTGGCAGCAATGCAGGTTCGGCATCGCCTTATAAAAGATCTTTTGATACGGCGTGCATAGCCTGATACTTCAATTTCACGAGTGGCTAATTGCACACATGTGCGCAATTCTTCGATTGTCGACACTGCTTTAGTATAAACTTTTTCTTTAATGCATCCCCCAATAAAAAAAAGTCCAGGGGGTTCAGGTCAGGTGATCCTGGTGGCCATAAAATTAGACCCAAGCGCCCAAACCTAGGTGGATTGGGCTCTGGGTATGTGTCGTTTAAATATTCCCGCACCCGAACAGCAAAATACGTGGGACACCCGTCATTTTGCAGCCTTATTCCTTCTCTTGTCTCCAGTGATAAATTTTGCAGCAGCTCAGGTAAATTATTTTGTAAAAAATTTAAATAGATTTCAGCATTTAATGTAGCTGGCAACTCATGTGGGCCTATTATTTTCTCACCAAACTGCTGCATTTATCACTGGAGACAAGAGAAGGAATAAGGCTGCAAAATTACGGGTGTCCCACGTATTTTGCTGTTCGGGTGCGGGAATATTTAAACGACACATACCCAGAGCCTAATCCACCTAGGTTTGGGCGCTTGGGTCTAATTTTATGGCCACCAGGATCACCTGACCTGAACCCCCTGGACTTTTTTTTATTGGGGGATGCATTAAAGAAAAAGTTTATACTAAAGCAGTGTCGACAATCGAAGAATTGCGCACATGTGTGCAATTAGCCACTCGTGAAATTGAAGTATCAGGCTATGCACGCCGTATCAAAAGATCTTTTATAAGGCGATGCCGAACCTGCATTGCTGCCAAAGGAGGATATTTCGAACATTTAGTTTGATGTAATAAATGCATTTATACTAAAAAAATCTTTGTTTTTTTTCTTTATCCTAACATTTAAGTGACACAAATGCTAATGATACAAAACGAACTTACCGACCGTGATAAGTTCTTTCGCTCCTACAAAATAATTTTGCTTGTCAAGCACTAATTGTTATACCTTTTTAGAAACTACACAAACTAAGCATTCTTTTTAAATACTGGGCAATTCTAGTGCCATACATTTTTTTTTCACAATCAATGGTTAAATATTGACAAAAAGTTAGGAATAAAAATAAAAAAAAACTTCTAACGCTAATTTTCATAAGTTTTGAATAAATTATGCCTGAAATAGTAATTTCGTTAGATAGTACAAGTATTCCCGAGTAAAATAAAATAAAAATTACATTAAAATACCTTAATTTGTAAAAATTATGACCAAATTACTAGTCGCGGTAGGAATTTTTTGAAAAAACACAAAAATATTCACAATTTTCACAGTGTTGGCAACCCTGAAATAAAAAGTACATTTTCTTGGAGGTCGTCATCAGGGCTACCCCCAGTTAACGGATTATCCACGATTTACGACACACCCTGTATATATATTTAAATTGTGAATATTTAATAAATATAATTTCTATACAAAAAACCACATATAAATTAAATTGAATAAATATACATAATGAATGCAATAAATAAAGTTACAAATATTATTAATGTGTTATTTATTGTACATCACTAGTCATGACGAATTTACAGGTGTCAGAAACGCATTCTATCAGCAGCCGGACTGTCGAATCATAATTTTTTCCATTGATGAATCACAAAATAGATTATCACAACACCTGTGTGATAACTTGAAAATTTGTCATATCTTAAAGTATATATTATAGATATAAAAGAGGTACTTTAAGATATTTTGTCATATCGTAAAGTAGGTACGTCTTTTATTATGACTCTAATTATATTAGTAAATTCTTAGTAAAAACAAAAAATTGTAGTTGCGACAAAAAATCGCGAGTTTCCGAACAAAAAACGTATAATTGATGGAGTTAGCTTTACTTAAATAATAAATTTAACATATTTAACCTAAAAAAAGGTGTGTGTGCGATTCACACACGATAGAAGTGAAACTTCTATGGCGAACTAATTAAAAAAAAAAGCTAATTTAAAATTAGCGGCTTGCAGCGCGGTTCGGCCGCACCGTGGCTCGTCCTTCCCTGTCTTTTTGCCGTTGCATCCGGTTTGAAATCACAAGGATTCTAAAGAAGTTTCACTTCAAAAAAATTTAAATATTTTATAATATTTTTTATTTATATTGTTCAACATTATAAGAACCAAAGTTATTGCAGATTTTATATTTTAGTACACGTTAAAAGACGCGGCATTTTGTGATTTTAAAAAATTTGTAACTAAAAACTATCAGGGATACAATTTTTTGAAAATTATGTTTGGGTTCAGGATGTCAGAGAGTATAAATAAACCAAGTTTCAGCCAAATCTGAAATGGTCAAGTCGAGTGCCTTGTTGGTTTGACATGGAATGACCTGGTATAAATAATATTACAACTATATTTGATAATATTAAACAATATTAGATATTAGAGAATTTATTTAAACCTACAACGCCTGGTGCAGACTAAACAAAACAATAAATCAAACTAGATTTAAAAAAAAACAGTGTCTGAATTTTTTTTATTTTTATGTAACTAGGTTGGCAAACAAGCGTACGGCTCACCTGATGGTAAGACCGTAGCCTATAGACGCCTGCAACACCAGAAGCATCGCAAGCGCGTTGCCGACCCTATCCCCAATCCCCCCCAGGAGCTCTGGTCACCTTACTCACCAACAGGAACACAATACTGCTTGAAAACAGTATTATTTAGCTGTGGTCTTCTGTAAGGTCGAGGTACTACCCCAGTCGGGCTGCTCCATATTTTGAGCAGGAAATTTCCTGCTGTGCCCTACCTCAGTTAAGTGTTTAAAATAAATTATATGGCATAGGTATATTTATATTATATAGGGCACAGCAGGAAATATCCTACTCAAAATCTGGAGCAGCCCGACTGGGGAAGAACCTCGACCTTACAGAAGATCACAGCTAAAAAATGTTGCTTTCAAGCAGTGTTGTGTTCACAGGAACAACAGCAGGAACTGTAGTGAGTAAGGTAACCAGTGCTCCTGGGGAGGGATTGGGGGTAGGGTCAATAACGCGCTTGGGACGCTTCTAGTGTTGCCGGCGTCTATAAGCTACGGTAATCGCTTACCATCAGGTGAGCCGTACCCGTACCGTACCGTACGCTTGTTTGCCGACCTAGTTGTGTGAAAAAAGTAGCATTTATACTTATTTAAGGAAAAAGGACAAAGCTCGCGTCACTTACAAGGTCAATAAAAATATCGTATTCATAATTATGTTGTTTATTTAAATTGTAGTAAAGAATTAAATGGTATCTACGTAAAATTCATGAATGCGTATTACACAAGACATTTATTACTACTACGTAATACGCTAAAAAACGCAGTAGCTTCCCTTGAAATAGGATTTAGTATGCATGAGATAAAGATAACTCTTCCGCCCAGCTTCGTTCTACTGTTGAGTTTGAAATAAATTATTCAGTTCAATTTTACGAAAGTAAGATGTAGCGGTATGAAAATCGTAATCTTAACAAAATCTTTATTGAGTTCAACTAAGCAAAGCAATTTAAACTTCCTTTCTCTAGTTCTACATGTTTTTTTTTCACGGTATTTAATTATTACGACATGTGTAACTGAATAAAAGGAGAAAGAGGTTAACTTCTTTTACGAAATACAAGTTTGAGTTTTTTTTTTTAATACTGTTATGTGCAGCGAATATTTATGTCTGCCTGCTTTTAAATAACTTTAGGTAAAACTATTATTTTTTGTAAATAAAAAGAAATAAAATCTGCAATAAGTACACTAAAATAAAATCATTAAAATATGATTACCGTCATTAAATTGATTATGATTGCAGCAATTTGTACACAAATACAACATGTAAAAGGTAAATGACATGTTTAAAAAAGTGTAATCTTCAGAGCAGGGCTGTACAAAATATATACAATATTTAATTTTATTAGATCGATTCGATCGATAGATTAGAGAGATAGATTTTAAAACACTATCTATACCTTTCTATACCTATCTATACCTATCCCTATCTACATAAATAAAAATGAATTGCTTGATTTTTTTGCTAAGCGCAAAACTCGAAAACGGCTAAAACTATTCAAGCCGAACTTTACTCCTAAAGTTTTCTACTACTTCGTAAAAGGTTTGAATTGAATGAAAAATTAAAAATATTGCACAAAAATTTGGAAATTTTTAAATATTTAAACGATTATTTCAACTGCACGCGTTTGGACAGGACACCGTCCGTCCGTTGGCAATAAATCCATTTCCCGACATTAGTTAATTTTAAACGTAATTTGTGTTTCTTAAATTAGTTTCACATAATTATATTCCTTTAGATGATATATAATAATAAGATTTTATAATAAGATTTATTTATTTTCTCACCACAATATTGTAAACATGACATTTGATAGTTATGATAGTTATAAGAGCATTAATATTCTGGGAGACTGGTGCCTAAGCTAGGCTCGAGGCCTGTGTTTTAGGACACCTGCAGGTTTCCACCCCTTAATAAAGAAAGTAGGTATATACCTACATTACAATTATCATTAATAACGGGCATTAACAATTTTGTTTTAAACAATATAGGTAATATTACGATATTGAAAATTTAAAATGAAATTTTAAATATAATTATTATATTAAAATAATAATAAAAAATAAAAGTGAAAAAATATATAAGTAGTGTTAATTACTAAAATTTTATATCGTACTAGCAAACCCGGCGAACTCTGTTTCGCCACCAGATGGCTTCATGGATGGCTGTAAAAAAAGATTTTCCCGCTTTTCCATTGAAATTTTTCCTGAATTTTCTTTGGTATAAACCTCACGGAGCCCGAGGCCTTTCCAACGAATACAAAACCGTGGAAATCGGTTCGTGCGTTCTGGAGTTATAGCGTCAGGAAGGAAAACCCGACTTATTTTTATATAGTAGATTTTTACGTATAAAAATTTATGTAAGCTAACCATGTCCTAAATATTCACTGTAATTTGTAAAATAAACCAAGTGCCCGCCAGACAAGCATTAAAAAAAAACAAATCGTATCCGTAATGTAAACATTACACAAACATAACAAAAACCAACTCAGGGTCGAATATTAAATATTTACTATTTTAAACGTATTACATTGTTAATAATATATATTAACGTAAATTTATTACAATTTACAATAACAGTTACTGTCACGACATACAAATAACACGATTAATATAATATGTGTTCTTTAATATTTTAATTAATAATAATTTATATATCATTATAATAGTTATTAAATAATAATAACAATTTTATATATATATATATATATAGGTTTTATTGTTAGCTAAAACCTACCTATACTTGTGGAAAAACAAAAAGTAAAGTATAAGCAACTAAGTTGAATGGTCGAAATCATTATCAGACATCATCATTATAGAAACTTGTTTCTTGACTTTGAGGACATACTTAAACACTATTATTTATTTTATACATGCATATTCTTGACATTTCTTAATTTAACTACGATTTTATAACAAACTAGCTTACTGCTAGCGGCTTCGTCCGCACGGAAACACGATTTTCGTGAATACGTTTTCTCCCGTTAAATTTTAGCCTGTCACTCAGTGATAACGTAGAGTTCTCCTCGTGAAAGAACCTTTAGATTTTTTGTTTTATGTTTTTTGTTGTTTCATTTGTTTGTATTTGTCCATTACAAACAAACAAAATATCAAATCATTCGTCTTTATATTATTAATATACTTAAGTAAATTGTGTTAAGTATCGTTCTTTTTTTTGCTTACAAGAACATAATTAAGTATGTAATAATATTTTTAAGAGACATAATTAAAAAAAGCTTTACGTACATTTCTTCAATGTCAGATGCTCTAGCGACGTGGTATTTAATTGACTAAATTACGACTATGATTATGCCAAGTTTTATCAAAATCTTTCTTATAAATAAGTCAACAGGCATGAAATACTGAGAATAAACATACAATTTATATTCGTATGTACAATTTCATCAGAAATCTAATGCAAGAGAGTAAAACCAGAGATAGTCGTAAATTGGTTATCGAAATCGGCTTCACATCAAGTACCAGCTAATGTGGCAATGCATTTGCTTTTTTAACGAAAGAAATATGTACTTTCCTATTTACGTAATCGCTGGATAATATGTTCCTTTCAGAGAATAATTTTGTTATTTGAAAATAACTTATCAAGTCAGTTTTGTGATACTTTGAAAATCTATCTACATATCTATACTAATATTATAAAGCTGAAGAGTTTGTTTGTTTGGTTGTTTGTTTGAACGCGGTACTCTCTGGAACTACTGGTCCGATTTAAAAATTCTTTCAGTGTTAGATTACCCATTTATCGAGGAAGGCTGTAGGTTATATATCATTACGCTAACAGGAGCGGGGTCCACGCCGGTCGCCGACGAAGTCGCGCGCAGAAGCTAGTATTATATAAAAGAGATTTCCACCTATTGACTCATCACGATATCTCTGGAACCATAAGGCGTAGAGACTTGAAATTAGGTAGGAATATTCCTTTCGCCGAGTAGAGGTCAGCTAAGAACGGATTTTACGAAATTCCACCCACAAGAGGGGGTTGCGGGGGTTAATAACATATACAGCAAAACAATGTTTGCGGGGTCAGCTAGTATAATATATTCAGTAAGATTTCATTCATGGAGCGTTATTCAGCATCCTCTTTACGATTCGCAGGTATTCAGCTCAGACAAGGACACAAATTGAAGTCGACTGTCATTTGAGCTAATTAAACTTCATTTCAGGTCAATTTAAAATGTTAACTGACACTTAGGACAAAGGTCGAGTCATAATGTCGATAACTGATGTAGGACAATTTTTAAATTGTGTTATCAGTAAGAAAAATAATTAAAGTTTAAATAAGACCAAAATGTAATAATACTAACGCGTTTATTGACGAGCTTTACTATCTAGTATTAAAAGTATCGGATATGAAATTTAATGGAAAATATTTACATTAAAAATATTTCAGCACATACAATTCAACCTTGACGAAGTACAGACGAGCTAATAATGATATACAATGGTAATTTAGAACAAGCTATTTTATCATAAATTAACCATGTTTATAGAAATTACGTAACTTAAATAATCATTATGTCCTGCTTTACGACAGGACATAATGATTATTTAAGTTACGTAACGTAAACTTCTAATATCACTCTGAATTTTGAACGCCAATTATAAGAATACTACAAAACATTTAGTCAGTGTAATTTTGTAATACGTTACTGAATAAAGGAAGACCATGCATATAAAAGGCGCAAGTAATAAATAGCTTGAATTAGCTGTTAAATCTATAGACGACGTTAAATGCTTTCTAAAACCTATTGAATATGGCAATAGTAACTTTACTTAAGCCTGTCCCACTTACTTGATTGTTTGTTAGTACCATTTCTACTAATAATAGAAATTAAATTAAACTTTTAGAAATAAATCAAAATTAAAGTTTGTTGTGAAAACGTGATTTGACTTATCCTAGAAACTAATAAAGATTTATTGAAGTAGAACCAAAGTTTAAATGAAATAGAATTTACGAGTAATCGCAGAAACAGATTTATGAAGCATACGAGTAGACGGAGTAGATTTATGTCAAAGCAATCTAAAATAGAATAGTCCTTGAGAACTTTCGAGACAAACAAAAGTAATCAAGGAAAACGAATAAAACCTGTTCGAAACTTCTCGATTACTTAATTTTTAGGGTTCCGTACCTCAAAAGGTAAAAACGGAACCCTTATAGGATCACTTTGTTGTCCGTCTGTCTGTCAAGACCCTTTTTCTCAGAAACGCGTGGAGGCATCAAGCTGAAATTTATATTAAATACTCAGATCTGCTGCCTCTTAAAGCTGTGAAAAAATGAAACTTCTAAGCCAAGGCAATCAAAAGATACAGCCGTTTATGCTGCAAATTTTCGACACTCTCAAGGGAATCAAAACCTACAGGGTACTTCCCGTGAACTAAGAATCTTGAAATTTGGTACGAAGCAACGTCTTATAGCACAGATACAGGAAAAATTGCGAAAAGTGTAAATTTTTAGTTACTACATATTAAAAAAAATATTTTAATAATTTTACACTTAATACCACTTTTCTCATAAACGCGTAAAAGTATTAAATTGAAATTTATATCAAATACTCAAGTCTATAATACCTTTAAGCTGTAACAAAATCAAACTTCTATGTCAACGGTATCAAAAGAAAAACCAATTTAAGCCGCATATTTTCATCGAAAATAGTCCCAAAGGAATCAAAACCTACAGGGTACTTCCCGTGAAGTCAGAATCTTGAAATTTGGTACGAAGCAACGTCTTATAGCACAGATACAGGAAAAATTGCGAAAAGTGTAAATTTTTAGTTACAACATATAAAAAAAATATTTTAATAATTTTACACTTAATACCACATTTCTCATGAACGCGTAAAAGTATTAAATTAAAATTCATATCAAATACTCAGGTCTATAAAACCTTTAAGCTGTAACAAAATCAAATTTCTATGTCAACGATATCAAAAGAAAAACCAATTTAAGCCGCATATTTTTATCGAAAATAGTCGCAAAGGAATCAAAACCTACAGGGTACTTCCCGTGAAGTCAGAATCTTGAAATTTGGTACAAAGCAACGTTTTATAGCACAGATACAGGAAAAATTGCGAAAACCTTAAATGTATAGTTACATCGCAACCACAGAAATAGTATGTGTAATGTTGTTTATTTCTGCTTTGTTTTTCAATTATAAAACTTTGCAAAGTAATATTTATTTACTAACTCTTTTTGCACACCAATACACAAAAGAACAATAAGTACATAGAATTTATAACAATAAACTTGCATCAATTACAACAGGCGACCTTATCGCTAATACAGCGATCTCTTCCAGGCAACCTTTGGGCAGAGGACTTGCATATAAACTAGGGGAAGGGCGCAAAATTTTGTAAAAAAAAGGAACAATCTATACTAATATAATAAAGCTGAAGAGTTTGTTTGTTTGATTGTTTGTTTGTTTTTTTTGTTTGTTTGTTTGTTTGAACGCGCTAATCTCAGGATCTACTGGTCCGATTTGAAAAATTCTTTCAGTGTTAGATAGTCCATTTATCGAGGAAGGCTATAGGCTATATATCATCACGCTAAGACCAATAGGAGCGTAGCACCAATGAAGAATGTTTCAAAATCGGGGTTTTTTTTCCTTTTGAGAGCTTTCGCGGCGTAAACGGTTAAAGTTTCGCTCAAATCATGTATGAGAGAATTGGTTCTATTCCACGGGGAGGAAGTCGCGCGCAGAAGCTAGTATAAAATAAAAATCAGATATAAATAAATAACTATATAACAATAAATGCTATATTTAATGACACATATGTACATATATAAGTTTACTCATATGTATACACAAATATATAAATACATACATACATACGTATATACACTTTAAGCAAATTGATAGATTAAGACGAATGACATAACAACATAACGTAACTTCATGAAAAATAATAAATAATAAAATAAAGTTGCTTAACATAATTTAATATGATAAGTACATTTCCTTAACAAGTTTTTCAAATGTCATTAAAGATTGAGCGCGGTAGACAGTGGCAATAAGTTCCAAAGACGATAAGCTTCAATAGTGAAAGATTTAGAATAAAAGGAAGACGAATGTGAAGGTATCTTCAAAGTTAGGCTATCATTTAAGCGAAGAGGTACATATTATATATTTATCTTTAACGCCAGCGTTGATTCTAGACCAGAATGAAGAAAGTTCTTCAATATGTATTCGTAGTCGGCGACCATGCAAGTAACTATGAAACCAGTCAGACACCTTAGGAGATATGTTAAGAGAACCAAGTAGTAGTAAGTCAAAATCAACAGTATTGAAATGATTAATGAAATCAAGTAATATTAACACTGTAATGAGAATTCTAGACATTAAAAAATATATATGTTTAAACAATAGCAGACAATAATAAAAATAAATTTAGGAAAACATGTTTTATACAAACTTGAAAACAGGTACAAAGGTCAAATAGGCTCGAATTAAATTACTAAATAAATGTTACATCATCTGTGGGACTATTAAAATAAATAAATAAATAAATAAATAATAAATATCTACTATATATAATATGGTTCAAATTTAATACTTAATAGTAATAAAGTATTTTTTTACCAGATTTCTAAATAGTGACTAAAAAATTTGTAAATAAATAACTTCGATAAAAGAACTTTCCTACCAAGAGACAGGTCAAGGAAAAAAGAGAGACCAATTAAAAGGTGGAGAGATATCTTCAACCAGATAATTATGTGGACCGCTGTGTATACAGAAAGCACGGGAAAGGGATAAGTACATGGAAATGTTTAGGAGAGGCCTACGCCGCGGAGGCGACTATTACTATTACCAATATTAATTAAGTGATGTTATAAACATGTAGACGAGTTAATTATACGAGTATAGAATAAATATATACATAGGTTAATATACATACATATGTTTAAACTAAGAATACTTACGCTTATATTAATTGAAATTTTAATAGTAATAGAAATAAAGGCGATTTTTATTTTATTTATTTATTTTATTTTATATAAATTAAAGGATTAATGAAAAGATAAAGATACCTTTGTCTTAAATTTATGCTCCTCCAACTTTCCATATTGTAATGTTACGGATTTCATTTAGCAGCAAAATACCATACGATCACGAATACCATAACTTTTACTTATATACCTGCAGGTTTGTACGGAACCCTCGGTGCGCGAGTCCGACTCGCACTTGACCGGTTTTTTTTTTAAATTCATCTGATTGATATTATGACACTAATTTTCTTAAGTTTTGTTTGAGCGTACCTTTATTATATTATTAACTTTATTAAATACTAACAATGAGTGCATTATACAGTGTGTTAGGGATCGGATTACCGATATTTTACCCACGTATTGTACTTCTAATTTTATCGACAAAAAACCATACAAAGGGGGGTCGCAACCTTCACCCCTCTGAATGGGAGCCGTTTTAAAATTTCATATCTCGTATTTTTACGAGTTCATTGAAACTCTTTTTTTTATGATCTTATGTTATCCACATATTTGAAAGTCACCTTATTTTAAAGATGATGAAATTTGCTATCATTTAAAACCGAATTTGATAAAAGTTTACAAACAATAATAATTTAAAACTATGTGTTTAGATCAAAAACTTGGTAATTTTTTTTGCTATTTTTTAGTTATTATGCTCTACTTTAAAAACCGGGCTCTTAACCTATCATTTTTTTTCTTCTAATTTGTTTGCAGTAAGCAGTGCTAACAAATAAACCTTAAATTATTACTGGTATTAACGCGAATAATTTAAAAACGGAGTCTAACATCAAGAGTCAAAACTGAGAAATAATTACACATTCACACAGCAGGTAGCTAGCATTCATTGTGTGTGAGTGAGAAAGATATTTTTACGATAAGATATGAGTGGGACAAAAACTACACATTATGTGAAATTAAAACAACAACATTTAATAAAAAAATTTAGATTTATTAATCAAAAAACAACAAGTTTTTTTCAAAATTTGTTCCAAGTGGCCGCCATTACTTTGAAGGCAATGCTTTAAAGGATTATGGCCACAGCTGATGACATACGAAACGAACAAGAAATGTTGATGAGAGCAACTCAATAGGTTGGATTGAGAGCAATCGCATGCCTTCAAAATAATGGCGGCCACTTGGAACAAATATTGAAAAAACCTTGTTGTTTTTTGAAAATTTTTTTGGCAGGCATGCGATTGCTCTCAATCCAACCTATTAAGTTGCTCTCATCAACATTTCTTGTTCGTTTCGTATGTCATCAGCTGTGGCCATAATCCTTTGAAGAATTGCTTTCAAAATAATGGCGGCCACTTGGAACAAATTTTGAAAAAAACTTGTTGTTTTTTGATTAATAAATCTAAATTTTTTTATTAAATGTTGTTGTTTTAATTTCACATAATGTGTAGTTTTTGTCCCACTCATATCTTATCGTAAAAATATCTTTCTCACTCACACACAATGAATGCTAGCTACCTGCTGTGTGAATGAGTAATTATTTCTCAGTTTTGACTCTTGATGTTAGACTCCGTTTTTAAATTATTGGCGTCAATACCAGTAATAATTTAAGGTTTATTTGTTAGCACTGCTTACTGCAAACAAAATAGAAGAAAAAAAATGATAGGTTAAGGGCCCGGTTTTTTAAGTAGAGCATAATAACTAAAAAATAGCAAAAAAAAATTATCAAGTTTTTGATCTAAACAAAAGGTTTTAAATTATTATTGTTTGTAAATTTTTATCAAATTCGGTTTTAAATGATAGAAAATTTCATCATCTTTAAAATAAGGTGACATTCAAATATGTGGATAACATAAGATCATAAAAAAATGAGTTTCAATGAACTCGTAAAAATATGAAATATGAAATTTTAAAACGGCTCCCATTCAGAGGGGTGAAGGGTGCGACCCCCCTTTGTATGGTTTTTTGTCGATAAAATTAGAAGTACAATACGTGGGTAAAATATCGGTAATCCGATCCCTAACACACTGTATATTATAAAATTATAACGTTTTGTTTAATATTATACCGACAGATTACATTAAGATTACAAAAATATTCGATTACAATTGCCTCGTTATTTTGTCACATCACTACAATAACAAACAGTTGACATAACCTTGAAGCAGCGCCGTTTGACGTGGTTTGACGTTTAAAAGCTATTGATTTTTATATTTGTTAATTAAGTAATTGTAATAATTTTAGCCCGAAATTAATACATTTATTGTAAGTTGGCATAATTATTCGAATTTTAATGTTATCACTCGTTAATAAGGTAAATGAAAGATATTTAATATTTTGCAGTAAATTGTACGCCAGTTCAAAGTCACATATCTCAGTTAATCACGATCTGTCAGAAACGCATTCTTTGAGCGGCCGGACTATAATCAATTTGTACGGTTAACCAAAATATAATTATAAATATGATAATAAAAAAGAAAAAAAGTTTCATAATTAAGATAAATCAATTAAAAAAAGAAGATATAAATTAAAATATACGAAAAATAATTAAATTTTTAATAATAAAAAATGTTTTTAATATACCTAGTGTTAGCTTAACACTATATCATAAGTAGTTTTTGTCGACAAATCTTGGTTCTACTATTCCAATAAAATGAAAATCGATACAATATTTACGAAGATATGTGGAACTGGAAAGGGAAACATACATTAAAAATTTAAAATACATACACATATCGAGTCCAACATTGAAGCCACTTATCTTTTGGAGTTGGTTGAAAATTGCCATTTTCTATAAGCAATAGTAAATAAATGGGTTCATTGAACAGTCGTAGTGGGACCCCTATAATTGTCATAAATGAAAAACTTGATAAGTTACGATTAATTTATAGTTAACTTAAATAGTTGGGATAGTCCTTACACAATAGGGAACCGGATTTTGGGGGGAGAGGGGGGAGGGGGTGGGGTGGATTACCCTCTGGTGCTACTCCCACCCTCAGCAATCTCATGGTTATGGAGATATTACGGTTAAAATTTTTATGTTACGATGGTCTTAATACTTACCGAGTAATATTGTTTAACACAATAGAGAACCGATTTATGGGGTTTTGGGGGTGAGGGGGAGGGGTGGATTACCCTCTGGTGCTACTCCCACCCTCAGCAATCTCATTGTTATGGAGATATTTTTTCGTAGTAGTTCGTTTCGTAGCTTTAAAACACTTACACTTTATTTTATATGTATTTTATATGTATTTACGTAAAATAAACTAAACCTGATATATATATATATATATATATATATATATATATATATATGTCGGAGAGTCAATGCGGATAGTTATTAATGACGGTACCTGTGTTGTTATTATTATTCATCTACCCTCACTCATTCTATTATTCGAGTCATTCCTTCGTGCATAAAAGACCGATGCAACCGCAGCTAGGGCAGTCTTGGCTCTGGCGTGGCGCGGTGCACTTGTGTATCCTGCTAGTAGCTTAACCTCGACTCTTGTAAGGGTTAGTTTGTGTACACGAATTAATTGTTACATTATATTGTGGGCAACTCGGGCAGTGGAGGCGAGCGTTAATGCGCATTTTAAAGACGGTCGTCTTAAACCTAGACTCGGGTCGCAACTCCCGGGCACTGCTATGAGTTGTCCCTCTGCCACGCGATAGATCCGGCCCCGCTCGGTGAGTCCATTTAATACTTAGTAGTTAGACTCCACCCCGTTTCTGTGTAACTATCTTGTGTTAAATTACATTGTTAATTAAATTAGTCCGGTCATCCTTCCACTTCACTTCTGATCTGCGACATATATATATATCTTATACTATTAAACGAGCAATTCTTGTATATATATATACACACACATATATATATATATATATATATATATATATATATATATATATAGAATCTGAATCTCGGAATCGGCTTCAACGATGTTCGTGAAATTCAGTATACAGGGGATTTCGGGGGCGAAAAATTGATCTAGCTAGGATTCATTTTTAGAAAATTTAGTTTTATCTCTGTTTTTAGGCAATGAAAAAATGGCTAAAATATCGCTAGAATAGGAAGGTAATTTTCACAAATGTTATTAATGTTATAATAGCTCAAATGAGAAATCGGACGGGTTCAACCGAGAAGACCAAGGTTCAAATCCACGTCTGCAAGCCATAATTTTTTTTCCTTTTTTTTTCTAATTGCACTCGTTATTTTTTATTTAAATAAAAATGAAATATAAAAATGCCGAGAAAAAAACAAAACAAAAAAAAAAATACTAAAAATACCGACTACCGCCTAGCTGGCTCGGTCACCCAGGTACTATAACATAAACGCGCAGATTAGTTTAGATATTACGTATTATAGACACGTTTACGTTTACTATACAGCCTATTCTGTCATGTTAACACTTTATTTTACATGTATTTACGTAAAATAAACGATTTTGATTGCAAGAGTAATTAACGATACGAACTCACATATTATATAACATAAACGCACAGATTAGTTTAGATAGGTATTATAATTAACGTCACTTAACTTCACTCTAAAAGTCTCTCACTTTAATTCCTATTATTTTTATTTTTGTGTTACCCACACATGAGGAAATTCGAAAATGTTTTTTATTATCATATCAAAATTTTCGACCCAGCGGGATTCGAACCCGCACCTTCCCGACAATCCGTGTCCGGTGCTCTAGCCATTAAGCTATGGGCCTATACTCCGCGGAATCGAAAATCTTGATATGATTTTTATTCGGTTTTAAGCAACCGTGGTGCCATCTATAGCGAGACCTGTACAGTACTTCACTATTCAAAGTTTCATATTACAATGAAAATCTTTTGACAAGAGACGACACTAAGCTATTTTTAATTCCTATTATTTTTATTTTTGTGTTACCCACACATGAGGAAATTCGAAAATGTTTTTTATAATTCGATTCCGCGGAGTATAGGCCCATAGCTTAACGGCTAGAGCACCGGACACGGATTGTCGGGAAGGTGCGGGTTCGAATCCCGCTGGGTCGAAAATTTTGATATGATAATAAAAAACATTTTCGAATTTCCTCATGTGTGGGTAACACAAAAATAAAAATAATAGGAATTAAAAATAGCTTAGTGTCGTCTCTTGTCAAAAGATTTTCATTGTAATATGAAACTTTGAATAGTGAAGTACTGTACAGGTCTCGCTATAGATGGCACCACGGTTGCTTAAAACCGAATAAAAATCATATCAAGATTTTCGATTCCGCGGAGTATAGGCCCATAGCTTAACGGCTAGAGCACCGGACACGGATTGTCGGGAAGGTGCGGGTTCGAATCCCGCTGGGTCGAAAATTTTGATATGATAATAAAAAACATTCTCTCACTTTATTTTAATGTTTTTAGGGTTCCATACCCAAAGGGTAAAAACGGGACCCTATTACTAAGACTTCGCTGTCCGTCCGTCCGTCCGTCTGTCACCAGGCTGTATCTCAAGAACGGCGATAGCTAGACAGTTGAAATTTTCACAAATTATGTATTTCTGTTGCCGCTATAACAACAAATACTAAAAACAAAATAAAATAAATATATAAAGGGGGGCGATAATTATTTTTGTTTTTTATTAGCCTAAAATGCCATCTATCAGAAATTAGGAAAACTTTGTCAATAGACTAATAATAGTTTTCTAATAGCGACATAGATGGCGTCACAATTAAATAAATATTTTACTGAATAAATATTTTACAGAAAATTTACTTATATTTAGTTTAGTCAACGGTACGAAACCCTTCGTGCGCGAGTCCGACTCGCACTTGGCCGATTTATTTCTGCCTCATATATCACGAAATAAACGATGAGTTTCCTCAAATATTATAATTTTTTTCCTAATTGAAGCCTTACCAACAATAACTAACAGAAAAGAGTTTGAACTTTTGAAGTATCTTGTAAAAAATATATATTAAAATAACTTTTTCTATAATATATTGGTGAAGCACATTTTCCACTATTCCAGTTAATTGGATCCGTATTTCAGTTAGCAGAATAGGTGTTTGAATTTTTCCACGCGGTATAAATTAAAAAAGCTATTGTCAATTGGCATTTAAAGCCTAGAAAGACGAAATAAACTTTGTAAACAAAAAACAAGCACCCTCGGTCTAGTGTTAGTTTTCATTAAATTGTTTACTCGTGGCGAACATACAAATTTTATGGAACCGTTACCCTACTTCCTATAAGAATACCGTGATTATTCTGGTATAAAATTTTTATATGTAAGTATTGAGGTTGAACTTTTTCGTTGGTAGTTAATAGTAATAAAATAATATTGCTTAAAGATAGTACATAAGAAGTTTATTGTATGCATTCGACTTTAAAGAAAACTAAAAGCTTATTAAACTGATTGACAATAAATACATGTATATTCGTATGGTTTTGAATTAATAACAACAAAGACCTAAACAGAAAAAAAAATCACATTGTGTATATTAAAAAAATTAATAATTGTAAATGTGTCTCTATTAACTGTACAGAACATGTAATTCATGACTGTTATCATGAAATCGGCCATATTATCCGCCCCATTCCGACAAACTCTGAATTATGTCTTAAATCATGAAATCATATATCGCATAAAATACTTTTTTGGGGGGTTTTTTGTTGGTAAACGATTACGTTTTTTCTCATAAATTATTCTTAAAACATCTTTTCGCGTAGGATTTTCCATTAAAGATGCCGGAACTTTATACTTAAGTAAAAAAATTGTATACACAAATAAAATTATTATCATTATAAAATTTTACCACTATTGTCTCGATGTGCGGATAGGATCATCAAGAACTTTTTTAGCCTACTTATCATCGAAAACTGATCGAGATGCTCAGTTACATTTAGGCAAAAATTTATCTCGACATCATTATTTTATTACAGAAGTTATCTTGACTTACGATTCAAATTGTCAGAACGTAATATTACGAAGAATAATGCTCGAACTTATTATAAAATTAACTGACCTCAATGATAAAATGATGTTACCGAAGCAAGCAATGAACGAATTGAACGAATACGCGAACGCAATGATAAATAGCAATAACCCTATGTGAGCACTATCGTCTTTCTGTTGATATCATATACATAGGTACATATAATATTTCAAATACCTACAATTTTTCTATTCTCATTTAATTTAAAAAAGCTGCTATATCTTCAACGTGAAAAAAAAAATAAATGATTATTATGTGTGAGCTTTGATAATGAACAAGTTTTCAATTACGAGGAGAAATCGACAGCCTGAAATAATTTCGCACTACACATATTCAACAAACACTCATTTTGATAATTAAATTAGATAATATGCAGATGTCGTTCTATTTTATGACTTTCAAAAGAATATCAATTGCCATACTATCCAACATATTATAAGACTTTAAATTTCATAAGATATAGAAGTTGAATAAACCGTATAACCGATAAGTATCCTGAAGTACGGCAATATTTTACTTTCATATTTTCACTAAAAAGGGATACAGTTTATATTTTTTTAATTTTATATAATTTTATCTTTATGTGTAGGTACTGTAAATTGAAATTCGACTAGATTTTACTTTCATTGAATAAAAAATACTTCCACCTTTGTTGGAAAATAGAATAGAAGAATGAGCTACCTAAAAGATGTTTTTGTCAATAGGTTCTACGTTTGTCAAACAAAATAAAGATAGAAATAGTAAAACAAAAAATGTTGACAATAGTGCATACGTTTATTATTATTATATAGTTATTGTTACACAAAGCGTAACATAAAGTGAACAAGATTACAATTGTACCTATATAAACTGAGAACACAAGGAAAAGGAACCTAAGTATAATCCAATAATAATACCTCAATGCATTTAAGAAAATAAGGACAGAATAGTAATTTAATTAGAAACTCGTAATAACTCTATAATTAAAAATAGTTTAAGAGACAATGAAAATAAAAAACCCAATCCGAACTATTGTTTTGTAACAATGGCAGGTCTGTTTAGCAAAATTCTCAAATTAACGATATACGAGCGTGTTTACAGAAGTGAAACTTTTTCGATGTTATGTTAGTCGTTTCAGTCGAAGAAGTTATTCGGAACGCTCAACAATGTGGTTTATAGGAATTTTAATAGCTCTATTCATCAATACTACAGTGGTCGAAAATGTGGGTATTTAGATTAGGCTCGATTATGAAACTGAATTTGTATTCTAATGGTATTTTTGTGGAAGAACTGTATTAGTAATGTATTGATATGTATTTTCAGAGAGTTTTACCAATATATTATGAAACAGAAGCGCCGATAACAGATGACATTATGACAGTCGCAGATGTCAGTGATGAAGAAAATTCGAATGAAAAAGTTATCGTAAAACCTATAAAACCTGGAAACCAAGACGAAAACAACGTATTTAAAACGAATGAAGAAGTCAACGAGATAACTAAGAAGGTAATAACAGAACTAGTAGTATCTCCTATCAGAATAGTTAACTTACACTGATATGTTGATAGTTCGCGTAGAGAAAATATCTACTTACCCAAAACACAGTACTTATTCTACTACCCATTCTGCTTTAGAGTATCAAAACAAGTACATACGCACATTGTAGGATACATAATGGTAATCGATGTGAATAAATTCTGCGTTTATTTGTTTTATTATATTTTAAATAGATATTAACATTATTTGGTACATATGTTACTGTAAATGCACGAATTACGGTAACTCCTAAGATTTAGGAGTAAAACCTAAGATTTACCAATTCTTAATGGTAAAGGCCCGAACGATTTTGCGATTCGCACTTTTACCACAATTCACTTGGTAAGTCTTAGGATTTACATTAAAGGTACGGTAAATGTTGAAAAAGACATGTTGTAACGTGTCTAGTCTTTATACAAAGGACCCGCGTCGGTCTAATTTGAAGTTAGATACGTTAGGGTTTTTTTTTTTGTAACGAAATTGTGCCGATAAACGGTCTAATTTTGAAGTTAGATAGGTTAGGGTTATTTTTTTTTCTAACGAAATTATGCCGAAAAATGATCTAAGTACAGGTCTTAATCTAAAGACTTACCAATTTAAGTTTTTGACTGAAATAAATGGATTTGAAATAATAAGAATTAATCTTTGATTTTTGGACCAAAATCAACTTTTACTAGCTGTCAGTGGTAAAACCTAGCATGTACTAAATTCTAATAGTAAAAGTCCGAAAAAAATGTCTTATTTTCATAAATCCTTACATTTACCAACTCATGTCGGTAAATCCTAAGACTTACTCTTAAATCTTAGGATTTACAGTAGTTCGAGCTTTTACAGTAACACATATAAAGAAAGTGAAACACCCACATAAATTATTATTTATTTAAAACCTGTCTTTTATCATTTCTGTTTTGTTTATCTCCCGGGTACCTGATAAGCTACCGACATTTTTCGATTATTAATAATAGCTAAAATGGAACTCAAAACATATGAACCTTTTTGTAGAACTCAAATCAAACAGCTTGATTTTGTACTTAATATTGTCTTTACGTTACAGCCATGTGCAATCGTAGTGCTATCGAACATTCAAAATCCATCCATGCAATCGTTGCTTCGAAAATATCGATACGACGCAAATGGTAAGAATTTAGGTTCCCATTTTGACAAAAATTGTATTATAAACTAGGTTAACCTACAGAGGTTAAGAGTCAAATTGTTTTGGGAACTGTCAACCGCGTAAAAGTTAAAAAATCGTACATTTTTTTCCGACATCTATTCCGTAAAAACTTTTAATAAACAAAAAATAGCCAAATCGGTAAAGATTGCAGACGATTTATGCGCTTATCGACACATTTAGCAATTCATTTTTATTTATAGATAAATAAAAGATTAAGCATCCTGTTTGCCGAGGTAATTCGATAAAATAATATTTTTTGACCAACATGTTATTTATAGTTGTGTAATAAAGTTTAAATAAATAAATATTTTTAATCTATACAAATAAATAAAATTGGAGTGTCTGTTTGTAATATTAAAATAACGGCTTTTTACTAAATGCATATGCATCTATACACGGTACAGTCATTACCAAAATAAAAATTTTTACAATTTTTGTCTGTCTATCTGTCTGCCTGTCTGCGTGTTTGTTCCGGCTAATCTCTGAAACGGCTGGACCGATTTTGACGGGACTTTCACTGACAGATAGCTTATGTAATAAGGTGTAACTTAGGCTACTTTTATTTTTTATTTTTTTAACTGCAAAATGAACAATAACTTTTTTGTTAAATTCTACGCGGACGAAGTCGCGGGCGCAGCAGCTAGTATAAGATAAAATGGTTCGCAATTTACTACTAGCGCCACATACCAAGTATGAATGCAGAAGATGTATTTTGATCAGTGTGATTACGGCTTTCAAATAATTTTTTTTCAGGTATTCTTATACCGAATAGCGTCAAATATTTTATTAAAATGCCACAAGGATTGAAGTCGTCGTCCCTTTTGATACCATTAAACGACAAAGCTTTTTCACCTTTAGGAGGTTTTGTGAGGTAAATTAATTTTATTATCATACTTCCTACGCATTTTAAATGCCCTTTTCGAGATTCCACGTATCTTTAATAGGTACTCATTGTGTATTTTTATGATAAGAAAGATATATATACAGTAACAGTCTCACATTTCAAATAACTACCCAAAAAATTATCATTGCATTTATTTGCTGTATTCACTTTTGTCCACAGATATTACAAAGAAGTACCACCAATCCCACATTCATGGTGATTCAAACTATATGTTAAATCACTTTTATTAACATGTAAAATTATTTTATTAGCATATATATAGACAATCTTGTACTTACTAATACTTTTAAAATATTACAATTAATTAGTCTGGATTCCAGTTTAAAATATACTCTGAAGGGAAATCTATATTTGTGTAATATGATAACACGCCAAAGCAATTGCCAGATGTTTATGCCAAGAATCCTGATGCGTAAGGGAGGAAGCCAAACAATCACTGCACCTGATTAATAATAATGTTTTCAAACAACATATGGACGTACAAACGTATACGTAAACGTATGGACGTCAACAAAGTATAGGAGATGGTTTTTCTAATTTATTACAGATACAAACGAATTTGAAAATAATTATACTTAAAAAAAACACGATAATGATGACTATTTTTTTACAATACTTCACATTATTTTTCTTATAATTACATGTACCTAACTCAAATTACCTATAGTTAACTTTAAATACACATAAACATAATTAAGGCACAATTTGAATATTCATATTTCATATTGCAATTAAATAAAGGAAAAGAAAAATTTAAAAATATAAGAAGTTTATAACAAATAATTTTTAAAAAATAAATTATTATTTTTTTATCAACAACTTCCATTTCGTTAATTAGCAAATGCACGTCGTGTATTTTCTGCACTTCCTTCCCCGTTGACAATAATATGATTATTTTTATTTCTAAAGTTTCGTTACTTTAATTCGTAGTATGTTGTTTTATAGCCTATTTTATTTCTGGATAACTGTAATTTTCATAATAAATTAAATTGGTTTAATAATTTCAGAAACTATGTATGTCATTTGTGTGCATTGTCAATCGTTGTCAATGCTGTTTCTGTTTTAAATATTCATCACCGAATGTAAGTATCGCAGCTGTTAGTTCTTGAACTTATCAAACATTATTGCACACATGGCGGTTCTCGCCGTTTGAACGCAAATACCAGACCATTATGTTATTATTTCTTAATAACTTCTAGAGAGTTCTATGACGCATAAAAGGTATGTCGTTTTTAAGTTAAATTTTTTAAATAATTTAAGCTTATACCTATGTCAACATTTTGCAATAGAGCTTAATATTATTATTTTAGAGACAGAGTAAACGTTAAATTTATGGTATGTTACCTGTTATGTTTTTTTTTTCTCAAATAGTAATAAAACTTTAACAAAAGCGAAGTACGAAAAATATGTCAACTTTCTACGGTTATTAATAAAAATCTTAGCCAGTTTGAAATATTATAATGAACAAGCGATATTTTTCCTTTTCGGGTTTATCGTTGGTTCAACCCAAATTTAGCCTTCGTTATACCTACTTAACTTGCTGTTGTCAATCACGTTTTAAAATTAAATTTGGGTAAATATTGCTTTAAGTAAATTAATAAATATTTTTCATACTAACTTAACTGTTAAAGTCTTATTACGAATAAACTTTTTAATACGTAAATATATCATCATACAATGGTAATATTATTACGTCTACATAAGTTTCCTAAAACAAAGAAATGTCTGTAAACAATGGTTTACCTCAGGGACGATTATCATAACTGTGTAAGTTAATTGTAATATTGTGTATGTAATATTATAATAGGCATTATGTTTCGGTGTTAGAAATTCGGATTCCGTTTAAAATATTGTAAACTATCCAACTTTTATACAATATTCTTAGATTTAATAATATTTAGGACAAAATTTTTAGAGTTTCTTCAAAACGAAAGAGATATAATATCTTTTAGCAATTCCTAATTTAAACAAAAACATGCTTCCCTAGTACGACAAAAATCACCCAAGGCCACTCTGCGATTCAATGAAAGTAGTAATCATTATAACACCTACAAAGTCCGAACTTAACAAAAATATCGGCGGGGAACCACAGTGCGTCGGTCCTGATTGACGTTAAAAAAACACCTGATAGCGATCATTACTCATGTTATTTTCTACTATCATCCGCCAATCGGCCATGGAGCGGCGTGGTCGATAAAACTTGAACCCTTGTCCTAAATGGCAGAGGCCTTTTTATCAGAAGTGGGATCTTTACGGATTGATGCAGTTTTTCATAGACTGCAAAACACAACGCTAAACGCTGTACCAGAATATCTATAGTAACCACTAACCAGTCACTCGTTCAAAATATTTTAAAGGATTCCTCAGTCACATCTTACTATATTCACTAGCTCGTTGGACGATGAGTTAGGATCAATAGAATGAAATAAAACTAATTGAAATAGTTGTACCCTGCCTACCATATGTATCGGATACATCGGCGGTAATCACCAAAACTTGGCACAACTCCAACTTCCATACTCGCCCCTGATCCTCTATAACGGGAAGCGACATACAAACGAACCAATTTAAGAAAGACACTCATATAAAAAAGCCGCTTGGGAATGAGTATATGTTTATAATTCAATAGAGTTATAAGTGTTATAACTCGCACCATATATGCAAACGTATTCGTGGGTGGTGTAGTTACGATTACGTACCAAATTAATAGTTGAATAGTTCCGGACTAAATATCTGGTGAGAGAGATTTTACAATGAAATAATAAAATTAAAGAAACTTTCTACTGTTTTTCATAAATTCACTTTTGAGCAATACCCACCGTAAACAACAATAAATCGTTAACTTTTAATGAGAAGATACAAAGTGTTTGTACATGTACCTACATAAGTAAAAAAGTCTATTTAAAGAAATATATGTTATTTATACATATTTAAACGCAACGTGTTGCGAAAAAATATTAAAAACGTTATAAATGTCAAGATCGAACGACTAATCTACTTTAAATTAAATATTTTCACTATAATGATACAACTAAGAGCTGTCTATTAATTTAGCATCAGAGATTTTTTTTCAATGACGAACGTTATCATATAAACGTCGTTTCACGTATGACGTCGTGCGCGTAGGTGTACAATTGCGCAGAAGCCATTACGACATTTACGACATACCCTGCTGAATAATACCCTGTCTGTATTATATTTACCCACGGTTATTAGCTTGGTTAAATTTTAGAACAAGTTTCCTTCTTGCATCAATCGTAACAGCCCAAACTTACTGAATAAACAATTAGGAATGATCTGTACATTATTTTAAAAAAATACAGACAGTTTCCTTATAATAATCGTGTTACGAAAAAGTTTGTATTTTGATCTTTTGAATCTTACCAGAAATGACGGTAGTGTAATATAAAACAGACCCAATTTTAAACAAACAAAACCGCAAAAAAATGTGTATGAAAAATTACGGTTGGCAACCGTTTTTGTTTTTTGAGGATACGTTCTGGTTTTTAAAGTATCTTCAGATTTCCTGGGTACGCTTTAAATATTTTCAGTGCAAAGTATAAATGTGTATTAAATATACACACCTCACACACATGTTAACTTTCTCAATTCACAGTGTTCTTTGAATAAAAATAATTGTGTTTACTAACAAACGAAAAAAAAACGACTTCAATTACATCGACAAGTAATACAACGAAAGTGGACGAAAAGAAATTAACAAATTCACCTAGTGGCCACTACGACTTTCGAAGATTCCCATCGATTTCTCTAGGATGCCATCATCGGATCCTGTTTTCCTTATCATGGTACCACCCTTTGGATATCCGCTTTCTAACAAAAAAAGAATCAGCAAAATCGGTTCATAAACGACGAAGTTATCCGCGAACACACAAAAAAATATATACGGTCGAATTGAGAAACCTCCTTTTTTGAAGTTTGTTCGTGAAACGTGCAGTGTAGGTACAGCTTGTGCTTATCATAATTCTTAAACTAACACGATAATTACCTATTTAAAAAAATTAACTTTTGGGCATAAGTTCTTAAAAATTTAGTCAATTGTTACTAACTTATAAATATATTGTTTGATGTTTTCATGATTTAGTTACATGTTTCAATGTGTTAAAAATTTTAATTACTTTTTAATTTTCATAATCTATTTAGTAACCTGTTTTTTAATGATAAAATTGTAATAATTTTAACCAGAAAATAGTGACATAAACAACTCACTCAGCTTCATACAAGACACCACACAAGTGATTAGAACGTAATAAAAATTTGTAAGACGTAAGTAAGCAATTTTTAATATTAAAGTAAAATTATGTATTAAAAATATAAAATACTATAACTTGTCATTAAAACGGAATAAAAAAATAAACTTTATTTCGTAAACAAAGTAAATGTTGACGAACTAAATGTCGTTAATTCATCGTTTAATGATGAAAACGTTAAAATATCCTTTTCAACTTCATCATAAACAAAAATATCTTGGCCTTAACAACGCTACAGTTATTTCGGTTGTGGAGTTCAACGTAAACTAGGTCAGTAACATGTGGTAGAAGTCTAACATTATAACGCTTGCGACACAGAAACCACGCAAGCATTTTGTGAAACACGATTCCTAGATACAACTTGTAAACCAATGCTAAATGGTTATAATTAGATTTAATAGAGAGTAAGTGAATATCAAATATGTTACTTGATATAAGTGGGGTAAAATATTTTTCCGTCAAAGCATTATTTAGTAGGTACATTTTTAGTGACTAAATTAAAAAAAAAATAATAAATAACTGAAACCTATATCATGTACTTACATTTCTATCTTATACTATTAAACGAACAATTCTTGTATATATATATATATATATATATATATATATATATATATATATATATATATATTTTCTGAATCTCGGAATCGGCTCCAACGATTTTCGTGAAATTTAGTATGCAGGGGATTTCAGGGGCGAAAAATTGATCTAGCTAGGATTCATTTAAAAAAAATGTCGTTTTATCCCTGTTTTTAGGCAATGAAAAAATATCATTAGAATACGAAGCTTAATTTCAACATTATTATTATAGTTGTAACAGCGTAATTAGGAAAGCGACGAATTTCAAATCGTTTTGACCCGGGTTCGAATCTCAGTCTCCAGATTATTATTTTTTTCTTTTTTTTTTAAATTTCACTCGTGATTTATTATTTGAATAAAATTAAAATATAAAAATACCGAAAAAAAAAAAAGAAAAAAAAAATAAAAACACCGAGCTGGGCTCGGTCACCCAGGTACTAAAAATAATTTTAAGTTTAAAAAAATACGTCCTATATTTTATACCTACATATTTGTTACTCAGGTTACTTAATAAAACAAAATAAGTCTCAAAATGTGTGTTGTGAAGATGTGATATATCATTTGTTATTCCTAATAAGAGAAGTAATATTAAGATACAAAATATTATTAAAGATCACAACACCTTCTCAATCAGCTATCAGATCTGGTAGACCTATCCTGTAGCACTCTGAATAAATTCAGAAAAGCTCGTTTCTTTGTTATCTGTTAAAGAGGGGATTATTTATTAAATTATTTTTAGCGTATACCTGGTCACTAAAATGATAGTAATTATGTTTTTGGCAAAAATTAAAAAATTAATTCCAACATCTTAATAGTATGATACTTGATTAATCCATAAAAAGAAATAAAAAGATTTAATAGAACAATAGTATATGTTATCTTAAATGAATTCCTATATTCAACCATTCACACACAATACAAGTAATTAATCTTAGTAGGTATGGGAAACTGGGGAGACTTGATCACCACTTTATATTTTACTAAATAACTCAAAAGGTATTAGGTTATTTAAACGTTTTTTTGATTAATATTATAAAACATTTAATAGGTAATTATATGCTACTGTAAATTTCCAATCAAAGACTGCCATTGTTTATTTACTGTTATTCTTTTAAAATTTGGTAAAAGGATTAAATCTCCCCTATTAAGGGAGACTCGTTCACGGCAGTAGGGTAGACTTGATCACGGAGGATCAAGTACGCCTACTCGTTTTAGGAAGCCTTTATTGTTAATACAACTAATTTTTAAAGGAATGCCTGCTGTGTTTTAATAAATATAAAAACTATTTTCAGAGAAGTAGCTTAGCAACTAAAAATAAAATTATATCTTAACTTAGTATATTAAATAACAACTCTCGGCACTTCACAATTTACCAAATCTTGAGATTGATCATTAGAATCTATAAAATGACTTCTATAACCTATAGAACATATTATCTATATATATAAAAGAGTTACCCACCCATTGACTCATCACGATATCTCTGGAACCATAAGGCGTAGAGACTTGAATTTTGGTAGGAATATTCCTTTCGCCGAGTAGAGGTCAGCTAAGAACGGGTTTTACGATATTCCACCCCTAAGGGGGTTAAACGGGGGTTGGAAGTTTGTATGAAAGTCCTATGTTTTTGAAGTAAGAGACTTAAAATTCAAAATGTATGCTCTATAGATGGTGTGGAGGTGTACTAATAATGTATTTTTAGAAATCAACTCTTTTTGGGGCTGAAACGGGGGGTGGTAGTTTTATGTGAGCGAGATGAAAACTTAAGTAGGTATGTATATGTAAGTATATTATTTGCATCACAAAAATAATTAACGCCCAACGAAGTGGGCACGGGTCGGCTAGTAACATATATATATGTATGTATATTATATATACATATATTATAACTAATCAGTCTGAATGATCCCGATTAATCCCGATGTCTTGATCCAGGGATCTAGTCACCACGAACAGACAAGGAACAAGTCTCCCCGTCCATAGTAATTGAAATAATACAAAGAAAAGTTTACAATACAAAACATTTGTCCAGAACAAACATAGACCATACTTTCTTACCTAAATCTGTAATCTACTTTTTAAAACAAATAAGAATTAACACAGCAAAAACCATTCCAAAAAAGCAAAATAAATATTCACGAAAAAATAATAACTACCTACAAAACCGTCTGTCACTGAATGCTCTGAAGTTGGCAGTGTAAGATTGTCAGTTTCATGTTCAACGTTCCAAACCGTCAAAGAGATACAATGTTGCCAACTCGGAAATTAAAAAACTATTGTAGATTTCGCTATTTATAGGGGTGATCATGTCTCCCAAGTGATCAAGTCTCCCCAGTTTCCCCTAATTATAAAAATAATGTTTATAAACAGAATACTCTTAGAAGCCATTTTTCATTAATAGGTACCTACTCATTCTCATGTAGTGTTTTATAAAGTGACAAAGGAAAACATAATTACATTTATTATTTTGGTGATAAGAATATATTGTAGATTTTGAAGTGAAACTTTTTAGGCGCATGAGGGGTAAAATTTGAGCGTCCGGTAAGGCGGCAGCGTCAGGGACGGTCAGTACTTGGATGGGTGACCGCCTGGAAACACTATGACGTTAGGTTTTTGTTTTTTTATCACGATTCAGCCTGTAATATCCCACTGTTGGGCATAGGCCTCTTCCCCATGTAGGAGAAGGATCGGAGCTTAATCCACCACGCTGCTCCAATGCGGGTTGGCGTGGTGTGTTTTCTTTATACAACGGATTTAAAATATATATTTTAAATATTTTTTTAATTAGTTTGCCAAAGAAATTTTACTTCTGACATGTGTACTTTGTACACACAATTTTTTTTATTAACAACTAGCTGACCCGACAGACGTTGTCCTGTCTTAGCTATGAAAATTTAATTCGAATTGGTCCACGCAATTTTTGTTTTTAATTTTTAATTTTATTTTTTAGTATTAAAACCTTCCGTGGGGTTTTTAAGGAACAAAAAAATAGCCGAATCGGTCGAGTCATTCTATTCTTGAGTTATGCGCTTAGCAACATTCATTTTTATTATATAGATTATAGCTGACCTGGCGAACTTCGTACCGCCTTTTTTTTTCTTAAATATAATAATTACATATACCAAAATAAAATATAGCCTATCTTTCAAGTTGGATCAAACTGCACACGGTGTGCAAATTTGATTAAAATCGGTTAAGTGGTTTAGGAGTCCATTGAGGACAAACATTGTGACACGAGATTTATATAATTATATTAAGATATGAAATGAGATCTATTATTATAATTACTAATATAGTAATTTTTATCCAATTAAATTATTAAAGCATTAAAATTTAAATTTCAAGTTATTCAGTTAAAGATTTTAAACTTATCAAAAGTTATTATATAATACACCACATGTGTTTACTGGATAGCATATGTATGCTATATCTTATCTGCCAATATCAGACAATACTCTCTTATATTGATAAAGTATAAAATGTTTCCACTAAAAGTTTAACTATTTTCGAAGAGAAAATTAATATATAGTTTTGTTTAGTGCTAAATTTAAGTAATACTTTCTATTTCCTTGTTTATTACGTCAAGTTTATTAAATCATTAGGCTAGTCTTTAGATTAAAGGGCCCCGTAAACGATCAAATAATTTGTCAAATTTTTGTTTGACAAATGTGTTCGTCAAATGTTGATCTTGTATCCCTGATAGTTTTTAGTTACAAATTTTTTAAAATCACAAAATGCCGCGTCTTTTAACGTGTACTAAAATATAAAATCTGCAATAACTTTGGTTCTTATAATGTTGAACAATATAAATAAAAAATATTATAAAATAATTAAAATTTTTTGAAGTGAAACTTCTTTAGAATCATTGTGATTTCAAACCGGTTGCAACGGAAAAACGACAGGGGTCGTGCCGCGCTGCAAGCCGCTAATTTTAAATTAATTTTTTTTTAAATTAGTTTTCCAAAGAAGTTTCACTTCTATCGTGTGTGAATCGCACACACACCTTTTTTTTGTAATGAAATTATGCCGATAAACAGTCTACGGATCTTAAGACTTACCATCGTTAGTTTGTCATAGGTGTATAATTGTTATTGTTTATTTACTTTTATGCTTTTATGACAAAATATTTAACTTAAATTAAGATATTAATGTTATAATTATTATAAACATAATGTTGTAATTTACCAGAAACACTGCAGTACCTAGGCCTAAAACAAAAACTTATCACTATAAACCTATCACTCAACTATAATAGCTATATAAATATATGGAGCAGCCCGACTTGGGTAGTACCTCAAACTTACTTAGGACCACAGCTAAATAATACTGTTTTCAAGCAGTATTGTGTTCCTGTTGGTGAGTAAGGTGAAGAGCTCCTGGGGGGATTGGGGATAGGGTCGGCAACGTGCTTGCGTTGCTTCTGGTGTTGCAGGAGTCTATAAGTTACGGTAATCGCTTACCATCGGGTGAGACGTACATATAAAAAAATTATAATTATAAATTGTGTGAAATAAGTTTTTATATTAATGATAATACCAAGATTTACTGTCTAACATTACTATCTTTATAGAACTTTGCACATTTAAAAATTTATTGTATGTTATTGAAAAATCTAAAAAGGATCCTGAGGATTATCAAGATAGAGAATAGCAATAAAATAAAGCTTCATGTTTACAATCATTCAGTGCAATTGTTGCTCTAATAAATTAAGCAAATAAGAATTAGGTAATAAATTTAAATGACAGTTACCAGGTTTTTCTGATGGTCAAAAGGCCTTTTGGAGGTTTCCTTCCATTTGCATTGGTAATTACCGAGAATCTGTCACTGAAACTCCTTTTCACCTCGGGTAAACCCTGGGGGAATGTTTCTTTGAATGATCTTTCTACCACAAATGACTCGGCCCTTCGTAATTCGACGTCGTTTTGCTCAATCGGCCCTGAATTTAATGTTTTTCCCGCTGTCACGGACTTACGTTTAGGTTTTTTCTTCAAAGTATTCGTATTCCCAACATCACAGTCAGCACCTTCGTTATGCTTAACAAATCCAGGTTCCCGATCACCAAAACCTTGTACGAAACAAAGCATAATGTCGTCAGGATAATATGAATCCTTCATCTAAAAGGTCATACCCGCTTATCGACTTGAAAATTTATTCGATGAAGGCGCTTCGTAAGTTAATAGGTACTTTTTAATAGACGATAACCATTTCAAATTTCAATCTTCGAATTGAGTTACCACTGTTCACTAAAAGACGTCACTTTTTATCCAAACGAGTCCGTATTAACTTTAACGGAAAGAACTTGTAAAGGGAATTAAGCAAATGAGGATAATGTTAAATAATTAACGTATAAAAGACACCACAATAATTTTATACTAGCTAGGACGCCTGTAATTATTATCATAATTCAAGCGGGCATGACATATTTATATTTTTTTTTTATGCGGTAAAACGTGTTACGTTCGAAAACACCCGTACTAAACAACAGCAAACGAATACAGAGTTACTGACTCAAGTCTCAACTGACTGAAGTACCGAACGGAACGGTGACGGCGCCGGCAAACACATGCCTGCCCCCGCCTAGTTCTTATTGGCCTAACTCTGACGCCACACTTACGACAACCTTTTTATTTACTACATTTTTAAGGTTTTATTTGTACACTATTTGTGCAGCTTTACATAAAAATCATAAAAAATTTAATTACAACAGAATATGTAAAATAATTGTGTTTGCTCGCAAACGAAAAAGAAACCGACTTCAATTACATCGACAAGTAACACAATGTAGGTACTTGGGTAGACGAAAAAAATAGTCAAGTAAATACGCGTTATTAGATATAACTTTAAAAGTACTTGTCAGATTTCAATGAAATTTAAATGAGACCACATGACAAGCAACACCTTTCAATTAAAACAAAATTCATCGAAATCGGTCCACTCAGTCAAGTTCTCATCTAAAGGGCCCAGACAGAAATTTAATATGAAGTTTGATCAAACAAGTTTGATCGTTTACGGGGCCCTTAACATACGTAAAAAAAGTGCAATCGAATTGAGAACCTCTTCCTTTTTTGGAAGTCAGTTAATAAAAATGACAATATTTCTCAATCTTTTTACAAACACATATGGCCAAAGACCAAAGTTATAAAATACTAGCTTGTGCGCGCGACTTCGTCCCCGTGGAATAGGACCACCCGATTTTGAAACATTCTTCATTAGTGCTACGCTCCTATTGGTCTTAGCGTAATGATATATAGCCTTTATCCTTCCTCGATAAATGGGCTATCTAACACTGAAAGAATTTTTCAAATCGGTCCAGTAGATCCTGAGATTAGCGCGTTCAAACAAACAAACAAACAAACAAACAAACAATCAAACAAACAAACTCTTCAGCTTTATTATATTAGTATAGATTAGTATAGATTTTCAACGTTAACACCGTATATTCGAGAATATCCTTCGAATTTTTAGTTAATATGGTGGTAGATTTGTATAGGGCGTGTAGTCAGCCTAAATATTAACTGACAACCAGCCGACACAGCAAAATTGAGGTGAAAGGAAAAACCGAAAAAGCATTAGGTAGGACGGTACTTACTTATTTACGCGTGTCTTAAATATTAGTATAGCCAAACAGTACGAATTTATTTATTTGAATCTACATTTTTTTTTTTGTTATTAGATATATTGCAAAAGTTTTGATGTGAAAGTTTAAAAAGCTAATATTCCTGAATTAGATTACCACCCACTGCATACATTTATTAAAAACTAGCTGACCCGGCGAACTTCGTACCGCCTAACAGTCAATTCTTTAATTTTTTATTTTTTTAATACTTATCCTTCCCGGAACCCCTCCACTAACACTTAAACTTTATGGTACTGTTCAAATTGACTTTTAAGTATTATTACGAATCATTTGTATGGGAATATAGAAAAGTGTTGTTTTTAGACTTTTTCAGGGAATTTTTAAAAATTTTCTCTCCGTAAGAACCATCCTCGTACTTCAAGGAATATTATAAAAAAAGAATTAGCGAAATCGGTTCAGCCGCTCTCGAGATTTGCGCTTAGCAACACATTTAGCGATTCATTTTTATGTATATAGAGATATAGAGAAGAGACTAGCTGACCCGACGAACTTCGTACCGCCTAACAGTCGATTCTTTAATTATTTTTTTAAAATACTTATCCTTCCCGGAACCCCTCCACTAACACTTAAACTTTATGGTATGGTATTAAAGTTCAAATTGACTTTAAGTCTTATTACGAATCTTTTGTATGGGAATATGGAAAATTGTTGTTTTTAGACTTTTTCAGGGATTTTTTTTTAATTTTTCTCTCCGTAAGAACCATTCTCGTACTTCAAGGAATATTATAAAAAAAGAATTAGCGAAATCGGTTCAGTCGCTCTCGAGATTCGCGCTTAGCAACATATTCAGCGATTCATTTTTAGGGTTCCGTACCCAAAGGGTAAAAACGGGACCCTATTACTAAGACTTCGCTGTCCGTCCGTCCATCCGTCTGTCACCAGGCTGTATCTCAAGAACGGCTATAGCTAGAGAGTTGAAATTTTCACAAATTATGTATTTCTGTTGCCGCTATAACAACAAATACTAAAAACAAAATAAAATAAACATTTAAGGGGGGCTCCCATACAACAAACGCGATTTTCTTGCCCTTTTTTGCTCGATATCAATAATGGCAACAGGTAGGCACTTGAAATATTCACAAAATACTCAGTTGTATTTTTACTTTATTAATAAATAATAAAATTAAAATAAAATTAATATTTAAGGGGGGCTGCCATACAAAAAACGTCAGTTTTGCGTATTTTTGCTCTCATACAATAAAAGTGATTTTTAGCTGCTTTTTGCCCGTTATTACAATCAATGTAGTCAATGGTACGGAACCCTTCGTGCGCGAGTCCGACTCGCACTTGGCCGATTTTTATAATAAGTACCTGGGTGACCGAGCCTAGCTCGGTATTTTCATTTTTTTTTTTTTATTTCTTTTTTTCTCCGTATTTTTATATTTTAATTTTATTTAAATAATAACTAGCTTCTGCGCGCGACTTCGTCGGCGTGGACTCCGCTCCTATTGGTCTTAGCGTGATGATATATAGCCTATAGCCTTCTTCGATAAATGGGCTATCTAACACTGAAAGAATTTTTCAAATCGGACCAGTAGATCCTGAGATTAGCGCGTTCAAACAAACAAACAAACAAACAAACTCTTAGCTTTATTAAATTAGTATAGATAAATCACGAGTGAAATTAAAAAAAAAAAGAAAAAAAATTAATCTGGAGACTGAGATTCGAACCCGGGTCAACAGGATTTGACACTCGCTGATTTCCTAATTACGCTATTACAGCGATGTTGATGATGGTGAAATTAAGCTTCGTATCCTTATGATATTTTTTCATTGCCTAAAAACAGGGATAAAACGACATTTTTTTTAAATGAATCCTAGCTAGATCAATTTTTCGCCCCCGAAATCCCCTGCATACTAAATTTCACGAAAATCGTTGGAGCCGATTCCGAGATTCAGAATATATATATATACAAGAATTGCTCGTTTAATAGTATAAGATAAGATAGAGATTCATAATATAATATGTTGATTCTGATCTGGTATAATGTAACCCTTATAAGTCTTTTTAAGGAAACGTTGTGGTCTGAAAGAAGATGTAGTGACAAAAATTGAGAAAGGTATGCTGAGATGGTTTGGCCATATCGTGAGAATGAATGAAGAACGATTGACGAAAAAAGTGTATAACGCGAGTGTGAATGGAAGTGTTGGAAGGGGTAGACCTAGGCGGACGTTTCAAGACCAGATCAGAGACGTCTTGAAAAAGGCCAGGTCAAGAGTACCCTAAACCGAAGAGCATGTATGAAAGGAATAATGAAAGTGGACGAAGCGAAACAAGTATGTAAGGATCGTAGCAAGTGGAAAGAAGTGATCTCTGCCTACGCCTATGGGAAAGAGGATAGTGCTTAAAGCCGTGACAACCTTCGATTGGGAGATAATTTGATGACGTAGCAACAAAGCGGATTAAGCCCAACCAATCCTCCCAATTCCCATAATTATATTCTGAGAACCTTTGACCAGTTGTGTGACTTGGAGGCACAGGTATATGCTGTTTCATGTTTGGGTTTAGTTCGTCAGTCAGTTATATTAAAATCGGCTTCCAGAGGGAAAATAAACTATCGCGTGACTATTCCGATCAATAAAGTAAACCCCGTAATAATTGAGGGATCTCCTGGGTTACCGGGAACCAAAGCACAGGGAATTGTAATTAAAACATTTCCCTAAACGTTTGTTAAGACGATATCGTAAATATAAAAATAGAAACATTGTGTAAATTCGCTTCATTTTAATAATTTCATGCGTGAAAAATATAATTATCTGAATCTATACAACGTATATTCTTTTTATCTATACTTAATTAAATTCCTACCTACTACCATGATTTAGAATTTATAATACGGTCTTTATCTCCATGTACTGTGTTATTAAACTGGCATCCTTCCGTTTAGGGGCATAGGTACCTATATAGAGAGATACCATAGCCGAAGTAATAAGTGAAAAAATGAAAAAGTAGAAAATTACAGTTCATTACGAAGTAACTTTAAAATCGACATATTTGAAAAAAAAATGTCGTGAAGGCATAGTTAAAAAGGCTATAAACAACCGATTTAACTGTAAAACAGTTTTTTTTTTTAATTTTTTGAACAAACCCAGTTTGAGCCTCGAGTCAGTGACCGAGTCACATGAGTTTTATGTATATGATCGGGCGTTGTCGTGATGAAAGGCCACACTTCTGTTGATCAATTCCGGGCTCTTATTCTCAATTTCTTACATAAGTCTCATCAGCTGTTGACTGTAGAAATCCGAATCGGTGGTTCAGCCGACGATAAAAGCTCATAATGAATGATGCCCTTCCAATCCTACAAGTACCATACACTAAACATGACCTCATTGCGTGTCAGCCCGGATTTCGCGATAGTCTATACCAGTGTTCCGCAAACTTTTTGTGTTCAAGGTACACCTACGAATAGGAAAATATTTTGGAGATACACCACAAATGAAAAATCATTTTCTAAGTAACATTAACCAACATTTATTTATTAATCACCGAAACAATATTTATTATTAATCTGTAGGTACTTGCGATGTTGTCGATATTGAACTACCCTCACTTCTATTATTCGAGTCATTCAGTCGTGTAGAAAAGACCGATGCAACCGCAGCTAAGTCAGTCTTGGCTCTGGCGTGGCGCGGTGCACTTGTGTATCCTGCTAGTAGCTTAACCTCGACTCTTCTAATAGTTAGTTTGTGTTCACGAATTAATTGTTACTGATTGGGCAACTCGACCGGTGGTGGTGAGTGCCAATGCGCATTGTAAGGCGGCGCCGCCGTAAACCAACACTCGGGTCACAAGTCCCGGGCACTGCGTCGAGTTGTCTCTCTGCCACGCGATAGACGGTACCCACTCGGTGAGTCAATTGAATACTCTAATCTATGTAACTATCTTGTATTACCTTACATTGTTAATTAACCAGTCTGGCCATCATTCCTCGCTTCTGATTCCTACAAATCAATAAACGTAAAGTTTATTTTTCCGAGGCACACCAATAATCGACCACGGCACACCAGTGTGCCGCGGTACACCCTTTGCGGAACACTGGTCTATACAGCTTGACTGACCTTTGACTCCGATCTCTTTCGTACATTCTTATCGTAGGTGTTCAATTTTTTATCACCAATGATAATTTTTTTCAAAAATGCTTAAAAATCATTACGTCTTGTAAAGAGAGATTCGCAAAAGTATACGGTCCATTAGATTTCTTTCAGTGAATTCATGTAGCACCCATATTATATCGAATTTTTGTGTAGCGAGCCCTTTTCAAATGGGTAGAAACTGTTTTATGGTCGAATCTCAGATCTTCAGCTATACAAATATACTCAAATTTCGATCTAGCTCCACTTTTTCAAAAATGTCGTTACGTTTAGACCGACCAGAGTGTGCAAATGCATTTTTGACATCAACGTTTCCTAACTGAAACGCTTAAACCATTTTTTTACTACCTACTCTTACTGAGACTCCATTAGGTCCATAAACATCACAATTTTTTTTTCGCAGCTTGATTCGCATGTTTCCCCTCTACCCTTTAGTAGTAGTCGCCCAATGGTCGAAATTCGACCATAATTAATTTAAATTATACGTTTGAATATTATTATGTAAGGTTCTGTTGTCAAAGACTACTTCAGTAATAATAAACAAAAGATTATATTACATTATGTATACCTATGCGTGCGTTTGTCAAATACATGGTAGTGTATGTAATGTTTATTTTATTGATTTAATGTATTTTTATGTATAATTTTAAATATATATATTAGCATTCTGCACTCCTTCTCTATATACGAGTAAACTAGTGTGCGAAATTTCATACTCCTCCGTCCGCGTTATTTTCGTAAAAAGGGGTACCATACAAAGCTTTTGCTACAATAGATTAAATCATACCGAATTTCTTCATTAGATTCACTCAATTTGGCGCACAGAAAAAAAAAATGAAATGTGACGAAAAACTGTCTTTTACTTTTTAAATTAATTTTTAAAATGTTACCTTTTCATGGTATCAACAGCCAGGTATACAATCAAAAAGATTTTATTGCAACTTTTTACTACAAAATACGAAATATTTATTTTAATATTGTGGGTTTAATAAATTAATTCGAATTAATTGGATTAAGTGATTTAATTACAAATACAGTTATTTGACGTAGTTAGTATGTTTTTATTTAAATATAATATTAGATAAAGGAACGTAGAATTTACATACCGTGACCATACCTAAAGGGTAAGTAAGACGGCTTATGAAAAATGCTAAAATACCTTTACTAACGTGAGACGTTCTTAAGTAGGTATGCAGATGTAGTTTATACTCTAGTTTTGTCGGTATGTTTATAATAGTGTAAACTGTAAACAAATTGTTAAAAAAGCAAAAACATGTTTACGATAATACAAGGAAAAGTTTTTATTTTTGAGATCATCAAAGAAACTTTTGGGATATCTGGGGTGCCTGTCATCGTTTCATCCAATATATTATACTCGCATATGACGTGACTCGCCCGAGTACGAGTGTAGGTACATTTACCGTCTTACGAAAAGGAGGTAGGTAAAAAGTGTTTTAAAATCTATCTGTAAGTATAAAAATATTAAGATAATTTTTCCTTTATTACCATTTGTGTTTTTTTTTTATGTAACTAGATCGGCGAACAAGCGTACGACTCACGATCACGGTAAGCGATCACCGTAGCTTATAGACGTTTGCAACACCATAAGCATCACAAGCGCGTTGTCGACCCCTTCCCCAGTTCCTCCCAGGAGCTCTGGTCGCCTTACTCACCAACAGGAACACAATACTTACGTTATTTAGGTGTGATCTTCTGTAAGGTTGAGGTACTAGGTACCCCAGCCGGGCTGCTCCATATTTTGAGCAGGAATTTTCCTGATGTGCCTTACCTCAGTTTAATATATTTTAATTTTGTTATCTATAGGTACTTAATATAATAAAGCTGAAAAGTTTGTTTGTTTGTTTGTTTGAACGCGCTGATCTCAGGATCTACTGGTCCGATTTGAAAAATTCTTTCAGTGTTAGATAGCCCATTTATTGAGGAAGGCTATAGGCTATATATCATCACGCTAAGACCAATAGGAGCGTAGCACCAATCAAGAATGTATCAAAATCGGGGTTTTTATCTTCCGCGGCGTAAACGGTTAAAGTTTCGCCCAAATCATGTGTGACAGAATTGATCCTATTCCACGGGGACAAAGTCGCGTGCAGAAGCTAGTAATTTATAATTATGTAGACGCCGCGTTGGCGCAACGGTTACAGCACTGGTTTGTAGCTGTTGCGCTGGCGGTTTCAGGATCGATCCCCGCACATGACAAACATTTGTATTTAGGCAGTCCTTGTGGGTCTCCCCACCGTGCCTCGGAGAGCACGTTAAGCCGTCGGTCCCGCTTGTTAACATGTACACCTGATTGCGATCGTTACTCATAGTAGGGAATATATCCGCCAACCCGCACCGTCAAAAAATATCAGCACTACGAAATAATATATTCATTCATTTCTTGAAACGTATTTACTATATTACGACGCGTAAAAATAATTCGAAATGACGTAAATACTGGCGACAAAATGTTTAGCTGAAGGCGTGGCTGTCTGCAACATGAAATTTTGGCAAGTGGCCTAAATACTGTCATCCGTGACGAGAAACTGTGACAATTTTTGTCTTCGTAACAGGAATACATCTTTACTTTAGAATCCGTTTCTCTGAACTTTCGTTTACACGACAAGGAACTCATCATTTCAGTTAGAATATACTCAATATACATCCGGGTATTTTAATGTAAAACAACAAAAAGTTATTTTAAATAAATTTCTTGAAGTAAAACTTATTTATACGCACGCTTGACTTGGGGAGTAAGTTGGTGAATGCATGACGAGAGATTTACGAAAAGTGTGATCGGGTGAGGCGAACCGAAGTTGAGAGCGAGATATAAGTAGGTGAAGAAAGAAAGAGAGAGAGTTACGTTTACTAAATTTTACTTTAGTCGTGTGGTCTAAAGCACACTCGTTTTTTTATACAATTGGTCGGGAAACAAGCGTAAGGCTCACCTGATAGTAAGCGATTACCGTAGCCTATAGACGCCTACAACTACCCTAACAAGCGTGTGACGACTGATCAGTGATCACCCTACTCACCACAGGAACACAACACTGCTTTAAAGTAGTATAATTTAGTTATAATCTTCTCATACGAGTTATTTTTTGGAACTATCTAGTTATCTACCGTTTAGAATTTAGATAAAAAAATAATTTTTATTTGTTCAGAAATTAGTAAATTTAAACTGCGATGTTATTTTTGATGATGGTTTTTTATCATATTTGTAAAAAGATATAAAATAAGTATATATTCATTATAAGTGTACATTCATACATAGATAACGATGTTCTCTCAGTACCTTCTAAAGAATCGCCCAAGGATACCTACTCATTGCCAATATACTTAGTAGTTCTTTTGTTACATTATTATCATATCAATCATAATTATAATCTATTGACTAGCCCATTGGCGCAGTTTGTAGTGACCCTGCTTTCTGTGTCGGGGGTTGTGGGTTCGATTCCCACCTCGAGTCTGGGTGTTATATACATATTTATTTATATATTTATTATTTATAAGTATGTTTATCGAAAAAAAAATATGTAGCTAGACCAGTCGGCTGTTACCTATAACACAAGCATTAAGTTGCTTACTTTAGGAACAGACGACCGTGTGTGTATTGTGTATATAAAAAAAACAAGCAAATATTTCATTATCTACCTAATTTTTTGTCTTTGTCTGACAATGAACTTGAACTTTGGTCGAGGTGAGATCATGAAATAAGGTAAACTATTATATTAACATTACTGAGTCTCTGAACAGCTTATGAAGAATAGTTTTCAAGTAGGTATACACGTTTTTTTAAAGAAATTAGGCATTTGCCTTTGATGATTTGTGTCTTTGTGATTTTCGAACTGAGGTTAATGTTTTATTCTGTTACCAAATTCGCATAAAATCCGTTAATAATCTTTGTTAATAATAATCATAATTATTTTAGAACAAATCTATATATAAATATTTTTGTACCGAAATTCGACTTGATTCCCTTAAAAGAATCATAAGGTAAAAAAAGGTTCTAGGGGTAAAATGTTATTGTGAACGAAGACGCAGATTGTTTTTTTTTTTTTTAATAAAACAACTTCAAAAAACCATTACAAAATATTTTTACTTTGTTTGTGTTCATGTTCTACATTGAAGTTGGACCAGGTACATGTATTTTTTTTTTGTCGAATTAAGGTAATCTACCTACTAAAAAATAAAAATACGACAAGCTAAAGTAATTATTATTTTAATACACAGTAAAAAGAATCAAGGTGCCTATATTTATCGAACTATAAGAACTGCTCTTCTTATTTTTATACAATAAAATCTTCTCTTATTTATTACGTTCGTCATGTTACCTTGTGCAATTGTTTCAACAAGGAAATTAAAACTTTGAGAGTAGTTAACTCTCAACTTAATTAACACATTGTTTAATCACTTGGCGAGGAATACAAATTTCGTTTTATGCTCGTATTCATGTAATGACCTCGTTCGAAATTGTAGTAAATAATAATTAACCGTACCTCAACATCTGAAAATTGTAACAGATGTTCTGCGATTTTCTGATACAGGAAGATCAATTCATCAGAGCTGTGAAAAACAACGATCAACAGAAATCGGCAATCGCAGAACATCTGTTACAATCGGGATCGAACCACTGGATAGAACTTTATAAACCCAAGGTTCTCTCTAACGAACGACACTATATACCGAGGCTAGTACCTACGCGAAGCTATTGAAATTCGAAAATACAAAATTTTCAATCGCGAAGATGGTTTTGTGTTGGCAAATGCGTGGAATCCAGTGTTGAACTTTGTAAAATTAATAACCGGTTTCAAGTAAAACAAAAGAGTGACGTTGTTAGTGTAGTTTGCCGGGAGTCTGTATCTGAAATGAGTGGTGGGGTGGGTTCAAAAAGAACTAGACGGAGGGTAGACAGATACTGCCCGTGATGGATGACAGCTGACACATCGCTCCACAGCACCAGCAGTCTCGTCGTGACCACGGGACATGTAACTGGTCCGAAATATCGACAAAATCGTCAAAAAACTATATCGTGGTATGTACCTACTCGTTTATACTAAAAATAGAGTAAGTAACAACAAACTACGTACAAACAGATAAGCTAAGTTTAAGTATATATGTATATATGAGATGAGATTATAAGTACCTATATATGTATGAGTTTATAAGTATATATGTATATATGAGATGAATTTAAAATTATGTTTAGGTAGTATTTGTTCTGAACATCTTTAGTTTGCAAAACTCCTCTAGTGACAAATACAACGCGGTCAGGAATCCATGCCTAGTATTATAAGCATACATATATATTTTATATAAATATTATTGTAATCTTACAATGGACCCCCTTTTTTACATGTAAGATCTTAAGAACTACTTCTATAACGTCCCTTGTATGAGCTGCGAAGAATAAATGAAGCCCCACTTCCAAATGTGGGTCATCTTATCAAAGGTGTTTTGTTTAAAGTTCCCATTCTTAATGTTCGTCGGTCCAATGAAATAACGTTTCAAAGGCATAGATCTAGTAAAAAAAGGTAGATAATGCGCGGCCTTTGTTGTAAGTGAAGCCACAAAACTCGGCTCCTTCAAGTAAATACACGCGCTCACGCACACATATGCATCAAACTACGCTCATTTTCGTTAGTATCTAACGGTTCTTCGTACAGTAATTTTGCCTACAAAATGCCGTCTTGTGTAATTAAATGGTGCAAAAATAATACCAAAGTGAATAAAAAGTCTGAAGGAATATCGTTTCACACACAAAACTTTAAATTTATTGTTATTCCAAAATAATTATGAGGTTATTCGAAACTTATAATTTCAATGTCACGAAAGGACGTACTGGGGGAGTGTTGCCAGTAATTTCGTATTTCTAATACCCCAAAATGTGGGTAAGTAAATTGTAGGCAATCATAAAAAAATAATTAAGTACAAAGTAGACATCATTCTTGTTTTTTTATCGTGTGATTTTATGTTACATAAATTAAAGTCACGTTAAATGTGAATTTTTAACTCGTTTTTTTTTTCTATTAAAATTTTTGAGTTAACTGCTCATATTTTACTATCAAATATCATGGTTTTAGGTTTCCAACGAATATTTTAATAAGAGATGAATGGGTAGCTGCTATAAGACTACTACGATGACTACGATGACTCTGAGTTCTAAGCGACAAAAATTTAAGAAACTCATACAACTAAAGGGATTTTAGGTTTAATAAAAACAGTTTTAAAAAAAAACCCGACTCCAAACTGTAAAGAGTTTTTTTTTTTATTATTCATACGATTTTATATTTTATTTTTAATAAATTTATTTAAAACCATGAACAGATTTATTTTCGCATACCCATTTTACCCATATTAAATTAATAGTGTTTAATCCCAATTAATAAATGTTTCAGGGAGTTTTTTTTAACAGGTGTCAACACTTCACTCACTCACACATACTTAAAAACGCTTGAAAAAGTGGCTTCAGTTTTTAGTTCTACGTGCGTTATCTACCTTTTTTTACTAGATCTATGTTCAAAGGGTATTTCGTTCATGGATGATCGAATTAGGTTAAACGATATCCTGTATGTGTCATGGGATTCATAGCTACGTTGTTAGGTTTAATCTATGAATAGTGACGATATCTGAATTAAATATTTTAATTTACCTGTATTTACGAGCTTATTCTCATAAGTATTTGAAAACGAGTTGCAGTTTAATTTGAAATTTACTCAACTTTGATTTGCCGGATTATTTTCCTATGTAGTGTCGTACCATTATTTATCAACCGTTAACAATAGATTTATGATATCTTTAAGTACTTTTTTACACTAATAAAATTGTAAGTGATATTTAAAAATGTACAAACGTAATTTATTTCCTTGTTTGCTGCTTGTGTTGTATCTTGCTTTGTTTAAATTGTATCCTCAATTCTCATAACAAGTTAAAATTGAAGTGACTTTCGGTGTTTAATTATATATACCTATACCATTTAAATATAAAGTTCTTTATCTTATTTTCTGTAATTAAATTTATTATCCTACGGTCAACCTACGGTACTTTATACGACATTTTTTGACATTTTTGTTTGTATTTTACGAGATTTGTATGCAACATTAACAAAATTTATTACTCAGAGCTATTAGTATTCAAATGAAGCATGGTGTAGTACCTATATTTATAAAAACGCCTTTTTGGATTATATTATTTATATCACAACCTTCATAACGTCATGGACGTAATCTTCTATAAGTACATAAGTATATAATATATACCTACTTAACAATGTAAGATCCTACTTTTATATACGTAGAAGAAAATTCTGTTATAGTATGATAATTATAATGGCTTCCAACTTTTGTTTCAATACTAGAACTACATATTCAGTATACGAGTATACCTACATATTCTATAACTATATATATTTAAAACTAGCTTCTGCGCGCGACTTCGTCGGCGTGGACTCCGCTCCTATTGGTCTTAGCGTAATGATATATAGCCTATAGCCTTCCTCGATAAATGGGCTATCTAACACTGAAAGAATTTTTCAAATCGGACCAGTAGATCCTGAGATTAGCGCGTTCAAACAAACAAACAAACAAACAAACAATCAAACAAACTCTTCAGCTTTATTATATTAAATATATATATTATATTATTTATTTAAAATTAAAAAAATAAATAAAGGATTTAAAACGGGAGGCCTATATCTAATATTTAAATACCTATAATAGAACTTAAGGGTTATCGAGAAGAATAATAGATACAAAAAAACGATAGGTAGGTATTTGTTGCATATTTATATTTGCAATTGTGAATCTAAAACTTGTAGTTTCTTGATTGTGGACAAACAGGTCGGTGTAGCGTGAGGGGTGACGGAGAGGGCATAGCCCCGCCCGGGCAACACATAATAAAAAAATAAATAAAAATAAATAAAAAAAGCCTTTTATTTCCTATACAAATGTTACGATTTTTTATAAAGTACTTATATTATTTTTTAAAAATTAAATACAATTATTGCTATGGTTAGGTACTTCTTTATTGTAATGCTTACTCTCATATATTTATTTTTGATTGCTTAGTTTTAAGTTTACTTAATTAATAGTAACTCTGTACTTTATATATGTATTTATTTTTAGATAGCTATTAAGTTAGGAACCCCTTTCAGGTGAACGCCTCTTCCAAGATATATAAAGTAGATTATGTTATGTGATTTTTGAGTATTTTGAATGTCTAATCTTTGGAAGGTTGTGGTCATAATCCTCCTCGGTGACCAACCAGCTTGGAAGATGGGGCAACACATATCACCACGATATTTTGAATTGACAAAAAAAAATTCAAATCGCGTCCGCAATGTAGGTAACACATAAAAGTACGGTGGAGTTGAGAAACCCCCCCCCCCTCCCTCCCTTCTTTTTGAAGTCGGTTTATGAACATAATGAAGTATGAGCTTGCAATAAGTGTGTTAAATTAATTTTATAAAAAAAATGAATTAGTAGGGGAGGCAAATTTTCGGTGGGTCCCGGGCGGCAAAAACCACGCTTTGCCACTGTTCTGTCCTATTCCATTCTACCTCATCCTGTTAAAGTGTATTCGTGGAGGATATACTTTATTCACAACCGACGAAACAGGCACTAAAAATAATACAAGTGAAGCCGCAGGATTTGTACTATTCTTACATAAATGACTGACTAAATAAATATAGGGAGACAAAAACTGTAGATATGTAGTAAGTTTAATATTCACTAAGATATTTGACTTTTCCATACTTCATAAATCAACGGAAGGCGAGCGCATTACCGTCCATTAATTTTTACCGATTCTTAAAACAGCTGTTTACGATCATACTCGTCTTAATGTGTATGAGACCACTTTAGCTTTCATCGGTTTTTCTCATTCAATGTAAATTACATTAGAATAGAATTCACAACAAGTAACTGACCCTACAGGCATTTTAAATAACCATTAAATTTTCTAATATTCCGATCAATATTCTAAATTTTAAAAAAAATCTTTTTACAGAGTAAAAAACTTATAAAGGTTAAAAATTATAGCCGCCTTGATCTATCATCTAGTTAATATTATAAACCCTTCCCACCTATCCTTCTCTTCAGAATCTTTTTTTGAAATTTCTTGAATATTAGTTTATGAAGTCAATACTTCATAATTGTGTTTGCTTGCAAACGAACAAAAACCGACTTCAATTACATCGACAAGTAATACAACGTAATAAGACAAAAAAATAGTCAAGTAAATACGCGCTATTAAAGATTACTCAAAAAGTTGTAATCAGATCTCGATCTAATTTCACGAAGACTACATGACAAGTATTAGCTTTCGATTAAAGTAAGAATGATCAAAATCGGTACACCGAGTAAAAAGTTATGCGGTATAATACAACGTAGGTCGACGAAAAAGTAGTCAAGTAAATATGCATTATTAGATATAACTCTAAAAGTACTTGTCAGATCTTAATTAAAAAAAAATGAGACCACATGACACGCAACACCTTTCAATTAAAATAAAATTGATCGAAATCGGTCCACCCAGTCAAAAGTTCTGAGGTAACTAACATACCTACATTAAAAAAAAATACAGTCGAATTGAGAACCTCCTCCTTTTTTGGAAGTCGGTTAAAAATACGAAAGGCCATTTTTCCCTTCTTTTAATTGTTTATAACTTTTGCAATTTTTTATGTGCTAAACTGCTAATACAGGCTTTTAGAACCTTTTCTAGAGTCATTCCGGATCTAATGAACGACATGATTTTAAGAGCAGTATCTCTATTTTCGACCATTTTGAACTTGTCGACTGTACTAACATCTCATCAGCGTGGGTGTCATTATATAATTATAAAACAATATAATAAATTAATATTTTCATCTAAATACAATAATTATTAATATTATTCACGACTATTTCGGATTAAACTGAAAACTTACCTCCGACGCCACAGTAACGCATCGGGTGATATACTTCGCTTGCTCCTAAGCCAAGCCTTCCTTAGATGTGCCAAAGGGAGGCTGTCTCGCCTAATAGCCCATCGAACTCTATTACACCTTATATCCAATTTCTCATTCTCGCTTTCCATTAGTCTTTTCCATTTGGCCACGAGCAATACGGTGCTTATCACAGAATGCCAATCTATGTTTGACATTTAGTAAGGTCAAGGTGGTGCACTACATACATAGGCCCAAAATAATATTTTCACATTAAACACATTTTAGTACCACGACTTAAGCACGCTACATTCCTCACGTATACTAAATTACATTGTTATCATGAGTCTTTCTTTCCCATATTTACCTACTTTAAAGATATGGTGGCGGTTAGGTAAATACATGTAGTAATATTAAATTAAATAAATATAATAAAAGTTAATATTTGTATTATGTGCGTTTGTTTATTTGTAAGTACCGCTAAAACCAGTTAATAAAATTTGATCAATTAAAATACGGACGCAACAATGAAGATAAAATTAAAGCAAATTTGATAAATCTTATGCTTAAATGTAATTGGTTTTTATTTTAGAGTTTTACAATTGTACACATTTTTCAAAACTTCTTAAAAATTATTTATTAATCGTTGTATCATTAATAGGTAGGGATCCCTAGTACATTTTTTTAACCTGATCAGTAACAAGCTAATTTTCCGTGAGTAGCTTCATTTTGATGAGACGAACAAAAAGTTCCTCTTTGAAAACTCTCGATTGTGGTAGATAATAGAGTTAGCAGGAGGTAGAGCAGCAGTGAGCGTAGGACCGGGATAACGTACCACGCAATTTGGAGGACAATGTTATCATCAAATTATATAAATAGTAATTAACTAAAAGAAAAAAATCAGCTGGTTAGTAATAATTTTTGATGACCTTACGAGGTAAGGTCATCAAAAATTGATTTTTTTTCTAATTTTTTTTTTCTTTTATTTAGGTAATATTTATATCATTTAATGGGAACATTGTCCTACAAATTGCGTGGTACGTTATCCCGGTCCTACACTCACTGCTGCTCTACCTCCTGCTAACTCTATTATCTACCACAATCGAGAGTTTTCGAAGAGGAACTTTTTGTTCGTCTCATCAAAATGAAGCTACTCACGGAAAATTAGCTTGATAAGTACTGATCAGGTTAAAAAAATGTACTAGGGATCCCTACCTACAATGTCTTCACCGTGACAATTTGAATTGTCCGCGTGCTTTTTTTGGTAACTGTAGTTATATAAACATTTTGTACATTGATTAAGACCTAGGGTATTTATGGATATATTCTTAACAATAAAATAGATACAAAATGTTTACAGAAAACTCAAAAGAACTGAGTTGTTTTCTCCTCGGAAACGAATCTGTGGCTTTGTGTACGATCATCGTATCCTTGCCACTTATTGCGCTGTACGTAATATACAATATGTACATAATCTGAGCTCGACACATTTTTCTTGACTTAGCAAATATTTTTTCTATACATGTAGAAGGTTGCCCCACATGGCCTATATCTGTCGTAGATGTAAGGTTTCTATGTAAATCAACTAAGGCCATACGCTTTTTGCTATTTAGTATGAATATAAATGAAAAGATTATTTTGAACTTCACTATTTGATATTTTAAAAGTCTATAATTTTAAAAAGATTATATTATGTACTAGCTGTGCCCCGCGGTTACCCCCGCGTTAATTTGAGGAAAATCATAGCTATAGCCTTTCCTAATTTCAAGTTTGTAGGTGTATTTTTCTTCGAACTTACATACAAACTACCACCCCCTGTTTTAACCCCAAAAGGGGGTTGATTTCTCAAAATACATTATTAGTACACCTCAACACCATCTATAGAGCATACATTTTGAATTTCAAGTCTCTTACTTCAAAAACATAGGACTTTCATACAAACTTCCAACCCCCGTTTAACCCCCTTAGGGGTGGAATATCGTAAAACCCGTTCTTAGCTGACCTCTACTCGGCGAAAGGAATATTCCTACCAAAATTCAAGTCTCTACGCCTTATGGTTTCAGAGATATCGTGATGAGTCAATGGGTGGGTAACTCTTTTATATATATAGATTAACGTGTGCATAGTAAGAAACAACGAGCTCCGTAAGTTTACAGTAAATTAATAAAAAAATTATATGAAAACATCTATAGAACAATATATTTTAATGATCTTCACTCTTGAAGACGCGACGCGAGATAAAAAAGGTTGCATCCAATTAGACAGAACTCGGACTGCATTTTAATTGAAACCTCCGTTTACATTACGTATGCAAAATACATGAGATCCAAAAGCTAGACAGACAAGAAGAGGCTATGAAGGACACGCTCATGTGAATATTTCTAAAAAAATAATTGGTAAAGCTTGCACATCAATAACCAAAATACTGCAGTACTATAACTGTAACATTAGTAATAACATCGTTATTTTTTGTGATCCCATAATGTCAGGATGAGGTTGGTAGAAAAAAAAGAATGTTAGAAAATAAATTTAAAAAAAACTTAATATCTATATGTAAATGTATATAGATAAAGTACATAAAAGTATATAGATAAAATGTGAAAAATTGTTTTATTATAATGAGTGAAATTCGCTTAAACATTAGAACTCTTTGTTGAAACCTCTCTCATTTTTTTCCGCTAAAAAGAATAAAAATAAATTCTTTAAATTTTTACTATCAACATACATATACCGTTATTACAAAATTTACATGATAAAAAAGCTTGTCGCGACATTTAAGTACTCGTATTTACTTATTTTGAAAATTATAAAAATGAATTAGTATAGAAGTTATTTAATTTTCTTGTTAATCTACATAGGTAAATTACATAGGTAAAAAATCTACATAGGAATTTAAGGACAGCAAACATACATACATACCTACATTGTAAGTTAAATAAAAATAAATTATAATCGATTTTTTTAGGAATAAAGAGGCACAAAATTAGTTATGTTAATTCAGTACAACTCTCTAAATAAAATTGGAAGAATATAAGCATTATTCAATAGAACTTTGTTTATTCTCAAGCGAACTCTGATTTATTAAGTTTATATGGAAATTATGTCATGACTCATGATACATCAACGGCTGTTACCGCTCAAGTTGTTTACTTGCTAATTTGGAAATAAAAAGTTAACTTACTGTCCCAAGTAAGTCGGAGTAGGGACGCGCAGGTGTCGTCGGGAGCGCTCGGCGTCGCTGCCGTCGCTAGCCTCCTCGAGGCCGACTGCGCTGCCCGACCCGCCCGCCGACCTACGGAAAATTTGTGATAATCCTAACTACTCTTACTTACTTACTTACTCATTAAGTTATTTAACCCTAACGTTTTTGCGAAAATAATTTTGAAAATAAAAATAAAGGTAAAGAACTGACTAAATAAATAAAATGTTTTAGTAAGCTTACGCTTCAATAGAAGTTTGCTATATTTATGACACTGCGTTGTCGCAGCGGTCACAGCACTGGTTTGTGGCTGTTGCGCTGGCGGTTGCGGGTTTAGATCCCCACACACGACAACATTTTTGTATTGGCCACACAGATGTTTGCCGTGGTCTGGGTGTTTGTCTGTTTGTGCAGTCCTTGTGGTCCTCCCCACCGTGCCTCGGCGAGCGCGTTAAGCCGTCTGTCCCGGTTGTTATCATGTACACCTGATAGCGATCGTTACTCATAGTAGGGAATACATATTATATCCGCCAACCCGCATTGGAGCAGCGTGGTGGATTAACCTCTGATCCTTCTCCTGCATGGGGAAAGAGGCCTATGTCCAGCAGTGGGATATTACAGGCTGAAGCCACAATAGATAGATAGTTTGTTAATAAATTTTCCTACCCTGTAAAATTTTTCAGATTTTTTCTACAGTACTTGTAACTGAAAAATACTAATTAGAATTTTACGACATATATCTACATGTTATATTTTACCTTAGTTTTGATAGATAACAGTATAGACCAGTGCTTTTAGCCTTTAAAAATGGTAAAAACCAAAGAAAGATATATAGAAAGAGAATACAACGAAAATGAAAGAAAAAGTAAATTACGATCGATCTGAGGTCGGGAAGTGGGAAGTGGGAAGTTTTTACCATTTTTAAAGGCTAAAAGCACTGCACTATTATTATTCGACGTAAAATAAACAAGCAGTTAATATGAAAATATAAGTAGGTATAAAAATATATACAGTAACATAAAGATCATCAAGCGAAAATATTTAAAATGTATCATAAATGAAATAGATTTTCCCCAGTTAAAAATGAATGCAATTGGACACTATGTTTATGTGTTGGCGCCTTCACTTCGGCAGTCTCTGGTAAGATTCCCGATCGGAGTGAATATAATTATGTACAAATATTTATTTCCCTCCACCGTGTTTCGGAGAGCACGTTAAGCTGTTGGTCCCGCTTATTATCAAAACCCCTGATAGCTTTCGCTGCTCACAGTAGAGAATATATCCGCCAACCCACAGTGGAGCAGCGTGGTGGATTACGCTCCGACCCTTCTAGGGTTCTCCCTATGTCGGTCGGTCGGTCGGAGAGTGTCATGAAGGGACAAGGAGAAAGAGGCCTATGGCTATGGCCAGCAGTGCGCTTTTATAGACTGAATCAATCAATTATGGTTAAAGGGCATAATAAGGGCTTTTTTGTAGAGTACCTATGTCTTTATCTACCGCTGATTGTTAATCTATACCTACTAATATATAAAGCTGAAGAGTTTGTTTGTTTGGTTGTTTGTTTGTTTGTTTGTTTGTTTGTTTGTTTGTTTGTTTGTTTGTTTGTTTGTTTGTTTGTTTGTTTGTTTGTTTGTTTGTTTGTTTGTTTGTTTGTTTGTTTGTTTGTTTGAACGCGGTAATCTCTGGAACTACAGGGCCGATTTGAAAAATTATTTCAGTGTTAGATAGCCCATTTATCGAGGAAGGCTGTGTCATCACGCTAAGACCAATAGGAGCGGAGTCCACGCCGACGAAGTCGCGCGCAGAAGCTAATCTAATATATAGGTAATCAAGTTTATAAAAGAGGAGTTTTAAATATGATTTTAAAATTTAAGATGAGTCAAGGAAAGCATTTAAAATTTTAAATCGCGCACGTCTGTTTTACAAATGATATGAAGTTAGATACTTCTTGTAATCATACGAAGCTAACAAGCGTGAAATATAAACATCGTATTTTCCTTTAACAAGTAGATATTCTTTTTAGCAAATAAATTTCATTATAAAAATATGATTATAGCTCAAATATAGTCTGACACTATTAAGTAAAAGAAGACCTAGAGTATCGTGACGCAATATAGGGGTCAATTACATGCAGAGGACAATCTTTTAGCTTTGCATGATCTAGATTTGAATTTTAAAAAATCCTAAGAAACATTACTTAAATTAATTAGGTACCTATTAATATTTTTTTACAATATTGCAAAGAATACTTCTTGATAAGTAGAATAGTAGCTAAAGTTCGATTATAAAAACACGTTCATTTTAATGGAAATAAAAAATCAGGAATATTTTATTCCCTAAAACACTGGTACGATGAACCAAATATTTTAATCTATTCTAATATTATAAAGCTAACAAGTTTGTTTGTTTGTTAGTTTAAATGTGCTAATCTCAGGAACTGCTGGTTCGAATTGAAAAATTATTTTTGTATTGGATAGCCCATTCACCGCGCGGTAAGACTGATAAAGCGATTTTTATAGGTACCCTAATGGAATAATTTTCCAAAAATTTTTAGTTAAATGTCTATAATGTGAAAAAAAAGTTTCACTTTTACCGTGGTTTTATAAAAACACACAGGTTTTATTTTTTTGCGTAATTCTGGTATAGGTTTAACAATATTAAGAACATTGACCCATAACAGTGTGAGCAAAGAAGTGTTGAACATTGCTCGTTACGCAATATATTAATTTGAAACTCCAATAATAATAATAAAGTCGTGGAAATTTAAAAACACGACAAGAACAATATTTTGAATATAAATACAAATAAAAGCAATTATGAAATAATAAAAAAATACATGAAATAAAAAAAAAGAATTAATAGGTACTTATAGATGATTATTTTGTTGTATTCAACAGCCTTTAAAGTAGTAACAATTGATACATCATGTAAACATTGTGCGGATATTATAAATGGTAGTTTTTCGTGCATATATGCATACATATGTAATACCTTGGCATTATAAGCTCTCAAAAAGCTGCAAGCAGGAACTAATTGTTGGGATCTAGGTGACCTATGAAGTTGATACACGCCATGCCGATTACCTAGAAATAATGCACAAAGCTGATCTTAACCCTATACCACAAAACACATTTTATGTTGAGTTTAATTACTATATTAGTAGCTATGGGTACAGTTATGTATATATGTTTACGTCTAGATACTATAGATATACTTAATATTTTTTTTTTACTTTGGTCATGACAACAATTCCAATTTTAATGAATCTAAGACCGAGGTCTAAAATGTAATGGATTTTCTACGAAATCTATCACTCACCTAAAAATTCTCTTCAAGCGACTAATGACTTGGTATTTTATGTACACTTTAATCACAATACTTAATTCTCAGTTTCCTTTAGTTCATCGCAATCAACGAGCACTACACGAACAATCCGGCGCCATAGCACTAATTCGACAATTTTTGTTATAATTATGAATAGTAAGCATGAAATGTTAGTTTATGGAAAGCGTGAAGGGTGGAGGTATTCGGAGTCGGTTATAAAACGTTTGCCGCAAACCGTAACCTAGGGAAGAGAGCATATTACAACATTGTGATGACTTACAAGTTGATTGGATTACACAAAGTTAGCTTCAATTTTAATCTTATCACTGTTTCAAAAGGTACAGTGCTTTTAAATACAAAATACATGTTAAATATTACCTAATGATCAAAATTTAACTTTTTATTCAATCAAAATTAACTCGCGCTTTACGTCGGATGGCTATAAAAACGATATTTCAAATTATTGTAACTGCTATGTTCAATATAAATTATAAGAACACAATAGTTATTTAACTTTTTATAATTGAAGCTCTGCGTGACCAACGACCAATTATAACAGATTTAATCTGACAATCAAATTGTCTCCTTTATGTTACATAACTGAATTTTGAAACCGAATCAATATTAATTTAGCTTCCGTTTTAAAATAATATTCTAAAAACTCATCTTAAGTTAGAAATATATATTAAAACACAGCCCTTTATTAGGTATCCAGGAAAAGCATGTATGTAACTTAGTTTCATAAATAAGGATATTATCAAATATATTTAAATATTGAAGTTATTCTGTGATTTATTTCAATCGAAATGAAAATAGAAAGGTTATTCACTTTTTATAGAAATGTGGTAGCACTTGTCTGATTAATACGATGTACGTAATTTCGATTATCATTATAACACTTCACTTTAAACTTGACTCTATCTGTATTTGAATGTTAGTGAGATTTGTAGAGCAATGAATTCTGTATGCCACTTATTATTCTTTCTTTAATTTCCTTTTGACTGGCCAAACGCTTTCATACTATAAAGACCCCTAACAATCCTTGGAGCTGTCATCTGGGCTGATCAATTAATATAGTAGAAATTATTCCTTATTTCAACACAATTAAAGTATAAATTGGTATACAAAGTTTCTGTTCTACAGAAACATGCGCAGTGGTGCATTGCGCATAATATTGATTGCAATCATATGTGAAATAGTGGCGGTAATTTTGTTTTTTACAATAAACTTAAAATATTTTTTTATTTTACCATATAAACATTACCCCGGCTAATCTCTGAGGAGCCCCGTGTTAAAGTTTGTTATTGTTTAATAGGCCTTAAAAAGATCACGATTTTACGATTCATTATTCTATAAAAAATGAAGTCTCCATATTTATATATGGGAAACACGAAAGTATATTTATGAAATAATATACTAAGCACACTATGTATTGTTTTAAGATTTATTTGTAGGTATACCTACCGTATACTGTACTACACCGTACGTTGAATTTTATGTGTCGATTTGCCATAGCACTTCAGTATTTAAAAAATAATAATAGTGTAGTCTAGGAACTAAATTATAGACATTTAAAAAATGAAAGATTTTGACCACTTTACTATTATATTAATAAGGTCAATATTACGCTTCGGTCTGTAATATCCCACATCTGGGCATAGGCTTCTTTCCCCACTTAGGAGAAGGATCAGAGTTTAATTCAGGTAACGATCGCTATAAAGTGTACATGATCACAACCGGGACCGACGCGCGACGGCTTTACGTGCTCTCCGAGGCACGTTGGGGGAGCCACAAGAACTGCACAAACACCCAGACCACGGCAAACATCTGCATGGTCAGTACAAATTTTTGTCGTGCGGGGATCGAACCCGCAACCGCCAGCGCAACAACCATAAACCAGTGCTGTGACCGTTGCGCCAACGCGTCGTCGTCAATATTAACTAAGGCCAATATTATTAGATCTAGATAGATCGTCAATTTTAGTTTGCGTTTAGATTTAAAGGTCGTCAGCATACAAGTGTTAGAGAGAGGTAATATGGGAAGAAATAAAATTTTAAATATGGAAAATAAGAAGGGAGACAACACGCCACCTTGGGGAACACCAGCAACTATAGAAGGCATCGGAAAAATAATCTTAAATTCTTACATGTTGCAGTTTACTTAGTTTTAACAAAATAGGTAATTGTATTCCTTTCTTAAAAACATTTTTAATTTTATTTATAACAGAAGATATTGAGATCTTCACAAACTAAATATTTCTAAACAAAATATATACGTTATGGTTTTTTATGTGTGTTACTTCATAACTTTTTACTCGGTAATATATATTTTTATAATCCTTTTTTTTCTAAAGCTGGTAGGCACTTTTCGTGTGGTTCTATTTAAATTTGATCGATATCTGACGTGCACTTTTCAACCGACTTCCAAAAAGGAGGAGGTTATCAATTTGACTGTATTGTAAATAGGTACGCATTATTAGAGATAGCTCAAAAAATAGTAAATGCTTGTAAGATGTCAATTAAATTTAAATGAGACCATATGACAAGCACTACCTTTAGATTAAAAAATAATCATCGAAATCGGTCCACACAGTAAAAAGTTCTGAGGTATCTAACAACAGGCAGGTTTTTTAATGTATATTAAAAAAATAAAAATAAAATCTAGTCGAATTGAGAACCTCCTCTTTTTTTTGGGAGTCGGTAAAAGAGTATTTTTAGCAAGTCAAGTCAAGTCTGAGTCTGGAATATATTTCTGTACAAAAGTGGTACAAAATATGTGACGTTTATTTGACAGTTCCGTTGCCATATATTTTTAAGAAATCAAAAGACTTATTCACAAAACACCTACACTCATTAAACGCCGTCTGGGTCTAGTAGACCAGTGCCAAAGCCGTCAAAAATAATGAAAAACAAAAAAAAATTAAATTAGGATGAAACCTATTGGAAAAGGAAGGGAATACCACTAAAATGAAAGGAAAAATAAATTAGAGGCGATCTGAGGTTGGGAAGGGGTGGGGGGTGAGTTTTTAAGGGTAAAAATCGGTAAATCTCGATTTCCAGCAAAACTACAAGTCCTATCGAAAAAAGTTAAATGGCAAAGTTGTAGATAATAAAAAGATCTACAACTTTTGTATTTATACTTTTTCTCCATAAACCCAAAATTCATGTGAAAAATCAAAAAAACTACATTTTTGGTTTTTTATTTTTATCTTTTACAATTTATTTTTGTTTTTTACAAAATTTGGTGAAAAAGAATCTTATTATGTCCCAAATACACTGTAATTGTTTTGATTTAAAATATTTATTTTTTCACCTTATTTTGACCTCAATATCGAAAAAGCGCCCTCATTTTTAATCGAAAATTCTCACGTCAAAATATCAGCTTTTTTAAAAAAGTGGGTAGCCTTATTGTTCATTGAAACCTCTATTTTCTGATTATGTAAAAAAATATATACGTTACTAAGGTAAATCTTCTCTGAAAATGCAAATATATGGCATTTTGAGTTTCGGAGCCCCCCTCCCTATTACGTTACGTCACATTTTCAGTGACCATCTAACAAATGCAGCGTCACAAAAACTCGGTCTTTTGCCCATAAATCTTCTCCTTTCGAGCTTATTGTATTCGCATGTACAATAAAATCCACCAAAAAAGAAAATAAATTTAGTTTGTATTAAAAATAAATTAATAGCTAAACCTTATTATTCGATCCAGAATTATATTAATCTATCTATCTATACTTATTATAAAAAGAAGTCCCCCGGCCGCGTCTTTCTGTCCTCCTGTCTGTCTGTCTGTCTGTCTGAACGCGATAAACTCAAAAACTACTGAACGGATTTTTACACGGTTTTCAACGATAGAAAGAGTGATTCTTGAGGAAGGTTTAGGTATATAATTTATTATGATTATATGTAAATTAGCAGAAATACGGCGATAAATGTTGAAGAGGTCACAAAAAATCTCGCCAACGGGGGACCTTTCCTCGCGAACGCCGCGTAAACTAGCTAGGGACACGAAAAAAGTACCCTGCTGGAAAAATCTCATAGAATATCATAGGAAAAACAAAATATTCTATGAGATTTTATGAGTTACTTGTATTCCTATGAGCCTGAAAAAAATTTGATCATAAACATTCTATGATATTTTATGAGTATTTCACCAACTCATAGATTCTCATAAAAATGTTACTTCTTGTCGCTATGAGATTTTATGAGTAATTTCAACATTAGACGAACAATGAGTAATACTTATGAGATTTTATGAGAATTTCGAGATTAACATTTCTATGAGATTTTATGAGGAAAATTGAAAGAAAAGTAGCTCATAAGAAGTTATAGACAATTTATAAAGAAGTTATGAGCAGTATTGCATTGAAATTCTTATGAGTTTCTATGAGTAATTTCGACGACAAATACACATATAAAATACCATAGAATATCTATATTTTATGAGAATTTCGAGATTAACATTTCTATGCGATTTTATGAGGAAAATTGAAAGAACAGTAGCTCATAAGAAGTTATAGAGAACTTATGACGTAATTATGAACAGTATTGCAATTGAAATTCCTATGAGTATTTATGAGTATTTCCCCGGTCCAATACACATATAAAATACCATAGAATATCTATATTTTATGAGAATTTCGAGATTAACATTTCTATGCGATTTTATGAGGAAAATATCAATATAAAATCCCACAAAATATCATTATTAACCGACTTCAAAAAAGGAGGAGGCTACTCAATTCGACCGTATATACATATACTTTTTTTATCCGACTTCAAATGAGGAGGTTACTCAATTCGACCGTATATAATATATTTTTATTTTTTTATTTTTTATGTATGTTCGGGGATAACTTCGTCGTTTATGAACCGATTTTGATTATTCTTTTTTTTTTGTTGGAAAGGAGATATCCCAATTTTATATACAATCAATATACAATCCATCTATACTTATTATAAAAATAAGTCCCCCGGCCGCGTCTTTCTGTCCTCCTGTCTGTCTGTCTGAACGCGATAAACTCGAAAACTACGCAACGGATTTTTATACGGTTTTCAACAATAGAAAGAGTGATTCTTGAGGAAGGTTTAGGTATATAATTTATTATGTTTGAATGTAAATTAGCAGAAATACGGCGATAAATGTTGAAGAGGTCGCAAAAAATCTCGCCAACGGGGAGCTTTCCACGCGAACGCCGCGTAAACTAGCAAAGATTTAGTTAAGTAATGTACTAGCGAATTCAAAATCTATAAAAATTCTACAAAAAAGTCCGCGATAGCATATCTCTATCTCTTAGGGTTGACTTACAATAACCACTTTTATGTTCAAATTTGTAATTAAAACATTACGTTATTTTCAAAGCTATTTTCTTTAGTTCAGTATTAATCCTTATCCAAATAAATATGTTAGTTAGCTTCAGAATTTAATGCAGATTAAAATTGCCCTTTACACTATATCAATCAGATGAATAGTTTTTGAGATATCTTAGTTAGAAGGGATTATTAAAAATAAATTAATGCGCAACGAAGTGGGCACGGGTCGGCTAGTCCTAAAATAAATCTTATTTTGTAAATAAATATGGCGTAATGGGTAACCATAGACTACTATAGTGCTGTAATATATGTTGATAAATGTCGATGTCGGTAAATTATTTAGAGATAGCTTGACATGATAATTTCGTGATTTTTGTATTTTAATGTTTTAAATAATCTGATGAAGTTGACGATATTACAAAAGTGAGTTATTTCATATAGAGTGGCTAATGAAAGAAGGCACACTAAAATATTTTTTTATTTGTCATGTTCGTTTCAAATTAGATTTCTGAAAGTACTTTTCGGTATTTGAGGTTTCTCTGTGTTTTGATAAATTTTACCCTTGAGTTGTGACAGCCTTTTCATGCATCGCCATTTCGTTCGTGTTGCAAATAATATCTACAGTCCGGCCGTTCAAAGAATGCGTTTCTGACACCTGTCAAATCGTCATGACTAATGATGTACAATAAATAACATTAACTTTAATAATATTTAGTAACGTTATTTATTGCATTCATTATGCATATTTATTCAATTTAATTTATATGTTGTTATTGTTTATAGGAATTATATATCAATATATTCAATAAATATTCAAAATGTAAATAAATTTTTAATGAATCAGTTAATTGAATTGAATCGTAATTTCTGAATTAACGAAGGGAAAAAAGTTTTATTCATTGGAAAATGTATATTATGAAATACATAATTTTAAGCATTAAACAATGAAGACTATGTCATACCGGGTGTATTTGGAACGCTTGAAAAGATTTAAACCTAATAATATACTATTCATATATATATTTAAATATATAAAAGAAAGTCGTGAAATCGTGCTACAGTAGAATCAATAATTCAGTAGACTAAAATACTGCTAGCAGTTGACAGTTGACAGTGAGACTGCTGACAGTTGCTAATGTCACTTTGTAAAAAATCGTTGTGTTTGTGTTTATTGTTAAGTTTTGTTTTGTGTTTTGTTATTCTGTTTTGTTTGTACTGTTTTGTTATCAATACGAAAGATATGGATGGTCCAAGTAATAAACACAAACACAAATATTATTTTACAAAGTGACATTAGCAACTGTCATTTTAGTCTACTGAATTATTGATTCTACCTTAGTTACACTATTAATAACTCAAGATCGGCTGAACCGATTTGGCTGAAAATTGGTAGGGAGGTAGCTTAGAACCAGGAAACAGACATAGGATACTTTTATTTTTTTGTATCAAATTTTGTAAGCATCTGTAATTTGGTCCAACTTGGGAGATGGGGTAGTTTTTATCTCAATTAGATCCTGTAGGTAGCGCTGCTATCGTTATGTAACTCCGAAACTACTGAACCAATTTGTATCGAATTTTGTAAGCATCTGTAATTTGGTCCAACTTGGGAGACAGGGTAGTTTTTATCTCAATTGGACCCGGTAGGTGGCGCTGCTATCGGTATGTAAGCAATCAAATTTGGTAGCTGTTTTTTCCGGCAGGACAACGGGCGCCGAGTCCACTAGTACTATATAATACATATAACCATTTATCTCAGAAACATTTTTTAATAACATTTTAGTACTTATGTATTTTGCGAACTCTCGTTGACCGCGAGAGGCGCGACTAGTGCGTGCGAGAGTACGTTGACCTCGCGCCGGTCAGCTGATGGCGCGCATGAACTTGTATTCAATGACATTGCCGATTTTTTCAAAACACGATTATTCTGAAGCATTATATTCAAATTTCTGTTTCATTATTTTTCCCAAACCGGATTATACCAAAAAAAGTTTTGAAGAGGCAAGAAAAAATTTCTTTTCGCGTTTTTTTTTTTTACTTGTATCATGTCATGTCATGCCAACGCTATCATACCTCTTCGTTTTTTCAAGCGTTCCAAATACACCCGGTATAGTATATCATTTTTTACCAGAAATATAAAGTAACTAGTAAGTAATTTTATTTTCAATGTTTTTTTTTAAATTCATCTGACTGATATTATGACACTAGTTTTTTTAAGTTTTGTTTGAGCGTACCTTTATTATATCATTAACTTTATTAAATACTAAGTACATTATGTATTATAAAATATATAACAATCGAATGCTGTTCGTTAGTCTCGCTAAAACTCGAGAATGGCTGGGCCGATTTGGATAATTTTGATCTTGAAATGTTTGTGGAAGTTCAGGGAAGGTTTAAACGGTGAGAAACATAAATAATATGTAACGGAAAATACTAAAAACGACGATTTAATTTTCCAATACAAAATGTTCCTAGCGGGGAAATTTGATGTCTTTTATCAAAAACTTTTTTAAATAATTAACGCCCAACGAAGTGGGCACGGGTCGGCTAGTATATTATAAAACTAGATTCTGCGCGCGACTTCGTCGGCGTGGACTCCGCTCCTATTGGTCTTAGCGTGATGCCACATAGCCTCTAGCCTTCCTCGATAAATGGGCTATCTAACACTGAAAGAATTTTTCAAATCGGCCCAGTAGTTCCAGAGATTACCGCGTTCAAACCAACAAACAAACCAACAAACAAACAAACAAACAACCAAACAAACTCTTCAGCTTTATATATTAGTATATATTATAAAACTAGCTTCTGCGCGCGACTTAGTCGGCGTGGAATCCGCTCTTATTGGTCTTAGCGTGATGACACATAGCCTATAGCCTTCCTCGATAAACGGGCTATCTAACACTGAAAGAATTTTTCAAACCGGCCCAGTAGTTCCAGAGATTACCGCGTTCAAACAAACAAACAAACAAACTCTTCAGCTTTATAATTATATTAGTATAGATTAGTATAGATTATAACGTTTTATTTTATATTATACAGACAGATTATTATAATTATTAAGATTAAAAAAACATTCGATTACAATTGCCTCGTCATTTTGTCACATCACTACAAAAACAAATAGTTGACATAACCATAATGACACAACCTTGAAGCAGCGCCGTTTGACGTGGTTTGACTTTTAAAAGCTATTGTTTTTATATTTGTTAATTAAGTACCTAATTGTAATAATTTTAGCCCAAAACTGGTAGGTACATTTATTGTAAGTTGGCATAATTATTCGAATTTTAATGTTATCGCTCGTTAATAAGGTAAGGTAAGGTGGTAACGTTATAAAGGTGTAATAACTAATTATAAATTATTTTTAGTTTAAGTATAATAATTTTAGTCCTATTCATCAGTTTTCAGAAGTAATGAGAATGTATAACGATTCTATAATATTGAGTACCTATGTAGGTAAAAAAGTTAATAAAATTTTAACTTTATAACCTATAAGAACTATTTACTTAGTAGGTAGCATTCAAAATATTTTTTGTCATGGTTTTATTTATGTTTATTTACATAATTATCAAATTAAGAAACAATATGTATGTACAAATTCAATAAAAGAAAACCACTAAGGTTTGTACAATACACATGTAAGGTTTGTACATTTTACATTTCATAATGATAAAAAAGTAGTATTAATGGTAAAAATAGTATTTAAAAAATAAAACAATCACAGTTACATTTTCATTTGGTACATCAATTTTTATACAATGTATTTTAATAATATTTATTTTTTCTCAGTGTTGTCAAAAGATAAAAAAATTTAAGTTTTTGTTTAATATTATTGCTTTTGATACATTCAACCAAATGTGATGGTAGTATATTTATTAAGGGACTATGTAAGTCATTGTTCTCTCACCATACACGTTGTTGGCAAGAGCTGTGTTTAAGTGGTTTCTCGCTACAACCCGTGTAAATGTAGGGTGTTGAACACGTTGCCTAAACTTACTACTCCAGAAATTTTCTTTTAGAACAGTATACTCAAACTTTTTATGTACTGGTATAATACTTTGCAATGATTAAAAAGTGCAATTTTGTCATTATGAAATTCAGTCCTAATATTTGATGAAACAATGTTTTTTAATATCTTAATTGTAATTTGTATATTTTGTTTAGGTAACTTTTGTAGGTACGACCACAACTACTGAGGCCATATTGGATATACGAATCTGCCAGAGCATAATAAAGTAACAATCTAATTTTTAAAGGGATTTTTTTTTTAAAATCATTATGTTAACTAAAAATTTTCTTAATTTGGCACATACTCGATCTATTTGTGATCTCCATGAAAAGTTGTTGTCTATTACCAGACCTAAGTAAATCTGTGAATTAACAACTTCAATAGCTGAGCAAGCACAGTTATTTTTATCTTTGACATGTAAACTGTTGTGGTTGTGAGCAATCAATTTTGTTGTGAGAGTGTCGCTGATGTGATGATTTTATAATTAAAAGTTTACTTTTGTTTGTATTAATTAAAATTCCTACATCATGGCACCACTGTATCAATATGTCGAAGTGCTTCTGAGGAATATTATATATTAGTATTCGTTATATATTATTTTTCATTTACTAATATTGAAATTACCTTATATATTCTCTTAAAAAGAAAAATTGAAAACTTTTGCTGTTATCATTTTCCATACAGCTTAGACACATATTAATTTTTTTTTTACAGCTTTAGATTTATTTATATAAACAACAAATTTAAAATTGGTTCTGTCAAAATTAAAAATGAAAAAGTTATTCTTTAGCATAAAAATTGTACCCTACAGTTTAAAATTACTTATTTATTGTTCAAACATATAAATTAATAAAAAAAAGTCAGTGCTAAATCGCTTTTATATAAACAATTTAATTTGCAATAACAAATGTTGAGATCAATAATTGAGATAAAAACTACCCTATCTCCCAAGTTGGACCAAATTACAGATGCTTACAAAATTTTATAAAAATTGATTTAGTAGTTTCAGAGTTTATCGCTAACATACATCGTGACACGAAATTTTTATATATATATATATTCTTTATTGCACTTAAAAACACATACAAAAATATTAATACAATGGCAGTTTGCAAGGGCGAACTTATCTCTAAAAGAGATTTCTACCAGTTTACCCATGGGAGTGAATGATGGTGTTATCGCGGGGTACATAAGTGCGAGAGAACAAAAAAAAAACCAAAAGACAAAAAGAAAAAAAAAGGTATCTTTTAAATAACACATACACTGCTAATATAATAATATATACCAATATATACAATTACAAACAATTAAAATACATACATAGAGACTACATACATACATATATACATACGTAAATATTCTACGTCTTATACATTAGGACTGACTTTAGAGAGTAGGTGAGTTCTCAAGCTTTTCTTAAAAACGTTTATTGAAGTGCTTTGTTGGATCGTTTTAGGGAGTTCGTTCCAAAGAGTAGCAGCACGTACAGCGAAAGATTTAAATAGAAAATTAGTGTTATGCCTAGGGACCTGGAGCATCGTTGTAATGCAAGGACGCCTAGAGCGTGATGAGGGCGGAAGTAACTGGAAGCGGGATCGAAGGTAAGAAGGTGAATTTGGATCATGGAGTATATTATAAAGTAAGGAAAGGATGTGCATGTCATGGCGAAGACGGATTGGGAGCCACTTAAGTTGAGCACGAAATTGAGAGATACGATCATATTTACGTAAACCGAAGATGAAGCGTATTGCTAGATTTTGTAGGCGCTCTAACTTATTAAGTAGCTCTTGAGTCACATCTAAATAGCACACATCTGCATAGTCGAGAATGGGTAAAAGAAGGGATTGCGCAAGCAAAATTTTGGTACTAAAGGGAAGAAAATATTGGAGACGTTTAAGAGAGTGGAAAGTGTAGTACATTTTTCTGCTGACTTCATTGACATGAGCCATCCAAGAGAAGTTTTTGTCTATAATTAGTCCTAAATTCCTGACCTTGTCGCAATAGGGAATTGGTATACCACAGTACAAGATAGATGGTACTGAATTCCAGTCAATTCTGTGTCTAAGACGGCTGCTACCTATAATTATGGCTTGAGATTTAGCTGGGTTTATAAGGAGTCCAAACGATTTGGCCCAGAGGTGTATAGCAGCAAGGTCTTTGTTTAGAAGTTCGATGGTCTCATGCAATTCATTCAGCTCGAAATGACGGTATATTTGTAAGTCATCTGCGTACAGGTGGTAGGGAGAAGAGATAACATTTGAAATATTATTGATGAAAATAGAAAAGAGTAAAGGAGAAAGTACGCCACCTTGTGGGACACCAGCAGTAAGATGTAACCAATCTGACGACCTAGAGTCCACCGCTACACGCTGCTGGCGTCCAGAAAGATAAGAGTAAAACCAGTCAGCGGCAGAAGATGAAATATTAACTGCACGAAGAGTGCCAAGAAGTATGTCATAATCAACAGAGTTAAAAGCGCTACTGAAATCCAACAAAATCATTGCGGTGAGCTTGGTATTATCCATTGCCAGCCGAATATCCTCCGTTACATTCAGCAGCGCTCCAACAGTGCTGTGTGAGGGACGGAAGCCAGATTGGTAAGGACATAAGAGACAGTTGGAGATAAGGTAAGAGTGAAGTTGCTTGTGAACTAAAGATTCCAAGACTTTGGATAGAATAGGGAGGATGGATATGGGACGTAGTTCAGCAGGGCAGGAAGGATTGGAGGTTTTAGGTAAGGGTATGACAATAGCCTTCTTCCATAATTCTGGAAAAACATTGCACGAAAGTGAGAAATTAATGATGTGTGAGATCACTGATGCAATGTTCTCCAGCACCGGAAGAATCATCTCAAGGCTGAGATTGTCACTACCGACGGACTTGGTGGAGATGGAATGGACACACTTCTTGACTTCTTCTACAGATATTGGTTTAAAGGAGAATTGAGGTATGTCGGGTCGGGCTTGAGTGTTTAGAGAAAATAGAGTAGAAGTTTTAACATGGGAGTCCAAAGTTATAGGTGGAGTAATGAAAAAAGAATTTAAAACATCGAGATCCACTGAGGTTGGGCAAGATTCAGTGGACTTGCCCACCCCAAGCGACCGTAAGAATCTCCAAACCATTGCTTGAGGAAGATTTTGAACTGAATCATGAATGTAACGGCGTTTGGCATCCCTACACATCCTGTTACACAAATTGCGCAGAACTTTGTACTTAGTTAAATTATCAATCGATGGAAATTTTTTATTTACCGTTTTAGCCCTGTCACGCTTAGCCATGGTCTTTTTGATGACAGGAGTTAACCAAGGAGCTGGAGCACGTTTCATCCGCACAGGTCTTATCGGAGCATGTATGTCAAATATCTTAATCAGTTCAGTAGTTAGTGATTCCACCATGGTGTTAATATCGTTGGCGTTGTATACATGTGACCAGTCAATGTTCTCCATATCCTCTCTTAAACGTTTCAGGTCCATTTGCTTAAAATTGCGCTGAAGAAAAACTTTGCCTCTGGTTTTTGGAGGGCGCACTTTGTACGATAAGAAGATTAGGTCATGATAAGAAAAAGGTGATGTCATTTGTCCATGAGATAGAACAAGATTAGGGTTAGAGACAAAGGTAAGGTCAATGAGAGACGGTTTACAATTAGGAAAGTAGTGGGTAGGATTAGTCATAGGAATAAAGTGCAGATTGACGGACGAAGTGAGTGTGTGTAACGTTTGTGCTCTGATGTCGTTTTTTAGGAGACACGTATTAAGATCTCCCATACAGATTACATGTTCGTAATCTGGAACTAAGCCTTCAAGAATATTCTCCAGATCCTCAAAATAATTTACTTTATCGTTCGGGCTGTAGAGAACTCCGATGAGGATTTTTTTGTGGTTTATAATGATTTCTATAAAAAGATATTCAAGAGTAGCTAGCGAACTTGAGGAAGAGCAACAAACTACAGTCGCAGGAATGCTACCACGGAGGTAGAAACCCACACCACCGCCACCTCGTTCCGTACGATCATTACGGAATAACTTGTAACCGGGAAGAGAACAACTAGTGGATGGGATTGAAGGCTTAAGCCAGGTTTCGGAAACAAGGATACAATCAACTATGCCAGTGCTAAAAGATGTGAGAAATTCAGGGTAGTGAGCAAGTATGCTCTGCGCATTGACATGCACCAAGTTTAGGAAGTTCCGTTGATTCAGAAAAGCTTGAGATAATTTGTCTACAAGCGCTTCCGAATCAGATATTGAGGTATTGCAACTGTTTCCAGCACTTTCAATATCATCCGAAGAGCAAGTGAAATACTCGTCATCTATCATCTGTTATAAAAAAAAATATATATGTATAAAAAAATATATATATATATAACTAAGAAGACGTATGAATACAAAAGAAATATAGATTAAAATAAATATTATATAACTATGAATATATAATGTTAGATACTATATTATTAATACGTGATAAAATAAAATATTTAAATAACTTTAACTAACTTTAAATAAAAAAGAAAAAAAAAAAGAAAAACAACATTCTCGCCCATGAGTTGACTAAAACTATGTATAAAAATAAAAAAACAACAAAAAAAAAAATAATACTAGAAACAATGATACACAAAGAAATAGCTGCATTAAAAAAAAAAACCACTTTTTACCAATTTACTACAGTAACATATTTTATATGACATAACTAAAAAAAAAAAAAAAAAAAAAACAGTAGATGACAGTAACGTTAGACGATATTAATAAATATGAAGTTAGAAATAAAATCAAGTTGTGTTATTGTAAAATGTTACGCAGATTAATAAAACAAAAAAGGGAAGGTAGTAGATAAAAAAAATTGGGATGTGTATACCCACACAGGACACAGTTAAGAGAATATGACATACCTATAATATAAATTAAATTAACCAACTAGATAAAGTTAAAATAAACAAAACACTTAATTGTCCTTTGTTTGTGAAATGGAGCATTTAGGGTGCTGCGATATTAGTTTTTTCAGTTCCGATGACGATGCAACCTTGGCTCTAGACTTGTCAGGTAAAAGAATAACTATAATGCCATCCGCGGACCAGCAGTTTCTCATACCAAAGTGGCTACGCGCCGATGCAAAGATATGCTGGCGAGTCTTGGTGAGGAATTCCGTAAGGGTTATCTTCGTGCCTTTTAACAGGGTTTTTGCTTTCCAAGCTGCGGTCCGAACATGTACTGAAGAAAAGCGTATCAAAATGGGACGTGAATTTTCTTTCTTGGTGCCTAGCCTGTGGCAGGTTTCAAGTGAATCGGAGTTCAAGCCCGCTAACTTCATGTTGTTAGATAGCACTGAGAGGGTCTTTTTCATAACATCCTCATCGGACTCCTCTTTGACTCCATGTAAAAGAAGCACCTTCTTACGTGAATGCGTCTCCAGGCGGTCCAATTCGAGGACCACGGCTTCAATCTGGGATTTTAGCAGGCTAAGAATATTCCACACAAAGTTTTACATAATTATAATATACATAATTATATAGATAGATATGTATATATATTTATACAAGGTAACTTTTTCATCAATATCCACTTTTTAACATCGTTCATCTGGATTGAAAATTAATAGCTCATCAATACAACATCATTTCTAAATCTCCGATTGATTCTTTACGATTTTTTTTCCACATTAATCGCTTGAGCCTGTGTTGTCCTACTGCTGGGTTATAGACTTCTTTCCCCATGTTGGATAAGAATCAGAGCTGCTCTCCGAGGCACGGTGGGGAGACCCACAAGGACTGCACAAAGGATCAGAGCTGCTCTCCGAGGCATGGTGGGGAGACCCACAAGGACTGCACAAAGGATCAGAGCTGCTCTCCGAGGCACGGTGGGGAGACCCACAAGGACTGCACAAACACCCTGCCACGGCAAACATTTGTATGGCCAATAAAAATGTTGGATAGCCTACAACACATGAGGCATCGATTTTTGGGGTTGGGGAACTGTCGAACTGTACCACTTCCACCCCCAGCACTGCACATATATATATAGAAATCCGAAAAAATAACCAAAACCGAGTCTATCTATGCCCAGTTCTGGGGCTGGAAGTGGTACCAGAGGGTAACCCACCCACCCCCTCCCAAAACCCCATAAATCGATGCCCAGTGCTGGGGGTGGAAGTGGTACCAGAGGGTAACCCACCCACCCCCTATCCTCCCCCAAAACCCCATAATTAGATGCCCAGTGCTGGGGGTGGGAGTGCTTCCCCTTCCCCCTCCCAAAACCCCAAAAATCTTGCCCAGTGCTGGGGTTGGGAGTGGTACCAGAGGGTAACCCACCCACCCCCTATCCTCCCCCAAAACCTCATAATTAGATGCCCAGTGCTGGGGGTGGGAGTGGTACCCCTTCCACCTCCCAGAAATCTATGTCCAGTGCTGGGGTTGGGAGTGGTACCAGAGGGTAACCCACCCACCTCCCTCCTTTCCTCCCCCCAAAATCCCAAAATTAGATGCCCAGTGGCGGGAGTCCCCTTCCCCTCTCCTCCCAAAACTCCATAAATCGATGCCCAGTGCTGGGGGTGGGAGTGGTACCCCTTCCCCCTCCCAAAACCCCAAAAAATATACACCCAGTTCTGATGATGGGAGTGGTACCAGAGGGTAAAGCATCCACCCACCCCTCCTCCCCTCCCCCAAAACCCCATAAATCGATGCCCCATGTCCTATAGATTTACCCAAATGTTTGTCATGTGCGGGGATCGAACCCACAACCGCCAGCGCAACAGCCACAAACCAGTGCTATAACCGTTGCGCCAACGCGTCGTCCACGTTAACTCATAAAGTCTCATAAAAAATTTTAATCTAAACATGAGCTCATAGATTCTCATAACTTTTACATTACATCCATTATGCTCATAAGATTGTAGATTTTTTACGTAAAAAGTTATGAGTTTCTATGAGATACTGAAGATGCTCATAAGAACTTAGAATCAAATGAATTGTGACCGCTATGAGTTTCTATGAGTAATTTCGACGACAAATACACATATAAAATCTCATAGAATATTTTCGTATTATTTTTTTATGAGATCCTATGAGATTTTTCCAGCAGGGTATCGATACTTTGTGGTATCGAGTACATTTCCTTTCGATACCGATACTTTAGTACTCGATACTTTGCATTCGATACTTTTACTCAATGAGTACTTTTTGGCAGGTATCGTATCGAAAGATTTACATGAGTACTATTACACTTTTTCCTGAAATTTTGAAAACATTTATGCAGTATTTGTACGATAATTTAAAGCGACGACCTTTTTAACCGACTTCCAAAAAAAAGAGGAGGTTTTCAATTAGACTGTATTTTTTTAATGTATGTTAGCTCAGAACTTTTAACTGGGTAGACCGATTTCGATGAATTTTGTTTTAATTGAAAGGTGTTGCGTGTCATGTGGTCCCATTTAAAATTGAAATGAGATCTGACAAGAACTTTTAAAGATATATCTAATAGTCTATAGTATTTACTCGACTACTTCTTCGTTGAACAACGTTGTATTATACCGTATAACTTTTTACTCGGTGTCCGATTTTGATGTTTTTTAATTTAATCGAAAGCTAAGGGCCTATGCAAACCACATTTTTTAAACGCGCCGTCGACGCGCGTTTGAATCGATACAAACGCCAACAAACTGCTCTGTAGGATAAAAACGCGCCGTCGACGCGCGTGTCACGCGATACAGACGCGATGCAAACGCGCGTGTGTATCGATTTAGACGCGCCGTTGACGCGCGTTTGAATCGATACAAACGCCAACAAACTGCTCTGTAGGATAAAAACGCGCCATCGACGCGCCGTCGACGCGCGTTTGAATCGATACAAACGCCAACAAACTGCTCTGTAGGATAAAAACGCGCCATCGACGCGCCGTCGACGCGCGTTTGAATCGATACAAACGCCAACAAACTGCTCTGTAGGATAAAAACGCGCCATCGACGCGCCGTCGACGCGCGTTTGAATCGATACAAACGCCAACAAACTGCTCTACAGGATAAAAACGCGACGTCGCGCTTAAAAAACGTGGTTTGCATAGGCCCTAATACTTGTCATGTAGTCTTATTTAAATTAGATCGAGATCTGATTACAACTTTTTGAGTAATTTTTTAACGGTTCACAGGAAAGTGGACATAAGGTGCCAATCAAACCAAATTCATGCGACGTTTCAATCCTTTATTGGACCATCATCAGGCATCTAAAATTTATAAATATGTGAGAAAGCTGTACAACACATATTTATAAATTTTAGATGCCTGATGAAGTGATGCATGAATTTACAATTGGTGGTTTGATTGGCACCTTATGTCCACTTTCCTGTGAACCGTTAAAAAATACTTATAAAAAATGGACACCTGGACACAACGTTAAATAATGAAAATTTTTGAGTAATCTTTAATAGCGCGTATTTACTTGACTATTTTTTCGTCTTATTACGTTGTATTACTTGTCAATGTAATTGAAGTCGGTTTTTTTTTCGTTTGCGAGCAAACACAATTTTATTTTTTTGGTCGACTGACATATTTGGAAACAGTCGTTCAGTATTTGTGCGAAATTTGAAGCGACCTTTTTTTTTTGGAAGTTGAAGTATCAATTCCTTCTATTGAGTACTTTTGTACTCGATACCTAGAAGTATCGATACTTTTGTTTCGATACTTTTATGAGTACGATACTTTTTTTTCGATACTACTCATGAGTACAGTATCGATACTTTGTATTCGATACCGTGTCCCTAAAACTAGCAAAGATATAGTTAAGTAATGTACTAGCGAATTCAGAATCTATAAAAATGCTACAAAAAAGTCCGCGAGAGCATATCTCTATCTCTTACGGTTGACTTACAATAACCACTTTTATGTTCAAATTTGTAATTAAAAACATTACGTTATTTTCAAAGCTATTTTCTTTAGTTCAGTATTAATCCTTGTCGAAATAAATATGTTGGTTAGCTTAAAATTTAATGTAGATTAAAATTGCTCTTGACACTATATCAATCAGATGAATAGTTTTTGAGATATCGTCGTTAGAAGTAATTATTAAAAATAATTAATGCGCAACGAAGTGGGCACGGGTCGGCTAGTAGGTAATAAAGTTGTGTGGATTTAGTGACGCTGTAGTTCAAGCAAGATATTAGCAATTTTATAATAAAACATAGTTTTATAGTATATAATAATTAGTTTATTTGTGCCACAAAAGCTCTTTTTGTTTTTATATTTACCTACTCACGGCTCACGGTTAGCAATTACCAACCCTATTCCCTATTTGCAAACGTATTTTATGGACCACCCGTAAGATGTAGGTATTTCGTGAAATATTTTTGCGTTTGTATTATGTGTGCTTCTGGGCCCCCGACCAGTGTTACCAACCCTACTGTTTTAACAGTAGATTTGCTGTTTTTACATCGATGCCTTTGTTTTCTGTTTCATTCCTAATTTTTACTGTTTTTTAATTAGCGTTCAGCGTCACCTATTACACTATGTAATATGTTTTGATAACCACTATATAATAATACACAATGAAACTAGATGGCAGTATGTACTGTTGTCAGGATTTTTATTTTTTATAATGTGATCAATATCAAAATATTAACTACTAGCCGACCCGTGCCCACTTCGTTGGGCGTTATAATCCATTTCACATAAGAAGGGTACGGTGAAATTTGATATGTTCCAATACACTCTCACTATTTTCAGCAAATCAGATAAATATAAATGTTAAAAAATCACCAATTAATTTCTAAGGCAAATAATAATGCTTGATTAGATTGAATTGTTGACACGGCACGTCAGAGGGCGCAGAGAGAGCTTATACAACAGGCTCCCAGAAAACGTTCAAAAAGCTTCTATTGCGAAATTAAAGAAAATTTTAAAAGAACGTTTGTGTACTAAAGGATATTATTCGATTAACGATTTTATAGAAGACAGTACGCCTTGGGAATGATGTGATCGCCTCCAGGCTATTTCAACCTATGAAATTATTGTAAACAATCAGCCTTGGAAAAAAAAACATGATTAAAAAAATGATATTAATCCCGCTGAGTTTCTTTCGCCAGGACAGGACATGACGTTCAGTAAGAAATTGTAATAATTTTATGCTGAATAAAATATTTTGAATTTGAATTGAATTTGAATTTGAATTTGCAGGTTCAAATCCTGCTGATTTAAAATCTTTATATATTTTTATCTTTTTCCTTTTATCTTGTCACTCCTGAATAGTGTAGCTTTCTGTTATGGGCCCCGTAAACGATCAAACTTGTTTGTCAAACATGTTTGATCAAACTTCATGTTTCATATAACAAACATATTAAAAAAACCCGCAGCCCCGCACACGATCAAATAATTTGACAAACACGTTTGTCAAACAGAAATTTAATATGAAGTTTGATCAAATATTTGATCGTCTACGGGGCCCTTTAGCGAAAGAATTTTCATGATCGGATCAGTATTTGCGAAGATTACCCCGTATATACAAACAAAGTTATAAACTTTACCTCTTTATAATATTAGTATAGATGTATGCGAGTCCCTGATAAATAATAAAAGTAGGTGATTGTTTTAATTATAGGAGGAAAGTATGAAATCTGCCTTTTTTTTACTTTACCTACTGTTTTCTTCTGTTTTTTTATTGATGAGCTGCTGTTTTTTAGTATCTTGGGGTTGGCAACACTGCCCCCGACACAAAATTCTCATTCTACTGAGAACCTTTGAATGTGAGCATCCGATTTTAAAATAGTACATGACTGTATAAACAAGATTTTATTACCTCCAACCAGCATCAACAATCTTAAATCATTTCGATTTACAAATACCTAACTATTGAGTTGTTTCATCATACATATCTTGTCTTTTTTACGGGTTTCTCTCAATCTTCCTAGAGTTCCTAGAATTTCACCTTAGATATATCTTAATTTTATGAACATGTTATAATTTCTGGAATAGTTTTTTTAAAACAAAAGTTTATTAAGATATCGCGAAAGGAACAAAAATACAAGTCACAAAATATACAAACATATATACGTCGATTATTAAAAGTAGTGTCATTATTAAGTCACATTAACCTACATTTAAAAATAAGCGGATAATCGTCCTAATCTGTTAACCGCAATTTGGTTTAGTTGTCTCGTGTAGCTATTGTTTTGGCTTCTACAATGGCTTTTCTATAATTATGTACCAAATAAATCTGTAAAATGTTTACTTATAATCATGGTATTTAATTTAAATTTATGATCAACCTTATAAAGGTATTTTTAAATCCCAAAGGTAGTTAGTTAGTTCAGCTCATTGCAGTCCACTTGCAGTCGAACTTGGGGAGGCCTATTTGCAGCAGTGGACTGCAATAAGCTGAACTGACTGACTGGTACTACAACAAACGCTTTTATACAAAGGCCAAATCAGCAGCCAACAAGATCAAGGACATCTTTTATGAATATATATATTATACAACATGTTACTAAGCAAACTATAACTGAAATACTACGTTACTTATAAATCGACAAAAAATGTTGAGAATACCTACATGCGAAAATTGGCTATGAATAAAACCGATTTAAGTGTAAAATTCAGAAGACTCTCTTATTGACACGACAGTAATTTAATTTATACAATTATTATTTAATAATTAATTTTATTATTCTTCATTAGAGCAAGCAAGTTGCATATTTAGGTTTATAATATGGATTCTGATATCGCAGTTAAATGGAAGGACACTAGTTTAATAACACTTTGTATTACTTTATCCCTATAGGTACCTATGTTATATTTCCTTTCATTCCAATAGACCGGTCAAGGTTAAGGAAGGATCAATAGGTAGGTACTATCCCAGTATTGCGTCTTAACAATCCTCGTTTGATCCTTTCTACTTTAATACAAATGATTTTCAGGTCACAATACTTATGTCAATAAAATGTAATTAAGTATACTTATTTTATTTACTTGTGTAGGTATATGTTACTGTAAATGCACGAATTATGGTAACTCCTAAGATTTAAGAGTAAAACCTAAGATTTACCAACTCTTATCTAATGGTAAAGGCTCGAACGATTTTGCGATTCGCACTTTTATCACCATTCACTTGGTAGGTAAGTCATAGGATTTACATTAAAGGTACGGTATATGTTGAAAAAGACATGTTGTAACGTGGCTAGTCTTTATATTAAGACCCGCGTCGGTTTAATTTGAAGTTAGATAGGTTAGGGCTATTGTTTTTTTCTAACGAAATTATGCCGATAAATGATCTACAGGTCTTAATCTAAAGACTTACCAATTTAAGTTTTTGACTGAAATAAATGGATATGAAATAATAAGAATTAATCTTTGTTTTTTGGTCCAAAATCAACTTTTACTAGCTGTCAGTGGTAAAACCTAGCATGTATCTACTAAATTCTAATAGTAAAAGTCCGAAAAAAATGTCTCATTTTCATAAATCCTTACATTTACCAACTCATGTCGGTAAATCCTAAGACTTACTCTTAAATCTTAGGATTTACCGTAGTTTGAGCTTTTACAGTAACATATAAACCTATAGCTTCAGAAATCGACCATCTATTATTTATCATTTTACTTTAGCTTGCGGCACATTTTATTTTATTGAGTTTAATAAAACATAATATAGACATAACAGAAGACGATGCTACTTACACATAAGAATACTAGTTTCAATCACTTACGTTATCGATAGTGATGGTATATTAGAACGCGCTGCGGCATCAATAACTTGTAATGATCGACTAGGCGATACGCTAAGATCCAAGTAGCCCAAATCTGAAAAAAAAATAACTATCTATGCTATTGTTTATTTTTTTAATACAAAATTTTGTAGTAACTCTGTTTCAAATCGAAATCTTGTATACGTTATATTATTAAATTTGTGCTAAAAACTATACCTACAAATAAGTACGGTCTTACTAGATATTTGTAATCGAAAGAAAGAACTACGAATTTTATCCCTTGTGATTAATAATTTTCTGGAAAACTCTTAAAAACTTAAAAAGTATTCAAAACTCTTCATTAAAGACTTTTCATAAGACTTTTTTTAGAAGAAAAAGTCGGAATAATTCTGAAACTGTAAAACTCTGAAAAAGTCAACTATTCTCAATTATTGAGTTCAAGTCCGAAATTTCAAAGTTTTTTTCCACCAGGGGTGTCAAATGCTAGAATTTTACAAAACCTTTTTCTCTTTTGATTTATCTATCAATATCATTATGTTCTGCTATTTTTAAAAGTACCTACTTTAGAGAGTTTTATCTATTAGGTATCTATTTCCACAACACAAGAAATTATTTCATTTAAAAATTATTGCGTGAATTAATTTCGATTCAGTGTTGAAATAGGTACCTACATTAAAATTAAACTCTAATGTTGTTTGAGATTTCTTCACTTATTGGGTACACTCTGTTAAAAGTTCATATATATAATTATACCGAATATGTATCTAGTTACTTTTCGTTAAAATATACTTATTCTTTAACGTCTATTAATTTACCATTGTCCACGATAGAACATAAGCCAATATCAGATATTGATCTGCCACGTGTCCTCAGGCTCGGCTGATTTTTTCTGAAAAAGCTCCAGTGTCTCGCTACTGATGAGCGAAGCAAACGATTGAATCTAAAATAAAAAAAGTTAATGACATTTTTTTCTCACATTTCTACATTGAGCACATTGAGTAAAAATATTATTATTTTTTTGTCTTTATACCTCATAATTAATATTTTTAAAACATTCATTATTCATAAAATAATGAAATATATCATAAAAACAATAGGTAAAGTTGAAATCTATCGTAACGTACCTACTTAATTGAAGAATTCTCCATATCTGCCTCACCCCGTAGGGCAAATATTATGAATACTAATTCGTGCTATTCTTATTTGTATTATCTTGTATTCTTGTCATATTATTATAATCTATACTTATTATAAAAATAAGTCCCCCGGCCGCGTCTTTCTGTCCTCCTGTCTGTCTGTCTGTCTGAGCGCGATAAACTCGAAAACTACGCAACGGATTTTTATACGGTTTTCAACAATAGAAAGAGTGATTCTTGAGGAAGGTTTAGGTATATAATTTATTATGTTTTAATGTAAATTAGCAGAAATACGGCGATAAATGTTGAAGAGGTCGCAAAAAATCTCGCCAACGGGGAGCTTTCCACGCGAACGCTGCGTAAACTAGCAAAGATATAGTTGTATAATGTACCTACTAACAAATTCAAAATCTATAAAAATGCTACAAAAAAGTCCGCGATAGCATATTTCTATCTCTTAGGGTTGACTTACAATTACCACTTTTATGTTCAAATTTTTAATTAAAAACATTACGTTATTTTCAAAGCTATTTTCTTAAGTTCAGTATTAATCCTTATCCAAATGAATATGTTATTTAGCTTAGGCATTTAATGCAGATTAAAATTGCCTTTTACACTATATCAATCAGATGAATAGTTTTTGAGATATCGTCGTTAGAAGTAATTATTAAAAATAAATAATGCGTAACGAAGTGGGCACGGGTCGGCTAGTATATCACATAATTATAGTTCAAATTTTAAATAATGTTCTCAAAAAGCATTCTATTAACTAGTCAACAAAGGAAAGGAATTAGTAATACAGCTAAGTAAGTTCCTATTACACACCTTTACCTTTTTAACGGTGTGTCAGAATTTTCAGAGGAACTGGTTGATGACGTAGAAGTATCACTACTGCTGGAGTTCACGTGGCGGTACACTTGAAATGTACCACTAACACTTTTGCGAAGACCACTGTTCGACATTTTTAAATCAAATAACTTTACACTTTTATTAAAGAAAACAACGTGTTAAAGTAAAAACACTATTGTGTAAACACTACAAGGCATATTCCGAAACTAAGAATTTGTGCTACGAGGAATACAAACTAGTTTAAAATAAATTGTCACTGATTTCTAAAATTAGTTCTTACGCTGAAACGTAAGCGCTTCCACGTCATGTTTGAATCATCTACAACAAGATCAGATTGAAAAATTATCGCATTACGGTTCCCCAAATTTACACCATTGACTGCTCTTGCAAATATTTTCATTGAAATGTATCGTGTAAAAGTGAATTGTATTAGTGATTTATAATGTACTAGCGACCAGCCCTGACTTCGCACGGGTGCAATGCTGATACTAAAAATAAAAAATAAAATAAATATTTACAATGTAAGCGTAAAATGTGTTTATTTACGACATCACATTAGAAACCTCAAAACTATCAGTGTTCCTCCAGTGCATGTATTAGGTATACATGTAAAACCTTCCTCTGGAATCACTCTATTTACTAAAAAAACCGCATCAAAATCAGTTGCGTAGTTTTAAAGATCTAAGCATACAGACAGACTTTGTTTTATACTATTAATTGGCGCAAAACTACAGTCAGGAAATTCTAAAATGCTTTTTTAATTATCATATCAAAATTTCGATCCAGCGGGATTCGAACCCGCACCCCCGACTAGCGTGTCGGTGCTGTAGCCATTAAGCTGTGGAACGATGTACCCGCCAAATCGAAATTTTTTATATGATTTTTATTCGGTTTTAAGCAACCGCAGTGCCATCTATAGTGAGTCCTTTACCCCTGCTGAAAATTCCAAATAAAAGCTCTCGTTTGTATGGTAAGTTATTGTAAACTATTATGTTTGAAACAGGGATTCCAAAATTTTCATACAATTTTCATCTGTTTTTATAAAATCAATAAAATCAGTAAATCTGGCTAGTTTAGTGGTAAAACAAAAACAAAGGTTACCCTAAGTAACTTTCAACAAGGAATCCAACAGTGACCTTTGATTTGACCTTGAACTTCATTTTCAAGGTCATTTTAAGGTCAATCTTATTTTTTTAAATAAACATTCTTAGATTTTTACAGTCGAATTGAGAACCTCCTCCTTTTTTGGAAGTCGGGTAAAAAATGAATTTTTACATCCTTTCATAATATGGTCTAACTCGAGGAAAGTGTTGTAATTTAACATACAAAATTAATTAATTTAAAAACACGCATAATTTATTTATGCAATTTAATAACTCATTTGAAGTAATTTTAAGTATAAAATAAATTCTATTTTGTTTCAGTTTATAGACAGTTTATGTACAACTTGTCCCAGATAAAATATGAGGAAAAATTGACTGATTTGTAAACTATCATGCAAAATTAAGCTATAAAGTCCGAGCATATTTGTTATTACCTAGATAAAATATTTTAAAGTAATTGTTTAAGAAAAATCGATTTCTTAATCTCAAACACGCTGTTAGGAAAGATGTAGTAAGCAGTAAGCACGTATAAAAATAAAACACATGAAGACTTCTTAATTTTTATTCAAAAATAAACAACACCTGTTCTTCTTAATAAAGGTTTTAATATATCATACAAAAAGGGAAGTTCGCGTAAATTCCAAGATTACCTAACTATATATTTTGGATCTATTTCTTACAACTAATAATTTTTTTTTAGTTATAAAAATCTTACATCCAAAAGAAAGTTTATAAACAATGGTTTGTTCTAGGTTTCATTTATTATTTTATTATTAAAAATGAAAATAACCAGTCTATTTTATATTTAAAAAAGCCTGTGGCGCGATCTCACCCGAATGTTTTATAAACAAAAAATTATTATCTCTAATAAAGATGTTGATGGTTTTGATAAAATAATAAATAAATATGCATTCTTTGCATCACAATACATTATACCATAAACTTGTTAACTTATTCAAGATATATTTGTATAATTAGGACAGTACTTTGCATATATTTGTTTAATGGGCATGACGACAGTATCAAAAAATCGTCAATTTAATGATTTCAGGGGAATACTCATATTAAAAAAATTTAAAATACTGGTTTACTTTTATGTAAAATAATAAGATTATTGTGATTTTCAATAAAATAAAACATTAAAATACTGCAATCGGCCATTTTGAATGAAACACAAATTACAGCGCAGACGTCACAACATAACATAATACGTCAGGCGCGCTCCAAAGACTAAAGTAAAAAGTAAGGCCCGGATTATTTTGTGACGTCAGAGCCGACGCCATGACACCTGCAGCCGTTTTGCCGCTATCATTGAAAACATATTAGAAAAATAGTTTTAATCTTCCTTAAACTTAAGTTTATTACCGAAATATAGGTATTTTCGTAAATAGTAAATGTGTACCCACATTACGGAAGAGGTTTTGAAAATCTTTCGTCATGCCCATTACTTTGAACTTTATTGTGAAAGTCGCAACGTCAGAACCGCGTTCCCTATTAGCAATCCATTAAAATTGAATTATTAATAAGTAATTACATACTTAAAGATGTATACATTGTATTCTTCGTTCCTTAAATTTAAAATGAACACAAACAATACTATTAATAATATAAATGCGAAAGTTTGTGAGGAGGAAAAACTACTGGACCAATTTTAACACGTTAAACGCCGCCTTGATTTTTTAGTTTTTCTTTTTGGACCATGGGGGACGGTGACGGACATAATTGTTCCGTATGACCGCGAGCCAGAGTCAACTTAAAAAGTATGACTTTGAAAAATAAATAAATATAGTGTAAGGAAAAATAAGTAAGTTCTTTAAGAATAGGTATGGTAGTGCAATAAAAACTTATCATTAAAATGTTGTAAATAAGCGCTTTTAAGCTGGCTCCATCGGCTACATAAGTGAGGCCAAACTGGTGAGCCCCATGGCGTTCAACGTGTTAATGACACTTGGAACGTGGATAGCTGGAGATCTAGAATAAAACATTGGCTACTTTTTATCCCGACATTCCAACGGGATCAGAAATTACGTGGCGCAGCCAGTCTATTAATAAATATGTATACTGTATAAGCCTAGAAGTTTCTCAAAGCTCGGCAAAGGCCTTATTCGTTACTGAAAACTAAGAAAAAGCTTTTTTTGAATGAAATAAAAAAACAAAATTCATTTTAAATATTTTCATGATAGTGGGAAGATTAATTAAAATAAATTATTTAACTATTCCATTACAAAACAAACTATTTATAAAGAAAATGGAAATTAATAACTAAATCAATTATGCTGCAACATAGAACATGCACAACTCTCATTTTCTGCTTCATCCACGATGTGAAAATTCAACACAAAATGGCAACTTCTGTTGAACTATTTTACACTAAATAGTTACTAAAATAATTTGATATAATTTGGAAAGTACATTTCAAGATTTTCGTCAAAATAAGTACATAAAAGTTGTGTAACATCTTGAATATTGTATGTAGAGTTATGTAATAATAAATTCAATCTTTGCGAATGTACTTATATTTTTCTTGGTAGTATAATTAATATTTCTCCTCCTTAATAGTATGGTCGCCGAGGATTGTTCTGTAAAAAATAAAAAAATTACATTAAAAACACATATTGTAAAGTAACTACATTTGGACTAGAATCAAATTTTAAATTTAAAATTCATTCAGTGAACATAGAGGCTATAAAGCAATATGCTACAACTCGTCACACCGGAGTGCACTAACAATAAACGACAACTTATGTAGATAAAAACGAAAGGATTCGATTGTTTTCGTTTCGCAATTAAATGTTTCTGAAACAAATGAAAATGTTTTTTTTTTTTAAATATAGTAACAGGGCTTAAGTAAAGAAATTACTTACCAAGGGATTTGGTCTGAAGCGGTAAGCGAGCATCATTCGCTTTCTGTAAGCGTCGAATTCATCGTCATCGGGACAAACATTGTCGGATGTTGATGCGCCTAATCCTAGATTAGCTACAGGTTGATTAGCCCTAGAAGAAAAATAAATAAATAAACGTCTCACACTCAAGGGCACCCAGTAGGAGGTACGGAACGGTTGGGGGTACGGAAACACAGACAATACACAAGCACAAACGCCCAGACCACACCAAACATCTTTATGGCCAATACTTGTGCCATGGGCGGGGATCAAACCCGCAATCGCCAACGCAACAACCAAAAACAATTGCTTACACGTCAAAATAAATACATATAATATCATAGATCATGTTACTCTTACTATTTATTTAAAAAAAAAAAACTTCGCGCGTATGATGACAGTTCTTGCGTTTGACAGTTCGCGCGCCGTAAAAAAGTATAGCCGATGGATAGTACACAGATAAAATAAATAATAAATACATTTATTCCAGTTCGAATTGAATATTCACAGTGAAGATAAGACAAAGTCTCTTGGGTCAGCAACACATATAAGTTTACTTACTTATTTATTGGTTCAACGATACCAGTCCCTTCTGCGCCGAGACCTTCACCCTCAGTCCAACCGAGCTTTTGTAGCATTTTGAAGCCTAAAATAATTATTTAAATTAAATAAAAAATATTACTCTAATAATTTTATTTTCAAATGGATAGATGTAATAGATAAGATGACTTTTAAAAACCAGATTACCTCAGTATAGTTTATATATTATTATATTGTTGTATGTTGTGTTCAGGTTATGTTGGTTAGAAATATCTTATACAATATGATGTGTAAATTAGAATTAATATTGAAGGAGAACACTGGGTGAACGGTTCTCATTCGAATTATGCATAAAAAATAGGTACTTAATTTTTGAAAAAAATTCCGATACATTTCCTAAATCTATACTAATATATAAAGCTGAAGAGTTTGTTTGTTTGGTTGTTTGTTTGTTTGTTTGTTTGAACGCGGTAATCTCTGGAACTACTGGGCCGACTTGAAAAATTCTTTCACTGTTAGATAGCCCATTTATCGAGGAAGGCTATAGGCTATGTATCATCACGCTAAGACCAATAGGAGCGGAGTCGACGCCGACGAAGTCGCGCGCAGAAGCTAGTAAATAATAATTAGCCAGAGTTAAAACGCCTTAGAACTAAGGTTAGGAAAGCACTCAATAGAGCCATGAACACATATAATAACCAAGATTGGGATCATTACAGAAATGTAAAGGCCATGTACAAGAAACGAATAAGATATTGGAGAATTCGAGCTTAGCGCAATTTCTGCGAGTCGATCGAGTCGTTTGTGCAGGCCAGCAGAATCCGCAAAATCCTTACAGGGGACCCACAACGAGAGCTGGTGTCCCTAAAGAAACCGGACAATTCCTAGACCAAATCACTAGAAGAGTCACATCAAGTGCTAATTCAAACGCACTTCCCTGACTGTACTATGGTTACCACAACCAGCTGGCAGGTTACAATCTTCACTACATCAGACAGCGCCTGGAAGTGCGCGAGTGAAGTAATACAACCAAAGAAAATAGCGTGGGCAATCAAGAGCTTCAAGCCATTCAAAACGGCAGGACCAGACGGCATATACCCCGCGTTTCTCAAATGGGGAGGCACGCGATTGAACCACGCACTTAACACAATCTTTCAAGCCTGCCTGGCATTTGGCTATGTGCCCAAATCATGGAGGGAAGTAAAGGTTATATTTATACCCAAACCCGGCAAGGCAGACTACTCAAACGCAAAATCATATAGGCCAATCAGTCTCACTTCCTTCCTCCTAAAGACCTTGGAGAGACTGTGTGACAGATACCCGAGAGATAACATACTACCAAAAGTACCTCTACATAAGAATCAACATGCCTACAGTGCAGGCAAATCTACAGAATCAGCCCTACATGCTGTAGTGGGCAAGATCAAACAAGCACTTATAAGCAAGGAATCTTGCCTAGGCACCTTTAGCGACATCGAAGGTGCATTTGATAAAACTAATTTTAACAGCATAGTTACAGCACTAAACCGCCACAAAACAAATCCAACTATAACTACTTGGATCCGAAACATGCTGGCAAGTAGGATTGCGAGAGTAAACAATGACAGCAAACATGGCGCTATCGTTGCTAAAGGTTGCCCCCAAGGAGGGGTGTTATCACCCTTGTTATGGAATCTTGTAGTCAACGATCTAATATCCTTGCTAAACGACAATAGGTATTAGACAATAGGCTATGTAGACGACCTGGTTATACTGGTAACAGGCAAGTTCACAAGTACACTCTGTGAACTAACTCAGACAGCGCTGCTACTAGTGGAAAGATGGTGCGAGGAGCATAATCTATCCATAAATCCGAACAAAACGGAACTAGTGATGTTCACGAATAAACGAGACTTGGGAAATTATACTCCACCTAGAGTCTTTAACTCAACCCTGAATTTAACCACAGAGGCTAAATATCTTGGTGTATTATATATTGTGTGTATAATAAACTGACGCTATGGCTCTACATTGCGGTCATCAGACCCATGATCAGCTATGGAGCAGTGGTATGGTGGCGCAGAAAACTTCTCACAACAGCGCAAGTCTTATTTCGGTAAAGATCAATAATTAACACCAAAGTTTATTACTACGAAAAATAAAAATTATTGTTAGTACCTTTGTACGTACAATTAAAAATAAACATTAAAACAAACCAAGCGTGTATTCCTTTAGATTATTACGTAATAAATATTAAAAGGTAAATGACCGCGCGACATGTTTTGTGACGTCAGCGTAGGGTGACAATTATGGCGTGAAACTAATTCATAACTGTTGGTTAGCTTTACTTAAAGTTTATTAATATTTATTTATGTTTTTTACATAATTCGAATCAGAGCCGTGTGCCCAGTATCATCCCTCAATAATAAATTGTATATAACTGTCAGCCTGTATATATAAACAGTGGCGGCCTTAGGGGGTGGCGAACGGGGCAATCGCCCGGGGCCTCGCGCTTGCAGGGGCCTCGCGCAACAACCCAATACAAATTTAAAATACTATAGATTTTTAACTGTATTTTTTTTTATTAAAATTGTTAAAACATATTTGAGGAATTCGATGACACAAGATCGGCTTTCAGTCCTTGCTATTCTTTCAATCAAAAATGACCTATTATAGACCATCAGTGCTCTTAGCTTTTGAAAGTAAATTTTTTTTATAGTAGGATGAAACCCATTGTAAAAGAAAGAGAATACAACGAAAATGAAAGGAGAAATAAATTACGGGCGATCTGAGGTCGGGAAGTGGTAAGGAGGGGGTTTAAGGGGAAAAACGGTTTATCTCGATTACCGGCTAAACTACAAATCCTATGGAAAAAACCTCAATGGCAAAGTTACAACTTTGTAGGTTAGTTAGTAGGTAGTAAGAAGATCTACAACTTTTGTATTCGCACTTTTTTCACATAACAATTTTTGAAAAATTCAAAAAACAAGTTTTTGGTTTTTTATATTTATCTTTTACAAAATTCTTTTTTTTTTACAAAATTTGGTGAAAACTCACCTTTTTATTTTACAAACACATTGTAATTTTTTTGATTTAAAATATTAATTTGTCACCTCATTTTGACCTCAATATCGAAAAAGTACCCTCATTTTCAATCGAAATTTCTCACGTCAAAATATCAGCTTTTTAAAAAAGTCGGTGTGATTTTTTTCGTTAAAATCTCTATTTTCTGATGGTGTAAAAAAAATATACATTATTATGGTAAATGTTCTCGGAAATGCAAAAAATAACAGGTAGGAAGACCCAGACTCTCCTAGCCCCTTCCCCTCTTCTCTATGAAATTCTCAAAATATTGAGGATGTCTTACTAAATATTCTTTTCATTTTCTAAACATTTATTTTTAGCTGCTGATAAGCTGATATTTTGACGTAAGATATTTTGATTGAAAATAAGGGTGCTTTTTCGATATAGAGGTCAAAATAAGGTGAAAAAAATATTTTTTAAATCAAAAAAATTACAGTGCGCTTGGGAAATAAAAAGGTAAGTTTATATTAAATTACGTAAAGAATTTTTTTTCTTGCAAACGAACAATACAAAACCAAATAGGTACTTAGTTTTTGAATTTTTCACATGAATTTTGAGGTTAAGCGAAAAAAGTGTAGATACAAAAGTTGTAGATTTTTTTATTACCTACAACTTTGCCATTTGACTTTTTTCCACAGGACTTGTAGTTTACCCGCAATCGGGATAAACCGTTTTTTACCCTTAAACCCCCTTCCCTCCCACTTCCCGACCTCAGATCGATTCAGCCTGTAATATCCCACTGTTGGGCATAGGCCTCTTCCCCATGTAGGAGAAGGATCGGAGCTTAATCCACCACGTTGCTCCAATGCGGGTTGGCGGATATATTCCCTACTATGAGTAGGTAACGATCGTTATCAGGTGTACATGATAACAACCGGGACCGACGGCTTAACGTGCTCTCCGAGGCACGGTGGGGAGACCCACAAGGACTGCACAAACACCCAGACCACGGCAAACATCTGTATGGCCAATACAAATGTTGTCGTGTGCTGGGATCGAACCCGCAACCGCCCGCAACAGCCAATCGCAATCCAGTGCTGTGACCGCTGCGCCAACGCGGTGTCACAGCACTGGATTGCGACCTCAGATCGCCCGTAATTTATTTTTCCTTTCATTTTCGTTGTACTCTCTTCCTTTTTCAATGGGTTTCATTCTACTATAATTCTTTTCACTTTTTACCATTTCAAAGGCTAAAAGCACTTGTCTAGTATTGGTCATTCGTTAGATTATTGTGCTTTAATTAAAGATTTTAGTCGTAGCAAAAGCCGGAAACATCAATTTTAAAATTTATCATCTCTATATTTGTTAATTTTGTAAATTTTTCAATGTAAAATATTTTTAAAACTCAAATTCTAGTTATTTTTATAACTTTAGCATTTCACGAAGGACAAAGGGCCTCGCAAAGACTTTCCGCCCGGGGCCTCGCAATGGGTAAGGCCGCCTCTGTATATAAAAACCTTGTGTCACGTGTATGTTGCCAATAAACTCCAAAACTACTGAACTGATTTCAATCAAATTTTGTACGCATCAATAATTTGGTCCTACTTGAAAGATAGGGTAGTTTTTATCTCAATTGGACCCGGCAGGTGGTGCTACTATCGGTTTGTAACTCCGAAACTACTGAACCAATTTTTATCAAATTTTGTAAGCATCTGTAATTTGGTCCAACTTGGGAGATAAGGTAGTTTTTATCTCAATTGGACCCGGTAGGTGGCGCTGCTATCGGTATGTAAGCAATCAAATTTGGTAGCTGTTTTCCCGGCAGGACAACATCTGCTGGGTCCGCTAGTGATATTGTAAGTTCTAAATGCAGAAACTAAATAAATCAAACCTTACCAACGTTATCCTCTTTTAGTTTGTACTCCTTGTAATCACTCAAGTCTGGCTCCTTGCCAGTTTTTATTGCTGAATATTTTTCCATGAATCTGCAATAAATTAACATTTTTGTTTAACAAAAATTTAAAAAAAAAAAAACAAACATGTGCACATTTAAGATATAAGACATATAAGATATATATCTCAAAATTTTCTTGTACAGTGTAATTTTTTGTTTTAATTATAAATTAATTTTCATAACTATTTGGTTTTCTTGAATTAAAATTTTTAATTATGGTCGAATTTCGACCTCTGGGCGACCACTAGTTAGCATTATTTGACATCTAGTAGTGTATAATAACTCGTAACTTCATCAAACTGTTTATTAAAAATTTACTCTGTAGTGTTATATTATTGTCTTACTTCTTTAACTCCTCGGGTGGAAGAAAGTCTCCTATGTGATGTTTACCCGCAGCTTGCTTTGTAAGTTCTGTCGCCCATTTTTCTGTAGCATTCATTTCTTTTGCACGCAATCTGTAAATAAAACGTTAATAAAAGTATTTTTACTACACAAATAATATAAATTCTATTTCATTTGAAGTTTTGTATCTTTGTCCTCCCACAAAAAATAGGTAGGTTTATTTATACAAAAGAAAAAAAAATTGCGAGCGTACAAAGTACACATGTCTAAAGTGAAACTTCTCTGGCAACCTATTCAAAAAAAAAAACTAATTCAAAAAACTAATTTAAAATACAAAAAAAAACTAAGTAATTTTTCTTTGATAGCCACGGGACACAACAAATGTAGAAAAATTAAAACGTACTTATGTTCCCAGGTTCCCTCTGAGGTATCTTCATCACTGTCGTACTCATATTTATGTTTTCCGGCAGCCGCTAAGCGTTCCAGTTCCTGTCTCTTCTTTAACATATCCTTTAAATGACAATTTGTAGATTAATAACTATGACATTTCATATTTATTTATATTACATTAATACCTATACATTGTACATTTAAAGGTACTTATTAATCTTTGATAATAATAACATTTTTTTCATCTATGATTGAAATGAAAATTAATCTGACAAGTAAAACTAACTGAGGTAGGGCACAGCAGGAAATTTCCTGCTCAAAAAATGGAGCAGTCCGACTGGGGGTAGTACCTCGACCTTACAGAAGACCACAGCTAAATAATACTGCTTTCAAGCAGTGCTGTGTTCCTGTTGGTAAGTAAGGTGACCAGAGTCCTGGGGGGGAATTGGGGTAGGATCGGCAACGCGCTTGCGATACTTCTGGTGTTGCAGGCGTCTATAGGCTACGGTAATTGCTTACCATCAGGTGAGCCGTACGCTTGTTTGCCGACTTACTGATTTAAAAAAAAGTAGGTATATATCAACCGAAAAAATCAATTTTTTTCTGTGTGCATACACTGGGAAACTTTCAGCTTTTATAAATGAACGAAGGTCAGGGCCTCGTAGGCTCTCGGGCTATATTTTTTTTAATTTTAATACATATTATATTTTTAATATAAGTATGAGTAAAAAATCCAACCTGGTATAATAAATTCAGTTTGAAATTATCTTCGCATTTTTTCCAATCCTCTGCACTTAGGTTAGTAGTGCCATAGTTGGTCATTGCATATTGCATTAATGCTTGATTATTTCGGTTTACAGTCGTAAGCTTCAAGCCTTCCTCGTCAATTTTAGATAACATATTTCCTATAAAATAATACAAGAAGGAATGACAAATCTGTAACTCCATGTTTTGGATTTCGTCTGTGTTCTTTGGTTTTCGTGTCTATAAAATTTAAACTTTTAAGTCTTACACATTCGTCGCCCAGCGCAATTCGTTTGTCTTTCACGGCGCCCAAATCAGACTCCCAGCTTGCCATAAAGGAACAGCAATATAAACAAAGTATCTCGAATTTTAAAATTTTATATACTCGATGAGAGCGATGAAGAGAGCTATGCTTGGTATTTCGCTACGCGACAGAATTCGAAACGATGAAATTCGTAGACGAACGAAGGTCACCGACATAGCTCTCAGAATCTGCAAGCTGAAGTGGCAATTGGTAGGCCATATTGTAAGAAGAACCGACAACCGATGGGGAAGAAAGGTTCTTGAATGGCGACCACGTCTCGGCAAAAGAAGTACAGGCCGCCCTCCGACCATGTGGACTGACGACCTACGGAAAACAGCGGGAAACCGCTGGATTCAGAGGGCACAAGACCGAATGGAGTGGCGAGCATTAGGGGAGGCCTACGTCCAACAGTGGACTTGTAAGGGCTGATGGATGGATGGATGATACTCGAGTATATCACCGAAAATGAAAAAAACCTCGAGTATATCTAGGCCAGTCAAATCGTACACAAAAAAGGGCTAAAATCGCAAATGGTCTGCTAGTTCTGCTTTTTTGATATATTGTTAGGATCAGTACCAGTAGTGTAAATCCAGTTTTGCAACTTCGAAAGACCTGTGCTAACTTTGGGGCGCTCGAAAAACCACGAAATTTTCGCACTTGTTTCGGTTTTTTCACTATATCTTCTAAAGTATGCATTTTTAGAGAATACATGTAGGATACATTTTTAAAGTAGTTTATATTAGCTACAATTTAATCCTAAAACCAGCTCTGTAGGTCAAATATAAGCCGAGATACAGCTCTTCAAAAGTTGATCGTTTTTTCCAAAAAAGTGAAGTTTACAGTTTTGACCAACTTTGGACCCAAATTTCGGTGGGAAATACTCATCCTACGACGAACGTCGAATCAAGAGAGGCTGTAGTAAATTTAATTAGTTAGCACAGGTCTTTCGAAGTTGCAAAACTGGATTTACACTACTGGTACTGATCCTAACAACATATGAAAAAAGCAGAACTAGCAGACCATTTGCGATTTTAATGTACAATTTGACTGGCCTATTTTCCCGATTTTTGGTTTTTTTGAACATTGTAAAAAACTATCGGGCCTATAGACGCCGTTTTGTGCTTAAATTAAAGGTAATGAAATTTACTACAACCTCTTTTGATTCGACGTTCGTCGTAGGGTGAGTATTTCCCACCGAAATTTGGGTCCAAAGTTGGTCTTTTTTTTTAATGTAAATAGGTTGGCAAACAAGCGTACGGCTCATCTGATGGTAAGACCGTAGCCTATAGACGCCTGCAACACCAGAAGCATCGCAAGCGCGTTGCCGACCCTATCCCCAATCCCCCCAGGAGCTCTGGTCACCTTACTCACCAACAGGAACACAATACTGCTTGAAAACAGTATTACTTAGCTGTGGTCTTCTGTAAGGTCGAGGTACTACCCCAGTCGGGCTGCTCCATATTTTGAGCAGGAAATTTCCTGCTGTGCCCTACCTCAGTTAAAACTGTAAACTTCACTTTTTCGGAAAAAACGATCAACTTTTGAAGAGCTGTATCTCGGCTTTTATTTGACCTACAGAGCTGGTTTTGGGCTCAAATTGTAGTTAATTTAAACTACTTTAAAAATATATCCTACATGTATTCTCTAAAAATGTATACTTTGGAAGATATAGTGAAAAAACCGAAACAAGTGCCAAAATTTCGTGGTTTTTCGAGCGCCCCAAAGTTAGCACAGGTCTTTCGAAGTTGCAAAACTGGATTTACACTACTGGTACTGATCCTAACAACATATGAAAAAAGCAGAACTAGCAGACCATTTGCGATTCTAATGTACAATTTGACTGGCCTAATCACCGAAAATAAAAAAACATCTTCGAATTATCGCAAAAAAATAAATTGTAAAATTATTTTCTTTTATTTAACGCAAAGAAGTTTGTTTTGAAATCGGGAATTATTATATTTTTCGGCTAGATAACAAACTGAAATCTTACTGAAGTTTCCTCAGATTACCAAAAAATACTAAATCTTATACTATTAAACGAGCAATTCTTGTATATATATATATATTTTCTGAATCTCGGAATCGGCTCCAACGATTTTCGTGAAATTTAGTATGCAGGGGATTTCGGAGGCGAAAAATTGATCTAGCTAGGATTCATTTAAAAAAAATGTCGTTTTATCCCTGTTTTTAAGCAATGAAAAAATATCATTAGAATACGAAGCTTAATTTCACTACGCATCAACGTAGCTTTAATGGCGTAATTAGGAAATCGGCGGGTGTCAAATCGTGTTGACCCGGGTTCGAATCTCAGTCTCCAGATAAATTTTTTTTCTTTTTTTTTTTTAATTTCACTCGTGATTTATTATTTAAATAAAATTAAAATATAAAAATACCGAGAAAAAAAAAACAAAAAAAAAATGAAAATACCGAGCTAGGCTCGGTCACCCAGGTACTAGGCATAATAGGCATAACGTATTGTTCACATCGTCCAAATACACCACAAATGTGTTTAAGAGTATTTTAAAGAAAATCGGCCAAGTGCGAGTCGGACTCGCGCACGAAGGGTTCCGTACCATTGACTAGGTACATTGATTTTAATATCGGGCAAAAAGCGGCTAAAAAAATCACTTCTGTTGTATGAGAGCAAAAATAGGCAAAAATGACGTTTTTTTGTATGGGAGCCCCCCTTAAATATCAATTTTATTTTAATTTTATTATTTATTATTAAAGTAAAAATAGAACTGAGTATTTTGTGAATATTTCAAGTGCCTACCTGTTGCCATTATTGATATCGAGCAAAAAAGGCAAGAAAATCGCGTTTGTTGTATGGGAGCCCCCCTTAAATATTTATTTTATTTTGTTTTTAGTATTTGTTGTTATAGCGGCAACAGAAATACATAATTTGTGAAAATTTCAACTCTCTAGCTATAGCCGTTCTTGAGATACAGCCTGGTGACAGACACACGGACGGACGGACGGACGGACGGACGGACAGCGAAGTCTTAGTAATAGGGTCCCGTTTTTACCCTTTGGGTACGGAACCCTAAAAAACATGCAACTTAGTATAACTATAATGTAAATATTAAGTTTAAGTAAAAGACATTTGTGAATATTTTTAGTATTTTTATTTTGTACATCCACTATTACGTATAAGTGCTGATTCCATTTATACCCCGTCCGGCGACTAATGATCTTTTTGACACTTCAAGAAATTTTGACATTAGTGACTGCCTCACACGTTATTTATTCGATTCGAAATAATAATCGATTTTATTTAAGAAGAACTTTCAATCGATTTAATTAAATACATTTAGTTTAAAAATATTATTTATTTATGCGTTTATTAGTTTTTTAAATTATAAATGAAATATATAAATAATAAATAAATGAATTAACAGAGTTATTGCTCTTTATTCTTGGTTTGCAATTAAATTTCAAGATTTCGACTTAATTCCTTGCAAGTAATCAATCTTGGGGTCATAGATACTATTTTTATTTCCTTTTTTGTATTAAATTTATAGAAACAATAATCACATGACGTAAAATTATTTTTATCATATGATCGATTTATTATCGATTTATTATTTCAAGAACTGTTTCATAGTCTGTGGTTGTTTGTTATGCACAGGGTACTTCACTCAATCAATCAAATCGTCAATAAAGTGTGACATTACAGTAGAATTTTAGTACGTTATTCCGAAAAAAAAACTGTAATTTATAGGCGTGGGCTGTCAAAAAGATCATTAGTCGCCGGACGGGGTATAATTATTTTTAAAAATAATTTAAAATCCTATTAACTTCAACAACAAGAGCGTCCACCCACCTTTGGGTGACGGACCCCTAGGATAGCAAACCCGTTACCCAGGTATTGGCGATGCGACGACGAACGTGTTAATAGTCATGGACACAGAGTCACCATATATTATTCAGTACAACGTGATGTAAATTATAGATGTGTGCGTTAACACTGGCTTTCATGCAGGAGTTTTGATTAAATTTTCTAAATTGTAATGATAAATGTTAAAAAAAAGTAGTTCCTTGCCAGCTCTAAGCAGAATCTACATTCTGCATCAGGTGATAGCTTTAAAAGTACTGTAAAATAATTATTCCAAATGGCATTTAAATCTCCTTTTAAAACGATAAACTTTAACTTGTTTGATTGCAAGATTTGATTTGTTAAAATTTTAATTAATTACAAAATTTAACAAAGGGTTGCCGTTGGTTGTTAAAATTTTAATTTATTACAAAATTTAACAAATGTTTGCCGTTGCGTTGGTCTAAAGAACTCAAGTACTGAAGATGTAATCAAAATATAATTAAAACTAAACAGTCTCCGACGACTGGGCAATAGTGCGGAGTGTGTGAGGCGGCAGCTGCGGCACTAAACTATACCATAAGTTATAATAATAATAATATTCGGGACAATAATAACAAGTAAACGGGACACAACAATCGGTGCTTGCGCAATTTGTCATTCACAAAAAATTATATTATAAGTTAATGAGGGTATCAAACTCTGCATAAACAGATGCATGTGCAAATAAAATCTGCAATAATGACATTAAGCAGCAGCCTGTATGCGTCTCAACAATTCAAAGGCGATCAAACCGCAGTACGCCTTTACGCATTTGTATGCTACCATGACAGCTGTTCAAGTCACACAAGTGTTTTGCAATATAAATGTTAGTAATACAATAAATAATAATAAATAAATACCTCAAACTCAAAGGCCCCCCACTAGAATATACTTTTGAAAACACATACAATACACAAGCACAAACGCCCAAACGATGGCAAACATCTGTATGGCTATACTGCGGTCGCCCAATAGAAATAAATTTGTACACCAACCCCTCATCTTTTGTCTTTGTCGCTCGCGTATAAACATATTGCGGTTGCGCTCACACAGGTGAAGTGACCCCGTATTGTGATGAGTGAAAGATGAGGGGTCGGTGTACGAATTTCTTTCTATTGGGCGACCGCAGTATAATAAAATTTATACCATGAGCGGGGATCGAACCCGGAACCATCAGCACAACAGGCGCAATACAGCGCTGTGACCTTTGCGCTAACGCCTCGTCGCTAAATATAAATGTACATTGCTCAATATTTTTGTCTTTTCCACATAATTACCTGGAATAGTGTTAGGTAACGGTGCTACAATCCCCGGTGGCATTATATCGACAGGAGGGTTATCTCCCCAACGTGACTTCTTTCTCTTTCGGCGCTCTCTCTTAATGTCAGAATCATCGTCGCTTTGAGAACTAGTCTGTTCTCGCTTTACGTTGCCTTGATTGGAATACTCATAGCTAAATGGTAGGAATAAAATATTTAAAATGTAAATATTTTAATGGAATGTAGTGTTTTTATTTGATTTAAAATGTAATTTGAAAAGACACAGATTAAGGAAGATCACACGTCGACGTTATTTATTAAAATAACATACTTGTCTTTATTTTCTTCTTTTATTACTTTAGCATCGTTACTGTCGTCATCTTCTAACGAAAATTCAGGCTCATACTTGTCTTCAGGCTTGATTTCAGGTTTTCTTTCCTGGTTTTCATTGCGTATCTTGTTCACGAGATCCCTATACGCCTTATATTCATTCGAGTTCGTATTATGAAGAAACCTGAAATTATAATATGAATAAACCTAAAGCCAATAGAAAAAGGTCATAAAGGATGTTTTTTTTTAGGTTAAACAACCTGAAAATGCAGGTGAAACAGTGTTGCATAAACCAGTACGATTTAACGAATAAAATTAATTCACAACGCTGCTCCAAGTTAAGTGATTATTGTAAATGATGCGATTAGCAGAAAAGTGCCCCGATCTACAAAAACGTAGAGATTATCAATAATATTGGAAATTCCAAAACATTATTAGTTATTTTATTTAAAAAATACAATTTATTTTAACTGAGACAGGTTGAGTTTATAAACTATTAAGAAAAATACTACTTTAATCAGTCATTCCAACTCAACCACATATTTGTGAACCGTGCCAATCTTCTGCTGACCGTCACATCTTTCAGTATATAATATAAAAATGAATACAGCACGTATCCTCCTGTTTGAATCAAAGCGCTACAGTGGCATTACCACATATTTTGATCTTGTGAGTGTATTGCTTTCAGGACATTTTCCCATCGGTCGCCGTTGGTTGCTACTTCTGCAGCGGCGCGTTGTACTGAAGGCGGGAACGAATCTGCAGAGAGAACTGCACACCACGAGTCAACATTTTGTCTTTCCGCCGCTGACGTATTGCTCACAATCTATCTTATCTATATTTGTACTAGTGGACCCCATCGATGTTATATTTACTACAATACTAGAATAGCATTGCAACGCAACCAGCTGTGTTTAATTTTGAATATAAGCTATCATCCAAAATTCCACCCCAAATTTAGCTGTTTATACTTATGTGATATAGACGTTCAATAAGAATAGTGGATAATAATTTTTAGTGAAAAAACCCATGGTTGAAACCAAGCGGGTTGTCTAGTGTATATTCTAAAACTAAACGTCAATGAGGGTCATCTAGTATAATATAAACAAGTACAGGATATACTGAGCTCCTAAATACAAGGTCTGTGAGAAAAATCATTAATATATAATAAACAACTCAAGCATTAAAAAAGGAAAGGATTGCAATCACAGACCTTGTAAATATTTTCGAGAGTTTGCGGCAACTCTGACGGCTTTTGTACTGCTTTAACAGTTAAAATGAATTAAAGAGTACAAAATGTTTTGTTCACTACTAAACATGTTTACCTTGCAGAGCATGAGGTGGCACCGACATGTTTCCTAGATCGACGTCATTTGGTTTCGGGATGTGGTTAAGAGGCAATGGCATTGGGGGCGGAATGTTTTGAAGTTTCATAGGTTCAGGTGGAGGTATGTTATCTAAAGGTTTTGGTTCAGACATAGCATTGGGAGGTAGAGAATTTGGTGCCATGAAGCGCATATTAGGAGGACCCATTGGTGGTCCGTTATTATTAGGGCTAAAGTTTGGACCGTTGGGTCCAAATGGAGGTTGTGGACCGAAATTAGGACCATTAGGCCCAAATGGTGAGTTCATTGAATTTGGTGGCATCATCGAGTTAGGCGGTCCGTTAGGTCCTATCATTTGCGCGTTAGGAAATGGAAAAAATGGCGGCATTGGACCGTTCGGTCCCGGACCACGCATATTCGGACGACACATATTAGGCGGCATAGGTCCAGGTCCACAAGGACCGCCGGGGCCATTTGGGCCTATAAAATTTGGAGGCATACCGAAATTGGGTGGACCACCCATGAATGGAGGAATTGGTGGCATATTAGGTCCTCTAGGCCCCATTAAGGGACCCCCATTAGGTCCTGAATTAGATCCATTACCCATGTTAGGCCCAGAAGACATATTTGGGCCCATTTGACCAGGACCCATAGGCCCTGGCCCCATTGGTCCCGGTCCCATTGGTCCAGGACCCATTTGTCCAGGGCCCATCGGTCTGGGTCCCATCGACCCCGGGCCTAAAGGACCAGGTCCCATGGGACCTGGGCCCATTGGAGTGGGTCCCATCGGACCCGGACCCATAGGACCCGGACCCATAGGACCAGGACCCATTGAATTAGGAATTAATGGCCCAGGGCCAGAGTTCATTTGACCATGACGCATAGGCCCGAAGCCTATAGGTCCCGGTCCCATCTGCCCTGGCGCAGACATTGGTCCCGATCCCATTGAATCTGGATTTTGATCAAGAGAATTTTCTTGCTGATTATCTACATTAAATTCATCATCAAGAGAAGGACCATCATGAGGACCCCAGTGGTTATTATGAGCATTAGGAGGTGGAGATTGATCATCAGGAGGTCGAACAGTGAGTTGCATTAAGGATGGGATATTCATTGTGTCAATTGCTTTTTTTCTATCTTCTACAACTGGTGTCATTGGACTGTGACCTCGATTTCTTCCTCTATCATTCCATCGCCTATGCTTTTCCCTGTTTTAATGATAAAATTGTAATTATTATGTGTTCAGCAATCAAAATATATGTAATATAATTTGTAATTTTAATTTATTGAATTTTTTTAGTATATTTCTTTGGGAAAGTATAGGTCATAAAAAACCATGCTATAATGCATTCAAGCTGAGAAACAAATCTGGTTAAAAGGATATTATTATGATTCACCTGGATCCTCTCTCTGGTCTTCTTTCATTTGTATTATGATTTTGGGATTCAGAGGACTCATTTTCTTCTTGTACTGGATTTGCATCAGACTCTTCTTGAATTTCATTACTATTCCTCTGACTTTCCTCATTCTCTTTTTTTTCTTTAGCCTCCTTTTCTTGTTTTTCTTTACTTTGTTTTTCAAGGAGAGCTTTATACTGACTCATGAAACTTCCATCATTTGAGAAAATGTTGGGTGAACCTTTTTCGTCAGGCGTTGTGGGACTGCAAGTTGAATTTTTGCTATTATTAATATATTTCATTAATAAAGTTGCAATACCAAAGAAACAAAAGGTAGTTAGTATTTACTAGCAACATGCTAACAATGTAACTTTTTAATTATTAAATAAATACTTTTTTTTATGTAAGGGCGCCTGTGCACTACACGGAATTTTACCGTCCGGCAGTCCGATTTTTTACGGTCTTGTATGGCACGCTTTGAACTTGTGGACCAGTCCCTTCGTCAGTGTCCACGTCTCGGCTCCGTATGTCAACACAGGCAGGACTCATTGCTCGAAAACTTTTGTCTTTAAGGATTGCGGAATCTTCGAAGTGAAGACTCGACTATATAAATGTATACTAGCTTGTGCACTATACGTAATTTTACCGTCCGGAATTTTACTTTTTCCCAATCTGGACTGTTTTTTTTAACCAACTTCAAAAAATAAGGAGGTTACTCAATTCACTGTACCTGTATATTTTTTTATATGTTTTTTTTTTTTTTTTTGTTGAAAAGGAGATATCCCAAGGGTGGTACCATTATTAGGAAACCAGGATCTGATGATGGCATCCCATGGAAATCGAGGGGAACCTTCGAAAATCGTAGTGGAGACTAGTGCCTTTGTTAATTTTTTTCATCTATACCTATGTTGTATTACTTGTCGATGTAATTGAAGTCGGATTTTAAACCCCCGACACATAAGAGGGGTGATATACGTTTTACGCGTCTGTCTGTTTGTATGTTTTTCTGTCTGTCTGTGGCTCCGTAGCTCGCGAACGGATGAAGCGATTTTAAATTAATTTTTTTTTTGTACGAAAGGTGAGTTACGGGCGAGTGTTTTTAGACATGTTTGATGAAAATCAGTTAAATCGTTTAAAAGTTGTGGGGGGGTAAAAGTGGGGAAGAATAACTTCTTCTTGCGGTGACTCTCCGACTAGCGAAGGTTGGCAGTCAGCTTCGCATACTCTGATTTATTCTTCGCGAGGCGAAAGAGTTCGGCGGCGCTCGCGATGCCTGACTCGCGGATGTTGCGTAGCCAGGACTTTTTCCTGCGACCTACACCTCGTTTTCCAGCAACTTTTCCCATCATGATGAGTTGTAGCAGTTCGTATCTATCGTGCCTAAGCACGTGTCCCAGATATGCGACTTTTCTCATCTTGACGGTCTGCAAAAGTTCGCGTTTCTGATTGATGCGTCGCAGAACTTCCACGTTCGTGACCTTGTGAGTCCAGCTAATGGCCAGCATACGCCTATATGCCCATATCTCAAAAGCTTCAATTCGTTTCCTTAGGTCTTTAATAGTCCATGCTTTACATCCGTATAGAATTATGGGCCAGATGTAACAACGTAGAAGTCGAATACGCAAAAGGATCTTAAGTCTGCGGTTGCAGAGTACTTTCTTCATTTTGTTAAAGGTACTTTGAGCTATTTCAATGCGCGTCTTAATTTCCAGATCGCTGTTCCAGTTTTCACTAAGCCACGTACCTAAGTATTTATATTTGCGCACTCTTTCCAGTTTTTGGCCACCTATTGTTACGTCAAAGTCGACATTATTGTTTTTGGATATGACCATGACTTTTGTCTTCGCAATATTCAACTTAAGGCCGGCTCTTTCACTACACTCATTCACTCTAGTGACTAGTATTTGAATGTCTTCAGGGGATGCTGCTATAAGGACTGTATCGTCGGCATATCTGATGTTATTAATGATGTGGCCATTTACTTTAACTCCGCAGTGTAGGTCCCTGACAGCTTCCGCTATTATTGTTTCAGAGTACAAGTTAAATAGCGTAGGTGATAATATACAGCCCTGTCGAACCCCCCTCTTAATTTCGACAGATTTTGTTTCCTCCTTATCAACTCGAACAGAAGCTCGCTGATTCCAAAATACAAATTCTGGATGATTCGTATATCCTTGGCATCTAAGCTGATATCATGTAGTATTGCAATTAAACGATCATGTAACACTCTATCGAAAGCTTTTTCGTAGTCGACAAAACAAAGGAAAACATCCTGCTGCATATCTCTGCATTTTTGTATCAGAACCTGCACCGCAAAAAGTGCCTCTCTTGTGCCCACTCCTGATCTAAAACTGAATTGGCTATCTGTGAGTTGTTCGTCACACTTAGCTCTTATATGTTCGTGAATGATGTTTAAAAATAGTTTCAGTACTTGACTCATAAGGCTAATTGTTCGGAACTCTTCGCACCTCTTCGCATTGGCTTTCTTAGGAAGTGTAACGAAAGAAGATACCAACCAGTCCCTTGGCAAGTAACTAGAATCATACACGGAGTTCATAAAATTTACGAGGACATCAATGTTTTCTTCTTCTATAAGTTTAAGTACCTCTATATGAACGTCATCTGGACCAGCTGCTTTTCCCGTTTTAGCTTTTCTTAGAGCCTTTGTGACTTCATCTTTGAGGATAGAATACCCGTCATTCAGATCACAAGGTACAGCTAAACTTCGTGAATTATCAGCGAACATTGAGGAAATGTACTGTTCCCATAGGTGTTTTTTCTCTGTTATATCTAATATGGGGACATTATGTTTGTCTATGAGTTGGTGTGTGGTCTTTCTATATCCTACTATAACTGAATGTCTGCAAATATAATTAAGTGGGGTCTCAAATGAAAGTGCATCACGTGCACATTACAAATGCAACAATATGTTCAATGAAAATCTTTTGAGTATAGTTGAGTATAAAAAGTGTGTAAGTACGTATAAAAAGTATAAAATAAAAAATAAATTAAAAATTAAAAATTAAAAAAAAATGCCGACACAATTACTTGAGTTCCCTTTAAAAAGTAAAAAATAATTAAAGAAACTCAATCTTATAGTACCTACGTATGTACGAGTATTAATAATTCTAAAAAAAAAACATCACGTTGGGGGACCAATCGGTTGCAAGCAACTGCCGACGTTTTAAGTAACTCATCGTTTCTAGCGTAATTACGCGTGTGAGGCATGTAGTTTCAAAAAGAGCTACTACCGATCTGAGTAAAGAAGTGTACAAAATTGAACTGGCGGACAGTAAAATTCCTTGTAGTGCACAAACGCCCATCCGTTTTTTTCCGTGCCACATCGGACCGTAAAAAAATGGACGGCCGGACAGTAAAATTCCGTGTAGTGCACAAGCGCACTAACTAGGTCGGCAAACAAGCGTACAGCTTACCTGATGGTAAGACCGTAGCCTATATACGCCTACAACACCTGAAGCATCGCAAGCGCGTTGCCGACCCTATCTCCAATCCACCCCAGGAGCTCTGGTCACCTTACTCGCCAACAGGAACACAATACTGCTTCAAAACAGTATTATTTGGCTGTAGTCTTCTGTAAGGTCGAGGTACTACCCCAGTCGGGCTGCTCCATATTTTGAGCAGAAAATTTCCTGCTGTGCCCTACCTCAGTTTCAAAGTAAAATGAAAGTAAAACTTGCAAGTGCACTACTAGAGATAACATAAATATCTTTAACATACACACAGTTGTCTGTATTTCAGACCTTAATGCCTGCGTTATAGGTAAAAGAAGACTGATATAGCAAATTTTTTTAAAGCCATACAGTTAGCTAATAATTATTAAGCAATAGTTTGTATACTACTTGTGAAAGCAACTAAGCAATTGTTAAAATTAATCACTGTATGCATTCCTAATAAAATAAAATAAATAAATATTTAAGCAAATGTATGGAATTTGAATTTGCATTTTTATATTATTTAAGTATGTATTTTGCTCTAAAATATGCACATAAGGAATAACATGACTGTGACAAAATCAATTTCTGTTCGAACAATGTCACAAGCAACAACTAGTATATTTTGTATTTATAACAGTAATTGTATCATTTATTTACTTATACTTTATTGTACACCACAAATACAATATTAAACAAAGCATTAAGTTTTTGTTCCAGTAAACCCAAGGAAAAATAGGAAAATTCTAAGACTGTATATATACATATAGAAATACATGTATAAACGTACAAACATTATTAGAAACTATTTTTTTAGCTAACGGTCCACCTGATGGTAAGTGTTTACCGTAGCCTATGGACGCCTGCAACACCAGAAGCATTGCTAGCAATGCGGGACAAACACATTTAATACCTTATGAAACTAAACCTTTTACAAACATAATTCTTATATGTCAGTGTTGTTTCCAGCTTAAGGTTGTTGAAATAAACATCTTAAACTTAATAGATTGTAAATAAGTATTATTACCTATGATAAATAGATATAATATGGCTCAGAAGTTTTATATCGCTTATGGGTAGATTTTGTTAACAGACTTTATAACCGTGTATGTTTTGTTAATTTTGTACACATTGAAAGACGTGAAAATTTTACTATTTTAGGATGAAATCAATATGATCTTTTCACTACATGGAACAAAATAAATTAACGAATTCTTTTATACAAAAATTCGTAGATATTTTTTACATACTTAGATAGTTTAGCCTGAGCCGCCAAAGCTGCAGCTTGCTTCTGAGCCTCCAGCTTGGCTTGAATTTCCATTTTCTTTTTTTCGATGATTTGTTCTTGTTTCGACATTTGAGCCCATCTTGTACTCAAAGCAGACTTATTTTTGTTGTCTTTAAAATGAATCATTTTTACAACAATAACAGAAATTCTGCGGTTAGATAAAAATTAAAACGATTTTAATACTTTTGCAGTACAATGTACACCATTTTGTCTTTGGGTAAACGACCAAGTAAACGACCACAGACTACTAAACAGACTAAACTAAGAGAACAAGTTACGACTTATTGCACCCGCAGATATACAATTTCAAGTTGGCCAACTAAATCGAAGAGTATACTAATAGGTATGGTGACATATGCTAGCCCGCACATCTTCTCCAACTAAATTGTTATTGTACAACTAACTAATTGGATACCGATCGCATCAGAATCGAAATTCCCTTCCGATTACGCACAATTTCAAAGTTGTACAACTATCGGCCACCTGTTCGTTAGCACGGTTACCTTATACAAGCTCGCTCACTATCCAACTTAGTTGGTCAACCGCACGGCAAGATGGAAAACGACTACACGCGTGCGCGTGATTTCCCTACGCCCGGATCTCTTGTTGCAAACGAAAAAGATATAATTTATTTGTGGTGTTAGAACAATTAAGGAGTAAAATAATATATATAATAGATATAATCTTCTAATTCACGATGACATTATATATATAGTTATAGATAAATTAAATTTGAATGTTCTTAGCGTTAATAAATTTTGCAAGGGTAAAAATCGGCCAAGTGCGAGTCGGACACGCACACAAAGGGTTCCGTACCTTTGGCTAGGTAAACACCAGTAGGTACATTGATTTTAATATCGGGCAAAAATCGGCAAAAATGTCATTTTCGTTGTATGAGCCCCCAAAATTTTTTTATTTTAATTTAATTTTTTATTATTAAAGTAAAATACACAATTAAGTATGTTGTGAATATTTCAAGTGCCTACCTCTTACCATTTATTGATATCGAGCAAAAATATGCAATAAATCGCGTTTGTTGTATGGGAGCCCCCTTTAAATATTTATTTTATTTTGTTTTTAGTATTTGTTGTTATAGTGGCAACAGAAATACATAATTTGTGAAAATTTCAACTCTCTAGCTATCGCCGTTCTTGAGATACAGCCTGGTGACAGACGGACGGACGGACGGACGGATGGACAGCGAAGTCTTAGTAATAGGGTTCCGTTTTTACCCTTTGGGTACGGAACCCTAAAAACCACCTTACACATGTAAGGTGGTTTTTAGGGGTACCTACTTACCGAAGAGTTAATCCAATCCTTTCTTCAACGGCTATAGCGAGTCGGAAAGGTGTGTCCTGTTTGATTATTGCTGGCCCGATTAGATATAAACTCTGTCCAAAAATAAAAGAATTAAAATGTAAACAAACACCTTACCGGATGAAAAATACGCAATCCCTGTGTAATCACACACAATGGCTACTAGATAATTATTGTAGCATCTGGGTAATCACATGCACTACCATTATATTTGTAATTATACGTCCATTTCATCGTCAAACTAATATTTTTTAGCAGAAAACCGAATTCGCTGTAACCTCAAACTTACAAGTGACATTTGTCATTACTGTGTCTTGTGTTTATGGTTAAGGGCTTTCTGTTCTTTCATATCGATAAAAAGTCGAGGTCAATGATATTAAAAAAAAAGCGTTTTAGCTCGAACTTTTTATAAATCATAAAAAGTAACTCGAACTTTTTATAAATCATAATTTATTTTCACTTTTTATAAATAATAAAAAAAAAAGTTAAAACGGCCACTAAAAAGTTAAATAGTGTCATACTTAACGCGACTTTGAGAGAGGCATTACTTCGTTTTTTGACAATAAGACCGTATGTCTTTCTCTGTGGTAACTTTTGCTTTAAATTTCATTGAAAATACTTTTAGTGTATCTTTGTCATCAATTTGCTAATTTTGCTAATACTTTTTTAAAGGAGTTGTTACACGATAGTAGGCAGCCCCAGGCCCCAGCTAAGGGCTAAGGCAATATGCCTCTAATACAAATAGACTTTTTTTGTTTTAATTAACATTTCTCTGTACTTTCATTACTTTCTAAGTAGAAAATATTTAAATTAGATATTAATTACATAGCCTTTTCATGCATCGCCATTTCGTTCGTGTTGTAAGTAATATCTAATAGGTTGTGAGTGTCAAAAGGTGTTAGAGGTTACTCTGTGTTTTGATAAATTTTACTTACACACAAATACCGAAAAGTACTTTCGGAAATCTAATTTGAAACGCACATACAGGCTGCACCCTGCTAATGTTGCTAGTGTTATATCGTTCAGTTTATCAACAAACTATTTGTATACAAAAATAACAGGAAAATATTTAAAAAAAAATTCAGATAATGTTATATGGATTTCCTAGTATACCATGCACATGGTTTTGACCAGAAATGAAAAAATTCCATTAAGAACGAATAAAAACCTGATGAACGATACCAAACATCTAAATCTAAATTTTTGTCTTTGCGTTTGTGTTTCTACGGCTCAACAACTTGGCTTTCGTTTGTGGACTTCCGATTTCTTTGTCATTTGGACCGTGTTTATCTCCGTATTGACGACTATTTGCAAAGTTTTAAGGACCCCGATTTCGCTGTTGACTGGATTCCTATTCGAACTTCATTTCTACGAGGTAAGTCAAGTCACACTATCCAATAATATAATGCGGTAGATACAGATTTCATATGCGGTAGATACAGATTTCACTTTGTCAGAGTAGCAAAAAAAATAATTGTTTGTCTGTAAAATCGGTATCATCTCCATTTCGTTTGTGCTTAAGCGTTTACGCTAAGAGGAGGCGAGATAAACGTAGTATTTTTAGAATACTAATATCGAGTAGTCGAGTACCTAGTATTTTGTCACTGATATTTTAAAATAACAGTCACTGTAACAACTAGTATTGCCATGTACCTAGTAAGACAGAACTCTACGCACTGTAAGAAGTTATATATTTCCTACGTTCTACAACGAAAATCTTCAAAATTTGTGTTACGTAATACTTGAACGCCCCCTTATAGTATGGTGTGCTAAATGTAATAAATATATGTTAATGTTTCATTTAGTTTAATTCCTCATTTCATCCATATTATTTTCAATTAGAGGTAGTACCTATTACTTAATCTGTGGAAGTACACTAATTCTATGGCCTTGCATAGCGCCATCAGAAATGCATCATATTATATTTACCGATATCGACATTTAACAACATACATCACAGCACTATAGTAGTCTTTGGTTACACATTCCGCCATATTTGTTTACCTTTTAATTCTTTTATTTTTGGATAGACTATACCTACGAGCTCATCAAAAGACGAAATACTCATTCTGTAGTATGAAAAAAAATTATCTGGATAACATCTGAGTTTAGAATGCAATGTATGATGCTTCCCATATTCTAATCTATTATTTAATATTGTATTCACCCAAAATGTTCTCTTTTGTTTTCGTCTTCTTTTTATTATTAAAGCAATTAGAGCGTTTTTTTCCGCATTTTCACGCAGACGCACCGCGCTAGCAACACTGTCACTGATTAAATCGAATAAGTCTGCGGCTGGTAACCAATAAGATAAAGTTGTACAACTAAATTGTAAAAGTACCCAATTTTGTTGTTCGATAGTTGGCCAATTCACAATTGTATGTATGCGGGGTCTATTACGACACAAAACAGATAACTAAATAACTAATATTACAACTGTCAAATACAAATGTCTTTTAGAATACAGATAACACAAAACCGTTAATTTACTTACAAAACCTATTATTTTTTTATTTTAAATTTTAATTATCAATATTGCTAATTTTAATGATAATAGCTCGCAAAGATATTAGTAATTGAATGTGTAAATAATATGCAGTGTGGTCAAAGTTAATGTGTTGTTATGATTCATATTTACGTAAGGTTTATTCACAACATTTCATTGAATTTTAAAGTTTGTCATCGGAACAGTATTGGATGATGTGTTCTTATTTATAATTTTGTTGCTCAATTATAAAAATTTAGCTTACATAATATGTATATGAGTGGGGATGACAATAGAACGATAATTGAAAACACCGCTAGTACTAGTATAAAGAAATATTTCAAAACCATCAGATAAGTCCTAACATCAAAATAAAAAATAGGTTTTTTCATACAAACTAATTCAATTTAATTTAATAAAATTTTATAACATCATTTTTGTAAGTATAGGATCACTGACCTGTTACACGCGTCATCGCGCGTAACCTTCTTTCTACGCGGCAGTCGCGTGAAAGTGGTTTGTGCTTGTACCTACAAAACTTCATTATTTTGATTGAATAAAAAATAGTAAGTTAGAAAAGTAAATTAAAATAAATTGTTACGCATTTAAAATTAAATTGAATAAAAAACTATTTGATTTAAATTTTCTCAAACCATCAATTTTTTTTTAAATATGCAGAACTGATCAGTAGCCGATACTGAATGTTATTTTTTTTAAACATTAGTTATTACTAGCGACCCGCCCCGGCTTCGCACGGGTGCAATGATGATACTAAATACTATCAACAATAAAAGATACGTTAGAAACCTCTAGTCTAAAATTATCAGTGTTTTTCTACCATGTTATGCATGTATTATACCTACATATAAACTTTCTTCTTGAATTACTCTATCTATTAAAAAAAACCGCATCAAAATTCGTTGCGTAGTTTTGGTGATCTAAATTCTAAACAATTAAACATACAGACAGAGGGAAGTGACTTAATTTTATACTATGTATAAAGATAAAGATGTACTGGTGGTCGAGCGTTGCGTCATGCGGGGCAGAGGGGATTGACTCGCCGCGCAGTAGACATAGCATAGTAGGCGTTTTAGGAACTTTAAATGTTTCGCTGCTAATTGCTTCTAACGACGATATCTCAAAAACTATTCATCTGATTGATATAGTGTGAAGGGCAATTTTAATCTGCATTAAATGTCTAAGCTAACTAACATATTTATATGGATAAGGATTAATACTGAACTAAAGTAAATAGCTATGAAAATAACGTAAGGTTTTTAATTAAAAATTTGAACATAAACGTGGTTATTGTAAGTCAACCGTAAGAGATAGAGATATGCTCTCGCGGACTTTTTTGTAGAATTTTTATAGATTTTGAATTCGCTAGTACATTACTAAACTGTATCTTTGCTAGTTTACGCGGCGTTTGCGTGGAAAGCTCCCAGTTGGCGCGATTTTTTACGACTTCTTCAACATTTATCGCCGTAATTCTGCTAATTTACATAAAAGTATACTAAATTATATACTCAAACCTTCCTCAAGAATCACTCTAGCTATTAAAAAAAACCGCATCAAAATCCGTTGCGTAGTTTTAAAGATCTAAGCATACATAGGGACATAGGGACATAGGGACATAGGGACATAGGGACAGAGAAAGCGACTTTGTTTTATACTATGTAGTGATAATATTATTTGGTCTGCGAACTGTCACTAAATGGCAATGATTAAAAATTGTGCCTTTTTGTGGCAGTCGATGCCATATCCATTTCTTAATCTATGATTTTAAAAATAATAATAGCTGTCCTTGAGTCGTTAACCGCCGGTTTTAGGGTAGGTCGGTCTTTAGTAAAATACATACGTAGAAATTTTAAAAAATGAAAAATCATAATTTGTGACTAAACTACTGGATGTATTTTATTGATTTTTTGTATGTGGGCTTGGAATGTCATTACAATCATATACGCTGTCCAAGTTATCGTTGTATTACAAAGAGCAACACTCCGTGTTGCTCTTTGTTGTATTATAATCCCCACCCTGTATACAGAGTGTCCCGCGATAAAGTGCAACCCCGAAAGAGGGTGAAACTAGACCATAAATTATCGACAAAAAACAGAAAAAAATTAAAAAAAAAATATTTTTTTATTTCCGAATTAAGATTTTTATATAGCTTACGTAGCCTCTTTGTACAAAAAAATGATGATTTTGTACGTGTTTTTTGGGATACAGGCGTAAATTTTTTTTATTTGAATGGCAATATGGTAAGAAATAATAATAAATCATAAAATTTCCTGGTATTGGGGGCATAATTCTGAGAAACTTACAGATCATTGAAAAAAACAGTCATAAAAAATGGATTTTTTTTACAAGAAGCAGAAATAAAGTCATAATGCCACTTTTTTGCGAGCTGATTGTTATTTTATCATTACCGCCAAGTACGTGGCATAATATTTTATTTTATTTTAAAGTAATCGACCCACTACTTTGGAAGAAATCATCATTTTTTGTACATAGAGTCTACGTAAGATATAAAAATCTTAATTCGTCAATAAGAAATAAAATATTTTTTTCAAAAAGTTTTTTCTATGTTTTTTGTCGATAATTTATGGTCTAGTTTCACCCCCATTCGGGGTTGCACTTTATCGCGGGACGCCCTGTATATATATATATATATATATATTTCCACCCATATATTGACTCGTCACGATATCTCTGGAACCATAAGGCGTAAAGACATGAACGAATACTCGGCGAAAGTAGCTGAGGTCAGGTAAGAACGGATTTTACGAAATTCTACCCATAAGAGGTGGTTGCGGGGGTTAACAACATAATATGGCAAACCAACGTTTGCGGGGTCAACTAGTATACCTATATACAGGTTGGCCCGTTTACAGTGGTCCAAAAATTTTTTTTAGCTTGAGAGCATCATGAGTGATCATTTAAAACAAACTTTAGTTAAGCGAAAACTTATGGTTTAGAAATTATGATTTTTTTTTAAATAATCTGAAGTTTCAATATTTTTGACACAAAACCACTCTTTTATGAAAACTACTGAACCGAATTGAATGAAATTTGGTATAGGTATAACGTAATAGCTTGCCTATCGCGCTATAGGCTCATGTAGTGTGAATGATTAGACTGCATTTTTTTATTTTACTTTTTCTGTAGGTTTTGTGAACTTTTCGGAAAAATATTGATTTTCGAAAAAATCCTGTGAAAAAAAATTGTACCGCCAAGGTTTTGCTATATAGTACTGCTAAAAAGTGCCCTAACATAGGGTTATTCTTTACACAAAAAATCATATTAGTATCATAATTGTAGTTGTCCTTTGATTTGTTTTATGATTGATGTTGTTTTATTAATTCTCCAAACCTTTTATTAAGATTTAAACTTAAAAACTAAATAACAAAAAAGTCAATAAATTGACATTAGAATGATAATTAGAATAAAGTTAAGTTTATCTTGGCTGGCAGGTTAAAATTTTATTTCATTATTTTTATAGCCATATGAATACTGATTTGTAACGATTTTTATCGCAATGAATGATTCTTTAATCAAAAATTGGCCGTTCCAAATGATTAAAATTAAAATTATGGTAAATTTCGTAATTCGTTATTTTTCTATAAAGCGAGCATTATGCAATAAGGCCTATTATACAATTAATGAATACCTTAATGATGAAAAGGCATGGGATTGAATAAAGCTCGACCAGGCTATGTCTATGACCCGCCTTGTAATATTAGATAGTTACAAACATTGTGAGCGGGTGGCATGGGATGGTCTCGGCACGCACGATTGGCTGTCTCGTGTTTGTCCTGATCATTTCATGGTCCACTACTGCGTTTTTATCTTGTATCTCACTTTGAATTTTTTTAAAGAGTACCGAGAGTTTTTTTTCCGCCGGCTTTTTTTCTCCCGGCCTACACTAATAGGGACGTTACTTATTGTAATATTTAATAAAGCCGAGGATAAAGTAGATAGGTAATGTCTACCGAGACATTAGTAATTTAATATTTTGACTAAGTTAAGGTTGCTTATAGCACTGGGCACATTACGTAAGTTGTAATGTACCTAATGTTAAGATATAAATTTTTATTTTTTATTTTATTGTTTGATTGTTTGCTGCCATAACTTTCTATTGCATTGTTTAGTTTTTTTTTGTAAATGATTTTTTTTTATTTTGACTTTCGTTAAGTAAGTATATCAAATATATCATCTATATACATACAGATAAATATACGATATATCAAATATATCATCAATTTCTAATTATTACGAAACGTCTCAAAAACAGTTACGTTCTAAGTCTTTTTGTTTTTAAATACTAGTGTTGTAACTAGTTGATTACTGAATTTCACCAGCATCATTCGATTTTAATAGTAAATCGATATTGTGTAGTGATCTCTACTGAAAATAATTTTATTGTATTTGCTCGCAAACGTAAAAAAACGACTTCAATTACATCGACAAGTAACACAACGTAGATAGACGAAAAAATAATCAACTAAATACGCGTTATCAAAGATTAAAGTTTTACAGGTACCAATATGGTCACGGGAGAACAATTTCCTTGTGTAGAGAACCTAATAAAACGCGATAAAACCTGAAAAAGTTGTTTAATTATAATGAGAGAAATTGGCGTAAACATTAGAAAACAATAAAAAAATAGATTAAAGACAAAATTAATGATCTTTTGTACCATTGTATTATTTCAATTTACCTACAATATTAAAGTTTAAGTTAAATTTTCTAATCAGAAATTTAATTCAATATACTTTACACTAGATAATTAAATCGATCAAATACTCACACAAACTTGAGTCGATTTATCGTGAGTATCGAATACCGAGTCGTATGGTTACTTCCCTATTTACGTCTCGATGACATATGTCCAAACGGGCCTATTATTTTGCGATGACTATAGAAATTTTTGATTTTTTGACAATTTTCAGTATACCTATATTTTTTTTTAAATCTCAAAAACGGATTATTTTATTAATTTTTAGTCTTCTATAGGTATAATAAAAATGTATGTTGCTAAGCGCATAACTGGAGAATGGCTCGACCAATTCAGCTATTTTTTTTGTATGTTCCTTAAATCCCACGGAAGGTTTTTATACTTAAAAAAAAACAATAAATAAACATAACAGACATAACGAAGTCTGTCCGGGCAGCTAGTTTTGTATATACAGAATGTCCCAAAAATCAACGTCAAGTCGAAAACTGGAGGTAGGACAAGTAGTGACAGTTACCAGAAAAATATAAAAAAAATCTTAGTCCTGTATTTTTGTTATAAGCTTTCAAAAAAAAATCCCCAACCAACTTTAATAACTTGCCTTAATAGCGTAGTACATTTTTTTTTCAGTACAGTCAGTTAAAGTTGGATCATGTAGGTAATAATTTTGAGTGCATGATAGAGCATAAAAGTTAAATTTTATTTGAAATGAACTTAGTTTTGATTAAATTTTAGTTTGTAATTTACAAAAGAATTATTCAGGACTAGCTTCTGCGCGCGACTTCGTCGGCGTGGACTCCGCTCCTATTAGTCTTAGCGTAATGATATATAGCCTATAGCCTTCCTCGATAAATGGGCTATCTAACACTGAAAGAATTTTTCAAATCGGACCAGTAGATCCTGAGATTAGCGCGTTCAAACAAATAAACAAACAAACAAACTCTTCAGCTTTATTATATTAATTATAGTATAGATTACAATTCTAATAAAAAACTAAGAAAAATAAAGTATTATAGTCGCAGTACTTGAAAGTTCATCACAGGATGTCAGTTTTTTCGATTTTTTTTTGAAGGCTTATATAACATGAAAACTACAGGACTAAGGCCCTGCGCGCACTAGTGACATTTTGTCACCGTGACGTTTTGTCACTGTCACCGCGTCCATCATCCCTAATGGAGGTGCGCGCACTTGGATGCGTGACAATTCGGTGACTTTTTTGTCCGCGGAGGACGCCAACATGCCCGTGACGCGACAAAATGTCACGTGTCATATGTACGTAGGTTGGCAAACATGGTGTAGAACTTTCCACTTATCAACCTATCACTCCAAAGCGGGTGAACCCAATACTTTTTATTATTGTATTTCTTTCTATTTCTAAAAACGAGCTCACAGACAACCTATATCTGTATATAATCTGTCACTGCAAGTGCGCGCAGTCGCGAAGGTGACGGTGACGTGACAGTGACAAAGAATTTTTTGTCACGGTGACAAATGTCACTAGTGCGCGCAGGGCTTAAGAGTTTTTTAAATATTTTTCTGGTAACTGTCTCTACTTGCCCTACATCCAGTTTTCGGCTTGACGTTGCTTTTTAGGACAACATGTTGGTGCTATTTATTATCTTTTTTTCTATTGAAAATAATGTCAGTAATTTAGTCTTAAATATAAGTTTGAATATAAAACGTATTTTTCAATTTACACAATTATTCACAAAGGGTACAAAAATAAAACATCCAACATCATTGCATATTATTCTTTTTATATTTTTTTCTTCAGTTTAAATGGAAAATACAATTTCATTTATTTATAATGTTGTCATTTATTTATTGTAAACAAATATATTATAAAAGATTTACATATTACTATCAAAACAAAATATTCACAAAATGGCAGACTAACTAAACAATTAATTCAGCTGTTTCATCAAGCATGCTAACAATTGCATCTTTTTGAGCTAAACAAGAAGGAGAAAGTTTTGGCACTGATCCCATAATTCAATTACAATGAAGATGGCATAAATGCACATTGCAGCACAACTATCCGACATTAGGATAAGTTAGTCTGCTTATCCACATTTTGAATAGGTACCTTTTATAACAATACTCTTCACAATCTCTCTTCCGCTCATTTACTGCGCGATGTAAATTTGACTTTAGATCTTCCGCATAGACTAAATCGGCTTTAGGCTTTAAGTCGTAGGGAATACACAAGACAACGTCAAAGAGAGCCTACGCCTGACTATTGTTTTTGTGGTAACTTGTTAGTTGTAATTAACTAATCGCTGCCTCATTAATCTTCGAAACTGAAAATGACTTAATAAAAAACAACAAACTCTTGCTCCTTTCATAACAATACAAATTCCATTGAATGGACTAAATCAACTCAATAGAAACATACAAACAAATTCGCAATCTACTTTTAAAATAAAAAAGTACCTCTTCTCATTTCTGCATTACCCTGCCTGAACAAAATATTATTATACAATTAGACAGTTGGCGAAACAAAAAATAAGCAATGGAAGAGGACGTGAGCAAAAGAAATCACAAAAGGAACATTCAACACTAAAGTCGCCACAACGAGCGATGAATGCTCTAAACTTAAAACAACTGTATATAATATAGTCGATTTCTGAGTAGCAAGAAAAGCGAAGTCCCTTCCACTGTTACACATAATGCCGAAAAGAAAAGTATAATTCATAAATTGTACCTATATTTTGTTTATAATCTAATTTTTTTTACATTTTAATAATTTAAAAACAACCAGCACTTGGTCGAAAAATTTATATCCATTTTTTTTTTTGTGTATTTTATTTTTCATGAATTATTTATTTAAAAGCTAATTAACGTGAGCCGATGTCAGGATTCATAGCTAGTCGTCGTTCGCTCGAACCGGCTGGCAAGTATCGCTCTCCTCCGCCTGACTCGAGCTTGTATAAACACTTCTATACACAATAACACTACCGCATCGCCTATATATCTTGACTAATATATAATGCACTGATATTTCGAGGGGCACAAGGAATATCGCAGCATCGTTTCGGCCGCAGCCGAGCCTTTGGCCCGTACCGACACTCCTATATAATATAATCTTTTACTTTCCCGTCCTATACTATTTATAGCGATTCATAAAAATAAAAACACTACGATTACATTCCTTAACGCGTCTATATGTCTAATTCGTACTTTATTTACATTGACATAATACACAGTATTTAAGTTGTTCGGTAAATCGACAGTCTTGCGAGGTCGCCGTCGGGCCCGAAGCGCGACCGCGGCCATTTTTTTGTTAACTGTACAGCAATTTACAATAACGTTTGATCAGAATACGCAAACTCAAACATCTACATCTAAAAATTATGTAAGGTAAGGTTCTTCACATAACGTCCGCCTTAAGCCGCTATTATATCAGCTATGTTAAGTATAGTTAGGTTTGACACATGAAAAACGCGCGACTTATTACATTTCAGTGTAATCTATGTACATAAATATATGAATCAAATAGGCCAATAATTCATTGTTAAGATTACTAATGGGGTTAACACAACCTGATTGACTCACGACCTACTTAATTAAAATGAAAACGTTATAACGCGAAACAGGATTCGTGACGCGTTTTTCATGTACCAAATATGAATATACATTTGGGAATAAGTAATTCTAATATATCACTAACTAGGATTTAAGAAAAAAGTTTGATGTTACTAGATTCTAAATATCGCCTACACTGTACAAATCTTCTATGATATTTCATCGAGTTACTTTCATTTGTATAAACATGACAAAATACAAATATTTCTGTCCAACCTTTTAATAACTTATTCGGTAACAATCGAGCAACGTTTGACAACTCTTGTGACAGTACTTTAGATAACGTTTAAATTGCAAAGGGGTGATATAATATGTTTCTTTCTATATAAAATTTATTTATAATTACAGTGGTCTGCACATAGTATGTAATATAATTGATGCACTCTGCACTCATATAATTATTATATCGTAGATCACACGGCGCATGTCAGTTAGTCTGTACTCTCAGACTTGTAGTTAGAATATTAAATACATATATCGAGACAATGAGTTTAAAATAGTCGTTTCTCAATCATTAGTAAGTGCATCATTGAACAGTGCCCAACAGAAACTCGAAACGAATGGAATGCATCTTCGTAATGTCCACTTCAATCATAACAGTTTCGATTTCAACATAAAAAAATTACTTCTCGAGAAAACAAATGTTTAATAATATTTTATAGATATTATATACTATAATAAAACAATCGTTGCTTAAACTACTGGTAACAATAACATTTTAACGGTTTCGTCCCTACCGAATCGTTTTTTGAGTTTCCAACGTTAAACAGAGAATGTTTTGTGATGATCGTGTACGCTAGAATAGTAGAGTCGCGACTACTTGAGACGTCAGGCCGTTAGCGTTAGTACGGGCAAGCAGTTTCACACAGATGTTTAACAAAACCATACGTGGCACGGATAATATTCATCGACGCGTTCACTATAGAAGAATTTCAAATGAAAGGATGAGTTCGAAAATAAATAGTGAAACATAATAAATTAATATTCCAAAGCGAAGTTTAATTATCTAATATCATGACCGTAATATTGAGCATTTTAATGAGTAAAGTGATAAAATTAAAAAAACGTGTGAGCAAACAAAAGGGCACTTACTTGCGTTAAAATTGACCAATTTAATTACACTAGGTAAACATTGTGTCGTTACGTACAAAACAATTGACCGTATTCTTTACGAAAAATAAATAGCGAAATAGCAACGCCGTTTGACATATTAATTGACAAAAATTAACTGAAACAACAGCATCAATTAACAAGGTTTCGTAAACCTACATCAATGTGTTACACTAGTATATATATTAGAAAATATATATTAAATACGAATTCATAACAAATAAGTAGTTATATACATTATACGAAAACAATTTTAAGATGATAGTAAAAAACAAGGACTTCCATTATAAAACTGCAATAAGTTAAAGATGTTAAAAATGTAGTCAGTTTTAATTCAATATTAAATAATTTAATAGTAATGATTATCTTAAAAATTTACTTGGACAAGCTTAAAATGAATGAACAAGAACAAATTATCGATCTGTACATCAACTTTTGAAAACAAGGCATTGATCACATTTTTACAAACTTTAACTTTGATGATTTTGCAGCTTATAATGATTCCGTATCGGATACAGTGGACTCACAAAACTAGAATTATTTAATTGATTCAATCAGAATTACTTAACGCTAAATCATTTTCAAAAATATGGACGTTAGTTTTAGGACAAAATACGAAAGACGGCTTTTCTTACATTGGGTTTACGACGGAGCTTTCTTTCGAGAACATAAGTAAATTAAAAAAAAAAAAAAAATCAAATAGATAATTAATTGTTAAAACTAAATTTAATAATAATAATTAAATGTATTAAAAATAAAATTGTAATTAATTTATAGAAGTACATAATATGTTCACAAACAAGGTTGGGAAAGGCTCCTATAGACATCGAAAGATCCCAATGCAGACTAAAAAAACTACATTTTATTGTGAATTGGAGGGTTATTCTGAAGAGGACCAGAATATTTCCTTACTTCTAGTGGATGTTCAACACTGGCCGGTTGTTGCTAACTCGAGACGTTTTTTTTTAATAATTAAAAACTAATTAAATATAATATGTATTTTATAATTTTGGCAAAAACTATGACCACGTTTACGTATTCAATCTCGGTCGTATCATTACCGATATTTTTTTAAAACTAATTGTTCATCTCTTTCGAGAGTTTACTTTGTGACATCAATGAGTGTTTTTTTTTTAAAGCCATTGAAATATTTACAAGATCTTTTAACGTCAATGACACGACCGAGTCAAAACAGTTGAACAAATATTAATATAATAATAATGTGTAATTGTATTATTAATAAAGAGAAAAAAAAACTGAAAATATTACACTACCCACGTTAAAATTTAACAAGAACATGATATATCTTTCTATATGTTACTATATACAACATGCAAGCTGGGCAAGACGCGTACAAAATGAACGTCCAACATTAAAAAATGGATGGATTGTTTAGAAGCAAAGGGGACGATATAGCGTCAAAGATATAATCGACAGTGTTTTTAAATTTTTAACGGTCAATAGTTCTCTCAATTGACATCAAAATTGAAATTATTCACAATCGATCCATCCTTTTAAAGGCGATTTATAAGAGAAATGATATCGAGGGTATATGCTGGCTACTTTATAAGTGAATTTCATTTGGACAACAATGACATCAGACGGCAATATTTATCGTGTGGAATAAAGTGTGGACGAACAATCATCTACTATTGGACTATTATGTACTTATTCGTTTATTAAAATATATAAGTTTTCAGATATTTACATTATAAAAACCAATGATAAAAAAACAAAGATATATATAGAACATTGAAATGTCGCTTGCGATCGTCAAGATCCTTCATTACTAACAATAGCAAATAACATTATGGTACAATATTATTAACCTTATTTTGTAGGTTTCTGCTTTAATCAATAATCTATTAACATGAAATTTCATTATCCGAAGGAGAAAGTAATTAAAGCAGAAATATACAAGCCATTGGTAAAAAAATAGTTTGATATACATTTAATACAGTTAATGTCCGAAAATATGTAATAATATAATTAGCTAGGTTTATAAATGTTTTCTTAAAATTCAATATGGGCCCTCATATCCGGTTAGGCGAAGGCATACGAGTATGCCTGCGCTTGGTGTCTCGATTTGTCATTTCAAATAGATCGTTTCCTTTTTAAAAAATAATGGAAGAACCGTAAAATTAAAAACATTCAGCTGCAATATAACAATTTTAACTAAATATATTTGACCAAACAACAATACTTACATTTACCAAACTGTCAGAACGCTTTTGTGTGTAAATACACTCACATATAAAACTTCGACCGATTCGTACATTATACAATAAAATTTAAATCTTTCATAATCGATCGCTACGTTTCTAGTTTAGCGGGGAACCGTTGAAGACTGTCGCCGTCGCAAACGAGTCTGTCGCTATGAGCAGTCAAAAAAGTAGCAGAAACGGTGTGACCGACAATTTAAACTATTTTGCCGAAAAAAATTGCGGTCAATATTTAAGTTTTGTATGTAAACTAAATTTTTCATACACATAAAAAAGTACTACATCAAAAACAGTTAGAAATACGAAATATAAATAACGTTTGAGTGTCGAACTGTCAGCGACGACGACAACTCTCAACGGCCGACCCGACATTAAGGCAATAGGAGTATCGACAGTACAAATCTCATCCCACTCTCTCTCGACACTTAGAATACTGCAATTTGGCTCGCGGCGCTGGAGGCGACACTCGTGTGTCAGTACGCCTGCGTCGTGCTGGCCGCCGGCACGCGCTCCGCCTTCAGGTTGCGCTGCGGACAACGCGCTCGTTAGTCGCTGCCTCACCGCACACAGCACTGTACACGGTACACAGCGCACACTGCACACTACACAGCGCATACTGCACAGTAAACACTGCATACCGTACACTGCACAAATTACACAATACATAGTACCCTACACATGACTTAAACCATCTCGGTTCACTCTATGTACATATTGTGGTGCAAATAGAGTTACGAGAACGTAAATGCGCACGCAGTTATTATTTTAATACATGAACTTAGCGCATATATAGAACGAGTCAAGATAATTTAAAATATTTACTTATAATTATACTTTAGCATATCAGATACTAGAAATATCAAATATTCGATCATTACTCTGCCTAAGCGACAGTAATAAAAATGAGCTATATCAACCACATAATTATTGCATTCTTTGATAACCAAAAGGTTATGTTAGTGGTATATTAAAACGACGTCAATATAAATTATATTTATTGAAAACTAGCTTCTGCGCGCGACTTCGTCGGCGTGGACTCCGCTCCTATTGGCCTTAGCGGGATGATACATAGCCTATAGCCTTCCTCGATAAATGGGCTATCTAACACTGAAAGAATTTTTCAAATCGGCCCAGTAGAACCAGAGATTACCGCGTTCAAACAAACAAACAAACAAACAAACTCTTCAGCTTTATATATTAGTATAGATTGGCTTGTGTTAACATTTTGTGATATAGAAAAAATACGAAGGTAATGAAGGATAAGAATTGACTCAGAAAAGTATTATTGAAAATAATATTTTGTTTTATTCAATGTTCACTGTTAGAGCATGCCCATATCTTCTACCATGGTACAAATGTGAACTAATAACATATCAGTTACACAACACAAATATTCCAACATTTTCAAGTATTTAGAAGTCATTATAACGTGCAATGTTTTGCGCAAACAATATTATTTACCATAATTCAATGACGTAATTGATATTTACATTTTACGTCAATGTGTTTTATAATCGAGTTATATAAACAAACCTCGAGTTCAGTGTATTTAAAATTCAACATAAGAAACCGTAATAATTTAATTTATCCGCCAATCTAATTAATTATACAAGGAAATTATTAATTAATATTATAATTTGATATATTTATTGTTTACGTTTCATCAAATACTTACTGGTTTATCTCCATAGTCCTTTAATCGTGTTACAGACTTGAAAATTTTATGTATGTACTAGACTCTACTACTAGGCAACCACGCTAGTTCACCCTGAGAACGTTCAGCTCCCTCTGGCGTCTCAATAAAACAACCAGTGTTAATATGAGGAAATAGTCTTTAATGATCGATACACAAATAACAATGTTAATATAAGTACCGATCCTAAACCGCTTTGATTCGAATGAATTCCTAATTTCGAATCTCGAATTCCGAATATACAATATTTTACTTAACTCAATCGACAATAGACTTCGATAGCGTGATCTATTCTACAGCCAACGCCATCTGTGTTTCATTATATAAACTAATAAATTAAATATACATTCAACATACCGCCCACCATAAGGACAGTGATGTCCTTATAAAGATCCGCCCACCATGGGCACTTTAAACGTTACAACCAAATAACAAATAAAAAACTTATGAAATTAAGTACAGTTGGCTCCCCGTAACATTAGTATATATATTTACTTAAACCTAAAATTTGAGGCCAACAATATACTTAAATTTATTTTCCAATTGGCAAAATACATAATTTTGATGTTGGTCTTTTCAATACAGTGTTTTTATTCGTCTTAATCGTGACTACCCGAACAACCTTGTCCAAACCTGGGTGAGTATCAATTATTTTACCATATAACCATCTGCAAGGAGGCAAACCATCCTCCTTTACTACTACAATGTCACCAACGGCAGGTGACGAAGATGGAGTCGCCCATTTATACCGGTGGAGGAATTTGGTTAGGTATTCCTGTGACCACTTTCGCCAAAACGACTGAAGCATTCGTTGTGTATACTGCCACCTTCGAAGAGACGTTACCCCCTCGTGTTCGTAATTATAGTCAGGTGGTGTAACTAACGATTCACCCACAAGAAAATGAGCTGGTGTCAGAACCTCAACCTTCGGATCGTCGATAACACCACATAATTCCAGCCTTGGTATAGACACCTGCTTGACTGGGGTGACCTTTGTTTTTGCTGCAATAAGTGAGCTGTGAATAAAACCGTTTGGATTAATTACGCGAGTGTAAATAACTGCTGCATAGGCCATCTTGGAGGCATCGCAAAATCCCCTCAATTCCACCGTGGTATTATTGGAAGCAGTATCAAACCATCTAGGTAAGCGAAGTTCTGATAACCCTTTTAACTCATCCCGGTAAGTGTTAATTAAGTTTTCGTCTGATAAGTTTTTGGGCACTTCCTCACACCAAGCTAACCCGGCTAACCATAGCTTTTGAATCATTGCTTTTGCTATTATAATGGTTGGCGCTATCCAACCCAACGGATCATATAGACGTGCCACATTAGCTAATATTTTTCTTTTTGTTACAGGTTGCTGCATCTCTGGAATATTCACCGAGTACATGAAGGTGTCGCTGCTGCGGTCCCAGGTAAGTCCTAGTATTTTTAATACATTATCTAATTTAAGATGTATTCCTTCTATTGTTTCTTCATTGCTATTTAGCTCTTTTATGCTTTCTAACATTGTATCGCTATTGCTTGACCATTTATGTAATTTAAAACCACCCTTGCTTAACATAGCATTCATCTCGTTGTATAACTTAAGCCCCTGCTCCACAGATTCGCATCCCGTCAACATATCATCAACATAAAAATCATTTAAAGTTACCTTTGCTGCCAATGGGTAATTGATGCCTTCATCGATTGCAACTTGCTGAAGTGCTTTTATTGCAAGATACGGTGCAGAAGCCGTACCAAAGGTAACAGTAAGAAGTCTGAAAATTCTATCTTCACCTGATTTATTATCTTTCCAGATTATACGCTGGAAATCAACGTGCTCTCTAGCCACATTGACCATTCGGTACATCTTCTCAATGTCAGCTACTAGGCAAATAGGATGTACCCTCCAACGCATCATAATGTGCCGTAGGTCTGGTTGAAGACTTGGGCCTATCAATAAGCAATCATTTAATGAAACCCCATTTTTTCCCTTTGCAGATGCATCAAATACAACCCTTAGCTTTGTGGTATCCTTGTCATCTCGCACTACTGCGTGATGAGGTAAGTAAACTGCATTTGACACATTTTCTTCCGATATAGGTACTGGTTCCATATGACCATGATGTAAGTACTCTTCCATTACTGCTTCATATTTATTACAAAATTCTAAATTTAAATCTAATTTTAATTTTAATTTCTGCCATCTTTTTTCAGCTATTTCCCGAGAAGAACTACGTTTACAATCTGGATCATCCGTTTTAAAGGGTAAATGAACGATATATCTACCTTCTTCATTCCTTTTAGTAGTACTATTAAATAGTTTTTCGCAAAATAGTTCCTCGTTTGACATTGTTTGGTGTTTGGTTAGTTCCAAGTCCGACTCTAGTTCCCAAAAACGCTTGAGCATATCATTCTCGTCCGTCCGGCAGTGAAAAGTTTTATATTCATTTATTTTGTTATCTCTAGGTGCTGCGTTTATCTCACCAGACACAATCCATCCAAAAGATGTACATTGCACTACCGGTGAACCCTGAGGACCCTTTTTAATTCCTTCCTGAATTATCTTGCCATAAACCTCAGCACCCAATAAAATATCAATTTTATTAGGTGTGCGATAATTCGGATCTGCCAACTCTATCTCAAGAGTTTCCAGCCATTCCATTACCTCTAGCTTCCTACTTGGTAGAAGACTAGTGATTGTTTTTAAAACATAGGCTTTCACAGTGATGTTGTAAGATGGGTCAACCAATGATTTAAGATTTATGACTACCATTGCTCTTGGGGACAATTTATTGTCACCTCCTAGCACCGACACATGTTCCGTTATAGGTGTTTTCTTTAATCCTAAGTACTGAACGGTTGCTTCCGTAACAAAAGATGCCTGTGATCCTTGATCCAACAGCGCTCTAATAATAACGTGTTCTCCAGCCTTCGACCCGGCCTTGACCAACGCAGTAGCTAACAATACCTGACCTCGAGCTTGTTCTGTAGAAAATAATGTAGCTAACGGAGTTGAATTTTCCGCTACGTATACGGGTGTCTCAATTTTCGAACACGATGGAGTAACCTCTCTAGGCGGTACTGTATTACTATTCTTTGTACTAGTGGCGTTGGTCTCAGCAATACCTTTATTACTTGGATGCAATAGGGAATGGTGTTGCCTTTTGCATATGCGACATGTTTTTAAGTTTCGACAAAATTTTGCTGAATGGTTCCCTCCTAAACAATTAAAACATAAGTTATTGTTTTGGACAAAATTGCGTCGAGCGTCTACAGTTTCTCGAGCAAAAAGAGTACAATTTATAACACTATGATTATCATCTTTACAAAATGAACACTGATTTTTAGATGAAGAAGCATGAAAAATCTTAAGCGTATTTACTTTAGAAGCATTATTATTGTTATTTTGGACATTTATATTTCGATTTACAGGTGTTGTTTTAGAGTCTAAAAACTCTAAAGCACGATAACGGTTGGTTATAAATTCTGTAAATTGTTTAAATGTAGGTAATTCATCAGAAGTATTGTTACTAGTTACAGAGAATTCCCACTGCTTCCTGGACTCTGGATCGAGTTTCAAGGTAAGTATGTGAATAATAATTATGTCCCAGGTACTTACGTCTATGCCTAAATTAGTCAGTGAGCTCAAACAATCATTTGTAGTATCAATTAAATTTTTTAAACCATAAGACGATTCACATGTAATGTTTTTTTGACTTAACAAACGTTTTAAAATAAAGTGCGATAAGTATTTCTTGTTATTATATCTAGTATTTAGTAAAGACCAACATCTCTCATAATTAGATTCCGCTATGGGTATTTGTCTCAGAAGCTGTTCGGCTTCACCGGACAAATATCCTTTTAGATAGTGCATCTTCTGAACATTATCTAATTGATTATTGGAATGGACAAGTGAAACAAAAAGATCTCTAAAAGTGGTCCACTCTGAATATTGACCGCTAAATGTTGGTATAACAATGCGCGGCAATTTTATATTGAAACTAGGCACATTTACATTACAATTATTGTCCTTACTAGTATCTTGTAACGATGCCGAATCGAGTTTTAACATTGTTTTGTATTCCACATATAAATTTTCAATAGTTCCCATTACATCGTCACTGAAATATGGTTCGGTTAACCCTTTGGACATATTAATAATATTACTATGATTCTCATTAATTTTAGACCAAAACCCATCCAAAATTTCCATTCTAGTTTCAATATATTGTTTATTAATACGGTCTTTAGGAGACTTTTTATAGTTACTTAAAGCCTTCGACATTCGATCATAAAGATTCATCTGAAGTTTAATTAAATTATCCATTTTAAATTAATTTACTGTAATGAACTAAACAAACAATATTCCACTAAGACCCTTTCAAGTTAAAATGCGCAGAACAAATGCGAATATAATTACAAGTGTCCAAACACACAAAGTAAAAGACTACAACATTTTACAAGTGTTTTAACAATTAAAATATTTAGCAAAATCGGGCATAGGTTCCCCGTCTCAACCACACTTTTGACTTAAACTAATTACACTAAGTTCTAATCTACTGTAAATTTACTAAGTTAAATTCCTCTTATAAATAAAGTTCAATTTCACCATAACAATTTTAAACTGACGAATGTCTATGCAAATCTTCAAAGTTGTAGCACTAATGAATTTAAGGTTCAATTTAGCTTGAAAGTTTTAAATAATTAAAATCACTCACAGTTTTTTCCTATGATAGCTTCAATGGACTGTTTGTATACTTTACGCAACTTGCGGTTCCGTCCCTCGTTCCACTTCCTTCCTTTTCACCTCTCCTCTCCTGACAGCCCGATCTCCAAGCGCCGGCGCCGTCCGCTGTAGCCAGCCAGTTGCAGTCCCATGCAACTCGCTGCTGCTGCTGATGACGATGACCAGTTGCACAAGCGACCCACTTGTCCGGTCATCCGATGTGGCAAAAAGGCACAACACTACACTGTCGTGTGCTAGACAGACTAATTCCTCAAAATCCGGCTCGAAGGACCATGTACAAAGACTGTACTACTAGGCAACCACGCTAGTTCACCCTGAGAACGTTCAGCTCCCTCTGGCGTCTCAATAAAACAACCAGTGTTAATATGAGGAAATAGTCTTTAATGATCGATACACAAATAACAATGTTAATATAAGTACCGATCCTAAACCGCTTTGATTCGAATGAATTCCTAATTTCGAATCTCGAATTCCGAATATACAATATTTTACTTAACTCAATCGACAATAGACTTCGATAGCGTGATCTATTCTACAGCCAACGCCATCTGTGTTTCATTATATAAACTAATAAATTAAATATACATTCAACAATGTACAAATGAAGGTTTGACCAGATTTGATAAATTAACATTTTAACATATTTGAACGATTCCCTTTCGTTTGAATTATTTTATATTTATTACTTTCATGCAAAAAAATAAAAAAAATAAGTTGCGCAAATTAAAAATACATAATTATAGTTTAGCGTTTTAAACGATTTATTTAAATATAAGAAAAAGTCATTTTCATTTATTCGACCTAAGTTTTGGTGATAAACTCTTTATTGGAGTTGGAGTTCGGAAATAAAACTAAAAAGAAAATTGTTTTCAGAAACTGAATTTGTTTCATTTTTAATTAATCATTTATTTAGTCTTATAATCTAAAATTGCGAACAGAAATAATTTCATAATTCTTATTAATCCCATAGTTTTGGGGTATGATATTATATATTTTTTCAAGTAAGTACTAAAAAAATTAATGGGTAATAATAATGTTGATTGTATACTTCATCAAATTTATAAACTTAATGTTAACAAGCTTTCATAAATGTTAAAACTTAAAACAATTTAAGTGCCTGATAAACTTAACAATAATCAATTTTATAACATTATTTTACAATGGATTTACTTAAATGTCTGTTGATTTTTTTATGCAATATATTATCATACTATCCAATTTGTACTGGTCATATAATAATGTGCATATATTAGGAAATAAATAACATAAATATATTGCGCTTAAATGAATCATAATTGTTTGATTTGTTAATTTTACAATACAAAACAATGAAAAAATAGTAAGCAGATCAAGAAGCAGATGAAGCAGAAATCTACAAATATATCAGGGGAGAAGAGATTATGAATTTTGGACATTTATTGCAAGATATTTTTTACCCAAAATCATAATTTTTTTTAAATATACAAAGTAACTAAAGTTATAATTGAAATAGCAGTATATTTCATAAAATTTCAAACGACGATGGCGCGCTAATCATCAAATTTACTTGTTTGTTGCCTTAAAATTAGCGTTGAAATCAATTTAGTAGCCATAACAAATATTTCAGTTCGTCAATTGCTAATCAGGGGTATGAATATAGATTGTTTGGACATAGCTTTTAAATTGCAATTTGACAGCACAAATTATTAGACAAAACTACACTAAATTACACTTTTATCTTTGACACTTCACCGGGCACGGCTAAGTATAGAACATCACAACTTATGCGTGCATCTTTGTGAATGTAGGTATATATTATGTCATTTTTTTTTATTTTTACATATATTTTTTTAAATACAAGGACACTGAGCACTAAGATAAGGGTTTATCACATTGTTATTGAATTGACACTCACTACTAATTTATAAATCTTCATATATATGTGTATGTGAAAAATAAAGGAAATTAAAATAATGCCCATATCGTTATTTTAATTAACTTCTAGGCAAATGAAATTGCAAAATATGTGACGTCACACCAGGTAGGGGGGTTTTATAAATGTGACCAGGTGAGAAGAGGACGGAGGAGGGGTCAAAAATCGTTAAATTAATGACGTAATTTACGGATGGCCCCTAAGTGGAATCGCCAGTGAGCTTGGCCCGTGGCAGGGAAGAGCTAAGCAAGTACAAGGGGTCTCACCAGCTGGTCGTACTGCTGCACCATGCGCTTGATGTGGTTGAGCTTGCGGTGCAGGAAGTTGACGCGCCGCCTGTCGCGCTGGTACGTGAGGTCGTTGCGCGTGCGCTGGTACTCCTCCACTATGCGCTGTTCTATGCTCTGGAATTCAGAAAATATTCTAATTGTAGACTAATTTCCGCCAACCCGCATTGGAGCAGCGTGCTGGATTAAGCTCCGATTAAGCTTCTCCTACATGGGGAAGAGGCCTATGCCCAACAGTGGGATATTACAGGCTGTATCGTGATCGAAACTAATTTAACATGGATTTATTTATTCAATTACTAGCTCTTAACTGTCAAACGCAAGAACTGTCACTACACGGGCGAAGTTTAAACAGTAGTTAACTTTTCTTGTAATTTTTCAATTTTATATGTAATTTTCTTAAATTTTCATTATGTAAGGACCTACAAAGAATCAAAAAAAATTTTTTTTTTTGGAAGAAGTATACAGGAGAGCTGATTAGTTTTAAGATTATTTCGTCGATTCCCAAACTTATAATAATAATGCTTACGTCCAATGTAGCCTGGATGGGATCTCTATTTTAACAACAACTCTTGAATACAATTTGGTAACTGTTATTTACAATTCGTATATAATTATAGTACTAGCTGATCATTCTCCTACATGGAGAAAGAGGCCTGTGCCCACAGCAGTGGGAAGTTACAGGCTAAATAGACCTGGCGAACTTCGTACCGCCATATACATATTTTTTTAATTTAGCAATATAAAATATCGCTATCATTAATTAAAATAAAATATAGCCTTTATTTTAAGTTGGACAAAGTTATATATCTGTGCAAAATTTCATTAAAATCGGTCCTGTTGTTTCGGAGATTAATCCAGACAAACAACGTGACACGAGATTTTTATATATTATATAGAAGATAGATATAATAAAAGATATTGCTAAACATCTTGAAATATATGATTAAAAGTTAAATAATTAGCAATTAAATACAATTAAAAGAATTATCGGCATATTAATGACTCATTTACTCGTTTCTAGTTTACTATCAAGAAAATAATTATTTAACAAGTCATGATGTCATCGAACTCATCTTTATTGAAAAGTAGGCATCTAAAATTAAATTCATATAAATTCTAATTATTTAGAAACAAGTTTAAAAACGTAAAACCATAGTCATTGTTATGTTAATATGTACATATACAGTAAATTATTGTTGTTAATTAAAAGTAATAATTACCGATAATAGCATTCTTCGTGTGCGCTTATTAAAAATTATACGCCCCCGAAAGTTTTAACCGTGTTATACCAACTTTAACATGTATTAATGGCTATTTTGAAAAGTATTGACCTCGCTAAAACTTTATAATAACACTAACCGACCTTTGCCCACTTCGTTGGGCGTTAAAAGATTTTTACAATAATTTGATATGTTTCAAGTTTTTTTAATTTAACTATTACAGAATAATAACGAATTTTTAAATGAAGTATACTTTGGTAAACGTCGTGAACACAGTCGTTCGGCGCGCCGTCCGCTGCTATTTTACATCGATGTTTATTTAGTTGGTACCTACAGTTCGTCAAGAGATGGCGCGATTCGTAACACCTACTATTATTTTCAGTGAATTTTATGTTCAATTACAATAAAATATAGCCTATATCACTCCTGAATAGCGTAGCTTTCTGTGAGTGAAAGAATTTTCATGATCGGATCAGTATTTGCAAAGATTACCCCGTATATACAAACAAAGTTATAAACTTTACCTCTTTATAATATTAGTATAGATTACAAACAAAGCAAGATAACTGTTTAAAATAATATATTTTCACATTTAAACAAAGTATAAAGTTAAAATCATTATTTTTAAATAAAAATTGTGTATTCAGTTTATTCAGTGTATTGTGTATAGACCTTGAATCGAGCTAACCGCTAACCTTTTTAGAGTCGTAAGGAGTTGGCCTTGCTTTTAATAAGATACACGAGATTGTTTCGAAAAGAGAGTACAGTTATTTATATCATTATTCTATATAGAAATACTTACAAGATAAGTATAAATTTTTTTGTGATTTTCCGTTATATACTTTTCAGGTCAGACTACAGACAGGTATTTTAAATGTACGCAAAGCTGAACATTTATTTTACAAATTAGAATCTAATTATATATTATTCTTTTAAAAAAAAGATTTTGTGTTATATTGTGTTATTTTGAGACCTCTAAAATTATATTGTTTTCCTGGCAAAGTTCGAATTAAAATATATAGCTAGTTTTAAAATACGCAGAGCCAGTTTGACTAATGTAAAATATAAAAACTAGTGATTGAATGAATATAGTTACAGGTGGTAGAGTGTATGAACTTATCAGTAAAGTGTATGTATGTCTAGTAAAGTTAATTAGTGTGTGGTTGAGCTAGTAAAAGGGGCATGTGGGCATAAATAGTATTCAACAGATATACAGAGAATGGATATAATAATAGTAAAATATTTGAGCATGCGAGAAACAAAAAGAAGACGAGTTTCTGCACTGGTCACAGCAATTGACTGATACGGTTTATAAAAGACATACATACATATTATACCTCGCGCGTTATAACTTGGCACGACTGAAGTTCGCGCAGAAGGCTGCGCAGTAACATTTTTTAAGGGACCGTGGGGAAGGCGATTTTGGCATGAGACGCATGCGGGGAGGCTAGGGATTGACCATATGTAAACACAATCGACCGTTTAATCAACCGAATTGCGCAATCGATTAGTTTTATTTAGGATTTATTGATTTTTGTTTATATAAGATATTAAACGTATTAGATTTACGAATATAGTTAATTTTGTCGTTAATAAACGAGATTTCGACATTAATTAAAAAAAAAAAACTACAAAAATCAAATTTTCTCAGTTGAAAGACACGATTTACTTGAATATCAGTTATCTATTAACGACTACACTATTTGAGAAAATTTAAAACCTCCTTTTAAAATTAAAAATAAATATATTTTTATGACTTAATTTTAATCGATTTCAATAAAAATCGATTAAACAACACCTTATTGCACATCCCTTTTTGCTTACTTCATACAGCTTCGTGTTTTTTCGGAAATGCTCGGATACGGTAATCTGTCTCAGTCACACGTTAGTATTCGTGCCACTATCTCTGTCTTGAGCACTATCAGCTACAAAAGTTTTCGTTTCTAATGTTGTTAATTTTTATTATTAGTATTAGTAATTAGTGTTATAGTATTCAGTTTGTTTTATTTAGCTTTAATTGTTTTATCTAGTGTTAGTATTAATTTTGTTTTATTTAGTGTTAGTATTAAGTGTGTTTTGATTTTGGGATTTTCCCCCTCAGCGACAGTGATTAATAGTAGATTAGTAGCCGAGGGCTGTAAGGCATCAATTGCAGCCCGAGATATTTAGGCGCACGAGCGCAGCGAGGGCGCCTATAGTTCGAGGGTGCAATTGATGCTTACACCCGAGCTAACTATTCTGCTTTACATCTCGATTGTGAGGTAAGTAGAAAAAAACCGGCATTACAAGAATAAAACATTTTATTTGTTGTTTATAGTGAAATGAGAACAATTTTCAAATTGAGCTTCGCCGTTCGATATTTAAAATTGATGACTATTATACTCACACGAAAACAAGGCTGAATAGCAAAGCGACCTCTTTGGTCATTGGGCTGAATGCATGATGTCCATTGCCAGTATGATTGTTAGATGTACGCGAACTAATTGAAAGAAAGAAGTGTTTTTTTTTTAAATTACTTACCGCCCTAGGGCGTTTCTAGCTACATTATTACCCTAGAGCGGTAATGTGTCACCTACAAGCCCCATTTGGAGGTAATAAGAACCTACTTACCGAACATGAGAGATGTAAATAATAATTAATAATAAGCGTAAATATGTGTTAAATAATAATAAGTGGTAATGTATATAAAAAGTATTAAGTTTAAATATTTTTTATTGTGTTGTTTGTGATAAAAATCTAGCTGCCACTATCGAAAGGTAAGGTATTGAAATTGAATTTTTAATATAAAAGTTATTTTTGCAGCATCTTAAAGTGCTATGATGTTTATTTTATTGGTCACTGTATTAGGGAAATTTTATTCGTACATTGATTTATAATAAAAATAAAAATTAGTAATGACAGTTTTTTTTCGTAAGTGTACATGCGCAAAAGTTCGCAGAGCCTATGTTCAGACGTGCCAAGTTATTTCGCGAGTACTGTACATATCATTCATTGTGTGGGCGTTAGTGATTTTGTTTGCGTGTTTCCAGAGCCTCGTAGTAGTGTTCCAATAAACTCATTGTAGAGTGTAGAGGGTGTGTAGAGTGAGCGTAGAGCGTGTGTGGGGTGTAGAGCGTGTGTAGTGAGTGTAGAGCGTGTGTGTGGGGTGTAGAGCGTGTGTAGTGAGTGTAGAGCGTGTGTGGGGTGTAAGCGTGTGTAGTGAGTGTAGAGCGTGTGTGGGGTGTAGAGCGTGTGTGGGGTGTAGAGCGTGTGTGGGGTGTAGAGCGTGTGTAGTGAGTGTAGAGCGTGTGTGGGGTGTAAGCGTGTGTAGTGAGTGTAGAGCGTGTGTGGGGTGTAGAGCGTGTGTAGAGTGAGCGTAGAGCATGTGTGGGGTGTAGAGCGTGTGTAGAGTGTAGAGCGTGTGTGGGGTGTAGAGCGTGTACAGAGTGAGTGTTGAGCGTGTGTGGGGTGTAGAGCGTGTGTGGGGTGTAGAGCGTGTGTGGGGTGTAGAGCGTGTGTAGTGAGTGTAGAGCGTGTGTAGTGAGTGTAGAGCGTGTGTGGGGTGTAGAGCGTGTGTAGTGAGTGTAGAGCGTGTGTGGGGTGTAGAGCGTGTGTAGTGAGTGTAGAGCGTGTGTGGGGTGTAGAGCGTGTGTGGGGTGTAGAGCGTGTGTAGTGAGTGTAGAGCGTGTGTGGGGTGTAGAGCGTGTGTGGGGTGTAGAGCGTGTGTGGGGTGTAGAGCGTGTGTAGTGAGCGTAGAGCGTGCGTGGGGTGTAGAGCGCGTGTAGAGTGTAGAGCGTGTGTAGAGCGTGTGTAGTGAGCGTAGAGCGTGTGTGGGGTGTAGAGCGTGTGTAGAGTGTAGAGCGTGTGTAGAGTGTAGAGCGTGTGTGGGGTGTAGAGCGTGTGTGGGGTGTAGAGCGTGTGTGGGGTGTAGAGCGTGTGTGGGGTGTAGAGCGTGTGTAGAGTGTAGAGCGTGTGTGGGGTGTAGAGCGTGTGTAGAGTGTAGAGCGTGTGTGGGGTGTAGAGCGTGTGTGGGGTGTAGAGCGTGTGTGGGGTGTAGAGCGTGTGTAGAGCGTAGAGCGTGTGTGGGGTGTAGAGCGTGTGTGGGGTGTAGAGCGTGTGTGGGGTGTAGAGCGTGTGTGGGGTGTAGAGCGTGTGTAGAGTGTAGAGCGTGTGTGGGGTGTAGAGCGTGTGTAGAGTGTAGAGCGTGTGTGGGGTGTAGAGCGTGTGTGGGGTGTAGAGCGTGTGTGGGGTGTAGAGCGTGTGTAGAGCGTAGAGCGTGTGTGCAGCGTGTACGCACCCGGTGCTGCGGCGAGCGCGGCTCGGCGTGCTTGAGCTGCTGCTCGAGGCTGGTGAAGAGCGCGGCGACCCGCGCCACGCGCTCGTACAGCGCCTGGTACTCCGAGTACAGCGTCGCGAACTCGTTCTTGTACGCGCGCCGCGTCGACGACGACGTTATTGGCGGGTATTGTCTGGAATACCGACGGTCTTTACTAACATCATACATTATTATATATACCTATAAAAAATTGTAGCTATATCAGCTTGCTGTTACCTATAACACGAGCATTAAGTTGCTCACATTAGGAACAGTCGACCATTTGTGTATGTTATAGATATTTATTATTATATTTGAGGAACAAAACGATTAACCATTTCTATATTTCTATATTATATAGCAATTGTTCTTAACCAGTGGTCCGCGGATCACAGTTGGCTTTTGGCCACCCGAGGTAGTTCATGAAAGCTATGTACAAAGCTAGTCTCACTAGACTGTTACTAAGTACTCCCACTACTTAACAACTATAAATAATTAAGTACTCTTATTTTACTACAGATTGTAACCCAAAAAAAAGTTGGTGGTCTATTAATTATTAAATTATATGTTATTTTGAGGCTTCGAACGTTATTCTGTTTTATTGGCATAGTTAATAATATAAAATGGGGTTCTAAACACAACGTTACACAAATTCATCTAGTAAGAAATACCATTTCATGTTATGATATTTACTTCATCCAAATCTATTATATATTCTGCAAATCGCAGAGAAGCCATTAAAAATTCATAATTTTATTATTGTATAAGGAATCATTATTATTATTTTTGTTTTATAATTAAGACTTCTGATATGTTTTTGTATGTAAAACGTATTTTCTATATATATGATAACTCTAAGTAATAAATACCTTTCAAGGTCTACCAATTCAGTCACGTTCTCTTCAGGCACAGACGTTAAAGCTGTATTTTCTATAGGTTCCGGATTTGTGATGTCTTTAACTGGAACAAAAAATTATTTATTTTTTTATTTTAGTATTATTAGATCTATTAAAGTAACGTAATATAAAATAATTATCATTGCATAACGAAAAGCATGTAACTTTATTTATTATGTAATAAAACTGTTAGAATATGTAGTGTAATAGTTAAATACTAGAAAAAAAAAACAAAAATAGAGTATCACATAAATATTAAAAATAAGCAGGTACATACCTGTGATACTTGTTTGCTCCACTGGAGGACTACTTCTACTAAAGCCGTTGGTCTTGACAGGACTGGGACAGAGATCCTTGACTGTAGTAAAATTGAGTGTGTAGCCATTGTCCTTTTTAACTGAAAGAAAGGAACAAAAATACTTTTGTTATTACTTTGAAATATTTATATGTTAATTTTTAAATATAGACAACTACAATTTATTATCATTAAATACTGACATATCATGTCAATATTTAACCATTTGACCGTGATAAGATTCACCCTGACAATACATCATATTCACTAGTTTGTCTTGTAATTATAGTTGCATATTAAATAAATTTACTTCGATAATATTAATGAAAGAATGTCCTTTAAACACCTGCAAGTTCAACACATACGAACCATTATATTAATGACATTTTTTATTATTACATTCTTATACACAAAAGGATATGATTGAATTGTAAATGAGTACCCTATATTGTATTTGTCATACAAAGTACATAACTATACAAGTTTTAAGTAGGTTGGTAGTCAGGTTAATGTATGGAATAAAGTCAATAACAAATTCACACGGAGTTACCGTTGTGTTATCTATCGATAATTATAAAAGCATTGGTTTAATAAGTACACGCTGCGAAATGAAAGATTAAAATAAATAGAATGAAAAGAAAAAAATAATTTATTTATATATATTTTATATACTAATTTTAAAGTTAATTATTATTCCATTATGTTTATCGGTATTGTTAACTGTGACTTTTTTGTTGTTTTATAATTAAAAAAATTCCTTGAAACTCCTATAAATATGACAAAAATATTTCATTGTTGACGTGCTTTATATACATATTCTCAATAAATGTAATGTTATAAGGTTTCCAAACCACTTAAGAATTTTCTCTTGGTCAATGGATTATATTTATACTAATATGAGAAGGGAGCATGACTTTTATTTTAAAATAATTATTTAACATTCTATTTGTTTGAATTAACTTGCTGACTTTATTTTTTTTTATTTGTATTCTCCAAACTACAAGTTTCGTAGGATGTGGTCGAATTGACGGAAATTTGTGTTTCGAAAACGTAATTACGATAAAAAAATTATATTTTGATTGAGACATATTTTGCATGTATATGAAAAAAGTTAAGCGAACTGTTTTGTTAAAAAAAAAATCACCACTAATAATATTTAGTACGTGTGTATGTAACCGGTATAAAATATATAAAATAGATATCGTTTTTTGTAACGTTATAAAAACACTATATAATTTTATTATTTAAAATAATAAATGTACTTAGTTTGACGAGGATATTTTCTCATTATTTATTCAAGATCTTTAAGGAAAAAAACAATAATGATAATATTGTCTTTGTTTTGTGTTGGTAATGTGAACATTTTGTTAGGAAATATGCCAAATTTCATAATCCCGTATCTATTTGGATAGGATTGCTTATTGCATTAGTAACGAGGCCATGTACATATTCTATTTAAAAATGGCGTAACGCTACGAGTAATTTAAATAAAGTTTGGTTATAATTACGAAATGACTAATTGAAAGTCATATCATTATTTAAAGTTGGAAATGCAACAAATAAGGAATACACATTATATGAATGGATTACGACACGCAACTGTCAAAAGCTTCCAAGACTTTGTTGGTCTCTGAATCTGATATGACAGATAAACTTTATGTGGGTTATGGTTTATCTTATTTTAAATATGTTTGGTGTTTTGTATAACAAGAATAATCTTGTTTTTTTTTAACGCGAATATCAAATGATGAGTGATTTTTTTTTGACACGAAAATCAAATGATGAGGTTAATAAATAGATATTTATTACGTATCTATACTAATATAATAAAGCTGAAGAGTTTGTTTGTTTGTTTGTTTGAACGCGCTAATCTTAGGATCTACTGGTCCGATTTGAAAATTTTTTTCAGTGTTAGATAGCCCATTTATCGAGGAAGGCTATAGGCTATATATCATCACGCTAAGACCAATAGGAGTGGAGTCCACGCCGACGAAGTCACGCGCAGAAGCTAGTATTTGATAAAACTCGGGTGGGGTTTAAAATTTTAAACGAATCTTGAATAGAAATTCACGTAAAAAGGCCTCTTTCTCCATGTAGGATAAGGATTGGAGCTTGCTCAGATATGTTACCTACTATGAGTAACTATTGCTATCAGGTATTTAACAACAGGGACCGACGGCTTAACGTGCTCTCCCAGGCACGGTGAGGAGACCCACAAACAAAGAGAAACATCAAAACCAGAAAGAAATATTTGTACCAATATAAATATCCATCCCGAGTGGGAATCGAACCCGCAAGTAGTCGTTGGTGTTTTAGGCGACTACTCGGGCCACTACACCAGGGTTGCTGTGGTTTGCTGACCTAGATCACGATCACGATCACGATTCAGCCTGTAATATCCCACTGTTGGGCATAGGCCTCTTCTCCATGTAGGAGAAGGATACTGACCTAGATGTATAAAAAAAATTTAGTGCGTACAAAGTACACATGTCAAAAGTGAAACTTCTTTGGCAAACTAATAAAAAAAAAAACGAATTTAAAATACAAAAACAAAAACTCATTATAAAGAACAAAAAGCCAACGTCACGCGGTGTTCCCAGACGGGTACCCGCCCAAGTACTGACCGTCCTTGAAGTTTCACTCGAGGAAGCAGTGTCGATAGTCACCTGGAGCGCGGTCGTCCTCGGTGTCGGAGGCGTGGCGCTCGCCCGAGGAGGTGGTCGCGTACCCGGAGGAGGGCGGCGAGGGCCGGCGGTAGTGCGAGATGCGCTGCTTCTTGACGGCGGGCGCGTCGTCCGCGGCGCCGGCGCGCTTGCCGGGCGACGCGCGCGGGGACAGCGAGTTGGCCGAGTCGCTGCTCAGCGGCGGTGTTAGATTTTGAGGTTTCCGCCTACAAGGGTTATTTCAACCGACTTTAAATCGGAGTTTCTCGATTAATGTTAATCCTTACTAATATTATAAATGCGAAAGTTACTCTGTCTGTCTGTCGCGCTTTCACTTCAAAACTATTGAACAGATTTAAATTAAATTTGGTATACAGATAGTCTAGAGCCTGAGAAAGGACACATTTCCATGAACAACGAAAGATGATTACAATTAAAAGTACAATTAAGCGTGTCGATGAAATCTTAAAAAATTCCCAACCTCTTGAGCATGCGTTTCTCTTCCTCGGTATAGAAGGACCAATCTTCATTGACATCGTTCCATATGTGCCTACGTAAGTGGTAACAATTGTCCTTGAGCGTCCCGATCTCCGGCAGAAGCTTGTTTACCATACTGCGCTCCTTTTCCTTGAGACCCTCTGAAAAATAACATGAAATATTAAGTTGAGAATTATAACATCGTATTTAATTACTAGAATATATAATCTTACCGCTCATGAGTCTCGCGTATAACTCGGGCTTCTTGAAGGGTTTCAGTGCTAATAATTGTATAAGTCTTTCTCTGTAAAAATAAGAAAAAAATAATAATTTGTTTTACATTTTGTTGTGACTCAATTCATTATAAACAGTACCATTAAAGTTATACATTGAGGAAAACGAACAGTAATTCACAGACTTTAATGTAAACATTTTTTGTGGTGTAATAATGAAGAAAACTTATTGGCCATACAATGTTACTACTTTATTAGATTGTTTTTATTTTTGTGTCAGTATATAAGTACATTTTTTAAGGTTAACCGATGGTAACGGTCACAGTCCTGGCAGTTGCGGCCATTGCAGGTTCGATCCCCGCACATGGCATTCATTTGTATTGGCCATACAGATGTTCGCCGTGGTCTGGGCGTTTGCACTTGTGTATTGTGTGTGTTTCCGGACCCCCGACACAGGAGCAAATCCTAGTGGGGGCTGTTTATTATGATAAAAAAAATTCTGACTATGCTATTATTTATAGAAGTATGAAGTCAAAAAAATATTACGTAACTTTTAATATGAAATTGAAAGTGATAAAATGTATCAGAGGCATATCACCAAGCAACTGTCACGATTTAGCATTATTTGTCTATTAGCTGATAACGAAAATTTATTCGGAAAATGCATAAAATATTCCACCGACGCATTGAAATCACGATTTCTGAATTATTGCCATTGACTTGAAGTAGCTTTATAATAATTTGTGTACAACCTTGGTTGCGCGTGAGTCAGCCGTCACAAGCACTAATAGCCATGTTTAAGTTAGGCTTACATTACAAAATCAATAATGGAAAGTGTCATTTCTTCATCCGCATAGAAATCCAAAGTAAATCACTTTTATTTAAGTTTTGATTTCTTCTGACACTCAAATGTTATTTTTTATTTAAAACCACAATTTCCCCATCCGAACATTATCACTTTTTATGATAACGATAATATGACAATATCATTCAAAAACAAACTTAAAATTAGACTTGACTAATATTGTATTTACACAACACAGTTGGTTTTTTTTTACAAATTTGCATAGTATTTGGACACACAATTATTTTTCTAATATTTTTTTTTTTTTGTTATCTTACATATTGGCAAAGATATACAAAAGAATGTAATGGATATTTTTTAAGCTTTACAAGTTACAGGACAGGAAAACTATAACCGTTGAGTAAATTATTATAAATGATAATTTTATCCTAGAAAATTCAAGATAATGTTGAAAGGTAAATGGTCAACGAAATGTAAAATATTACACAAGCATCCACTTCTCGACCGATTATGATACTCCACGTCAATTTATTGATTCAGTTGTTTATTAAATTTAACACTAGCTGATAACTGAAACAATGTTTTTAATAAAATGAAGTCATCTTTATTTTTTATTTTTTTTGTAACTATGTAGGCAAGCAAGCAAATAAAATTTTTAACATTCTTTTTTAATAACATGAACGCCTACGAATTTATTTTTGATTGGCGAATTATTTTCCTTTGTGATTCGATGTTAAATATTTATAAATTAGCGACCTCTGTCAGTCCATATTTTTTTACACGATAAGTAATCACCAACATATTATATACTAAAACCTACTCTGAAACACGTTGCATCTTATGGTATAAGTATTATTTCGATCGGTTCAGTAGTTTTCGCAGTATAACCGAACAAAAATAAAACTGGCTCTCCATTTATTAGTAAAAGATTTATACAACAATTTCATATTTTGTCAGTAGAACAATGGTAGATAATTTGGTAATATTCATTACTCCTTGAATTAGCCCCATTTTGTAGTAAGATAATGTTGATGGGAAATACCTAATAGCATCATACGCTAATTATGTTCGTTTGTATGATAGGGCATATCAGTAACTGATGACCGGTTTAAAAACACCGATTATAGATTGAGAAAATACGTCTTTACGTATCTTTGCTAATATAATATAGAGCTAGTTTGTTTACATTCTATTTTTTCCAAATTAACTACATTTATATACTGTTTTGCCTACACCTAGACCATTTTTGGCCCTTTTATATATTTTTATATGCATTCTACGGAATTCACTTCGAAGATTCCGCAATCCTTGAAAACAAAAGTCTTCGAACAATGTGTCCTGCCTGTGTTAACATACGGAGCCGAGACGTGGACACTGACGAAGAGACTGGTCCACAAGTTTAAAATCGCTCAACGTGCAATGAACGGGCTATGCTTGGGGTTTCTCTCAAAGATAGAATTAGAAATGAGGCTATCCGCGAGAGAACGAAAGTAACCGACATAGCCCACAGAATTAGCAAGTTGAAGTGGCAGTGGGCTGGTCACTTGTGTCGCAGGACCGATGGCCGCTGGAGCAGACGTGTCCTGGAGTGGAGACCGCATCTTGGCAAACGCAGTGTGGGACGTCCTCCGGCCCGTTGGACCGACGATCTACGTAAGATTGCCGGCGTAGGCTGGATGAGGATTGCGGAAAACCGGGATGTCTATCGCGAACTTGGGGAGGCCTATGTCCAGCAGTGGACTGCGATAGGCTGATGTGTGTGTGTGTGTGTCTACGGAATTCTACTTAAAAAGTTCTTTGGATACTTACTTTAAGGGTCGCCTCGTCAAGTCGGGGTTGGGGGGAGGCCGTTGCGGCTGGTGGGGGTGTGGCTGAGGGTGTTGCAGGGGTGGAGCGCGGTTCGCGACCGGCAATACAGCCGGCCTCTCCACACGTTCCATCCTTTCTGAACGTTCTTGTCTCTCGGGTCTCTCCGGCCTGTCAGCTCGCTCCGGCCTCTCGGGTCGCTCAGTCCTCTCCCTTTCGATCCGTTCAGCTAGCTGGGCCGAAGGCCCATTTGAGTAGGTTGGATGTGCGGGTCGACGTGTCAGGCGTCGCCCTATATCCGTTTGGTTAGGTTTAATGACACGGGTACTGAAAGGTAAATGCAATAGTTTTAATACCAAAACATTATTAACAAACGTTTTATTAGATATCCATTTACGTCTTTTCATATAATTGAACTTCTAAATTTTTAAGAAACATTGTTTTTAATAGCAGACCATTTGCTCTGTTCCGCAGCAATAGTCTTGGACATGCGGTCCTTGGTCGCTTCGTACGAGTCGTCTTTGGCGTGCACGCGCATCCTCCGCGGCAGCGGCCCGCACGCCTCCAGGCGCCTCGCGCCGCCGCTCCTGACGCACTCGAACGAGCCCTTAAATATAATTATTTAAAATTTCATTTAATATAATAAGCAGATTAAGCATATATTATTATTATTAGTGTTACATCCTGCTGACATTAAAATTTAATTTAAGAAAATAAATGATTAAAAATTTTATGTTGATCCTGACATTAAGTTCGAACAAATCAAGTAACAAAATTAGTTGAGTGTGATTTTATCTCATGCATAGACGTTTTAAAAAACAAAAATCTAGAGTCGTCAGTAGTCACAAAGTATAAAGAAGTCAACCAAATTATTTTAAAAAGGTTTGATAGCATTGTAGTAGATATTTATTAATCTACTATTAATCAGCTACTAATTTAAATAAAGCATTCGATATAATTGCTTCCTACGTGCAAAATCTTGTAGAAAAACTCGTTTACAAAATTATATTTATTTCATTTTATATTTATTTACAATGAATATTATTATTAAGCTTGCGACGACGAATTCTTATCGACGACCCAGTTGTGTATTCATTTGTTACCTTAAAAATATACCAATAACTTCGTTATGAGATGAAATAATAATTCGCCAGTATACATGTTGACTTGCTACTTATCCGTTAAATTATTGTTAATCACAGTACAAATACAGAAGTCAAATTCGGTCGTTCTAGATTCTTTTGTAATCAAAATATTCAGGACACGAAGTTACGAAGACATACATAAGTTACTATGACAAATTCTTCGGCCTCAACTTATGGCAGCTACCGCCCAGCGACCTACAAATCGAATCGAGCACACCTTGTCCGTATTAAATTCCATCATTTGTTATATCTTGTGGAATATCAATTGAGCGTTCCGTCAAACTATTAAGAAAAATACCTCAAGGTCTAAGGTTGAATCGACATAGAATTTTTTATAAGCAAAGTATTTATTTACCTTACTTATTATAACAATCGCTTGACGCAACTAAATAATTATAATTTATATTGGGATATAGTAAGTCTAGCCACAGATTTTTTTTTATTGGCGACCTCATTTTATAACTAAGCAACGGGAAAACAAGATAGCCTCTAATAAACTAATTCGTCTTTTTTTATACGCCAACTAAACATTCTATAGAAAGCGTCAAGTAAAGATCAACAATTATTTTTACTTGTTCTTCTTATTTTTATTTGCCACCTAATTTACTAACTCAGCCACGAATTTTACATCTTATCACCATTTTATATTTTACAGCTTCAACACAAGGTCCACAAAACATATAATTCAAGCTCCCATTGACAGTATCACTTATTAAAACTTAGCATGTAAAATAATACATCATATTCTTTTATCGTGAAAATAGCCAATGCAAAATTTGGCGCGAGACGACAGCGACCGGCCATTTGCACTAATCAGAGAGCGCCGTTCGATTCATTTACCGACTACGAGTTTGTCACGTGTATTTGTTCATTGTCGTACGTGCGTTCGTATTGCAAATTTGCAATTGTTTTATCTGTAATTAAATAGTTTCTACCATACTACCCCATACCACTCACAATACAAGGAAATTCACCATTTTGAGAAAAAAAAGAAAGACCTAAGCTCAAAATTACACCGTTTATCGGCTAAATTTTTTTTTTTTTTGAGGAATCTGACGGACATCGACTTATGGTTCAAAATGCCACAGAACGGAATCAGCTTATCCCGACTCCATAGTCTTGTCTTCCCTGCCCTTAGAATGTTCTTTAGAAGCCGGAGGCGCGGAGGGAGGGAGGGCAGCCCCCGCCCGTTGTAAGAAAACGCTCGCCTCCACAGCTTCGGCTTTTTGGTCCAGCCTCGGCCGCTCCAGCTCACCCGGGTGTCTGAGCTTTGTTACGCAAGGGCGAAGCTGCACCTTCCGTAGCGCCGGAGACGTCACGGAACGATATTTCAACATACAAATTGATTTTTCAAAAATAACGTATTTTATTTTGTCTCCTCTCAATAGTTTCTGGGTAATATTAGTGGCCATAATTTACTATTTGATGGCAATTTTAGCTAAATTTTGACGATCAATTTAATGTGGGATGAGTTAAATTTTAAACGTACTGAATTAAAAAATTAGAAGCTAATAGAATATCTTATTTGATGTAATATTTTAATATTTTAGAAGTTTTTTGCTTAAATGCATGTTATAAATTTAGATCTTTCTTTAACTGAGGTAGGGCATAGCAGGAAATTTTCTGCTCAAAATATGGAGCAGCCCGACTGGGGTAGTACCTCGACCTTACAGAAGACCACAGCTAAATAATACTGTTTTCAAACAGTATGGTGTTCCTGTTGGTGAGTAAGGTGACCAGAGCTCTTGGGGGGGATTGGGGATAGGGTCGGCAACGCGCTTGCGATACTTCTGGTGTTTCAGGCGTCTATAGGCTACGGTCTTACCATCAGGTGAGCCGCACGCTTGTTTGTCGACCAAGTTACATAAAAAAAAAAAAAAGATGCTAAAAATAAACACCATTGTGAGTTGTATTTAGAGTGGCTTACATAGAATAGAAGATAACTAGTGGCTAAAATAGCATTATTCAGACGCTCGTTATTTGTGGCTGACTTATTAATATAGAAGACAATGTAGATTTTTAGAGGCAAATAATGCTATTAAAAAGAAGTCTGTTCAATTAGCACCCAATTATATTAAGTTGGCAAGAAATTGCATAGTAGATAGCGATCAAACCTGCAACACTCATAAAAACCGAATAACTTATGATTTTATTATAGGTACAGTATTAAAAGCAATTAATATTATAGCTATAACTTTTATGTTTTGTTTGAAATGTACAAAACTCGTTTTATACATAACACCAATTTAGTATACAAATAATACAAAAGTACTTTAAAATGGACAAATTTCTAAACGACAAGTGTTTAAATAATATCTAAAAAGCCGAGCATATTATTTGGGACTTATTCGTACTTTTCGGAACGATATTGCTGTATTAAGACGGCGAGTTTATTAATTAGAACGTATTAAGTTTTGGGCTGGTTAGAGACCGGAAAAGAAACTAAGACGCGTTTCATCTCGATACGACGCATGTTAGAAAGTTGAGAAAAGTTTCATTCAGTCTCCTCGTACATTTAGATTTTAGACAAACTGTTTATTTGATTAAAACAAATACTTCTTTTATTGGTTTAAAATAAATACTGCTAAAGCATTTCAACTCATATCTGATATATTAATTTATATCGATTGCGTATTTTTTTTCGTGGTATGTTTTTTAAATTAAATATTTATTTGAATTTTGTTAAAGGTATACCTTATTGTTAGTTGTTAAAAATAATAATTTTAAAACCTATTGTTTTATGATGAGACTTGTATGTAAATAACAAATCTATACATATAAAAATCAATGCCACTTTTCGTTGTAATTTTATAACACAAGAACGGGCTCACATATCCAAACCAAATATTTAGCCTTTTGTTTGGACTATTTAGTAGATGGTTTTTGTGAAGTTTGCACAAAATCGGTCAAGCGGTTCTTCATTTATCACCTTTTTTTTTAACAAAGGAGGATCATTTTGTTAATGGGGATTTTACTGTCAAATTGAAACTTTTTTCAGCGTTGACAGTACAAGCATGTTGTAATGTCATTCATTTCTGTCATTTCATTTTGGACGTGCTTCGATTAAAGAAAATTGTCAGCGATAATTATTGCTTTGTGTTTATATTCGTTTTATTTTTTATTTTTGTGTTACCCACACATGAGGAAATTATAAACATTTTTTAAAATCATATCAAAAATTTTCGATCCAGCGGGATGTGTTTATATGTTTAAAGCATTGGTACAATTGGGTATGACCGCACCAAATCGTGAGATGCATGATTTGTTTGATCTGATGAAGACAAAAAACCCAGGGATATAGTACCTACATCACAAAAATAATTCATAATTAACGCCCAACGAAGTGGGCACGGGACGGCTAGTAGCGTATAAAAATGTTTTGATGATGTTTTCTTGTTATTGTGTTTGTTAGTTATACTCGTATATTAAAATGTTTACGGATATTACCTGTGGACCCTCCATTTCTGCATTGCTATTGATACTGAAATGGAACGTAGACTCGCCCGTCTGTCCATTGCCATTGGAAGGAGCCGGAATACAGATTTTCTAGAAAAGAAAAATAAAATAAATTACATAAGTATATTAAATCTATTTTATTTTTAAATAAACACAACACTCGCGGTACAGTCCCGAACGTTCGTGATTTTTATCAACGTTACAATTAAAATCGACATGAAAATAATAATATCCTACTTATAAAATCTAATCAATATGTGGAATTCTCTCGGTGTTTATTTATTCGTCGCATCAGCGACGTTTTGAGAGCATTTTTTACCTATTTTTAATTAGTTTTTTGTTTTCATGTAATTAAATTCGACTTAAGAAGTTGGTGAGCAATGAAAAATATTCAATTAAAACTTTAAATAAAGTTTAAATAGCATTGTGTCGTTAAGATTTGCTTACGTTGAAACCAAAAATTTTAGTGAAAATAAAGTTTATTTCCACTACCACTACAGCCTATCACAGTCCACTGTTGGACATAGGCCTCCACAAGTTCGCGCCCGACATTATGGCGCGAACTCATGTGTTTTGCCCATAGTCACCACGCTGGGCAGGCGGGTTGGTGACCGCAGGGCTGGCTTTGTCGCACCGAAGACGCTGCTGCCCGTCTTTGGCCTGTGTATTTCAAAGCCAGCATGGATGGTTATCCCGCCATCCGTCGGCTTTTTAAGTTCCAAGGTGGTAGTGGAACTGTGCTATTCCTTAGTCGCCTCTTACGACACCCACAGGAAGAGAGGGGGTGGCTACATTCTTTAGTGCCGTAGCCACACAGCACCCGTAGCCACACAGCACAAAGTTTATTTAAAACAATTTAATACAGCAGAAGTTGTGTTGTTTGCTCGTTTGTTAATCTGCTTATCGTCAAACAAAAGTAAACGTGAGTTTTCACGTGTACCTATATTAGTAATATCTCCAACGAATCCGCGACAATGTTATGTTAGCTACCTATAAATTATAGTGAGAGCAAAAATAATATACGATTGAATTCAATTGCTAAAAATTATTATTTACTTGAAGTACGTTATAATGGCGATAGAAAAATAGTTAAAATACGTTTAATAGTTTATACGATGCGTTTCATACGGCTTATAAAATACGCGTAAATAACATTTAAATGGAAGACATAGAAATATCGCGTGGTAGTTGTAACATAATATGCGATGAGTATATTACTGCTATTAGTTTTATTCGTGGAATGTACATGCTTGTCTCGCTTAGGCACTTTGGCAGCCGACTTCTATGAATACAATCTGAATCAGTCAGCTGAAAATGTGATAATAGGGGACGCCGAAATATTTCTATTGATAGATCAATGTTAAGATTTTGGAAGTCAGGAATGTTATCACTACATAGTATAAAACAAAGTCGCTTTCTCTGTCCCTATGTCCCTATGTCCCTATGTCCCTATGTATGCTTAGATCTTTAAAACTACGCAACGGATTTTGATGCGGTTTTTTTTAATAGCTAGAGTGATTCTTGAGAAAGGTTTGTGTATATAATTTAGTATACTTTTATGTAAATTAGCAGAATTACGGCGATAAATGTTGAAGAAGTCGTAAAAAATCGCGCCAACTGGGAGCTTTCCACGCAAACGCCGCGTAAACTAGCAAAGATACAGTTTAGTAATGTACTAGCGAATTCAAAATCTATAAAAATTCTACAAAAAAGTCCGCGAGAGCATATCTCTATCTCTTACGGTTGACTTACAATAACCACGTTTATGTTCAAATTTTTAATTAAAAACATTACGTTATTTTCATAGCTATTTTCTATAGTTCAGTTTTAATCCTTATCCATATAAATATGTTAGTTAGCTTAGACATTTAATGCAGATTAAAATTGCCTTTCACACTATATCAATCAGATGAATATTTTTTGAGATATCGTCGTTAGAAGCAATTAGCAGCGAAACATTTCAAGTTCCTAAAGCGCCTACTATGCTATGCCTACTGCGCGGCGTGAGTCAATCCCCTCTGCCCCGCATGACGCATCTTTTATTGTTGAAAGTATTTAGTATCATCATTGCACCCGTGCGAAGCCGGGGCGGGTCACTAGTTGTAATATATTATGTAAACATAAATTAGTAGTAAATTAGGTGTTGAAAGTGTGCGTAATATAGCACGGGGGCTCGAAATGAATAGGCGACGACTTTCATCGCCTGGAATGGCAACGTCGCGGCTCCGCAAGCATACAAGCAACCACTAAGCGCAACGTACCGTTTCGCCACCAGCTCGGCGCTACACGCGATATTTTATGAATTTACACGAGAACGTAATGTTCATTTTTAATTAAATCCCCTGTACCTAAGACGATGCAAAATAGAACTGCTGCAAATAAGACGATTTTCCGTCTCATAATATCATGTCTCATTTATATGCGATAAACATGAGCAAAATTATGTTTTTATGAGAAAAACTTAACTGTTTAAATGCGAGCATACTGAAAACATAGATCTAGTAAAAAAAATACTTTTTACCAGAATTTTTTACCAGATCTACCTATGACTGAAAACAAAAAAATTAAGTTGTTTTTGTTTTCAATACTGTGATAAGGTAAAGTTGTTTAAGATGACCGCGCAACGCACGTCACCTACATCATACATCAGCGTGGCCCCGAACTGCTGTAAGGTCGCGAATCGCGGCTGACGTCTGCCAGCGCCACAATGCCAAGCAATTAGCCCATTAAAAACTGTGCAACGCTGAGACTCGTGATGCAGACACAAATGGAGCAATAACCTGAGAAGTCCCTACGCAACGCCGCCGCTACATTGATTTTCTTCTTTGTTAAGTAAGGACGGCAATGGGGTTAACGCAAACTAAATTTACCATAAACATATACAGTAATAACAATGCCTCAATTTTGAACAAGAATAGTAAAGTTATAAGTAATTTGATATAGAATTCTTCAGCATTGTCGTTTGTCAACGTTCAGAACTACAGAAAGCATGTCGCGACTGATGAACACAAGGTGAGATATACTGTAGTACAATATTATAGAGCTGATGAGGAAAAAACCCGCTACGGGACGAGTGCGAAGGTAAAGCGGGGGAGCGCGGGGCGCGGCTTTCTCTACGGTAGCGACTTCAGCCGATATAAAGAGCGCGTCGCGATGGAATACTTCGGCATTCGGTGAACAGCCGTCTCGCCCGCTGTATTTGTACGCATCTACAGTTCAGCAATTGTTTAATTGTATTGTTTATGTCCAAAATTAAGAGTAATTCTTCTATGTAATCATTTGATTAGATATCCATTTGTAGGTAATGAGTGCAATGCATCAACTGCAGATTCTATCGTGTCAAGGTTGTTTAGTTTCATTGTTTGTCTTTTAATGAAGGTCGTTCGAGTCTACGCCTCGGTTGGACCGGAAAATACAAGGAAATTCATCATCCGTTTTTCAAGGCATTACTAGAATGCCGTTCGAATAATTCATTTTAAGGCCTATTTCGTTGCACGGCGATGATTACTTTTGTAATTTACTGTTACATAATTTTCTACTTGTAAATTGCAAATAAAATAGTTAATTAAATTGTTAAGGATTTCTTTATTACATTGCATCGTGCGCAGCGACCAAGGCTTTTGTTGCTTACCTAATTTCTCAGCAAGCGGTACACGGAGTTGCGAAGTGAGAGGGCGGCCGAACCGGTTCAGTTCGCTCGAGAGATATAAGTACGAAATATCTATGCGTTGGCTGATTTATACTAGGTATGGGTAGATAACTAGATAGTATCTCTATATAATTTCCGTTTCAAAGATTCGTGAGATTTGTTATTATAGATTCTAGGCGACAAACCCGGACACGAAACAGGCAGCCACACGCCCCAGTCGAGCTAGTTAACGCGTTGTATCTTATTGACGTCACGTTGTGGAGGTGGTATGGGTCGTTCGATGAAAATTCAACCTTATTGGTCAAGAAACAAGTAATAATTTTTTTTTGTTTCCATTACGGCATACGTCAGCACCGAATGATAATAAATAGTTCTCAACACGCATCGTAGCGGGAAATCCACGCAGCTGGGATGTGATCGGTCCCACGTTAATTGCTTACCGGCTTGTTATTATCTTATTTTTTTTATATTGTCAATAAATATTACGATGTGTTTACAGTGAGACTTATAACTACGTTACGTATCCAATGCTAAAAACAAAGATGTACGAATCAATAGGTTTTATTAGATTACGCTATTTATAACTGTTTTTATTTTAATCAGTTTCCTTTTTCTCTCATTGTTAGAAAATCTATTTGAGTTCCAATTTTTTATGAAACTGGATGTTTCGATAAGATAAAACAACTGGATACCTGCGTATTAATATAATACTGTAAATTGCTGTATAACTTTTATTATTATCAATAATTAAAATAATAATAAAAACTTATAATAATGACTTCTCATTAAATTAAATAAAACAAGGACAAATAGTAAGGAGACCGTTCTTATAAATAAACAAATTAATGTGTAACGAAGTAGCCGAAGCGTTGATAAACATTAGTTCGCTTTATACAAATCAATTTTTAACGATAAAACGGTATCCAGTATCTCATGACGAGGTTATCAAAAGTAAAATTGAATTATCTGATGTATGTTATAGTTGGAAAATTTGCAAATTTGGTAGATAGTCCGCGAAACAAATTGTTCTAACAATTACTAACGGTAGTCGTCACTTTCATCGCAGACACATTTAAAGGCAAGTGAGTGGCCAGTTGTTCGTGAGGTTTCTACAATACTATTTGCATATTCACCGACTTTCTAATGGACGATACGGCCGTCTTGTCGCAATCGTTGGCAGTGGTGAGGTAACATCAATTCATTTAATAATTATATGTCCAACATACGTGCAAAAATACAATATTCAAGTCGCGGATACTGCTGTCACTGGACAATCTAACGCCAACTTTTTAGTAACTTCGTGTCGTCTAGATCAAACAATATCTAAATGTTTAAAATATCTCGTTCAATAAATATTTCTTCGGTTTTACTATTTTATAATTATATTTTAACTTTAACGGACTGCTAAACAACGGCACGTGATCACGCTCATCAAACATGTTAATTACTGCTATTGCATTTTCTGCGTTGGCAAAAATACTGACAGTCACTAACTCACTACACAATGCTCATTGAATGTTTGAAATAATATTATTTTCAGCAATATTTTCCAATGCGGTGAATGAACTTTTCCTACGTTTATAGTTTTTTTTAAATATGTTACTGATTAGATTACTAGCGCACGCGTTGTTTACTTGAACACGTAATGAGTTTTTATTCTCACGATAACAACGGATGAAAACGTCAATTTTCAAGATAGTAATATTCTACGTTTCAGATTGTTCGATTGATAACGCAGAACTGAAAGTTGTAAAAAAAATGTTTATAGATTCATTATGCAATTCCTAAAATAATCTTAAGACAGACTTGGGCGTGTCGCGGTGCTCTAAAGGATTCATTCCAGTGCCGTTCTCCTCGCGATATCTGTTCACGACCTTCCGACGGAGGAGGGGCGCCTCTCACCGGCGACGTGACTGCAACCACGGCCTTACGACGCGAGGTTGTATCGAAACCTCTACGTAACGAAGCTCTTTCCAACGGTTACCCAATGGCCGATAGAAGTTCCGCCGATACTTTATAATGTAGCTATGTACACTTTAATATCACTAACATTTCACGTGAACGACTTGCGTAATAAGAGTACAAACGATTGAATTTCACTTATTTTTTTTTTATTATTACCGATTCGTAATTAGGTTATTATTAATTTTGCGGTCACATAACAGATAGCTATAGGACCCCTTCGTGTTATGTAGACCAAGTGATTTTATAAGCGAGATTCACAAACAATGGTTAAGTAAAAGGCGAGTGTGTCGTTCTCACTAGTCGACCGACTTTAGTGTAGTTCATTCAAAGCACTTTTACTAAAATTAAAATATCACATGTAACAAGGTAATATTTAATCGCATAATAGAAATAGCAGTTAGAAAATGATATAAAATAATTTGAAACCTAAACTTACTATGGAATCTCCTATAGCTGAAATAACTAATGACATTGCTATAGTTGTGATGATTGGTTGTGATAGAGATGGGTTGGTTTCATCCGCGTTATTTTGAGGTAAAACGTACTAAAATATTATGAAACCATTTCTTGAAATGGCAGCGTCGTTTCATTTGATTTTACAATATCTCCTAAATTATGTGACCAATACAATACAATACAATAAAAGACAAAGTTTATCTCCATAAAATTGCTGTGATGACGAAGTATTTTTCATACGAAAGGATTCATAAGCCTGGCTTACAATAATGCAAAAATAAAATTTGAAAAAAAAAAAAAAACAAAACTGCACGCCTCCTAACACTTCTTTAAAACTATTGTTTGCAGCTTATACTTAGCAGCACTCTCTAGTAACTTGTTTAGAAACTAATGATCTATATACAACGATAAAAGTTCGATTAGTTGATTTAGCTCTTGCAGATAATCACAGATGGCTCTGGTGCATGGTGCTATATTATTATGATAGAAACTTTAAAATATTTATTGTCAAAATTGAAGAAACAGCATTCATATACAATAGGCTTCTAATTTAATAGTTTCCTGACATAATAAAAAACAGCTTATTTCGTCAAGTGGTTCTCGCGTTATTTTGCTATCATCCGTACACCCAAAGCGTTGAGATCCTACATAATATTATTTTAACCGATTCTTTTTACTACAACAGTATTAAAAAAGACTTCAAATGATATTTAAGATATACGGTTAGAAAGGAATAAGGACATCTTAATTTCTTAATGAATATTAATTAATTAATTTCTTAACAACTGATTTACCAGCCACAAAGGAAGTCGAAAAAAAGTAAATATAATTTTTTAAAAAAAATGCGAATACTAATGCCGCACAAAACGTACTATACGGTGTCTACACAATGTCGCAAGTATTTAGATCAAGGTGCGAAACACGCGTTCGAGAGTCGAAATTGGATCCGAGGCTTTTTAGTAGAAGATCACGCTAGCATAATCAAATCGAATAAATGCTATTAAAATATTTACGTTTTAATGATTAGATACATATTATGTGAATATCATTATTATTCATACATTACTTCATATATTACTATACTATTAAGATTTATGTATCCAATACATACATATTATAAAAAGAAGTCCCTCTGAATTCTGTCTGTCTGTCTGAACGCGATAAACTCGAAAACTATCAAACAGATTTTTATACGATTTTCAACAGTAGAAAGAGTGATTCTTGAGGAAGGTTTAGGTATATAATTTATTATGATTTTATGTAAATTAGCAGAATTACAGCATTTACAGCGATAAATGTTGAAGAGGTCGCAGAAAATCTCGCTAACTGGGAGCTTTCCACGCGAACGAAACTTTTATGTTCAAATTTTTAATTAAAACATTACGTTATTTTCAAAGCTATTTTCTTCAGTTCAGTATTAATCCTTATCCGAATAAATATGTTATACCCCGTCCGGCGACTAATGATCTTTTTGACAGCCCACGCCTATAAATTACAGTTCTTTTTTTTTCGGAATAACGTACTAAAATTCTACTGTAATGTCATACTTTATTGACGATTTGATTGATTGAGTGAAGTACCCTGTGCATAACAAACAACCACAGACTATGAAACAGTTCTTGAAATAATAAATCGATAATAAATCGATCATTATGATAAAAATAATTTTACGTCATGTGATTATTGTTTCTATAAATTTAATAAAAAAAAGTAATAAAAATAGTATCTTTGACTCCAAGATTGATTATTTGCAAGGAATTAAGTCGAAATCTTGAAATTTAATAGCAAACCAAGAATAAAGAGCAATAACTCTGTTAATTCATTTATTTATTATATATATATTTCATTTATAATTTAAAAAAACTAATAAACGCATAAATAAATAATATTTTTAAACTAAATGTATTTAATTAAATCGATTGAAAGTTCTTCTTAAATAAAATCGATTATTATTTCGAATCGAATAAATAACGTGTGAGGCAGTCACTAATTTCAAAATTTCTTGAAGTGTCAAAAAGATCATTAGTCGCCGGACGGGGTATAGTTAGCTTTAGCATTTAATGCACATTAAAATTGCCTTTTAAACTATCAGTTTTTGAGATATCGTCGTTAGAAGTAATTAGCAGCGAAACATTTAAAGCTCGGCGAGCCAGCGTTATTTCCTTGAGATGCCTACGACGAGTCCATCTATCTCCTCTGCCTCGCATCGCTCGACCGTCTGCTCATGCTAATAAAGGAAATCAAAGAACATCAAAGATCATTTTATGAAACTTTTTTGCACGCGGACGAAGTCGCGGGTACAGCTAGTAATCTAATAACAATAGACGTAAAACAATTTATTATAGGCGTATTGTAAGAGCATGCCAAACGATGTCCGTTATCATTTAAGGTACGCTTATCTTTGAATATGAGATAACAATTAATTCAAAACCAATCTAAGCATGGGTGTGATATTTCGATCTAGAACAATCTAGTCGGCAGACGCGGCGCCGACGCGGCGTGACGACGACCACGCCCCCGAGTATAGGGAGCTATAGGTACTACATGTGGATATGGGTTACTCTTATTACTGATGCTGATGGTACATAGACACTATATTACTATATCGTATTGTACACGTTATTCGTATTGATGCCGCGTTGGCGCAGCAGTCACAGCACTGGATTGCGATTGGCTGTTGAGCGGGCGGTTGCGGGTTCGAACCCCGCACACGACAACATTTGTATTGGCCATACAGATGTTTGCCGTGGTCTGGGTGTTTGTGCAGTCCTTGTGGGTCTCCCCACCGTGCCTCGGATAGCACGTTAAGCCATCGGTCTCGGTTGTTATCATGTACACCTGATAGCGATCGTTACTCATAGTAGGTAATATATCCGCCAACCCGCATTGGAGCAGCGTGGTGGATTAAAAGCTCCGATCCTTCTCCTACGTGGGGAAGAGGCCTATGCCCAACAGTGGGATATTACAGGCTGAATCGTGATTGTACACGTACACTCTTTGGGATATCCAATTACAAGAAATATAACGTTTTTTTTTTCATTTCTCAAGTATAGTCTACTGAAATACATTTTTGCGCTGCCAATTTTCACACTAGAGCGAGCGTTTGGTTTCTTACGATTACGTAAGAAAATAAAAATACATGGCAAATAGTGCTAATTCTCAGTAGTTTTCAGGTGAATACAAAGGCGTGAAAGTACAGTTGACTTAGGAAATACTAAAGTAATATCACTTAAAAATAATTTAACAAAGACAACACTTAATTATATTGTGTCGCAACATTTCTAAAGCCGAATTAAAGATAAATAATATGCGCATTGTATTCGTGCATGGTAACCAATATCAGTGCTACGTGTCGAAGTTGGTAAATAGAACCACATGTCAACGATAGCTGAGCGACATTCGACTGGGAAAGACAAACAGCGGCAGCGAACACACACAATAAAGCAGACAAATTGACTGCGAAACCACCGAGTGGTTAAATTCAATACAGAACCGCTAAAGTAGGTGTGCCGTGCCGTATTGTTGTTTAAAAGCGGATATCCTCACGAACTGTCTCTATACTGACATATAAAGAAGTAGCTCATTCATATGCAAATATAGTGACTTATTACATTACAAAATTATTAGAAATAAGAACATAAAAAGTAGTTCCAGGCACTATTATTGCGTAATAAGTAAATACTAAACTTTAAAAGGTGCTAAATATTTTAATAAAATATTTTTAAAATCACCATACATTTTTCTGCTACAACAGACGCTTTGCTAAATAAACGTCGACGTTTACTTCATTATCGTCAAGTTGTTAAGATTTCACTCTCGACAAATATAACCCAGCTCAGATATAGAAATTTACTACTTTTCGACAGATGTTTATGGACTACATCAAATGGAATGGCTTCATTTGACATAAAAAATAAAAATACAACATTGAACCAAATAAACTTTTTCTTTTCCTTTTGATACGAGCCGAGAGGATGGTATTGCGTGTCCATCTATACCTACTAGTCAGATAGACCAACAAAGAAAAATTATACACAGCAATTAGATATGCGTTATAGGAAATTGACCACGTCTGGTGTGGCATAGATGCCACGTAACAGTTAGTCTCTAGTTCAGCTAATAAGATTTGTTGTATAACGGGTGTTACGAAGCGGGCGGCAGGCGACTACCAGGGCGAAAATAATTGTGAGTGAGACCGGTTCCTTATTTATTCTGTGATATATATACAAGATATTGATCGGAAAGTCCTGGTTATAATGTTGTTTTAATACAACGCTTAACTTTTTTTTATTGACATGAAAGATCAAGGACTTAAAAACTGGAATTTTTAACATTATTCTGAACTATGGCATTTACGTATGTATTGCATTTTTTTAAAAATAAGGTTTACATTATTTTACAATTGAAAGAATAGTTACAAAATTCCTTCCACTTGTTAAAGATTAAACATACTTAATAGTTATTTCATGAAAAGGTAAATGTCTTGATTTTAGAGTTAGTGGCGGTTTCTTGACTGCAATAATGATTCAATATGTAATCAGTTTAATAGATTCTATCATCAATACCTATGCCTTGAGCCACAATTCAAAATTACTAACAATTGGTGATCGTGTCAAATCGACCTAATATCGGTTTTGAGGCGAAGGCCACGTTGAGTATTGCATTTGTATGCTGTTTGTACACAAAAAAGAAGGGATCGAATCAATTATTTTATAATCACATACTCATTACTGTCAATATGAATATAACGGATATATGAATAAGTAATTTTTCTAGAAGACGTTTGAATTTCAGAATAGTTGCAAGCGAGCGGTTACTTTTACCTGAGTTACGTAAGTTCGCCAGGTGTAATTTAGTATCGACTCCATAGCGAGCTTTCGTAATATAACTAAGCTAGCTCTATCAAGGCATTACATTATATCTCTGTTGTGCAGTGAGATCTACAGTATGAAACGTTTTATAAATTACTGATAATATAACTTAGTTATAATATATTTAACTACGGTCATAAGTTTATCGTTTGATTATTTGGTACTCTAATAGCCGGAAGAAACCCATAAAAATTAATACGCGGTTTCCACTAATACATAAAACTAAATAATAATAAAAAATATCGAATATAAATTTACATTGGTTGAACTGGCAAAGTGACATGTTTTACGCAAGGTAAAGCCTGAAAAAAAAAATATAATTCAAGTGAAAGCTGCAAGCGTGACGAAATCGGTTGAGTACTTATTTTTATACTATCAGCAGCTATTTAATGCGTATCAACGCAATAACACAACATTGTGTAGAATAATTGTAGATGCTATATCGACATCGACGTTATGCAATCAATCTTATTTTATTTTATCATTGGTACAATAATTTAGGCAACTTTCCCTAGATCAATTATGGTAGAAGGAAAATAATACAATTACACAACAATTATATTCCAATATTTAATATACCTATTTAAGCCAACTTTGCTTTCAAAGGTTTCGTCCATCCATACCTTCGATTCAAAAAAAGAGATTCACATAAACGTAATAAATTGGCAAGAATATCAAAACTAAAGAAAATATTATATATATATTAATAACTATAACCGAAATATATACGCTATTTTGCTGTACTTGAACAGTAATAAAATGTTATAATATCAATACCTACTTAAAAATTCCAATTTAACATGATGAATCTATAATAATAAATCATCGTATAAAATTACAATAAATACACTAACGCTAAAATTAATTTACAGACGTACCTAATCAGATTTTCTCGCTTGTGCAGTCCAACCATGTCGTATTCCCTGAACACTTACGGTTAGGCTTTTACTTAAAACATGTATACAATACATAGTTGGATTATAATCAAATATTAATAATAAAAAAATGTTTACATTAGAAGTTAAAATGTTCATCAGACTGTTTAACATTTACGGTCACAACAAAATTCCCATATCTCACATTCGGGTCGTATCTAGAGCGTTCTAGAAATGGTTAAATCACTTCGTTTAATAAAACTCTAATGTTAGCAACGGTCAAAAGCAGTCTATACTGTCTATAGGCTACCTCATATCCTAACTCGCAAACTCATCTCCTATATAACTATATTAATTTTTACATATCGATTTATATTATTGATGCTTAATATGTAATTATAAACGTGACATCAATCATCAGATGTTAATGTATAATTACAATGCCTTGTCGTAATCCATTTACCAATGTCACACTCACATTGCACATCTGATTCCTACACATACATACATGTTTATTGTCTTTTCGTTTGATAATAATAAATATAATACAACGTTATCTGTTACTTAGTTATCTTTACTTGGTGCAGTGTCAAGTTGGTTCATTGGTTGTTGTGTACTGCTGATATTGTCAATGACTTACCTACTGATTACTCTGTATGGATCTCGATCTCTGCATTTAAAGAGATAAATTATGTCTTTTTATTACAAGCTTTTATTTAACTTGCAATGTATGTATGTATGTATGTATGTATGTATGTATGTAACTTTAATGAATGTTTGTTCGGGTAAAATCTTGCAACTCAATTTTGAAGCAGATATCTTCAACCAATTGAGCTGAAATTTTGTATACAGGTTCAATTTGGATGACAATGCATGGTTTGTATATATGCATGTATGTTTGTGGGACGTTCTTCTTTTTTATCGACAATGACTTGTCTCTTCGGTAAAAAAGTAAATATATTGCTCCTAAATACCAAATTTCTTATATATTTTTTTATAAAAATAAACTTGATAAGGCAATAATTATAATATCTTCAAAAGAAGATTTTAGTTAATCATATTTTTTACAAAATTAGTGTGACATAGTATACGAAAAGCGTAACGGAGGTGTTTTACATACAAATAAAGTATGTCCCTCTATGAGCACTAATGTAAACAAACTGCTATCGTGAAAAAAAATCACATTGAAAGTTTCTAACCAAAAATATTTACTGAACTACTTAACCTTTGTTATTAAATTAATAAGAAGAAATAATTTTTAATGTTACTATTATTAAATAAAAAAAATATTTTATTGGCTGTCTCCCGACGTACATGATTTTTGTTGCTACCTTCTGTCATTCATTTTATGGTACAAAATAATGTGTGTTAACGATTTTGATCTTGGTCACTAAACAAGAGAATAATCCCTCTCCACCCCGGATCCGCGCTATGCGTCCCTCCGCCCTGGCATTACCAGTCAGTCGCTCAAAAGCAGTAAAAAGAGGTGCGAGTGTTTATTTAGCGATCGCTCTGTCACGTAAGTTACTACTTCCAAATGTTATTGTAATTTATGTGATTTGATGTTATTTTATTGATTTCTGATAAATATTTCACATATGACCAGTTTTCTGCGTAAATTATAATTAGGAACATTCTGAACATCTCGAACACTACTATTTTACACGTCTGTCACGAAGCACCTCTGTCCCAAAAATGTGACAAGGTGTTAGACCTCGTGACGGAGTGGTCATTTTTGTATGGAGCTTCGAGCCTTAGTTAATTTTAATAATAGATGATTGTTACTTTTCTTACGGTGGTTATTATATCGTCATTTATTTTGTTAATTAAAAGTGTTACCATCAAATAGATTGAAAAATTGCATTATCTACGGCTGAAAAACAGGACGGTGTCGTGAAACAAGGAAACAACCCTGAAATCAACACAAAATTAAAGAGTAGAGTAAGTGAAAAGATATTGCAAGACTGAATTAATATATCTACCGAAGAATGGTTATTGTTTTCTAAAATTAAACATTGTTATAAGGTTAACTTCGTTCGGCGGGTAAACATTATTTACCACTCCGTAGCTTCGTATACAACTCTGTCACAATTGTCCACCTTATAATTTAATTTCAAAGTAATGCATGAACCACTCCACTGGCAAAATTTACAAAAATAACGTTTTCTTGTATTACATACTAAACAATAAAGGTATTCACTAGATTTTCAAGCTATTTTATTGGGTGACTTTCATAATATTAAACAGTTTTTTGTCTTAAGAAGCAAAAATGTGACAGAGTGGTATTGGATATATATTTTTTAATGTTTATTTTAAAAATTCCGTCCAATGGAGCTAGATACAAATAAATGTTTATATTCTTGATAAAAAAGTAATAAGAAACTGAAGATCTGATTTTAAATGAGAAATTAAAAAAATAAACATTTTTGTGACTGAGGTGTTATTTTTTGATACCATTCCTACGAAATTTGAAATAAAACAAAAATTACAAATAATACTTCGATGCATTATATATTTTTGAAATCTAGAATAACGAGGCAATGATTTAAATCACATTTTACTAAACAAATCACATGTTTATTTTGTTTAAGAAATATAAAAATTTGCCGGTCTGATGTCGATAAAAAAGAAGAACGTCCCATGTATGTTTGTTCGGGTGAAATCTTGCAACTCAATTTCGAAGCAACCAATTGAGCTGAAATTTTGTATACAGGTTCAATTTGGATGACAATGCATGGTTTGTATATATGCATGTATGTATGTATGTTTGTTCGGGTGAAATCTTGCAACTCAATTTTGAAGCAACCAATTGAGCTGAAATTTTGTATGCAGGTTCAATTTGGATGGTAATGCATGGTTTGTATGTATGCATGTATGTATGTATGTTTGTTCGGGTGAAATCTTGCAACTCAATTTTGAAGCAACCAATTGAGCTGAAATTTTGTATGCAGGTTCAATTTGGATGACAATGCATGGTTAACTTTGTGATGTCATTCTAAATCCAATATGGCAGCATATCCAAGAGTGCGGACTAGTTATTTTTAGTGCACTTCTACAATATGGGTATCAAATGAAAGGGCTTGCTAAGAATAATTCGAATAAAGTAACGTGATAACCGACTAAAAAGTCAAAAATAAATTAAATGTAAAAAACCTTTTTAAAAAACAAGCTTTTATTTGAATGCACTAAAACGAAAAAAATAAATTTTTACTTTAAAACTTTTACTATCTACTTATAAAGTCATTACACATAATCTATATGATATAAAAGCTTGTCGCGAGATTTGCTTGTAAACAAGTAAATTAAATAAATTGATGTGATTGATTTTAACTATTAAAATTTTCAAACTAAGGAAATACGAGTACTCATATCTCGCGACAAGCTTTTCTATCATAATTATAGATTATGTGTAATAACTTTATAAGTACTTAGATAGTAAAAGTTTTAAAGTAAAAATTTATTTTTTTCGTTTTAGTGCATTCAAATAAAAGCTTGTTTTTTAAAAAGGTTTTTTACATTTAATTTATTTATATTTAAATTGCACGTTTATAGGTATGACTTATTAGAGAGGAGTATTTTTTAAATAAAATTTACGACATTTTTTGCTTCTTTTTGATTCAATTATTATTTATGAAACATTAAAATTTAAAGCGATTTAAAACAGGCACAAAATTTCATTAATATTATGATGATTAAAGTCAGGTTTTGATTGTTAACTTATACAGAAGACATTCACAAATTTACACAATTCCTTTCACTGTAATTTAAAATGTTTTAAATTAAACAACGAAGTAATTAAGAAATTAGTAATTAAAAATGTGGTTTCAAATAAATTATTGCGTAATCAATTTAAACACTAAGCAATTAGTCATAAAAATTTAAAAGAATAAAGAAATCTTTTACGAGTTACAATTTAGTAACAGGCATTTAATAACCAACAGGCAACAACCTACTAACCGACATATTAAAAATAGTATAATAAAAAGAAGTTTTACTTCAAATATATACATGGCAAAGTAAATCTATCGACAGATCAGGAATGATTTCGATATTGTTAAGACAAAAACGATCTGTAAATAAAGATAATCGCATTTCCTACTTAGGCATTGAAAGCGGTATTAGCAAAGTATGATGAACATGCATTCAGGCAACTTTCCCTTCTATAATGGAAATACAGCATTATGTCAACCGACTTACGGTACATCTTATGTTGTACTTGCATTTCGTAATTTCTTCTACTTTCGGATATATTTATAACCTTGTATATAATTAAACTATTGATGATATTAATTAAGAATTAATGCGAAGTTTAGTAGTTTATAAAATGGTAAAGTACCAAAGCGGTAATTTAGATAACGACTTGGCTCTCCGGACACGTTTCCAACAACGGCTCTGACGGTCTTAAATAAAAGAACGTGCCCGGGAAAATCCGGACGAATAGAACCCTGTATGATTACGTAAACGCCAATTTTAATATGTTTAAGATAAATGCCACTTCTTTAAAGAATAACTTAATTACTTTTTTTTTACATTCTTCATAAAATGCTTTTTAATATTTTGCTGTAGTGTAAAAACTACTTAATATACGATATTTGTTGTTTATAGTCAGTAAAACAATGAATTAAAAACTCCAATGTGTTCAAACTCAGTGTTCCACTTTACAATCATTTTAATATAAATCTTGAAGCAATCATACGGCACTTAAAATATATAGTATGCATAGACCTTTAAAATCCAATAACGATTAACGCACTATATTGTGTGTCTTTAAAGATCGAACGGTATTCAACTAAAGTTCGCAATTGTAAAGCGTCTAATAATTCTTGATCTCATCAAATTATATAAATTTGTGGCGAATAATGGAGTGCCAATTAGATAGTATTAAAAGTGAAAGTTATGTGGGTTACTAGTCACCTGTCTTTTTAACATTCAATAACTTCCTATAAGTATGATCATATTAAAAGTATGATGTATAGAGTTGTTGCAAACAATGGGAACGTTTAAGACAGCGTCAAGTAACCTTTCTTAATGCTACCGCGTGATATGGCTGAGTCTAAGCTATCGTCCAGTCGTATTTAATAGTAAAGTGCGCTACTGTGCGCGGTGCAAAGTGAAAGTGAATAGTGCGCACGTACGGCTGTAGTCCCAATAAGACGACACCGCCGCGCCGTCCGCATACCTCTGCAATTACCACGAGGAAATCGAAACGGTTCCGCCGCTCCTTGTAACCCCTAGTTTAACACTGTTCCTACTTCGGAGATCATATCGGGCTCCAGACTTATAATAAAGCAATTCCTTTGAACAGAAATAAAAACATGAAAGATATTAAAATGTTTTTTTTTTTAAGTGAAACTTCTTTAGAATCGTTGTGATTTCAAACCGGATGCAACGGCAAAACGACAGGGAAGGACGCGCCGCGCTGCAAGCCGCTAATTTTAAATTAGTTTTTTTTAAATTAGTTTGCCATAGAAGTTTCACTTCTATCGTGTATGAATCGCACACACACCTTTTTTTCGTACATTGGATAGACAATATTTTAATTATTGAACATCCTATGTATATTTACAAATCCGTTTTAGGTTTTATTGGAGGACGGGAATTGCATATTTATCATATCGTCATATTATCACAGCGACGAAAATTATAATTTTATACAATCTGCTAATAAGCCACAAGGAATAGTTACTTTAATATTATGAGTAAATATAAGTATTTATTACATAAATAGGACGATTTTTTTCTAGAATTATAATTATGTAGAACAAATGCTACGTCTCATCTACGTATACGTAAGGTTATGGGAAAATTGTATTTAAGTTAAACAAGATTTTATTTAGTTTTAAAATTTATAAAATTAATTTAATTCAACATTATGAATCACTCTTATTTACTGCTGTGGAATAGTGGATTTTTATAATATCTAAAACAAACAGGCAGTTAGAAGTGCATATCATACACTGTTAATTGTTTCCCTTCTACAAATTCAATTTTAAGATATGAATCTAATGAATCTACAAAGAGCGAAATAACCTTACCTATTAATCTCCCTTTTGTAGATAGGCTTATTAATTATTTTTTATTTCCGTAAAAAAGCATTTAGCTTAACAATTATTTCTTGAGACGCCTCGTAATAATAAGTTAGAAAGAATCGAGTTCTTTATAGAGTGAACATCGCTACCACATCCTTGTTTCGAATGTAAACACTATTGTTTGATCACGTGGCTGTTGCTTATAAACTGATAAAAGCGTTTCTCTGTTAAAAATTTTAGGTGTTGGTTTGTAAAATACATTAAATTATTTATTTCATAACACGACGATGCGTTAATTAGTTCCCAATTAACATAATTAACTTTGTTGTAATAAATTTGTGTTTCCCAGATATGAAATAAGTACCTACCGTAATTCAATCTTTGTTATGGTTGTAAATAAAACATGGCCCGGTCTTGGTTATCAATACGGTAAATATTTACTAAGAGAAGCTTTATATCCATATTTTGAAACTAAGTATTTAAAGTGAACTTGAGCATTTTGTATTTAAATAACAAAATAAAACGATCTATATTAACAGTGGGGTAAGAATATCAAAAACCGTTGAATAGATGTGAATAATTCCCGATCACGTAACGTTTCAAAGAATATAATGAACAAAGCGTATACGATACCTCGTATACGAGGCGCTTATGATTAGTTAGTTTTCATGTGCATTATTAAAAGAATCCTGTGTTCAAGGTTTGCAATAACGGGCCCACAGCCGATGGTGTAAATAAAGCGACTCGGGAGGACATCGACCCTATGGATCAAATCGTATTCAACTTACATCAATAACACATATACGATTTTACATAACTACATAGAGTTCATTGTACATAGATTACCCACCCGGTGATTCATTAGATGTCACCGATAATATACGATATTGCTGTCATATGATACTAACGGAAATCGGGTGATGTGATTATCACCAAAACATGGTGTTAATCAGTTAAGTATGGATAAATAATACATGTATTTAGAAATAAAGAAGGAAAGGTAAACGCTCTCCTCAATAGGCGTTTCTCAATTGTAAATTTATGATTGCCTCTTTGATTTTTTTTTTGTTAGGGAAAGGTCACGAAATCGCCAATTCTACGTTATTGTGAAATCTTATGAAGAAATATTAAATGATGTCATTTTTCAAGCAGAAAACATTGAAATACACTGACGTAATTGCAAATAATTTTTATTGACAGGAATATAAATATTATTGCTTACAAAGAAATTTTTCCAAATACTTATAAAGCTATTTATTATACGACTCATTGTCAGTAAAAAAAATCTCTTCTTTCATAATCCGACATCCGCATTTTTTAGGAATGGCAAGCGATAAAATTTAAGATGCGTAAAACATTCTACGGCAAAACTTATAAGAATGGTTTTATATTCAAAACCACAATTAAAAAAAATGTCGATAATAACTCGATTTCAAAAATCATTAAAACACGAAACTAGAAAGTTTTGAGTTTAAATAGTTTCTAATTATATTACTGCAAAATCTTTCGATACACCAATAAGTAGGACGAGAAAATGTAATACTTAAATACTATTGAAAAAGTAACACAGGAATCGTGAGTAATAGAGGGACAACGGCCGTCGCACCTGGGAGGTGCAATCGCAAACTTGCTAGCGACTGGAACCGTTTCTATTTTTACACCCTCCACTCTATCTTATTTACTATTCTGGTCCGCCACTCATTGAATTGTGGTTATTATGTGCAACTTGGATATGTGCCAGCGACTCGGACCTAACACACCGATAGCGAGATATTCGAAGAATTATATTATGACGGTAAAGTGGTTCACTGAAAATCGTAACGGTGGATTCTTAGTATTTTTTTTTTTTTTTGATCGCCTTTACAAAGTCAAGGATGTATGATTCGAATCAAACGAAGAACTTAAGGACTTAGTCTTTATGTAACGATTTGAAGATAGCACCGCAGCTGTAATTTCTGTATTGAGGACAATCGGGGTCGTTTACATGCGATATGGACAAGTGAGAAAGAGCAACAAGAGAAGATATCACGTCAAACCGGCGAGCGGGCGACGGTGGCTAACAAAACCGGTCGACGGCGCCGGCCGTCGGGCGCAGGATCGCCCGAGGATTGTAAACAGTATTGCATTAGTTACGTTTTTTGTTACGAATAAATTAATGTGACTTACAGCATTCATCTATGAAGCGATTTACAAAGCGGCCTTAATCTCGTACCTACAGTAATTACGACAGGTTTGTTGCAACGAAGTAGATGACCAGATTTTTAAATGGGAAAATCTTCATACTTCAGTGTTTACGTTTAATATTTAATTATAAGAGTTTGCAAATACTGATCATAAGATAACAAACAACAAAAAAATCCAGTCAAAAGCGTTATAAATGAAATATTATCTAGGTATTAACCAATGGAGCACGGCTAATTCACTTTTCGAAATAATTTTAGGGTAAAAAGTTTTATAGACCAACCGCAACGACAAGCAGTAAAACGAAATCGGTTAAAGTGGGTCATCATATAATTTCGCAAGCGTATCGAGTGCCGCAAGCGTTAACTGGTACGACCGAGGCGAGTCAAGGCCCGCGTCGACGACGTCTACCGCTCCTGCTTGCGTACGTCTTCAGATGACAATGATCGAGATCGTTAAATGAATTTAGAACACATTCAACTGAAATAGTTATTAATAGCAAAACTTGTAAAATTGCCTATTAACATATATATATAAGTATAACTAACCCGTTTCATACACATTACATGTAGTAGAATATTAATTTATCAACGGTTTACTCAACACAGCTCAAACGCGACAAATATCTATCTAAACGGTCTAAATAACTGTCACGACTTGGATCAAATCGGCGACCTGTGGCGCAAAATAGAATAAGGGTGGTACGGAAAACGACAATATGTACATTTCTATTAAACATTTTTGGTTTCCACATATAAATTAATAGGACAAAAATTTTATATGAAATATGTAGTGTTCAAAACATTCTTTATATCAATTGTCAATCATACTTAATTAAAAAGTACGAGGAATACATAAATAATTGATATATATTTTATATCAGTTAAATATGAGAATATAAATCCATAAACGTAAGAGCTGGCTGAGGACAACATAATAAAAGTTAATAACGGATCTTTTAACGATCGTTTTGGGCAACGACCACAAAATAAGGTTATAGAATGCCATTTTTAACTTCGTGTTTAAGTTTTAAGCTACATACAGTTACGTAATAGAACACGCGTAACAAAAAACGGTAGCATGTAAAAATGTTAACAGACAAATTTTAAGATTCACGAACGCTACAGCTAAAACTTTTTTTAATATCCATCTAATTTATTTTTACTGTTATTACAAAGACTGTAAATTAGTATAAATTATTACTATCGGGATTAATATCATGAAATATTAACTTCTCGCAAATTAATGTAATAAAATTGGTATATAAGAAAAATATTATGCACACATGTATGAGTATAATACAAAACAAGATACGATAGTTTTAAAGTTTTGAAACAAAGCTTTCAAAATTAATTAAAATACAAAATTTTCATGACGTACATCTACGTGATCCATCAACGGTGGATTTTTATAACCTTTATTCATTTAAACATTTCTTCATATCGGATTTCTTAATGCTTCACTGATAAGGTCAAAATATTATGTAAATAGATGGATAAGTACGTGTTATTATTATATTATAATCAATCATAAAATATTTAATGAAACGAATGTGGTACTTGAACATTATAAGTAATGCGGATTTTATTTAAAATGTACCATTATTTTAGAATACTCGGTAGTAAAAATACTTACAATACCTAAATTTAAGTATACATGATATGTACTAATGTATTAAATTTATAGAACATCTTAAAATGCATCAATTTAAAAGCACTTACCCCTTCATTTCCGGGTAGGAACTGTATTTTAGGTTTAGCCAATTTGTCCTGAAAAAAAAAGAAAATTATTATTAAAATGTATTCTACTTAAAATTAAAAATTTAAAAAAATAATCAAAGTTGACGCAGGTGACATTATGAACACTAGACAGCCCAAGGTAGTCATTTTGACTGCTTTTTAATTTCAGTTAAAAAAATTATGTACAGTGATACATCATCTCAGTTTTTTTGTGACTTTATACAACACTAGCTGTGCCCCGCGGTTTTACACGCGTTAATTTGAAAAAAGTTAGCCTATAGCCTTCCTCGATAAATGGGATATGAAAGAATTTTTCAAATCGGACTAGTAGTTTCTGAGATTAGCGCGTTAAAACAAATAAATTCTTCAGCTTTATAATATTAAGTATATTAGATATGAATTCGTTTATCTATACTAATATATAAAGCTGAAGAGTTTGTTTGTTTGGTTGTTTGTTTGTTTGTTTGTTTGAACGCGGTAATCTCTGGAACTACTGGGCCAATTTGAAAAATTCTTTCAGTGTTAGATAGCCCATTTATCGAGGAAGGCTATAGGCTATGTATCATCACGCTAAGACTAATAGGAGCGGAGTCCACGCCAACGAAGTCGCGCGCAGAAGCTAGTTAATAATAATTATAGTTACCATATACATGTGTCTTATAACCTATATTGACCAAAAGCAGTAAAATGACTGCCATGAATGACACATGAATGATGTTCCTAATATAGGAAATCCAGCATCTACCTACAATATGCATTAATTATTATTATTTAATTATATTCAAATAACTACCCATTCGTTTTAAAGGTATACTTTCGCGACTGACTGACTATTAACAAGCGTTGCCTTAATAACTAGGTTTTTTAAACATCTGGATGCGGAATTTTAAAAATTATGAAACCCAATTTTCAATTGCTACTGATGCTGGATTCGGCCTATAGAATATCACGATCCAGCCTGTAATATCCCACTGTTGGGCATAGGCCTCTTCCCCATGTAAGAGAAGGATCGGAGCTTAATCCACCACGCTACTCCAATGCGGGTTGGCGAATATATTCCCTACTACGAGTAACGATCGCTATGAGGTATACATGATAACAACCGGGACCGACGGCTTAACGTGCTATCCGAGGCACGGTGGGGAGACCCACAAGGACTGCACAAACACCCAGCCCACGGCAAACATCTGTATGGCCAATACAAATGTTGTCGCGTGCGGGGATCGAACCCGCAACCGCCCGCGCAACAGCCAATGGCAATCCAGTGCTGTGACCGCTGCGCCACCGCGGCGTATAGAATACTAGCTTCTGCGCGCGACTTCGTCGGCGTGGACTTCGCTCCTGTTGGTCTTAGCGTGATGATATATAGCCTATAGCCTTCCTCGATAAATGGGCTATCTAACACAGAAAGAATTTTTCAAATCGGACCAGTAGATCCTGAGATTAGCGCGTTCAAACAAACAAACAAACAAACAAACAAACAAACAAACTCTTCAGCTTTATTATATTAGTATAGATAATGTACTGAAAATTGTGTATTAATGAATATATGGTATAATTATAATATTATTAATGAATACAATTGTAATGTAATGTTTAACTTCGATTTTAGTATTACACGGGTTGGATACACATACAGGTAAATCATATTATTTCAATGAACGATATAGGTTGTGGAAAATACAAAATGACGCAACAATGCTCGGTAATCGGTATGTTCTACAAGCGACGTTTACTGATCGTTTACACTTCCCAGTGTCATATTACAATGCTAAATTTTCATACACCACTACGAAGAACTATGAATCATCAAATAAAGTACTTTTATTAATTCAGTTTGTCATTCTACAACGGCGCGGCGTGAAGAACTAAATCCCATTTTAATTATTGAATGTTTTTACTTTTAGGGTTCCGTACCTCAAAAGGAAAAAACGGAACCCTTATAGGATCACTTTGTTGTCCGTCTGTCTGTCAAGACGAAAGGGAATCAAAACCTACAGGATCCTTCCCGTGAACTTAGAATCTTGAAATTTGGTAAGAAGCAACGTCTTATAACACAGATAAAGGAAAATTTGCGAAAAGCATAAATTTTTAGTTACATCATATAATAAAAATATTTTTAATAATTTTTGTACGGAATCCTCGGTAAGCGAGTCCGACTCGCACTTGGCCGATTTTTTTATATAATTATACAATTCTAGCAATTATAATATGAAAAGTGTTACAGTCGAAACTTGGCAAATGTATACACGGAAAAGTATCGAGGGTGTCTTTTCCATATTATATGTAATTATTACCGAGCATAACTTAATAACTTTGTAATTAGATGACAAAAAGTCAAACTAGTTGGCCAATTAGTCGAGCTGGCCACAATAAGTAAGTGTCGGCAAGTTGTACGGTTGCACAACCGGCGATGGTCGAACGCGAGAAACATAACTAGGCTCGGCGGCAGCGCCGATGATGTAAACTTAAAAATTGCTTTAGTTACTTACTTAACAACCAAGCTCATGATGTGAAATTGAAAGAGTTGCATCGCGATATAGACTAGAGGGGATGACCCGGAACTAACGCTAGACACCCGGCCTACTCATAGTTTCAGTTTCCGACAGATTTTATAGTCCGGGATCCCTAGTACATTTTTTTCACTTGATTACTATCAAGCTAATTTTTCGGGATAGCTTCATTTTGATGAGACGAACAAAAAATTCCTCTACGAACACTCGATTGTGGTAGGTAATAGAGTTAGCAGGTCCCTTAGGTTGTCCTACAAATTGCGTGGCATGTTATCCCGGTCCTATGGTCACTGCTGCTCTATCTCCTGCTAACTCTATTACCTACCACAATCGAGAGTTTTCGTAGAGGAATTTTTTGTTCGTTTCATCAAAATGAAGCTACTCCCGGAAAATTAGCTTGATACTAATCAGGTGAAAAAAATGTACTAGGGATCCCTACCTATTATACATTCGACAGCAATTTTGATAACTTTTCCTTGTCCGTTTTAAATAAATGTAAACATTGGATTTTGCACACTTAAAAAATGTAAGAATTGGAACTTGTTGCGGGTGCCAAACCAGTTTTAACTGGCAAGGTCGAAGTAAATAATTTAAATCCAATTGTAAGATTTTATTCATATCAATGTCCGAAGTCTCAAATAATATAACCTTTACATTATAGACTATAATATATATTATTATAGCATAAAACGTACGTAAAAAATACACTATAATTAAGTACTTGCAAAATGAATTTTAATCAACGGTTTTTGTTCTTATCTATACTAATATAATAAAGCTGAAGAGTTTGTTTGTTTGTTTGATTGTTTGTTTGTTTGTTTGAACGCGCTAATCTCAGGATCTACTGGTCCGATTTGAAAAATTCTTTCAGTGTTAGATAGCCCATTTATCGAGGAAGGCTATAGGCTATATATCATCACGCTAAGTCCAATAGGAGCGGAGTCCACGCCGACGAAGTCGCGCGCGGAAGCTAGTTTTATAATATACCTTAAAATTATTACGTACACTATTTTTTAATATTTAAAACTATTATTTAATTAAAGCTAATTTAACTTCAAATATACCTAAATGAAGTTCATAACATACGTCTACATAATTATATCTTTAGATACAGATTAATAATCTTTGTACCATATTAATTCGTATCTCTTTATTTTATAGTAAATTCAACGTGTCACAATTCCTGTACAACATAATTAGGTGCAAGAAGAGTACACAAAAAGAAGTTGATATAAATATTTTTATACAAGGGAAAATTAGCGCAAACTTGGCAACAAATAATCGTCACATAGCGATAATTTAAAGGATTTATGCTTATTATAATTCATCATTTATCAATAAAAAATACAAAAGTAATTCCGACCTTGTGTTGCATTGCTAATTGTACAGTGAGGCAATATTTACGGGCGTGACCTTAGCGGAATAAGCCGGTGACCTTTTACTAAAGCAGAAAGAAACTTTTACATGCCTAGATAGGATATAACATAGTTTAAACATGTACGTAGTTCTAACATTATTATTAATATAATACCGTGAGTGTATATCAATGTCTGTTCATTATTGAATGTAATAAAATTGGGAATGATCCACACAATGTTTAAACACATCTTTTTAGCTTTACTCTTCATTAATACGTGCCTTATGGTCTAAGATCCGAGAAGCTAAATCTTCCCTCATCTGTTAATTAGATGAAACAATTTTTTGTAGGCTTATTTCAATATTGTGAATTTATAAAAACAACCTCTGCCACCATAAGCCTGCTGAAATTTTTTTTTTTAAATCTTTTCCCTCTTATGTTAATGACATGTAGTAAGCTAAAACCGTTAATATTTTACATTATATACCTGACTGTACTAGGCAGCCATCTCTATGATTGCTACACTAACCTGCAGCCAGGTCAGTAACCTCAGTCAGCAGTAACCTGGCTGCAGGTAAGTATAGCAATCATAGAGATGGGTGCCTACTATAGTCAGGTATACATATAATGTAAAATATTGACGGTTTTAGCTTACTACATGTAATTAACATGAGAGGGAAAAGATTTTTTAGAAAAAAAAATTTTTTTTGAGTATTATTATTTGCAGCAGGCTTATGGTTGCAGAGGTTGTTTTTATAAAGTCACAATATTGAAATCAGACTATAAAAAATTGTTTCATCTAATTAACAGATGAGGGAAGATTTTGTTATATTCCGGATCTTAGACCATTATAGTTAATATGATGAAAATTCTAATATTAAGAATATTTTTTAGACTAATGGACTGGGAGACAAAATGTATTTGAAGTGACCTAAAATACATAGTCTTGCGCTAAATATTGTTACAAAAAAAAAAATTCTATTGCACGTAACATTAATTTACTATTGCAATGTGTTAGTTTAATACATTAATATAAAACCGTGGTGCGTAAAAAGTGGTTTCCATTGGCTACAATACAGTCCTTTAAAAGTTGAGGAAAGTTATCAATACATGCACGCACTCTTTCCGTGGGAAAATTCTTCACTGCCAATCGTATGGATTGTTTTAGGGACTCCAAATTGTCATGGCATTTAGTGCTCTAAATGCCATGACAATTTTGAGCCATACTCTCTAAGAATCATAATCACCACATGGTTCTAGGTTCTATCTTCATCTCCCGAGATAAAATCTTTTGGACATGATTTCTTCGAATTCTTTCCCTTACTGCTGTGATCGCCTTTTTCGTACGAACACTACGTGAACGGCCAAATGTTTTTCTGTTACAAACAGAGGTTTCATTGTACCTATCAATAGGCCGGTACACAAACATTTGACTAATACAAGGGTGAGGAGGGTTTTAGAAATTGTATTTGGCTCCTTACCTACTTTTTGTAATGCAATCACAGCGATTCGGTTCTCTTATTCACCCCACTCCATTTTAATATCGCAAAATATTTTACAATGTATTGGCGCGAAAATGAGAAAACACAATGAACAATCATATAAAAATGACAGATTCTGAGTTCAAATGTAATAATTTGTTACTTTTAATTGTAACAGTAGGTATTTATGGCCAGACTATGTATTGTATTAGAAATTAGAATTATAATTATTAAGAATCTTTCATTTTAATAGCTAGATTACTCTACTAATGAAATTGGTCTAATATTTAGGCATTTAATTTAAATTAAAGTTTGAGCCATAATACTGTACTTATTACATACTTACAACTTCGTTTAAATAAATAACATATATTTCAACTTTAAAAATAAATTTACAAGAAAACACAACATGCTAGACTGGATTTGACCCGAAAGTCTTTCGTTATTTAAATATTAAAATGTGAAAACGTGTTCTATCTACCGAATCATCTTCAGCTATTATAGAAAATAAAAAAATTTTAACTTCTCATTTATTATTGGTATAGAAAAATAGGGCTATTCAAGTTATCCCACACATAAAGTAAAAACATTTAACATAAAAAGGCGATTATGTTTTTGTAGGAGCACATTATCGATAATTTTGAAACTGAGACTAAACACATCGTTATTATCGCACCTATAACTTGAACAGTAAAATTGTGATTCAACAGTAAAGTTGCCCGGAGATCAGTTTTAGGCGCGACTGAATTAAAGATAAGAAAGTGTAAAATCGCAAGGCGGGGCCCGGCGCAGTTGTACGAATCTTAGTTTGACCAAGTAGGCCCGGCGACATACATTCTTTGAAAACAACGTTACTTCCGACGAAACTTGTACATTTTATTTTATTTGACTGTGAAAGTAGAGAATAAATCAGAATAAGAATTGCGTTACGCCAAAGGAATTTAAAGGAAAAATTGTACTTTCATAAAATACATATTTTGATTTCATAAGCACATAAATGCACGAAACGTCCAGAATACTACGTCATAAATGCCTCAACTTTTTTATTAAATTTCAAGTTCGAGTTACAGCTTATTTTGTCATTATAACTGCCTGTATGTATTTTCTGTTTAACCCATTTAATCTCGCCTACTCAAAGGAGTCTAAATTTATTTATTTCACTTTATTAAACTTATTTTTACAATAACCGCTCTGGTGTAATATCTGATAGCGACCGTTAATAGTACATAGTAAGGAATATATATCCACCAACCCGCAGTGAAGCAGCGTGCTGGATACAGCTCCAATCCTTTTCCCACACGGAGAAAGAGGCTTAGGCTTCTTTCTCCATGCGGAAGGAGTAGCAGTGGGAGCTAGCAGTGGGATGTTACAATTTGAATCGTATCGTATAAAATGGTAATTTTTATAAACAGTAAATAATATAAAAGTAATGTAAATACGCCAAAAATTCTTAATTAATAACATAATAAATTGATAATAGTTAAAAAGCTATTAATAAAAAATAAACAAAATTGATAGCAGATTTTTGTAACCTAAACATCTGGTTTTCCCTGCTTCCCATGATTTTATTTAGGATTTATATTTTAAGAGGAATTTAATTAGGTTAAAACAATAAAACTATATTAAGTTTATTACATTTTCAATTAGACACAAGTTATTACGGTCCTTTGCGGTAGTAGTGAAAATCATCTTTACTATCGGTGATTTTTATGAGCTTGTAAATTATTACCTACCTGATTAGACTCGGATTACAGAGTTTCTACTTCCGTATTACTTTGATACCAAGTATTAACCGTCTTATATTAGACTTATTTCAGAATAGAAAGGCGAAAGATGCAGTATTTGTCAAGTAAGTATTTTCTATATTTTTGTCAAATATTCTACAACCAATCAAAGTTTATAAAGACACAATCGACACTACTTTACGAGTTGTGGTGAACTTTTGCGTGTTTGTGGTCATGTGATAACACAATTTCAAATATAAATATGAAAATTGTTAGTACCTAATAAATTTCTATAACAAATGACCACGAATACATGTATGGGTCAATTTTCTTATCATAAGTATTGGTCACGAAAAATTTTACATTCAAAAAAGACAGTCATCGTGATATTTGTTGAAAAATTGGCCTTGAGATGCTAATGAAATTACCTCAAAGTAGATGAAAAGGATTACAATTGGTTACCTACTTGCCATTTCAAGATGCTCCAGAATTAAAGGATAACAGTATTTTTCAATACAATACATATGTTTCAATTGACAATACGACGACGTGACTTAAATAAATTATGGAAGAATTGTTTATTTTTTTTTTGTTTTCGGCTTTATTAGACCATTATAATCACCATCTTGAAACAAACAAAAAAATAATACAATTCAAAATGGGTCAACTAAGCTTACTTTATTTTTACAGGTATTCGAAACTATTTGAAACAAAGCAATCGACATTTTATAATTGTGTTTGCTCGCAAATGAAAAAAAAAACCGACTTCAATTACATTGACAAGTAATACAACGTAAGTAGATGAAAAAAATAGTCATGTAAATACGCGTTATCACAGATTACTCAAAACATAATCATCAGATCTCGATCAAATTGAGACTACGAGTACAAGACAAGCATCATCTTTCGATTAAAATAAGAATTATCAAAATTGGTACACTCAGTAAAAATTTACGCCGTGTAATACAACGAAGTTCGAAGAAAAGTAGTCGAGTAAATACGCTTTATCTATACGTGATCTATACTAATATTATAAAGAGGTAAAGTTTCTAACTTTGTTTGTAGGGGGTAATCTTCGCAAATACTTATCTGATCATGAAAATTATTTTACTAACAGAAAGCTACACTGTTCAGGAGTGATATAGGCTATATTTTATTGTGATTGAACAAAAAATTCAGTGAAAAATAATAGTATATATGGAAATCAAGTCGGAAAAATTCGAGTGAGATGAAAACTTTACTATATTTGCATCACAAAAATAATAATCAACGCCCAACGAAGTGAGCACAGGTCGGCTAGCTAGATATAACTCACAAAGTACTAGTTAGATCTGAATTAAAATTATATGGGACCACATGACACGCAACACCTTTCGATTTAAAAAAAAAGTCTACCTAGCTGGATCGATGTGGATGCACATCGGTCCAGCCATTCAAAAGTTCTGAGGTAACCCATAAACAAATATATAATATATGTATATATTAATCGAATTGAGAACCTCCTCCTTTTTTTGAATTCGGTTAAAAATACAAAAATAACGTTGCTAAAAGTAAAGCCTGCAATAAACATAACAAAAAATTGTAAGCCTGGAAGTGTCTACCTGTTTAACATAAAAGAATGTAAAGCTGTTGTTGCTTATTATTTGGGAAGAAACTATCATTGTATTATAAATTACATCAACGACTCCGTTAAGCACGGTCACATTTTACAGTGGTCAAATGCGAATATATTGTTATATTTGTCATAGCTGGTTGTGAAGACTTCACGTGTTTTTCTAAAAAAATCCTATAATATTTAAGTCAAATCCAAGTAAGCAAAATTAGAGATAGATAGGCATTTCATAGAAACCAGCAAGGAATTGCGGGGAGAAAGCTTATTGTTAATTTGTTTTTTATGAACCTAATACTGTATATATTTAAATCGAAAGAATTTTGTTTAATAGTAAATGCATTTGAAATAAACTGTCTAAAATCCCTTTTCAATCTACATTACGTAAAGCGGCGCAAGCGCAGTAGGACCTGTATAGATTGTCTGGCATTTTGCAAACCAGTTTGATTAAACCGTGTATTTTAGACGCGAGATACAACACAGGTGTTTTGAAGTGTAGAATATTTAATTTATTTAAAGAGAATGCATATACTATTATTCCTAGCAATAAAGGTATAATAAATTAATAAATCAATTTATTATCATCCAATGTTTCCTCAAGTATTTTTTTACAAGCAAGAAATCAATAACGTGGCACGTATAATGCACGACGTTATAAAATTCTAATACAAAGAAAGTATATGGTTGTAAAAATAGAGCTAAGTAATAGAGAGGGATTACTTGAGAGTCTAACATCTGTTCACAAGGGACAACCAGGTGCCAAGGGGACAGAGGGTGCGACGACCCCGGACCCTGTCGTGTGATGGTCGTATTACTGCCCTAAACTCTCTACCGTCTTGTCGAGTAGTAAGACTCAAAATACAACAATTTCTAAATCACGTTTAAGGTACAGAACGTTGCAGTATTTAAATTCAATACAATTCAAAATACCTACTCATAAGTATTCTAATTCTTGAGTGTTGCATCAAATTCACTAAAATTACTTTATCAGCTAATTAAAATATATTACATTTAATTAACTTTAAAGTATACATATTATTTTAATTTATATTGCTATCAACAATACACAAATTTATTCAATATTCATAAAAAAACTTCCAACACTTAGCGCGTTACCTGCTAAGATACGGCACAAGTTATAATCCTACGATAAGATAGACGTCAATCCAAGATTATTCATTGGAAAATACATTATCGTATATATATTTATAGTTTGCCAAATTTAATGCACAAGTTTCTAATGTTTGCAAAGTAATCTTCAACTGTTATTTACATACAGAAGAGGCCGTTGACAATTTAGTTATTAATTTAATCACAATTTTAAGAAATAATATTTATATTAAAAGTATATCTTTTCTGCGGCCGCCAAAATCATGTCACTTCGTAATATGAAATGATAAAGCCGCTGGATTCAGCGACATTAATAAAATCAATTTAATACGAGGGTGCATATTGCGACTATAAAAAACTAGATCGGCATCGGCAGTTTGATTATTGTGATAGGCGTCACAAATTATATAATAAGAAAATACTAATTCTATTTATATGGAGTAATTTTTAAAAACTTCTTTACTTTGTTGACATTAGCAAAACACAATTTAATTTTGTTTTTACGCTTAATGTAAATAACCTTCATAATGGAATGGAATATAGGAAAGTTCCTCGGTCCTTTTGTTGTAATGGCTACTATTGTTTATGTATGGAATGGACGCCAAAATTTTATTGCAAGACTGCCTTCACAAAAGCGACTTACGTCTTTGAATGGACATTACACCCAAAAAAAGGCCAGGTGGCATATTTACAACGGTCACATGAAAAAAGCGGCCGTCAAACGATACTGGAATAAAGTGAAACTATTTTAAATCTAAAAGAGCGAGTGAAAGAGGTTATAATTGGCTGGCAATTCTATTGGAATGATCCCGTAACCAACACGCAGAGAATAAAGCCCATGAACACGTGCACACAGGGAATCAGTCAGGTGGGCATGCTACTTTAAGAATTATGTTACAAAATAAATTGTTAAGTTTAGCAACTTGGCAGATTTCGTTTTTTATTATGATTTCATACGAAGCATCTGGCTTACCATGTACTGTTCAAACATTTGGTCAGTAATGCAAACAAATATTTTAAACTATATAAATCAGGAGTTTTACGTGCATCAGTGTCTTAACGATAATAACGCAAGAATCTACGAGGTCTTTTTGTTTTTTTTTTCAACTTTATACCAACGAGCGCCGTACTAACGTTGGTAACAAAATAAAATAATAATTAAAAGAAAACAAAAAACCCGCCTGCATAAAAACAACTAATAGAAAATGAACTGAAAAGACTGGAACAAGATAAAAATTCAAAATTACACAAAGCTAGCGAAACAAATCGAAACAATATCAAACATTATGTACTATACACTTAAAAATATCAATACGGTAGTCCTTCAAAATTTTATGCAACATCGTACATAATATGCAGTCGGAGACATGCACAAAGAGAATGATTTGACTTATCCTTCAATTTCATGTCTCCAAATATATAAATATATAAATGAATCTCGGGGTGGGAACCACAACTGCTACAAACTGCGCCAACGGGCTAGTCAAATATAGCCTATAGCCTTCCTTGATAAATGGGCTATCTAAGACTGAAAGAAATTTTCAAATCAGGACCAGGAGACCTGAGATTAGCGCGTTCAAACAAACAAACAAACAAACTCTTCAGCTTAATTATATTAGTATATATAGATGCAGCTACCTAGCTATGCTATAATTTTTAAATTTTATTCAGCATAAATTACATATTTCATAAGATAAAGGTAAATGAATATCAATAAAAATTTAGAGCCTGCGGGTCTAGGCATAATAATTTAGAGATTGTGGGATTTACCATCTTAGTTTTAATAAAAATATATTATGGTTAATTACTCAAAAAAAGATAATATTTTATATATTTACACAATGTAAGTTATTGTTTAAGTTATTGTATTGCATGCGCATTGTATTTTAATAGTTAAAGATACACGAAGTATTGGTACACTAATTTAATGTTCATATGTACCTAAATTCTATTTATGAAACTGAATGTTACACTAAACTATAAGATTTGAAGAATATTGTGTACAATTTTAAAGAAGAAATATTAAAAGTAAAAAAATACGGTAATGGCAGCAATTATTATTTGTAGGCGTCTCAGAAAATGAATCTCAGAAACGCCGCGTTGGCGCAGCGGTCACAGCACTGGATTGCGATTGACTGTTGCGCGGGCGGTTGCGGGTTCGATCCCGCACACGACAACATTTGTATTGGCCATACAGATGTTTGCCGTGGTCTGGGTGTTTGTGCAGTCCTTGTGGGTCTCCTCACCGTGCCTCGGAGAGCACGTTAAGCCGTTGTTATCATGTACACCTGATAGCGATCGTTACTCATAGTAGGGAATATATCCGCCAACCTGCATTGGAGCAGCGTGGTGGATTAAGCTCCGATCCTTCTCCTTACATGGGGAAGAGGCCTATGCCCAACAGTGGGATATTACAGGCTGAATCGTGATCGTGTCTCAGAAAAAGTTGTTTTACGGTGCCCCTCATTACTCGGTGCTAGTTCATCCGAAATAAATATATCAAAGTTCTATTGTTAAGTACTTAATGGTTTTCTCCAAGTAACACTGGGAGGGCTTATACAAATTTCAGTTATACACTTTATGGGAAAACTAAAGTGAAAAATGTGATTTTTGTGATAAAATTTACTAATTTATTATTGTAAAATAAAAAATATTGACAAATTTGAAAAAACCTCTCCAGTGATAATAAAATCTGGTTGTCTAACTCAAAAAGGTTTTATTTATTTTATTTCACTTTTTCTTTTATTTAAACTTTAAAGGGTCAGCCGATATTGACAAGAAACAAACTTCAGATTAATTCTTGAAGTGAAACTTTTTTTCTATAGCCCTACAATTTTTTGTTCATATATGGCATGTCGCAAGTGTTCCGCGGTATTTGTGTTTTGATCTATGTACTACCTATTAATGTAAATGTTTTTATTCACTAAAGTTTTACTTGCATTGTGGTTTCATAAAACCACGCGTCTTTTTTATATTTTATTTTCTATTTTTCAGAAAAATATTATTTTTAATATTAAGTAGATAACGTTTGTATGGGTCTAGAGTTCTAGACTCTACGAGAGATGATGAGACTACTGTGTGGACATTTTAATAAAACATTACTAACTGTAGATAGCCAGTTTATCAACTGTTCACCAAGAAAACAAATTACACACTTTTCATTTCATTTCATTATATTCATGTCAAACAATAATTCATTTCACTCGTTAAGTAACTAGAAAAGAGTAATTATAGAAATAATGATATTATGTAATAAGCAACTACATAATTTTACGACTATCGAAAACAATGAAATGATTCGATATAAAAGCGTATCGTAATATGCACATATATTCAAATATAGAAATTTACATAAACCACACAGTTCCAAATCTTTATCATATTCAAGTTCATTGTTCCTTGTGTACAGTTCAATATACTGCGAGGGATTGCATTAAAATAATACTTTTCCTATATAAAACACAAAAAAGTATCACTGCCTAAATCAAGATGTGTTTTTTTATTTTATATTATTTGGAAATCTCATCATTTTGTTTAATATAATAAATTATTTTAATTATATAATTATACTTTACTTTTAAACTACAGCCTCATATATTTTAGTTTCAACTGATAACAATGGCTAAATTATCAGTATAAATTAATATCAGAGGTCTCCTGGAAAACGCCAATAGGCGTCTTCCGCACCTAGGAGGCTAGGATAGAATTCGCAATTTTCCAAAAAGTTAAAATTACGGAAACGGCGAGCAGTACCTTGTTGTATTATAAAAAAAAATGTGCGTATATTGCAAGTATAATTTTTTGTGACTTGTTTTCGCCAAGATAAAAGGAATTAAAATAAAAACCGGCCAAGTGCGAGTCGGACTCGCGCACGAAGGGTTCCGTACCATTGACTAGGTAATATATATTTAAATATATGTATTATATAAATATCGAGCAAAAATAGGTAAAAAATTGCGTTTTTTGTATAGGAGTCCCCCTTAAATATTTACTTTATTTTATTTTTAGTATTTGTTGTTATAGCGGCAACAGAAATACATAATCTGTGAAAATTTCAACTGTCTAGCTATAGCCGTTCTCGAGATACAGCCTGGTGACAGACGGACGGACGGACGGACGGACAGCGAAGTCTTAGTAATAGGGTTCCGTTTTTACCCTTTGGGTACGGAACCCTAAAAAAACCCCGATGGGCGTACTCCGCAACTCAATGTTAAATCAAAAAACGCCGATAGGCGTCCGCCGCATTGAATGGGTTATTATATTGGATTGTTCAATAACTGCACAAATGTATGGTGGCCATAAACTAAAAACAAGAAATAATTTTGCCACCGCGATTTAATCTACTACAAGCGCCAACTAGTTGTAGACGTGGTAAACCTCGAACAAAAAACTTATACAAAAAATACATTAAATAGTAAATACGTAATTGTAAGTTGTTACGTTTAATTTTTTTAAATTAGTGTGCCAAAGAAGTTTCACTTCTGACATGTGTACTTTGTACGCACGCAATTTTTTTCAGTGGACTCTGGCTCGTGGTCATATGGTGTCCCAAACGACACCAACGAAACAATTGTGTGTCGATTACTTACATGGAGTCCCCCATAGCCCAAACAGAAAAACTAAAAAACCATGGTTTAACGTGTTAAAATTTAAGGTAATAGAAAAAGCCATTTATTCAATATAAACACCACCGTCACACCAACTTTAGATCACGAAATTAGCGCCTCACGTGGCGTAAACAAAGTACGATTAAAATTTCTGCATTATCAGTACTGTAGTATTTTTATAAGAGCAGCTATATTGTTAAACTTGATAAAATCGATATCAATAGAAGTAATAGACGATGATTTAACATTTAAATGTAAATAATTTTACAGTTGATACCTTCGAAATCTATTGGAAATTTGTCTATGTATGTGCTCAACTTTTTCTCGTACTCAATGGTAACAACATCGCGAGAATGGAAGTATATTATATATACGGGATTTGCACATTATGGCAGCAGTAAAATAACACTAGCCCTAAATGTATTTGTCTATCAGTGATATACGCACCTGACAAAACGGGACCAATATAAAAGGATGGTGGATCCGAATGTCATTATGCATAAGTTGCATTTTAATGCAAGTAGGTAAAGTTTGACTGATACAAAATTATCAACATTTAAAAAAAAATGTATTTGTTACCTGATAACTTTTTACTAGGTGTACCAATCATGATGATTCTATTTTAATCAAAAGCTGATGCTTGATTCTTGGTTCTATTTTAGTCGAAAGTTGGTGCTTTTTTGTCATATGTTTGTGGTCTCCTTTAAATTTGATCGAGATTGACGGGTACTTTTAAAGTTATCCTTATTAATGCGTATCTAATTGACTGTTTTAATGACTTCCTATGTTGCATTACGTGTAGACGTAATTGAAGTCTGTTTTATTTTTCCGTTTATATCTCAAAAATATTGTCAATATTGTCTAATATGATTCTGTCTGTCTGTCTGTCTGACTGATTATTGTCATCTGTCTATTATGTTTCGTTTATTCATCAATTTGGTCATGGATATATTTACATACTTGTTTATTTCTATTTCTCAATTAGGTAGCACTAATTTCCGATAGCTTGTCTTTCAGATATAGATAGTGTTAACAGCTCTCTTTTAGAATTTTAATAAAATTGGATTGGACAAAAACATTTTATCATCTGCAGTAAAGTATGGAAAACTGGTCAATGGCCGGTTGACTGGACCCAATCTGCTGTCATCCCTCTCCACAAGAAAGGCTCTACGAAGAAGTGCGAAAACTACCGTACCCTCTCTCTCATGGCTCATGCGAGCAAGGTTATGTTACGCATAATAAACGCTAGACTATCATCTTACACCGCACACCAGATACCGAGTGAACAAGCTGGTTTTGTAGCCGGTAAGGGAACTCGTGAGCAAATATTGAATGTACGGATTCTCATTGAGAAGTGCCGTGAGTTTAACAAACCACTGGTTATGTGTTTTATAGATTATGCAAAGGCATTTGACTGTGTAAAGTGGGAGCGTATGTTTGATGTGCTCATAGAAATGGGTGTTCCGCCTCATCTCACTTTCTTGATACAGAATCTGTACCTTGACGGAAGCAGTTTCGTGAAATTGGAAAACCATTTGTCGAAGTCTTTCCATACTGAACGTGGCGTGCGTCAGGGCTGTATTCTGTCCCCGGGGCTATTCAATCTGTATGGCGAGTACATAATGAGGATAGCGTTGGATGGCTGGGATGGGGGCGTCACAATAGGTGGTCAGAAGTTAACGAACCTGAGATATGCTGACGATACGACCATACTAGCTTCAAATGAGGAGGAGATGGCAGTACTGCTCAAGAAAATTGAAGTTGAAAGTGCCTGTTGATCGAAATCGGTCCACCCAGTCAAAAGTTCTGAGCTAACATACATTAAAAAAAAACATACGTGTCGAATTGAGAACCCCCTCCTTTTTTGGAAGTCGGTTAAAAATAGTATCTATGACTCCAAGATTGATTATTTGCAAGGAATTAAGTCGAAATCTTGAAATTTAATTTCAAACCAAGAGTTAAGAGCAATAACTCTGTTCATCCATTTATTTATTATTTATATATATATTCCATTTATAATTTTTAAAAAAACTAATAAATGAATAAATAAATATTTTTTTTAAACTAAAAATATTTCATTAAATCGATTGAAAGTTCTTCTTAAATAAAATCGATTATTATTTCAAATCGAATCAATAACATGTGAGGCAGTCACTAATGTCAAAATTTCTTGAAGTGTCAAAAAGATAATAAATGGCCGGAAGGGGTATAATAGTAAAATTACAAGACAGCTTAATTAAAGTAAAAAATATGAAAAATACAAATTTTTTGTGCATGTAAGCACCTTCCTGTTAATGTCCTTTAAATAATATTGTTAAATACATTTTGTAAAATAAAAATGTAGTCATTTTGAGTTTTATTAGTAAATAAATTCCAATTAATTATCTATCTATACATATTATAATAAAATGGTAGAAAAGTCAAACCTCTACATTGAACATTTTTTTAAAAGAATACTTGGGGTGTGATCTACAATTGATACCGAAGCCAAAAATATAGTGTTTAGAATTTTTGTCTGTTTGTCTGTATGTATGTCCGGGATAAACTCAAAAATTACTGCATTGATTATTTTACTTCAGGCACGAATATTATTAAGAAGTCGGGTCAACATTAAGGCTACATATTATCACGCTAACACCTACGGGGAACGAGCAGTGAACCTTTATTTCTTCAACACATTCTGTACATTCTTACAGACGACGTCGCGGGCAGCAGCTAGTAATAAGTAACATTAAAAATGTTAATTTAAAGGTGAATATTTAACTCACATGTGTATTAGGTCTGCTAGAATTTCGTTAATTTGAAAATAGATAGTGCTTTAATTTTGTATAAGTAGTCAGACTTCAAATAGAGATGATATTACTTTTAAAACAAATCTATTAATCATTGTATTTACAAATTTTTTCTTAAATATATATAGGTACTACTACTTCCTAGTTATGTAACAGTAACATAAATTGTATGGAGTTAATTTCTTTCTTTAGCTGTAATCTATACATATAATAAAATGGTAGGAGTCAAAACTGTACATTAAATATTTTTTTAAAAGGATACTTGGGGTGTGATCTACAATTGTAATCAGTAATAATCCAGATGGCTGATGAAGATCAAATATAGATCGAAACGTCGCATAATTTATGATTTGGTTCTTTGATTGGCATCCTTGGTCCACTTCCCTACTAAATTCTAACAATAGTGTTTAGAATTTTTGTCCGTTTGTCTGTATGTATGTCCGGGATAAACTCAAAAAGTACTGCATCGATTTACTTCAAATTTGGCACAAATATTATTAATAAGTCGGGTCAACATATAGGCTTCATATTATCACGCTATCACCTACGGGGAATGAGCAGTTAACCTTTATTTGGTGTATAGCGTTCACGCAGACGACGTCGCGGGCAGCAGCTAGTTTCCCATAAATCCATCCATTGTATATTATAATATAAGATTATGGGATTATGGATATATCCATAATCCCATAATCTTTCCCATAACTTTTAGTAGTTTTTATCATTAAAATATTTTATAGTAAAGATACTAACTAAACTTCTATAATAATGAATAGGCTTAATACAAATACAAATATATATATATATATATAACTAGCTGACCCGGCGAACTTCGTAATGCCTAATAGTTGATTCTTTAATTTTTAATTTTTTTTAATACTTATCCTTCCCGGAACACCTCCACAAACACTTAAACTTTATGGTATGGTATTTGAGTTCAAATTGACTTTTAAGTATTAGTATTACGAATCTTTTGTATGGGAATATAGAAAAGTGTTGTTTTTAGACTTTTTCAGGCATTTTTTGAATTTTTCTCTCCATAAGAACCATCCTCATACTTGAAGAAATATTAAAAAAAGAATTATTGAAATCGATTCAGCCACTCTCGAGATTTGCGCTTAGCAACACATTCAGCGATTCATTTATATATATATAGAGATTCTGTTAATGTTTTGAATTAAACTAAACAGAATCAGCCTGCGAGTGGGGTATGAGGATTACAAGGATTCCCATAAATGAGAAGGGTTTGAGCTTAAACTGCCAAGTTACTTCATTACGGTTTAGTGGATAATTTTAATGACTGCTGTCAGGTCTTTGATATCAACCGAGAAACATAGAGAGATAGATAGATAGAGAGATAGACCGAATAGCTGGAAAACCCCATAAGGAAACACTCAAATCAGAAAGCAATATTTGTAGACGTACAAATATCTATTCCGTGCGGGAATAGAGCTCATTGGTATTAAGTTATATTACTTCAATATTTTTTTTAATTTTAATATTTAGTAAGACTATTATGTAGAGAAAATTGAAGAAAATCCTTCAAGTCCTTAAAATGTAAGAAATAAATATCTAATTTTTTATTTATATTATTAAAGTTGTATCTAGCACATACATTTAAAGAAAGAGTATTTGCCTCGAATTATTTAAGAAAAATTGGGGATTATTTCAGTGCTGAACAGTTCATAGTTTGTGATACCTATTTTAAATTCTTTTCTTTTCCTGCTTATATAAAACATGTTATATAAAATGTTTATGCTCCAATCCTTCTTCTACATGGGGAAGTGGCCTATGCCCAACAGTGGGATATTACAGGCTGAATCGTGATAAAATGTTAAAGTAAATAATGGTTTAGAAAAAATGTCTTCATATCTTTTACTAAATTAAATTAGGTACAATAAAAGTTACAATAATTAATTTGTTACTTTGTCTCTTTTCTTTCATTGAAAAACTCCTGCACAAACTTTATATTATAACATGTTTTATGTTTTAGGTTAATATTGTGTCATTTAGTACAAGTTTTATGAGGTGCCTAGATAATTTTTAAGTTGTGCTACAACTTTTTTTATAAAATGTAGGACAATGTTTTTTTTTAAATTTGGTACAAATGTTACTCTAAAATTACTGTACTAAATATTATTTTTGGACAAACTACGTAAATGAATTATAAATTTATTAAATATGCGTTACATTTTTAAAATAATTTAAAATAATACTACACAATAGTTTTTATAGTCTATCTGAAGTAGACTTGTAGCACCATCTAGTCTGTTTCTAGAACTTACGTTTACTAGATTGTTTCAAGTTACCACATAGCATTTCATAATGTTTTACTTGAAATAAATTTTATATTCATTAAATAGACTTTTAAATATTTGCTTAAACAACAGCAACATAATTCAAAGAATATATTTTAATCATATGAACAGATTTTAAAAGAAAATTTAAATTAAAAAGTTTCCTACTACTATGTAAATTATAAAATATATCTCAAACAAGCTTTCTGCTTAGATAAACATAATTTTAATGCCATTTATAAGGTGCAAAAGATAGCCTTAGAGTATCCTAAATTTTCCTAGGCCATACTTTGTGAAAGTATCACTTATTTAAGTTTGTTATATTATTTAATTTATATGGGATATACTTCAGTTAAATAAATATACCAACATATCAAAAATAATTTTAACCTTTTAGAATTGTTGCCTAACATGTTTTATTACCTTTATTAATTATCATTTTATTTTTAAATTTTTAAGACAACATTAATAACTGGTTTTATCTGCAAATGTTGCGTTAAATAAAAAGATAATACTTTAAAACTATTTTTATTTCATTTAATGTGACTCGAAAATGATTACGAACAAACTTCCTACTTAGAACTATATTAAAAACGAAAATGTTGCTTTTGGTACATCACTCAGTATATACCGATAATGTTAAAAAAAACAATAAGATTTAGTATAGAGTACATACTCGTGTTGTTTTCGGATTATTTGAACTTTTTCGACAAACTTTTTTACATACTTTAGTTTTGAAGGATTTGTTTTTGTCGACAAAAAACTTGTTAATTCCGTTACAAACGAATTTAAGTGTACCTTCAGTTGCATCTGATACTCGTAACTATGATTAAATTCCGTGAAAATATGACAAGAATACGCTAATTATAGCCATATGATATGTAAATCTGTGAAAATAACAGAGCAAAATTTCTAAATGTTGACGTGGCGTGAAATTGTAAAGAACATATCTGTTACAAGCTAATCCATATGAAATAACGGTGAAGTAAGTTGTTTGCTATAAAAACAGAATGTATTGGCAAAAACAATACAAATTTGCAGTTTCGGTTTGATTACTTGTAATATAAGTATGGCGACTCTGACATTGTTGGCCTGTTTTGGTGTTAACAATATGGCGTAGGTACTTACCCTATTATTTCTAATGAAGTCTTCTATAGCTTTTAATGCTGAATCCGTTAATTTCACAAACACTAGTTCCTTGTTTTCTTTATAACTAGACTCCGATGATAACGCATACTGAACACCTGCTGGCAAGGCCGCCATTTCTTATTCACTATTCGCACTGTAGACCAGCTGACTCCTTTGCTAGTCGTCACGATTCATATCATTCACACATTTCTTAACGTAATCACAGATTCACAACCTATTTAAAATTAAAATTATAACAACAACAGGGTTTTAGAAGTCCTAATTAAGAAATTTTTGTAACCCCATCGACTCGGCCTTTGTTGGCAGCGCTCTTCAGTCTGCAAGGCCGCACTGACTGTCATGCGCAATGGCGCTTTTGACAGGAAACGCGAGCATTCACTGCAACAGTGGCGCCAAAATTTAAATTGTCTATTGTAGTTAAATTACTAAGTTACCTACCTATATTAAATTATTTTAAAATTAGGTACTTAAATTATTGAAATATATAAATAGAACCAAATTAATATTTTTTTTATTAAATGTAAGCCCTTAACAAATATTTATTGACATCACAAATAAAAATAATAACACTAAAATTTTACTTCGTTTTTGAAGTGAAACTTAATTCTTTAGGCACGTGAGGGGTAAAATTTGAGCGACCGGTAACACGACAACGTCATGACGTTCGGTACTTGGGTTGGTGACCGCCTGGGAACACCGCGTGAGGTTGGCTTTTTGTTTTTTTTTTCACTAGTTATTTTTTATTATTTTAAATTCGTTTTTTTTTGTTTTTATTCGTTTTTTTTATTAGTTTGCCAAAGAAGCACGAAGTATGATAGATAGGAAGGAATCCGAACGGTATAGGCTTTTCGATAGTGTTCATGGTAAACAATAATGAAAACAGATCTTAGTTCTCTTTTCTGCCACTTGCTAGTGGCTGCGCTAGAAGCACGTACGTACCGATGCTATTATTATTTATTATTATTACCAGTGCAAATGCCGGAGCGAAAGCTGTAATAAGTTGTCTTAGTATTAGTATTAATTATTTATTTATTTATAAAATAGTATTAGTATTAATGAATATGAATTATTGTTATTTGTTTATTTGTTTATTGCTGTTATTTATTGTTATTATTAGTTTGATTAGAATTGTAAAATAATTGTGACATTGAGATTTTTGCTTGTATTTATTTTAGTTGCTTTTATTAATTGTAAAAATTGTGCTTTTTATGGGTCATTTGATACCCGAAATAAAGAATTATTTATTTATTTATTTATATATATATCTTACGTAGACTCTATGTACAAAAAATGATGGTTTCTGTGCGTGTTTTTCGGGATTCAGGCGTAATTTTTTTTAATTTGAATGGCAATATGGTGAGAAATAATAATAAATCATAAAATTTCCTGGTATTGGGGGCATAATTCTGAGAAAATTAGAGATCATTGAAAAAACAGTCATAGCAAATGAATTTTTTTTCACAAGAAGTAGGTATAGTTAAAGTCATAATGCCACTTTTTTGCGAGCTAATTGTTATTTTTTATCCTTACCGCCAAGTACGTGGCGTAATATTATATTTTATTTTAAAGTAATCGACCCACTTCTTTGGAAGAAATCATCATTTTTGTACATAGAGTCTACGTAAGATATAAAAATCTTAATTCGTCAATAAAAAATAAAATATTTCAAAAAAAAAAACATTTCTATGTTTTTTGTCGATATTTTATGGTCTAGTTACACCCCCTTTCGGGGTTGCACTTTATCGCGGGACACCCTGTATACTACTAATGTTCGTACGTATGTCCACGGTTTTCTCTATCACCACCAACCCCAATCAACTTCCCGTTCCGTTGGGGTGGTAAATATCCCTTGGTCTCTTGGTGTGGATAAGGGAGTTTGGTCGAGGTGGGTGGAAGGGGGTGGTTGTGGGTAGCAAAAATGTTAAAACATATATTTCTGTCCATTTCTAACGCATTAGGCCTTCTGAAAAGATCTCTTAAGTTTCAAAATGTGTAAAACGGTTATAATTGACCTGGAATGTGTTAGAAAGTTCTAAAAAATTCTGGAATAATGTAGAAACTTTCGAAATTTGTCAAACTATTGTAATCGATTTAAAATGTTCGAGAAAGTACTAGAAAATTCTAAAATGAGTGCAATTTATTATTAAACTTTTTCTTAAAATTATTTTAATTCGGTCGTTAGTTTATTAGATATACTTTATATACACCGCAAGTTTAATGACCGAATAAGTCTCTCAATACCTCAATATCGAAAATAGAAAATTAAATCTATATCTGTTAAAAAATATATCCTTATATATTTTTAAACCATTAAACTTGCGATGTATTTCAACCCAAGCAACGCCGGGCTTCGTTGCTAGTAATAATATAATACTTTTTACAATAATAATTGAACTACGCTCAATATACGTGTTTATTATAAAAAACATCGACTATCTATCGTAGCAGTACATCCCATCACTAAAGACGTCTATGGCGTTACGTTATACGCATAACACTTTTCTTAATTTTTCTTTTCATTAGATTTTATTTGTAGACTAGAACATTCTGGTTGGGTTGAATATAATTTACTACAGTAATTAATGATTTAGTATATTACGAATGTGGTACAGCTGAAATACTAAGACATAATTTGTAAATCGCGGCAACTTTCAAGAGTGAAACGAAACGTTACTGAAACTGTCACCCGCACCATGCTACAGCGCACGATGTATAGTCATAGATATAATAAAAAGAGGATAGGAAGTTAATTGCATATACAATTTTTTGCTATACTTATACCATGTTAATATATACCTCAATAACAAAAGTATATCTGTCTCATTCTAATACGTTGTAATTTACATATTAAAACGAGTATAGAGATAATTTCATTGTTTCAAATTTTTCGTTGTCAGTTTTCATGACATCATCAAACTCCGCCTTGAAGCCAAAACGCCATTTTAAGTCGACATTCCTAAAGGTAATTTGTCTGTCATAAAAACGTTTTTTGGACTGAAGTTGTTACTATTTCTGTTAAACTGTGTGTGTTTTGGTGATTTTGTAAATATATGAAGGATATTTGAGCAAAATTAACATGATAAAGTGTTGCATCAGTGGATTCAATTGAAAATCTAGAGATAATGACGGAGGATTATCATTTTTTAAGGTTAGTTGTAGTTTTTTCTTATATCCGTGTATATTTTTCGTGTAAGTTAAGTTTTAGCTCCATAATAGGGATTGAAGATTATGTTTTTCGCTTTTATACATAATCATTTCTATTACTAACACTTAAATAATAAAACAATTATGTTTGGAATGTTTACATACAAACGTAGTGCTGGGCATCTATTATGCAATATTGTTATGCAAGTTTCGATTTATCGATACATACTCTATAATATTTTTCTGATTAACTGTAGTTACGACAATACAACGATATAAAAGTAATATTCTTATAGATGTTCCTTATAGTCTCAACTATAACTTTAAATTTTTTTATTAATGATATTATGCAGTGCATTGTTTAGATTTCCGAGGAATGAAGCCCTTCAAAAATTATAGAAACTTATCTCTTACTTATCTACTTGTGTGGCTTATAATAATTTGTAGACTTGCTGATTCCTACTGGAACACCTGCCTCATTTTAGAATAAGAGAGAGGAAGAGTGTGCTTTTAAATATTAATATAAATTTTCTGTTTTTTTAGTTTACTTCACCATGATCGCCTGACTTGAACCCCTTGGACTTTTTTTATTGGGGATGCATTAAAGAAAAATTTTATAATAAAGCAGTGTCGACAATCGAAGAATTGCGCACACGTGTGCAATTAGCCGCTCGTGAAATTGAAGTATTAGGCTATGCACGCCGTATCAAAAGTTCATTTATAAGGCGATGCCGAGCCTGCATTGCTGCCAATGGAGGACATTTAAAACATTTTATGTAACATTTGCAACGTAAACATTTTATGTAATAAATGCATTTTCACTATAAAAACCTTTGTTTTTTTTCTTTATCCTAACATTCAAGTGACACAAAACAAACTTACCGACCGTGATAAGTTCTTTCGCTTCTACAAAGTAATTTTGCTTGTCAAGCACTAATTGTTATACGTTTTTATAAAGTACACAAACTTTAATTAATGGGCAATTATAGTACAGTAATTTTTTTTTCACAATTAATGGTTAAAAGTTGACAAAAAGTAACGAATAAAAATAACTTCTAACGTTAATTTTCATAAGTTTAGAATTAATGATGCCTGAAATAGTAATTTCATCAGATAATACAAGTATTCCCGAGTAAAAAAAAGTACTTTATAATACCCTTATTTGTAAAATTTACGACAAAAATACTAACCGTGGTAGATTTTTTTTAAACGAAAATATTCACAATTTTCACAGTTTTGGCAACCTTGACATGAAAAGTACATTTTCTTGAAGTTCGACATTAGGGCTATCACCAGTTAACTGATAAAAATAAATTTTTAATGGAACATTTTGAAAATGACAAAATTTTGAATAGTGCCAATAGTGAACATGATAGTTCTCTTAAATTACATACAAAAAGACACTTCATTTTTATTTGTATAGATGTAAAGCCAACACTGGTCGAGGGTGTTTAATGTGAAAAATATCTGTAAATTATACTAGAATAGCATTACATCGATACGGATACTATCGACCAAATGGGTACAACTACAACACTATTCGCTGTGGGCGGAGTTGACGCCATATTTGATAAGCATTTGGCTTCAGATCACGTGACTATATGGCCTATCCTCTTTTTATTATATCTATGTGTATAGTGGACTTCCACAGATTAAGTAATAGGTACTACCTCTACTTGAAAATAATATGGATGTAATGAGGAATTAAACTAAATGAAGCATTAACATATATTTGTTACATTTAGCACACCATACTATAAGGGGGCGTTCAAGTATTCGTAACGCAAATTTTGAAGATTTTCGTTGTCGAACGTAGGAAATATATAACTTCTTACAGTGCGTAGAGTTCTGTCTAACTAGCTACATGGCAATACTAGTTGTTACAGTGACTGTTATTTTAAAATATCAGTGACAAAATACTAGGTAGGTACTAGACTACTCGATATTAGTATTCTAAAAATACTACGTTTATCTCGCCTCCTCTTAGCGTAAACGCTTAAGCACAAGCGAAATGGAGATGATACCGATTTTACAGACAAACAATTATTTTTTTTGCTACTCTGACAAAGTGAAATCTGTATCTACCGCATTTGAAATCTGTATCTACCGCATTATATTATTGGATAGTGTGACTTGACTTACCTCGTAGAAATGAAGTTCGAATAGGAATCCAGTCAAAAGCGATATCGGGGTCCTTAAAACTTTGCAAATAGTCGTCAATACGGAGATAAACACGGTCCAAATCACAAAGAAATCGGAAGTTCACAAACGAAAGCCAAGTTGTTGAGCCGTAGAAACACAAACGCAAAGACAAGAATTTAGATTTAGAGGTTTGGTATCGTTCATCAGGTCATCATTCGTTCTTAATGGAATTTTTTCATTTTTGGCCAAAACCATTATTTACACTTTTCGCACACCAATGTGCATGGTATACTAGGAAATCCATATAACATTATCTTAATTTTTTTTTATATTTGAGTCATATAGAAGCAAATATAGCAATATCCACTTTTTTGCCAAACAGACCTAACAATAGCGCCACCATCTACGTAAAATTCCAAACGTTTTTATTAAATAATACCGCTCCTAAAACAGCAATATCCTATAAAAAAACTAATTTTGTTTTTAGTGTTCGTTGCAAAAATAGCAAAATCCAAGACTATCAAAACCAATGGCAGCAATATCCCAACTAGCCAATCACAGGCCGTTATTTAGTATGGCGAAAACGGTTGAACGGAGAAAATACATGCTCTAATTTTCATGATTATTCTTAGATTTAAACAAGTTTTGAAGTGATCGAGTTATTATATCGTTACGATGGATTGTTTTTCTGTCCCTGTAAATAATAATTATGCAAGAAAACGTCAGCGAAACCCCGAAACTTGGAAACGGAATGTCTCTAAAGTTCAGAGGTTAATGTTATATATTTTATAGAGTTAGGTTACTTCGTTTATCTTGATACTTTTTTGGTAACCGATTTTTTTTGTATATCAACTAGTAATGTTATTAATATGAAAGTTTGTAAGGAAAAAAAGCACAGTTGAGGTTTCAAGCACAATTAATATAAAATGAAAAATGAATAAATATGAATAAAATTATAAATGACTCTGAATCTCTGTCATGTATGACCTCATTAAAGTATCAACTGTCATACGTCGTACTATACATACCTTTTAAATATGGCGTCGTTAGGTGCAATGACAGCAATGTCCCAAAGTAGAAAATTCAAATACAGCAATATCCTACTGTCAAGAACAATAACAGCAATATCCTGTCATTTTTCCAATATTTTACCATTATCGTTTATTATTTTTATCATTTAAAGGCTAGCATATATGCATTATAACATCCCTGTTGTAATAAAATAGACTTGGTTCAAAAAAACATAGGTTTAACTACAGAAAAATGTTTTATTTAAATTACTCAAAACCACCCCGATTGGAGATTGCTATATTTGCTTCTATATGATTCATTTTCCTGTTATTTTTGTATACAAATAGTTTGTTGATAAACTGAACGATATAACACTAGCAACATTAGCAGGGTGCAGCCTGTATGTGCGTTTCAAATTAGATTTCCGAAAGTACTTTTCAGTATTTGTGTGTGAGCAAAATTTATCAAAACACAGAGTAACCTCTAACACCTTTTGACACTCACAACCTATTAGATATTACTTACAACACGAACGAAATGGCGATGTATGAAAAGGCTATGTAATTAATATCTAATTTAAATATTTTCTACTTAGAAACTAATGAAAGTACAGAGAAATATTAATTAAAATAAAAAAAGTGTATTTGTATTAGGGGCACATTGCCTTAACCCTTAGCTAGGGCTCCCCACTATCGTGTAACAACTCCTTTAAAAAAAGTATTAGCAATTTGATGACAAAGATACACTAAAAGTATTTTCAATGAGATTTAAAGCAAAAGTTACCGCAGAGAAAGACATACGGTCTTATTGTCAAAAAACGAAGTAATGCCTCTCTCAAAGTCGCATTAAGTATGACACTATTTAACTTTAGTGGCCGTTTTAACTTTTTTTTTTTAATTATTTATAAAAAGTGAAAATAAATTAGGATTAATAAAAAGTTCGAGTTACTTTTTATGATTTATAAAAAGTTCGAGCTAAAACGCTTTTTTTAAATATCATTTACCTCGACCTTTTATTGATATGAAAGAACAGAAAGCCCCACAGGGTACAGTAATGACAAATGTCACTTTTAAGTTTGAGGTTACAGCGAATTCGGTTTTCTGCTAAAAATATTAGTTTTGACGATAAAATAGACGTATAATTACAAATATAATTGTAGTGCATGTGATTACCCTGATGCTACAATAATTATTTAGTACCCATTGTGTGTGATTAACTGATTACACAGGGATTGCGTATTTTTCATCCGGTAAGGGGTTTGTTTACATTTTAATTCTTTTATTTTTGGACAGAGTTTAAGTCAGCTTATAAATAAATAATAACAATGATGCTTATACTCTAGGTGTTACGGTAACAGTTGGGATTACTACATAATGAGTATTTTTATAATACTCAGATCTAAAATTCAATGAGCTTAAGATGAAACTTATAGTCTGTCTATAAAGTCGTGAAATTTAATGAGGGCGCTGTTAATAACACGTAGCAAACACATAGCAACACTGTATAGTATGACATAAATAACTTTGATACTTGCAGTATTTTATTTACCTACTATTAAAAACATGAGTCTGAGTGTGAATAGATACGAAAATGTCAGTTCGTCTAGGTAAAATGAGTAAATAAATAAGACACATATCATATTTTGTTTGTTTTATTTATAAAGAAATATCAATGAAATAGATCTGCTTCGAATGAAAAAGTACACATTACAGCAAAAAGAGAGGATTATCTAAATATTATCGTATAAAACAGAAATTTAAAAGAAGAATTGCAAAAAAATATTAGTTATATTGATGAGAGTTATATTCACGACTCATACTGAACATGCTGGAAGTGAAAAAGGCTTTGTACCAAACTGTCTACTCTTATTTAGTGGAAGAAATAAAATAGAAGATTATCACTCTGAAATGAATGCGAATAAATTCACTAAAAGGATTACGGAAAAACTTACTCCCAACCTACACGAGCCATCTATTTTATTGTTTTTGGCAAATGGCAATGCTCCTTACCATTCAGTAATTACAAACAAAACACCAAACACCAGTACTCGTGTCGATGATATAAAATTATGGTTATTAGAAAATAATATTCCATTTAATTCATCGCTAAGGAATGTATTAACTTGAGTAAAAAATAAAAAACCAAATCCTATATATGAAATAAATACTATTTTGGGAGAACATGGGCATACAGTAGTTCGGCTTCCACCATACCCCTGTGATCTTAACCCATTAAAGCTAATTTGGGCACAAAAAAAGGTAGCTGCAAGTAATATTGGATCTCGTGACGTGAAACAATTGACAGAAGAAGCATTTAATACCATCACAGTTGAAAACTGGAAAAATTGTTGCGAACTTGTAAAAAAAATAGAAAAGGATTATTATGAACGAGACAGAACATTATACAAAAATATAGAGACGAATTAATATTTCAAGTAAGAAGCGACAACAGCAGCACTTCTTTCACTTATCATCGGATTCTAAAATCTAAAATTATCCATTTCTTTCTTTGGCCGGCCTTTCTTAAGTTTCCCAGGAGTTTCAAACTTTCCATCATTTTTAAAGCCTTCGTTGACTATCCGTCTAACTGTACTCTTTGATTTTCCTGAAAAAGATAAGTTTAATAAATGTTAATGGAATGGAAATATAAGTTACTGACATGAAGCAATTGATTCAAATTTAAAATTGGAAAACTTGAGACTACGTTATATTATATCCTTATGTATCAAAAAATTCGTCGTACTATAATGTGACCTCTATACTCTGTCTCATCTAACCTAAAAATTTGCAATGTAAACAATGCCTTTTTTGGTCTCTAAAACGTAAATTATGTAAATTTTTAAATTCAGGCAGGTTAAACACAAACAATAACACGATTACATACCGTCATAGATGCTGTTTGCCCATTAACATCGTCCAAATCACACAAAATTCGTCCAGCTTCGAACTCCGCCAAACATCGCTGGAAAACTTTAAAAATCACTTCCCGCGTGCCACTCCGATTTACTTTACTCATTTTTGAAACTCTTCTGCGAAGATTGGTCTTAATTTTTTGCAGTTTATTCAAATGAATAAAGAATAATAAAGGAAAACTGTTAACTCGATGATAGTATTGACAGCGAAAGTACTTATGTTTGGTGTTGCCAGACACATGATTAATGTTAGTTCCTCAAACATTAATGTCACGACTTTATAGACAAACTATACAAATGAATCACTGATATTGATGAAATTATGTAGTTACTAAGCACATCTTTAAAGTCTTGTTTACGATGTAATCAGGGGAACGCGTAGGCGTTTCGGAACCCCCCAAGACCAGAGGCCTGGGGCGGGCCGCCCCTTCCGCCTCCCGGTTAGTCCGCCACTGGGTATCTCTCAAAGATAAGATCAGAAATGAGACTGTCCGCAAGAGAATGAGAGTAACTGATATAGTTCACAGAATTAGCAAAATTATTTATATTTTAATAAAATTACCTTATTAAGTATTATTGTTATTAGGCCGAGTTATTAGGGATTTATTAAACTGATATCATCATTTTTTGTTTATCTCATTTACGTTGTCATTGTCAATGTCATTATCAACTGGGTTACGACATCTGACAATTCTGACATATGAAATTATGAAAGTAAAAGTAATAGGTTAGATTTCCAATAGTTTCGTCAGCAACGTAGCATATGTGAGATTAAAGATAAAAGTGTTAAACTATATTGAAAGGTAATTTCTTATTCTTTATTTCTTTTACAATACGGTGAATAACACAAAGGGACAAACGAAATTAGATATATTTATAATTTGTACTCTTGAACGTAGGAAACGTAAGAATGTTTAACATTTTACTTTTCTCTACCTTTTAATTGTTTACAATTAAGCAAAAAGTAATTTAAATATTGTGCTTACTTTTCAGACCAGTCAAAATATTGGTAATGGCGAATTTGCAAGAGAAAAAGGATCTTATAACTCGTAACTTACAAGAGGTATTAGGCGATGAAAAGCTAACAGAGATCCTAAAACAACGAGATCTGAAAATTTACTGGGGTACTGCTACTACCGGACGCCCTCATGTCGCCTACTTTGTTCCTATGTCCAAGATAGCTGATTTTTTAAAGGCAGGGTGTGAGGTTACTATTTTATTTGCCGATTTACATGCTTACCTAGATAACATGAAGGCACCTTGGGAATTACTGGCTCTAAGAACTGAATACTATGAAGCAGCCATCAAAGCTATATTAACTTCAATAGGAGTTCCATTAGAAAAGTTAAAATTTGTGAGAGGTACAGAGTACCAACTAAGTAAAGAATATACTTTGGATGTTTATCGAATGTCATCTGTCATAACTGAGCATGACGCTAAGAAAGCTGGTGCAGAGGTAGTGAAACAAGTCGAACATCCATTATTGAGTGGCCTCTTGTATCCCGGTCTACAAGCTTTGGACGAAGAATATCTGAAAGTTGATGCTCAATTTGGTGGTGTTGATCAGAGGAAAATATTTGTTCTGGCTGAAAAATATTTGCCACAGTTGGGATATGCTAAAAGAGTGCATTTAATGAATCCTATGGTTCCAGGACTAACTGGAGGAAAAATGTCAGCTTCTGAGGAAGATAGCAAAATTGACTTATTAGATAACCCGGCTAATGTTAAGAAGAAACTCAAGAAAGCATTTTGTGAGCCTGGTAACATTACTGAAAATGGTGTATTGTCTTTTACAAAGCATGTAATTTTTCCATTAATGAAAGCAGATGAAAAATTTGTAATAAGTAGAGCAGAAGAACATGGCGGCAATGTTGAATTTGATAATTTTGTCGATTTAGAAGCTGCATTTGCAAAACAAGATATTCATCCAGGAGATCTTAAGGCAACTGTTGAAAAGGTAATTAATAAACTTTTGGCTCCTATCCAAGAAATATTTAAGGATACCAAACTTCAGGAGTTAGCTAAGAAAGCCTATCCACCTCCATCAAAGACTAAGGCAAATGCCCCTGCAGGTAATGATGAATTAGTGCCAAGTAGATTAGATATCAGAGTAGGCCGTATTGTTGAAGTATCGCAGCATCCTGATGCTGATGCTTTATACGTAGAGAAGATAGATCTGGGTGAAGATGAACCTAGAACAGTGGTATCTGGTCTTGTTAACTATGTACCTATAGAAGAAATGCTAAATAGAGATGTTGTAGTTTTATGCAATCTAAAGCCCGCAAAAATGAGAGGAATTGAGTCCAAAGGTATGGTCCTGTGTTCATCTGTGGATGAACCTAAACAAGTAGAACCATTGCTTCCACCCAAAGACAGCAAACCAGGAGATAGAATTGTTGTAGATGGTTATGAAACAGGCGAACCTGATGACGTCTTGAACCCTAAGAAGAAAGTCTGGGAGAAATTACAGGTTGATTTAAAGACAAATGATAGTTTAATAGCTGCATGGCAAGGAAATAAACTTATAAGCAAAGTAAATGGTAATCCAGTTACTACTAATACTATGAAAAATGCACCAATTAAGTAAATTAAATTCCGTTAAATAAAATTACAATATTTTGATATTATTTTCTAATTATTTCACATGCATTGTGTTTACATTTGTATAGATTTATTTCTGCATTTCGAATATATATTTATTAATTATTTTTTGTATCTAGGATTTACATCAATAATCAAAATAAATAAAACTTGTTAATAACATGTTATGAAAATTAATTATTTTTTTGACATTATTAATTTGACATTTCCCTTTGTCTTCAAAAGTCATTCAGCAATGGTTCTTAAAATATTTTTACTAAATTGATAATGACCACTAGATAATAATTAACTAATAGTTGATTGTTATTAATTTGTTATTATTTATTAATGTATTGATATTGCTTTTCCTATTAATTTAATAAGCATTGTGATTTCATTTATTTATTTGTATTTCTATGTTCCAAATACATTTCTATTGACGATAATACTAAATTAATGATTTATATAAAACAATTACAAAATAAATAAGACTAGGGTTAATTACAATTAATTACATGTTAAATATTTTAATGACGCCGCCTTGGTGCAGCGGTCACAGCAGTGGTTTCATGGTTTGTGGCTGTTGCGGGTTCGATCCCTGCACACGACAACATTTGTATTGGCCATACAGATGTTTGTCTTGGTCTGGGCGTTTGTGCAGCCCTTGTGGGTCTCCCCACCGTGCTTAGGAGAGCACGTTAAGCCATCGGTCCCGGTTGTTATCAAGGTGTTCATCACAATAATCATTATTAAATTTAATAACGATTTTTTGAAGCCATTACTGTTATATATTTTGTAGTTGTTATCGTTAGAAAGTTAGAAAAAAATGATTGCAAGAATATTACTTAATTTTAAATATATCTACCTATCTATACTTGTAAACGGAGAACCGGTTTTTTTGTTCGGTCATTCTGCGAAAACTACTGAACCGGTCGGAATAATACTAATACCATAAGATGGAGCGTGTTTCAGCGTTTTAGTTAATGTTTTTAATACAATTTGGTAGACAAAAAAGCGTACGGCTCAACAGAGGGTAAGCGATTACCGTAGATTATAGACTAGGAACACAACACTGCTTGAAAGCAGTATTATTTAGCTGTGATCTTCTGTAAGGTCGAGGTACTACCTCAGTCAGGCTGCTCAAGATTATGAGCAGCAAATTTCCTGATGTGCCCTACCTCAGTTAAATGATATATGATTGTGATTACTGATTACATATCGTGTAAAAAAATATAGCCGCCAGAGGTCGCTAGTATTAAATAAAATAATAAACTATGACTACATGCTATGATATGACCCATTATTTATTTATGTACAAGACTTTCTATATAAACAAACTTTGTAGAAAAGTTTATCTTTAAAATAAATATTAATAAGTTTGCTAGTAGGTAATTCCTGATTTTCTAATGCTATTTGATCGTTACCCATAGTAGGGAATATATCCGCCGACCCGCCATGAAGCAACGTGGTGAATTAAACTCCAATCCTTCTCCTACATGGAGAAGGGAATTAATCAAGTCCATTTTTGTATCTACTTATGTTTTGTCCCCGCCTTTTATGACAGGCGCCGCTGACAACACACAAAATTTAATGTTATTTGTTAATAAAGTACTTAGTTATTTTTTATTACATTCTTACATCAGTTAAACGGACTGACAAATAAGATGTATTTATAAGTTAGCAAATAAGCAAACAGGTAAACATTATATACTCAATGGCTCGAGTAAGTTACGGAACTCTGATCCCACGAACATGCCGACGCGGACGTACCAAACTGATGGAAGCTTCCCAGGCGACCACCTTACGAGTTTCCCGTATTAGCCGAGTCCCCCGTATTAGCCTTTCAATGTCCCATTGTTTTAATTTGTAATTTTATTAATTGTAACATTATTTTGATCACTCTTTATTCCCACTTCGAGTAAAGTAGTTGTTAGTTATAAGATAATTATCTATACATATAATAAAATGGTAGGAAAGTCAAAACTGTACATTGAATATTTTTTTAAAGAATACTTGGGGTGTGATCTACAATCGATACCGAAGCCAAAAGTATAGTTTTTAGAATTTTTGTCTGTTTGTCTGTTTGTCTGTATGTATGTCCGGGATAAACTCAAAAAGTACCTACTGCATGGATTTACTTCAAATTTGGCACGAATATTATTAAGAAGTCGGGTCAGAACATAGGCTACATATTATCACGCTATCACCTACGGGGAACGAGCAGTGAACGCACGCAGACGACGTCGCGGGCAGCAGCTAGTGTATGATATAATTGATCCTATTCCACGCGGACGAAGTCGCGCGCAGAAGCTAGTTCTTTAATAAGTGTGTAGGATCAGGGTTTAGCAGCCTACGCTTGCTGTACCAAAGTATAGACAAAGGCGACCAACTTTTGAAGCTGCAAATGTGAGCAAGAAGCATAGGCGTCTTCTGATACCAAGGTGAAAAGACTACTTATCATGTAGCATCGTATACTTTAAAAGTTTAGCAGGTAGAGTACATCACGGGGACATACGGAGGATCCCCGTGATTCCGCCCAGGCGCGTCGAAGGAACACCCCAGAGGGTTTAGTCCGTGCTCGGACTCTCGGATCTCGTGAATCGGACATACCCTCCAGCTCCCCCGGGCTGGAGGCATCCGTTAGGGATTTCCTCTGGTTAAAAAAAAAGGTAGAGTAAGTACATCAACAAAGAGTTTCAGTGAGGCATACATATTCCCAATCGTTTTAAGGAAATAAGTTAGAATTGTAAACAGGAGGTGGTGTTTTTTTTTTAAAAAACTCACAATGTTTTTACAAGTTATGTATTGTGTGACGACGCATATTAAGTCAGCTATCGCTGATTTATGCGCAAGTGGCCGGCTGTAGTGCTATGACTACCTTAAGAAACTTATCTAAGCAATTTTTAGTGAAATATATCTACCTTTTCCAAAAAAATATAACAGCCATGCGTAAAAATTAAGATTGAAAAAACAATGATATCAGAGGTTTTTGGAACATTTCGTAACATATATGTATATACAGGTGTTAGGGGAATGGTTAGCCATAGAGGTAAGTTGGGTAGGGGGGGTCATTTGGAACCTATTTAGGCTAACTTACCTATATGCAAAGTGTTACGGATTTTTTTATGAATATATTTTTATTTTTCGAAAAAAGTGCCGAAAATTAGTGATTGACCATCATATCTTTTTTGTTTATTGATATATCAACGCCATTTCTTTTTTGTTTTGATCATCAATACATTACGCATGTAAAATAAATGTGATTTAATTAAGAAAACATCTACAAAATAAATTATGGGCCAAAGAAATCTTGACAGAGACAAAAAGTAAATCAAACCTTCAAGTTTAGGTATAAATTAAAAAAAAATTAAAGCCTCCAGACAATTTAAAATAATTTAAAAAATTACTCTAGTTAACGCTGTTTTAAATAATATTACTTTCATTCACCTACCTTACTGACTTTTTTTTAAAATGATGAAATAACGAAATGGTTTCTACCTGAACCCGCACTCTACGCTGACAATTATACCTACGCAGGGCGATATGTCCTTGTACGGCACATGGTAAAGTACCTGCTGTCTCTTTTTATCTAGGAATTTGGGGTATGAGTTTCCACGGGCACCACAAATGTCTCTCATAGGGTGAAATTAATGCCGGTAGGTATCAAAATAAAACAAATCATAAATTCGAGTAACAAATTTATTTTATTTTTATAAATACAGTGAATTCGGTCGTGAATTTCTATAATCTACATTACTAGAAATAAGGATGATCAAAACAAAAAAGAAATGGCGTTGATATATCAATAAACAAAAAAGATATGATGGTCAAATCACTAATTTTCGGCACTTTTTTCGAAAAATGAAAAAAAAAATCATAAAAAAAATCCGTAACACTTTGCATATAGGTAAGTTAGCCTAAATAGGTTCCAAATGACCCCCCCTACCCAATATACCTCTATGGCTAACCATTCCCCTAACACCCTGTATATATCTGACGACGATCACGATTCAGCACTCTCTAGGCCTCTTTCTCCATGTCGGACAAAAATTGGAGCTCATGCCACTAGGTACGTTGTTCCACTGCGGGTTGGTGGATATATTCCCTACTATGATGATGATGATGATGACTGATGAGTAACGATCGCTAACAGGTGCATATGTATGTGTATGATATCAACCGGGACCGACAACTTTACGTACCTACTCTCCGAGGCACGGTGGGAAAATCCACAAGGGCAGACATCCATATCGCAAAAAATATTTGTAATTTGTTGTGTAAGGATTTTGCTGAAGGTCTTTGTATGTAAAAAAAAGAAACTAATTTTAAATTTTACAAATTTTTGAAGTTAAACTTCTTTAGGCGCCTGGTAATTTTTACGGCAACGGTAACGGCAACGCGTTTTGATGGGACGGCGATTTTTTTTGTTTTTAATTATGATACTGCATACTTCGTCCGGTACAGGCGTCACAATATAAATACAAATATCCATCCCGAGCGGGAATCGAACACGCAAACCGCCGGTGTGTAGGTGTCAGTCAACACGGCACACACCACTACGTCGGAGCGGTTGTATATACCTACTGATATGAACAGGGCCGTCTTAAGCATATTCCGCGCCGGGGTGCGGATAATCACCTCACGCCTCTGCTGTTGTAAAACGCAATATAATTTTAATCTTTTATTTATTAATTTTTTATTTATTTATTTATACTTCATGTACACCGAAATACAGACACATACAAAGAGAGATACAAAACAAGATGTACAAAGGCGATCTTATCGCTAAAGAACGATTTCTTAAAACTGTAATCTACAAAAAATGCACAAACAAAAACCAATATTTTAATATACCCGTATACTCGTATTTAATTATATATATATTAATTATTATTTAATAGGTAACTACCAATTTAATGTTCAATGACTATAAAATATAAATCAAACTCAAATATCAACTTTTCGGACTTTAGTGTTGGCAAATATTTCAATTAGGTATGTCTTTTATTTTGAAATCAACTTTTTATTCTATACCTACTTATATAAAGGTAAAGTTCCACATAGTGAGCGGTATGACACGTGCCGAAAGCGGCGTTGTTTAGCTAAGTGTATTTAATTTATAAATAAATTAATTTCTGGTACCTTAGTCCATCGAAATGTTACAATTTAAGGACCTAATATTGCGTTTATTAGATAGAGGACGCAATTTTATGTTTGGGACATGTGTGGGGGGTCAATAGAACTTAATAGAAGCTTAACCCCAAATTTTTTGAGAATCTACTTACAATAAAAGAAGATAATAAAACTAAGTTAAACATTTCGTTTTGACCGGATTCTCATGCCGGTCAACTTTGGAGCGCTCTAAAAGCGTTTTAAATGAATGAAATAAAAAAAAATATATAAGAAAAATTTTCCTCAAAAGACCATCTACAAGATTGGTCTGAGGTAATTTTTTTCTTTTTGTAAAATGTATAAAAAAAGAGCAAATAAAAAAAATTATAGAAATTTTCTCACTTTTTTGCTTATAGCTTCTTTAATTTGCAAAAAGTTATATAAACATATTTCTAGGCAAAGCGATTTGCTACAAATGATGTCTACGAATTTTTTGTAGGACGCATAGTTTCCGAGATATCGTGAGAAAGGTGTTTGCACCCCTTTTGCCAAGATGTCGGCCGGGGGACAAGGGCGGCAACCACACAAACTTGGACTTAAGCTTCTATTAACTCCACACATGTCCCAAAATATATTGCGTCCTATAATAAATGTAAAGCTCATGTAACATCTCAATGGACTGTCTATATTTTTATTATGTACGTGAATTTGACGTTACAATGTGTAGAAGACGGTACAATTACGTTGACATTTAATTAGTTTAGAGGTCAATTAAATTTCCAATTTTTAGCATTCAGCGCCCCCTAGGACCCCGCGCCCGGGTGCGCTGCACCCCTTGAACCCCCGGGTAAAGACGGCCCTGGATATGAATGATATTCCAGCGATGCATGTAGTTCCAGCTTAGTTTTCGTTTGACATTTAGACTTTATTAATTTACTAGCTGCTGCCCGCGACGTCGTCTGCGTGCGTTCACTGCTCGTTCCCCGTAGGTGATAGCGTGCTAATATGTAGCCTATATTCTGACCCGACTGCTTAATAGTATTCGTGCCAAATTTGAAGTAAATCCATGCAGTACTTTTTGAGTTTATCCCGGACATACATTTGAAGAAATAAAGGTACACTGCTCATGCTGATTATTTTACAATCTATACATATAATAAAATGGTAGGAAAGTCAAAACTGTACATTGAATATTTTTTTAAAAGAATACTTGGGGTGTGATCTACAATCGATACCGAAGCCAAAAATATAGTTTTTAGAATTTTTGTCTGTTTGTCTGTTTATCTGTTTGTCTGTTTGTCTGTATGTATGTCCGGGATAAACTCAAAAAGTACTGCATGGATTTACTTCAAATTTGACACGAATATTATTAAGAAGTCGGGTCAGAACATAGGCTACATATTATCACGCTATCACCTACGGGGAACGAGCAGTGAACCTTTATTTCTTCAAACGTATGTCCGGGATAAACTCAAAAAGTACTGTATGGATCTACTTCAAATTTGGCACGAATATTATTAAGAAGTCGGGTCAAAACATAGGTTACATATTATTACGCTATCACCTACGGGGAACGAGCAGTGAACCCTTATTTCTTTAAATATATGTCCGGGATAAACTCAAAAAGTACTGCATGGATTCACTTCAAATTTGGCACGAATATTAGAGTATTATATTAAGAGATTTAGTCGCGTCAACAATTCAACATATAGGCTACATATTATCACGCTATCGCCTACGGAAGCAGTGGACTTTTATTACTCAACGCATTCTGTAACAACGTGTAATCTAACGACGCATATTTCAATGTTGTTGTTATTATGTTAATAATAACCATGCTACAAGCTAGCTTCACACTACAAAAATGACGCAGTATAAGTAATTTAGGCCGATAAATTTAAAGCAACGCCATCTATGAGATTTCAAAAACATCATCATCAATCCCTTTTTGGATATAAATAATTTAAAGATCATGTTGGCGATGGCGATGTTATTTTTAAAAGTCATAGATGGAGTTGTGCATTTTCTTCTTAAAAATTGTAGGTATCGTTAATTCGTTTCAAAGATGAGCAAGACAATTAAAAAAAAACCTGTTTATATAAGTTTTAAGCTGCTTCATCTATGTCTTATAAAATTTATCGAGTTTGTCTATACTAACATAAAAAAAAATGTAATAACAAACAGAACTCAAAAAGAACTGCATAGATTTATAACAAAATTTAAATTCGAAAACGGCACGCTATTTCTGTATGCAATTTGAGTTAAATAACGAAAAAAGAGAAAAATTAAGCATGCCATATAAAGATAAGACATGCCTATTCTTTTACAGTACAGAATAAATAGTACCTAATAGAGTTAGTACAAAATAAACATTGACTGTTAATATTTTTGTTCGGTATTTATTGGTGTAATTATTGCGTCTAATATATCGTCTAATATAAGCTTAAGTGAGATGTGGAACTAGCTAGATTTTTTTTTACGCACACTGCGCTCACACAGCCATTTATTTTATGTTAAGATCATGTAAAGTATGAGTTATAATTTTTCACCATATAAAAAATGTTTCCTGTTTGCTAACTAGACGGCGCACAGTGGGGTATTTGACATGAAAAGTTGGACGAAACTCTTTTTTTATTCGTTGTCAGTAAAATCGTTATAAAACCAGAAAATAACACAAAACGGGATATTTGTTAAAAAATTAATATAATTCACACGAGCTCTCATCAGTTGGTTCGTCGTCTTCACGGACACTTTTTGAACTTTCTTGAGTTAAAGTAATTGTAGCTTTTGGTCTGAAACGGCTGGACCGATTTTGACTGGTCTTTCACTAGCAGATAGCTGATTTAATAAGGAGTAACTTAGGCTACTTTCGTTTTACAATTTTTTTATTTTATAACCCTGTGAACTGAACAATAACTTTTTTGTTAAATTCCACGCGGACAACGTCGCGAGCACAGCTAGTGAAAACTAAATATTTTAAATATTGATTTAAATTGTAATCTAAAACGAGTAAGTAGGATTTGGTACAAAGTGGGTACAAATAAGGTATGAACAAGTTCTTTACCTAAATCCTACTTTTTTGGAGTGACAAAAGTCAATTGAATAATTTGAACGGTAAACTTTCTTATGCTCATTAGAGCTCGTTAAGACTTCAAATTAGTTTTTTTTTGTTATTGGTATGACGAACATCGATTAATTGATTAATTTTAAATGAATTTATTACTACAATAAATAATGAACGATTGTTCAGCCCCAAATTTGTTTACTAATTGATATTATAATTATCGTAATCAGTACATGATCTTAAACGATTAATACGTCGACATTTTTATATACGAGTATAATTATTCTATTAGTAGGAGATACGTAGAACATCGACCTTCACCGATCTGATAACTCGATGAGACATATTTTTTATCAAATATAATTTGTAAACAAATATGCCTATGATAACTTGCCTTTGTATATCGAAAAGTGGTCAAGGCTATTTTTAATTTAATTAATTTTAATAAAAAAAATTTTTCATCACCTTTACTCATATGATAACCGAATGAGTTTTATATCAATTGATAGTTTTTAACACACAGAATATGCCTAGGTAGGCTTGCCTACTTATTTTTGGTCATGGCTACCTGGCAAGTAGATGTGAACAGGTAGTTCCTACTACCTTACTAACCAACAGGAACACAACACTGCTTGAAAACAGTATTATTTGGCTGCTCCATAATTTGAGCAAGAATGTTCCTGCTGTGCTCTACCTCAGGTATCTGCTGCAAAAAAGGGATAAATGGGATACATACACACAAATAGACTACCGCTTAGGAAAAAAACTATTAGCCCAGTCGAATTAGCTATAAAACGGGCTGAGATTTACAAAAATTTGAAGCAGCAATTTTCATTCGGAATTCGTTAGAGAGGGTCACTAGTACCTAGTCTAAATTCAAAAAGTAGGGATTCCAGACTTGTTGCTTCATCCGCCATCTTGATTTAAAGGGTTATTTTTTGTCTCTCGAATAACTCGTTTATTTTCAATTTCACACGAAAAATAGTTATTACACAAGTTGTTTAAAATTAAATTTCCTACAATTTTGGTTCTTATCAATTTTATTGTAGGATCGATATTTTTCGATTTTTCGAATTCCGAAGGAAAATTGCTGCTTCCAATTTTTGTAAATCTAAAATACTAATTCGCGACTGGGCTATACAGCACAAGCAAAGTAAAAATTTTGACTTACATCCTTTCTTTGCCTTAGGAGCATTTATATTCTAGGCTCTAAAGATACAGATAAATAGACAAATAAGAAAAAAAAAATACAGTAATTTTAGTATTTTTTCTGCTACCGTGTAATGTGCCAAACATTTTAAAAGGTCTTCAATTTTTGCGTTATAGTTCCATTGAATGTATAGAATGCCTATAAATGGCGTAATAAGTAACTAAAATATATCTACATATACACTATTTAGAGACATTACTAGGCAAAGGTTGTTGTATTGTACAGGCAGCCTATAGCCTGCCTGCACAAATTACAGGATAGTTGTAGTATGCACTGCGGTATTTGGTGTCTGAAGAGTAAGCAGGGGAGTTAACGGGGATGCAAGGGGTGCACCTCACCGGCACGGGGTGGTAGTTAGGCTTGCATTACATAGCGGTTTTTTTTCCAAACTTCATTTGAGCTCTGTCATACTTGCGTCAAAACTTGTCGATGTCTAAAAATAAAATTACTCAGTCTGGACTTTTTGTGTCATTATGTTAAAGTTCATAATTCATATTAGGTATGTACTGTTTGGTTTCTTAGGTAGGTAGCAGTAATACAGTAAGGTTTACTACGTATGGTTACATCTAAAAAAAACTAATATTTGTATATATTAATATTTTATATCTTCTGTCTATTTTTCATAAGTGATAAATACAAAATAAAACACATCTGTACCAATCATGAACCAATGCATTACGTAAAAGCTAGTAATGTTAGTACGTGCTCTTGAATAATAAATATACTCGTAAATTGAAAGTAGAGCATAAATACACGTTTTGTTTTTTAATTTTGATATTCCACATTTTTTAAATAATTTTAGAACGATAACTTTTATTCAATACTAGCTTGTGCGCGCGACTTCGTCCCCGTGGAATAGGACCACCCGATTTTGAAACATTCTTCATTAGTGCTACGCTCCTATTGGTCTTAACGTGATGATATAAGCCTATAGCCTTCCTCGATAAATGGGCTATCTAACACTGAAAGAATTTTTCAAATCGGTCCAGTAGATCCTGAGATTAGCGCGTTCAAACAAACAAACAAACAAACAAACAAACAAACTCTTCAGCTTTATTATATTAGTATAGATTATACTTCCCTATTATTACATTTTTAAATATATTTATAAAAAAAGACAAATAAAAATATAAAAGCAGTAGTCTTACGGTGGCAGGTTGTGACCCAGGCCGCTGGTAGTTAAGGCTCCAGGCTGAGGAGCCTCCTCACAATGCGTGCCGTTTCAAGCAACACTGCCCTTTAAATCCGACTCTTGATCCAACAGTCAAGCGAGAGTTTCTTATGGTGTTGGTCGAAATCCTTCGCTAATAGATCATTGACCGACACAAAAATAGTAGGTAAGCTATTATTGTTGTTTCTACATAGCACGTGTCGGTAATCTCGTGGGCAAGGTCTAAATATTTACTTAATTTTTCTTTTTTCGCCTTTACGAGATTATCGTCATGTGGAACTGCGATGTCAACAATAATTGCTCTGCGCGCTAATAGGTCTACTATCACTATATCAGCCCGCGCCCCTGCTGTTGTAAAAAATGAGTTTAGAGGTCAATAAAATTACCAACTTCTAGGCGATTACCGTAGCTTGAAGACGTCTGCAACACCAGAAGCATCGCAAGCGTATTGCCGTGCCTATCCCCAATGCCCCGCCAGGAGCTCTGGTCACCTTACTCACCAACAGGAACACAACACTGCTTGAAAACAGTATTATTTAGCTGTGGTCTTCTGTAAGGTCGAGGTACTTCCCCAAACGGGCTACTAGGTAGGTACATAGTTTAAGCAATAAATTTCCTGTTGATCCGACTTCAATGGAAATAAAATGAAATATAAATTCTAATAGTTGCCAACACAATCAAGCAACATAGTCAACACCTGTACCATCAAAAACTATCTATATACCTGTTACTACTATTATGGCTGTAATGAACCTGTCAGTGACAATAGAACGATCAATAGAGTAGTATAAATAGAGCAATGCATGAACATTTTCAAGAAATGGCGTTGGGTTATAGGTACCTATAATAAGACAACACATTTTCAACGAGGTCGTATCGAATAACAAGTTGTTGGTGGATAATTCTGGCCACTTGGTTATGTCTGTGCAAATATTCGCCGTTAGTTAGATTATTAAAATTGGAAACAACATGTCTAAAAGATTCTCCAGGCTTATGACAAGCTCGGCCAAGTCTGGAGACCTTTCATGATATGTTTCCGGTAGTTATTCGTCTTAATAACTTCGTCCACAATTTCACAGAAAATTCCTTCGGTTTCTCCAAAGAATTTCCGGTGTTGTAACCAGGATATAGAGCTAGGTTGGTCTACATCTGGGTCTGTCAGAACTTTGTAAAACCGACCATGTAGTTCTTTGCTTTTCCATACGGCCACGTGGTCAACGGTACTCATTACTATATAGGCTTACGCTATTTCTCTTTGCTTAAATATATCGGTAAGTAAAGCTCTTATCAACTGCAACAACGTTCTTGTGAACTTTCTGAGACTATTATACACCTTACGATTGTGGACATTTAAGCGTTTAAAAAGCCACTACCACCACATTTTCGTCAGATCTCATCAGAGATGATCGAGGATGATGTATTCGGTATGCTGTTAATAGTTTACGGACTTGGTGATTAAGGGAATCTAATTCCGTTTGAGTCGAACTCAAAATGCCGAAAGCATAGACGATTAAGGGTATAACTCAACTGTTAAAACTCGTACCTTGTTACCGCCCGATAAAAAGTTATTGAGAACTTTCTTTAGCCGACCAAAAAATCGTTATAAACGAGTAATTGAAATAAATAGTTTATCTTTATTATTAAGTATGTAATTGATTTTAATAGCATATTTTTAGAAATTTGACTAAGTATTATTTTTGTTCTTAAGCAATATACCCAAAGAATAAAACAAATGGCGCGGTCGCGATAACCCTACTTCGAGAAGATCAAAAGCAATTCAAGTTTACGAAGCTAGAAGATGTCATTTTTAAGTTTCACAATTATTACTTTCATTTTTTAATTATTTTAAATGACAAAGGTAATAAATAAAAAATAGGTACAAAATATAACATACCTACGTTTATAAAAGTGCAAAGCAATAGTAGTTACGTGTACTAATAGTAGCATAGCAATAGTAGTTAAGTATATAAACTCTACTGATGATAAATTTATTTTCTTATTTCTTTATACAAAATACCTATTCGCCCTAGTAAATGATTATGACTATATGACGTTACTAAGTATCCCGCAACAGGAGACAGCTTGTTTCGTAATGTAAACGCCGCCTCCAGTCCCGACGGGAATGAATAGCATTAACCCATAAATCGCTTGAAAAATTTACTATACACATAAGTAGTTGAGTTAAAACGCAACAGAGTTAGTATATAGCTACGTCAAATGCACGGATAAAATTAGATATTCAATAACGGAAAGGGGGGTCGGAGGTCCGCCATTTTGGAACTTCATTCGGGTGAGGGATACAGGCGAGGGGGACTGCGCATGCGTAAACTGAGCACCCGCACCCTGTCTGAAGGGCCGGGACCTTACCAAACGTGATGTCAAAAAACAAGTTATTCTCTCCCCTCACTCTACTAACCTAGTACGTCTTAATAATAGCGGATAATGATTTACGCCCTGATATCAGTGAGTCACCAGTGATGTGTTGTATCAACGATCTAACCACAAATATCCACAGGGAGTGTAAATCTCACGAGACGATAATCATGTGAACAATGAGAACGAGTGGGTGATTCAATGATTCAAGTGATTTATTGCGTTAACGAATACCGTCAATGGTGGTTTAAGACGAATAAATTTAACAACTTTGTGTTATCTGAACTGATGTGTTAATTAGAACAATTAGGACAACTGTTAATATTCATATTGTTGGTGTAATTTGCTTTGTATGGGCGGCAACTTAAGCGGTGGCCAAAATATAATGGGATGACAGGAAATACGGATTCATGGAAAAGGTTTGGCGTCGAGTCGGGCTCCATTCCTCCCGAAAGAAAAGGGATGGAAGTGGAACTAGTAGGGAAGTGACGTCATCGGCCCCGCCGGAGGCTGAGTATCAAAACATCCACACATTACGAACAGCTGATTTGATAAGGCAGCGCCAAGGGGAGGAAAAGTCAACACTCCGTTCATCTTATATTATCCGCAACGGGGATAATTTTATCTTGGTTGAAAGGAGACGCCGAAGAAGACGCAGGAGCGGTGCCAGGGCATCATCAGGAGGGAGGCACCATACTCCACCTGTGGAGGAAAATACTCGCACCGAACAGAAGCGTCGACCTCCAGCCAAACTAAAGATATTCGGCATTCAATGGCCGTTGCATTCGAGTGATTCGAGGCAAGTAAAATAGCAATTTTCAATTAGTATTATTAGTTCCTCAATCGTCTGCAGTTTGCTTGCCACGAGTACGGTAAATTGCACGACATGATTACCACTCTACTTATGTAAACTTGCAATCTCGTTCGATGAATGCAACCAATCGAACTCGTTGTAGATCAGCAGTTGATTGAATAATAAGGTTTTATTACGTACTTAATTAAACAAGCCTTTTGTAGCTGGTGTGGTCGTACACAAAAATTGAATATTAGTTATTTACTTAAGCTATTATAGCTTTTAAAGAATAGAAGAAAGATTAAAACTAAACGAGTTTTTAATATATGTATGTAGGTACGAATCCGCGAAATTATATCTATCTTACTATTACAAACTTTAGCTATTAACTAAGAACGTCTATATAAAGACGTCTTTAGTATGAAAGCAACAAAGATTTTTTTTATTGTTGTGGTCAACTTTCTTTTTTTGTGTAAAACCCTTGATGTTTATTTTAAAAAAAAACTGCTTTAGAAATTGGCGTCTAGGTATGTACTTTGTTACATTTTTGTTACCAAAACCATTTTTGAGGTCTTTATATATTTATGATTACCTACATATTATAATAAAATTGGAAGCGTTTTGAGTGATAATTATTGAACAAATAATAGAAGATTATAATAATATGATAAAAAAAGACGTCACAGTGATCCTAGAAAAAGAAATTCAGGTGTTACATCCATTTTTAGGGTTCCGTACCTCAAAAGGTAAAAACGGAACCCTTATAGGATCACTTTGTTGTCCGTCTGTCTGTCAAGACCCTTTTTCTCAGAAACGCGTGGAGGCATCAAGCTGAAATTTATATTAAATACTCAGATCTGCTGCCTCTTAAAGCTGTGAAAAAATGAAACTTCTAAGCCAAGGCAATCAAAAGATATAGCCGTTTATGCTGCAAATTTTCGACACTCTCAAGGGAATCAAAACCTACAGGGTACTTCCCGTGAACTAAGAATATTGAAATTTGGTACGAAGCAACGTCTTATAGCACAGATACAGGAAAAATTGCGAAAAGTGTAAATTTTTAGTTACTACATATAAAAAAAAATATTTTAATAATTTTACACTTAATACCACTTTTCTCATAAACGCGTAAAAGTATTAAATTGAAATTTATATCAAATACTCAAGTCTATAATACCTTTAAGCTGTAACAAAATCAAACTTCTATGTCAACGGTATCAAAAGAAAAACCAAGTTAAGCCGCATATTTTCATCGAAAATAGTCCCAAAGGAATCAAAACCTACAGGGTACTTCCCGTGAAGTTAGAATCTTGAAATTTGGTACGAAGCAACGTCTTATAGCACAGATACAGGAAAAATTGCGAAAAGTGTAAATTTTTAGTTACTACATATAAAAAAAATATTTTAATAATTTTACACTTAATACCACTTTTCTCATGAACGCGTAAAAGTATTAAATTAAAATTCATATCAAATACTCAGGTCTATAATACCTTTAAGCTGTAACAAAATCAAACTTCTATGTCAACGATATCAAAAGAAAAACCAATTTAAGCCGCATATTTTCATCGAAAATAGTCGCAAAGGAATCAAAACCTACAGGGTACTTCCCGTGAAGTCTGAATCTTGAAATTTGGTACAAAGCAACGTTTTATAGCACAGATACAGGAAAAATTGCGAAAAGTGTAAATTTTTAGTTACTACATACAAAAAAATTATTTTAATAATTTTACACTTAATACCACTTAACTCTTGAATGCGTAAAAGTATTAAATTGAAATTCATATCAAATACTCACGTCTATAATAACTTTAAGCTGTAACAAAATCAAACTTCTATGTCCACGATATCAAAAGAAACAGCAATTTAAACCGCATATATTGAAACTAGCAAACAACTGACAAGGGAATAAAAATCTAAAGAATACTTCCCGTCGACCTAAAATCTTCAGGTATGAAGCAACGTCTTATAGCACAGATAAAGGAAAAATTACGAAAACCTTAAATGTATAGTTACATCGCAACCACAGAAATAGTATGTGTAATGTTGTTTATTTCTGCTTTGTTTTTCAATCTATACTAATATTATAAAGAGGTAAAGTTTATAACTTTGTATATACGGGGTAATCTTCGCAAATACTGATCCGATCATGAAAATTCTTTCGCTAACAGAAAGCTACACTATTCAGGAGTGACAAGATAAAAGGAAAAAGATAAAAATATATAAAGATTTTAAATCAGCAGGATTTGAACCTGCGCCCTCTGACGTGCCGTGTCAACAATTCAATCTAATCAAGCATTATTATTTGCCTTAGAAATTAATTGGTGATTTTAAAACATTTATATTTATCTGATTTGCTGAAAATAGTGAGAGTGTATTGGAACATATCAAATTTCACCGTAGGTACCCTTCTTATGTGAAATGGATTATAACGCCCAACGAAGTGGGCACGGGTCGGCTAGTAAATTATAAAACTTTGCAAAGTAATATTTATTTACTAACTCTTTTTGCACACCAATACACAAAAGAACAATACATAGAATTTATAACAATAAACTTGCATCAATTGCAACAGGCAGCCTTATCCCCCCCCCTCATATCATCCCTCCCGGTCTAAAAATAAAAATCAGATATAAATAAATAACTATATAACAATAGATGCTATATTTAATGACACATATGTACATATAAGTTTACTCATATGTATACACAATAGTGAAAGATTTAGAATAAAAGGAAGACGAATGTGAAGGTATCTTCAAAGTTAGGCTATCATTTAAGCGAAGAGGTACATATTATATATTTATCTTTAACGCCAGCTTTGATTCTAGACCAGAATGAAGAAAGTTCTTCAATATGTATTCGTAGCCGGCGACCATGCAACTAACTATGAAACCAGTCAGACACCTTAGGAGATATGTTAAGAGAACCAAGTATAGCTAGTAGTAAGTCAAAATCAACAGTATTGAAATGATTATTGAAATCAAGTACCTAATATTAACACTGTAATGAGAATTCTAGACATTAAAAATATATATGTTTAAACAATAGCAGACAATAATAAAAATAAATTTAGGAAATCATGTTTTATACAAACTTGAAAACAGGTACAAAGGTCAAAAAGGCTCGAATTAAATTACAAAATAAATGTTACATCATCTGTGGGACTATATAAATAAATAAATAAATAATAAATAAATATCTACTATATATAATATGGTTCAAATTTAATACTTAATAGTAATAAAGTATTTTTGAACCAGATTTCTAAATAGTGACTAATAAATTTGTAAATAAATAACTTCGATAAAAGAACTTTCGTACCAAGAGACAGGTCAAGGAAAAAAGGGAGACCAATTAAAAGGTGGAGAGATACCTTCAACCAGATAATTATGTGGACCGCTGTGTATACAGAAAGCACGGGAAAGGGATACATGGAAATGTTTAGGAGAGGCCTACGCCGCAGAGGCGACTATTACTATTACCAATATTAATTAAGTGATGTTAGAAACATGTAGACGAGTTAATTATAGGAGTATAGAATAAATATATACATAGGTTAATATACATACATATGTTTAAACTAAGAATACTTACGCTAGTATTAATTGAAATTTTAATAGTAATAGAAATAAAGGCGATTTTTATTTTATTTATTTATTTTATTTTATATAAACAAAAGGATTAATGAAAAGATAAAGATACCTTTGCCTTAAATTTATGCTCCTCCAACTTTCCATATTGTAATGTTACGGATTTCATTTAGCAGCAAAACACCATAACTTTTACTTATATACCTGCAGGTTTGTACGGAACCCTCGGTGCGCGAGTCCGACTCGCACTTGACCGGTTTTTTTTTATAGAAGCAATTGTAATAAAATTGTTGCGGAGTTGTTTTTACTATAGGTATGCATATTCACGTTTTTAAATGTCGTTGTTGTAAAGTACCTATCCGAAACGTCTTGCATCTAAAAGACTTAATAAACCGCAATAAAATCCGAAAAAATTGTTTCATTATAAAAATAACAAATTATGAATAATTAATTCGCCTTCGTACTCAAAAAATACCTACAACAAGATAAAAAAATATGAATGCAGATAACGTTAGCAATTTATCTGAGGTGCAATTAGTTGTCAGCAACCTTACATAATTGCAATTTTCTTTTTTTTACACGTAGTGGAACATCTACTACTTCAGTTATAACACTGACGTTTGAAAGTTTGTAATTAAATTTTGTATCAGAAACTCCACAAAATACATAGAGAATATATAGAGATGGTGTTATAAATGAAAGTCACGTTAAATCATCATGTTAAAGGTGCAGATAAAAGCTTATCTTTACATTTCATAATAATGAATCGTAATAATTATGTTCTCATTTCAACATTGCTTACAATTTAATTTTAATAACTATTTGAGTATGAAGAAATTTGTGATTTCTATTACGTATTGTATTTCATAATTATTCTTTACCTTATCGGTATATCATGTCGATCTAAGTTAAGTTATATAATTTTATTTTCATATCAGGTCTATAGTATCACCTTGCATTTAAATTTTGATTAAATAATAAAATAAAACTATTTATAATAAATGGTCTGAGCTCAACCTTCCCAAGTAGTGAGATATCCTGCATCCAGAATGGGGAAACATGGCATAAACATCAAACAAAAGCTCAGGCAAACATTTGTACGGTCTATAAATAATTTTGTTATTTGTGAGGCCCGAATTGCTTGGTATTATGACCACAGCACTTACACGTCAATTGCATAAATATTGTATGCGACATTAATGACATGTACCTAATCCATACACTTGTATTTTTATTTTTATCCTTATTCCTCTGTTTCATAAATTAGTTAGTCAAAGTTGACCTATAGACAAATGTTGATACCTAATAAAATGTGCATTTCGAGTACATAGTACCTAACTACCTATGCCTTTTATTAACAAAGTTTTGCAAATTGTCTGAGGCACATAAAAAATTAAATAATTTACTTGTTTCACTAAACGCATACGTACTATTTAGATTTATTAAAGAAAAACTCGATTAAATTTAGTAGTAATTAATCACATTATTTTGATATAATTACGAGTCAACAAGTTAATTATAAGGAAAAAGTTAAGAAAGAAAATCTTTACTGCTTCTCTTTTAAAATTTAATATTATGTTTCTTGTCGTGAAAAACGACAATGTCGAAAACCATATCTAGTACAAAAGTTTTCTAACTACAGTATTCTTATTGAGTCAGCTTTTATCTACTTACACAATAAAAATGAATGTTGCTAAGCGCATAACTGGAGAAAGGTTCCAGAGCGAAGTCTCCGGGCAGCTAGTTCTTAATAAATTATGATTATAACACTGGATAGCGTTAACTGCGAATTCATAAAATGTAATAAAAATTGATTAAAAAAAGGTAACTGTTGGCAAAGTGTAGGCCGAAGATAGACACTTTTGTTCAATTTAATGCAAATGAACTAAAATACTGTATTCATAAGTATACATAAAGGTGTAGGTACCTACTGCTAATAGTCATCCCTTGCGGTTGTAACTTCGTTGAGTTTTGATATCTGTCAGAATAGTTGTCATTTACAGTAAGGTACAAGCTGTGGGTACAATTGTTCTGCTCCCTAAACCGCCGTGTAACATTATACCAATTACCAATAATAAATGGATATTGCAGGATTCTAATGGTGAAAGGATTATAAAGTAATATTGAAGTTTTTATTGATAATACCTATTTATATATAATATTAGGTACACATGTTATATAGAATAGGAGAACCACAGAGGAGAACCTTGCGTATTCAGTCTCTATTATTGATACTGGTATACTTAGCAAGACATTATAATATCATAAATTAATAAATTATAGCCTAATGCAACGAACATAATGTAACATGTCGTAAGAGGTGACTAAGGGATAACACAGTTCCACTACCACCTTGGAACTTAAAAAGCCGACGGATGGCGGGATAACCATCCATGCTGGCTTTGAAACACACAGGCCAAAGACGGGCAGCAGCGTCTTCGGTGCGACAAAGCCGGCCCTGCGGTCACCAACCCGCCTGCCCAGCGTGGTGACTATGGGTAAAACACATGAGTTCGCGTCATAATGTCGGGCGCGAACTTGTGGAGGCCTATGTCCAACAGTGGACTGTAATAGGCTGTAGTGGTAGTGGTGGTGGTGGTGGGAAACGAACATGTAATAGAAAAATTTCAACAGAAAAAGCAGACGCCACATTACAATATTAGTACGGATTGATTAAATAATAAAGATAACATAATATTTTGAACAAAATTTTAACAATTTTCAGGCATACCTCGATAACTCGTCGTTTCTGTCGCGGTCGTCGTTCGCGAGAGGACAACGAGCTCTATCGCTCCAACAGCTTCAAGTTCGAGCGGTTCGCGCGGGAGCAGCCAGCTGACGAGTTGAGCACCGGATCACAGGTAAACTATATTAAGACTAAATGAAATAATATACGTTCTTGTCTACCGTTTTGCTTCTATTTTAGCTTCTCAGATAAAAGTTTTTTTTTTTATGTAACTAGGTTGGCAAACAAGCGTACGGCTCATCTGATGGTAAGACCGTAGCATATAGACGCCTGCAACACCAGAAGCATCGCAAGCGCGTTGCCTATCCCCAATCCCCCCAGGAGCTCTGGTCACCTTACTCACCAACAGGAACACAACACTGCTTGAAAACAGTATTATTTAGCTGTGGTCTTCTGTAAGGTCGAGGTACTACCCCAGTCGGGCTGCTCCATATTTTGAGCAGGAAATTTCCTGCTGTGCCCTACCTCAGTTATATAAAATAAAATATAATATACAAACGTTATAAGTATAATATATATACTCAAATGCCTACACTTAGCGATACTTTGTTATTTTGAAATTACATACATAGACTGATATAATATTATTTATAGTTATTATATGTTATAATTATCTTAGAAGCAAAAGCGTGAATTTAACATACACTTTTTTTAAATTACAGTTAAATTAAAAAAAGTGTATGTTCAATTCACACACGGCAGAAGTAAAACTTCTGAAAAGTAGCTTACGAGAGATTTTTTTCAGTGAGAATATGAAATACTCTGTAATGTATTCTATCTCATTCTCTCCCATACATTTATGTGTTTGTTTCTTTATCGTGACGCATTTTCGTTTCATCGAGTTTAATATCATAATTTCAGATTCTAAAGAAGTTTCAGTCCAAAAAAAAAAACAGTAAAATTTCTCGAGAGTATGAGATACGCTCCTATGAAAATGGTCATCCATCCTAAGCTTGAATTGAGATCCTTAGAAATTCCTCTAGATTTACGAAGTGTTGTCGTCGTGTAAGGATGCGTTTACCATGAAAGCGTTACCCACTTATCTAGATGAGTCATCTCGTCTACAAAGGGCTCGTTTCATGGTCTGCTCGCCTTGAGATTCTCGGAAGTAACTTTTTAAAGTACGCCGTAAGTTACATAAAAATATAATGACTTATTTTGCGACGTTTTATGTCATTCATTTGATGTAATAGCTTTCAATAAGGCCAAAAGAGCTCAGATGATTACGCCAGTGTTACGAATAATAGAAAATATATTTATAAAGAACCTGTGCCCGTCAGCTTACGCCTTACAACCTTTGTTCAGTTGAAGATATAGGGAAAAAGTAATATCTAGCTACTATAACCCTTTTCCTAGTAGTAACGATACAATAAACAGTTAGAATAAATTGTATCTACTGACGTTTTGTCTTCATTGGGTTCCATCATCCATGTGTGTAAACCACGTGTAAACTAAAATTACAAGTAAAGTGATCAAAATATGCTACCTGTGACCTATATTGAGCGACGACCTGGGTTTTTATTTCTTTGCTTAGATACCAGGCGAATCTGGTTTTTTTTGCAAATAATGATATCAGATGGGTAATAATTTTAAGATGATATGATTTGTAAGGTAAGACACGGAGATAATAATAACTGTGTTTGTTCTCAAACAAAAAAAAAAAAAACAACTTAAAAAACAACTTCAATGACGTAGACGAAGTTAATGAAATACGGAAATACGCATTATTCGGAATAACTGCTTGTCAAATCTCGCTCGAATTGACTAAAAAATACACGATAATTAAGCATCAGCTTTTGAATTAAAAAAAAAGAATCATCAAAATAGACCTGTACACCCAGTACAAATTTATAAGAAAAAACCCTTTTTTTGAAGTCAGTTAAAATAGTTTTATAAACTTTTTAAGATATAAAATAAAAGTTCATTGGTATTAAATTAAACAAGAAACCTAACAGTTCTAGACCTGTTTGAGTTGTAGGACATACAAAATCCTTTCTAGTTCTTAATAATTTTTAAAGCTGGGTAAGTTACCATAGATTGAAGAAAGAAGACCTATTCAGGTTACTTAACTACATGTTCGTCTTTCGTCCCAAAATAATCGTTGCGAACTATTTAAGTATTTATTAAGATCAAAATGTTTTCAAGCATGGGGCCTTTAAAAATGCTAACGCACGTGATTAATAAGCGGCCTCTATTACGTTTATCACTACATATTTAGACAAAAGAGTAGAGTAAAAGAAAGTCTCTTCCCGCTGTCTGTCTGTCTGTATATATGCTTAGATCTTTAAAACTACGCAACGGATTTTGATGCGGTTTTCTTTAGTAAATAGAGTGATTCCAGAGAAAGGTTTACATGTATAATACATGCATAATAATATAGTAGAGGAACACTGATAGTTTTAAAGTTTTCTAATGTGATGTCGTAAATAAACACATTTTTTGCGCTTAGATTGCAAATATTTATTTTATATTTTATATTTACTATCAGCATTGAACCCGTGCGAAGCCAGAACGGGTCGCTAGTTTATAGTAAAAAAAATCTGTACCTATATTTTAGCGTTATTATTCTAAGAATCTATTGTTTATCTTTCGCCGATTTTATAATTTTGATGTACTTACTAGCGCCATCTCTTATCATCTGAGAATACTACGACATTTATTTTCCGAAACAAGATATGAAAAAGTTATACTATTTGACGCTAGATGGCGCTCGTACTGCTGCTTCTGTTTATCGTTCAGTAAGAACAGATGGCGCTTTTGTCAACAAATAATAAATAAATTTTGTTTATGTTTTTAATTTTGATAAAAAATTTTAATACAGTGTTATTCACTGTGATGTGCTCATGTGCCATACCTATCTCTTTGTAGGTAATAAACACACATGTAGCTTTAAGGGACTGGACATAAATAGCATCTGTTCTTTCAATTATTAGGTACTAGGTGACAACATATCGAAGAAAAACATTAACACATTCTAAAAATCCATTTGGTCACGAAGAAATTAACGTTTTTTCTTAGTTTTCTGATATAAAAATCTAATAAACAGTTATATTGAAATACATGAATATATTTTAAATTAGAGAGAAACTCTACCATGACTCTAGCTACTACTAAACCAAAAGATAAAATGTTAATTTTCCGTGTTTCGTCTGGTAAAATTGTGAATATTAATCGTTTTAAAAAAATATTGAAATAATATTGATTTATAATTGAATTATTTAGGACTATTAAATTATTTAGTTTTCTTTTCACATAAAAAAAATGTTTTTTAATGTATCGGATTAGACTACTAACGAATAAATTATTTTACATTTCAACCGTCTTTATTTTAATTCGGGTATATTTTTTTATCGCACTAAGAAAACAAAATCTGACTACATTTTAGTAAGAATACTTATATGTTGTTGCACAAGAGTTGCAACCTCACAAATTTTGATTTAACTTTAGAATAACCCCCCCTTCATATCTAAAAAATAAAATTGCGTCCTCTGACAAACGCAACCCCAAATGTAGCTTTTCAATGGACTATTAATTTTCTGTGTATAATGGTAGTATGTACATAATTTTTTTTTACTATGATAGAATACATATATAAATTGGTTATTTATTAAATGGTTTTCATAATCGTATGACACTATATATTTATAATGTCATCAATAAAGTTATTATTTTCTTTCATGAAATGCTCATAAACACAAAATCTTAAAGGCATCAATTTTACTACAATTAATTTCCTTGACAGCCCTCACGCCCTATATAAATCACGTTATTCCCAGCGATCGCGATTGCCTCATCAACATACTAATGCGTTGCGCCAGATGTTCCCTGCCTAATGAAATCGGCTAGACTGATATATTAACCATTTTCATACTTTCATTTTAACATTGAGTGTGATATGAAGCTTTTTTTGTGCAATTTTGTTTTTAATTAAATAGGATAAAAAAAACTTTTAACTTTGTTACAGAATTTTCATTATTTATTGAAATTGTTATATTTTTTTTTATGAAACTATGTTCATCACAAAGGTTTTTTTTATTAAGTATTAAAAATATTACAACATTAAAAATATCAATTGTTCCTCAGGTCATCTAATCGGTAATGGTGTACCTGTGTGTCTGTTTTATCATATAATATGTACGTAAAAAAACGACTTCTATCGATGACTACATTATACTGTGTATAAAATGTTTTTGTCTATACCTACTTTTAAATAACGATATATGCGTATCAATTATTTTTACATAATATACTTTTCTTAAGTTTTCTTATCTTCTAGAAAAAAATACCGTGTTGGATTACTTAAAATGAAAATTATCCATGTAGAAGATATAATAGGTACCTACGTCTATTATTCACGAGTTACATAAAACACAAAAATTCTAAAAAAAAACCTTATGGTACAATATATTATATATTCTCAGTTTTAATTCATAATAATAGGACTATATGTCATTCATTTTAAAATTTATATTAGTTAATTAAGTCCATATGAGGATAATTTTTAATTCATAAGAGACAAGGCGAAGCGTTGTGAAGTTTATGAGTTAAATGCATTAAGTGCAGTCAGAACGCCGTATAATACATTTATGCATAGATAAACGTTCATAAAATTTAAATAATTATAACATAAATAAAGTAAATATACATATATAATAAACAGTAAATGCAGTTTTTATTTATTCCACGTACCGTGCGGATCTTACTGGTCCCTACAATGTCAGTCAAGAAATCTTCACAAAAATTTCTGCTTTTGACGATAATCTTATTTATAAATGTAACTATGACCGAAAATATTAAGTTCTATATACATATATTAAGTTCTAGTATTCTTATTAGTATATAAGTGCGTAGTAGGTATAGTATATTAAGTTCTCAATAACTAAAGCCTATTTAAATATCATTAAATGAAACTATTTTAATTAAAAAAATTAAATACCGAAAACTGTAAAATCTTCACATCTATATATCTATTGTGAGGCACGTTTACTACAACTTCTCGTTTTTTGAAAAGAAAGTCGCCAGACATTTCAGTGGTTCTGAACGAAGCGAAACTCACCACTCTCGATATGATAAAACTCTGTACACTTGAGAGCACGATCGTTGCAGTTGTTTGCTATTCGTTAAATATTTTTGAACCAGACAAAGCTATTACACTGTTTTTTTAATACATAATATGTATTAAAGCTCAACATGGTCTAGTAAGATAACAAAATTTTATCAATTTTAAAAAAAAATTTTTCTTGACGAGGTGCTCTTTTTGAGTGTCATCCAACTGCTTAGTTACGAGTACATAGTTTGTTCAGTATTTTAGACTAAGATTGTTTGACTCGTCATTCGCAATTGCTTATAGGTGCCAATAAATAAAATAAGTTTTTATGTAAATCTTTATTCGAAAAAGACACAAGATTAATGAAATGGTAGAGATGCGTGGGATTAGTTGCGTTGGCCTTTGAAGAGAATACAGACTAAACCTAAAAAAAAAAACCATATTCTAACCAAATTAATAAGAATAATGTTATAGTTGAGTTTCTACATTTATAAATGTAGAAACAAAATATATTCCCCACTATGAGTAACGATCGCTTTCAGGTCTCTATAATAACAACCGGGACCGCTGTCTTAGCGTTCTCTCCGAGGCACATTGGGAAGACCCACAAGGACTAACAACTAGACTGGAAATAAATATTTGTATAAACACAAATGTCCACTCCGAGAGGGAATCGAACCCGCGACCTTCGGTGCTTTAGGCGCCGCGACATTGCATCAGAGCAGTCGACAGCGGTCCATGTATAAATTTATAACATACTAGCCGACCCGCGCCCACTTCGTTGGGCGTTAATTTTCTTTGTGATGCAATTATGTTGTGTAGTTCTTAGTACTGTTTTATTAGGTTCATTGTTTAGAATTTGACGTATAAAATCGTAATAATATCGTGTAGTTGAAGACAAAAGTCTCCGAGCAATGCGTCCTGCCTGTGATAATATACGGAGCCGAGACGTGGACACTGACAAAGAGACGTGGATACTGACAAAGAGACTGGTCCACAAGTCGCTCAGCGTGTAATGGAACGGGCTAATGCTTGGGGTTTCTCTCAAGGATATAAATGAAATAAATGAGGTTATCCGCGAGAGAACGAAAGTAAGCGACATAGCCCACGGATTTAGCAAGTTAAAGTGGCAGTGGGCTGGTCATCTGTGTCGCAGGACCGACAGCCGTTGGAGCTGACGTTTTCTGGAGTGCAGACCGCGTCTTGGCAAACGCAGTGTGGAATTTCATCTAGCCCGTTGGATCGATGATCTACATAATTTAATTTCCGGTGTATCGCTGGATGAGGATTGCGGAAAATCGGGATGTCTGGCGCGAACTTGAGGAGGCCTATGTCCAGCAGTGGACTACAATAGGTTGAACTGACTGACTGACCCAAAGGGTGCTCAAGGTGTTCACTAAAATAAGTTTAATTTGTATTTGATTTAAAGTTTATTACGAAGTCGACTGTATTACGAAAAATTTGGAGTATGTCGAATTCGGAACAGGACGAATACAGAACAAATGATTTTATATTTAAAAAAAACGAGGGACCCAACTATTGTTTAGCTGGGGCCCTCGTTTATATTTTGCCCCAGGGCCTTCGGTTGCCTAGCTACGCCACTGATCGTGTATTTATTATTTTAAATTACAGAACCAAATAATTATAAATAAAATGTTGCTCCAACGCCATCTATCAAAAAGCGAAAAAACTTCGTCGTCGATAGTCTAAAATAAGACTAAATAAAATAAATAGACTAATAAATAGCGATAGATGGCGTTAGTTTCTTTGTCATTTTGATAATATATTTTAATATTTTTCTTATTTACTGAATTTTTTTGTACAATTACAATAAAATATAGCCTATGTCACTCCACGTGTAGCTTTTTGTTAGTGAAAGAATTTTCATGATCGGATCAGTATTTGCGAAGATTACCCCCGATATACAAACAAAGTTATAAACTTTATCTCTTTATAATATTAGTATAGATATAATATTAGTTAAGTATAGATTAGCACAAGATTAAAACTGTTGCACAGTGGTAGTAATAAAACATAACATAAAGCTTTATATTGTATATATTATATCAAACATTGTAATACATTCCATGTCTGATAGACTCTTCCTCATGACCCTTATGAACCCGACTTTATGTATTACATTGAAAACATAATTTGTACCTCGATAAATAATTACGGAAATGACAACATATTTTGAATGATTTGGAGGGATTCTATTGCGAATCATTCCAGCGCGTAGTTTTTAACTTTATTATGGCCGCATTAAGCTCCGGCTATTCCCTTCGGCCATTCTGTAATCAAGTTCTGTTTCGGATAGCTGTAATTGAAAATGTCGAACGGTGCGATGTTCATTTTCCACTAATTAATCGCTGTGATGACATTCGTCCCCTGTCCCTAGGCACGTCTACCTAGGTACGATATTTAATTCTTCGGTAATTTGAAGGTTATCATATCGACTTCGCGTACATTATATTGTCTGTACTATATGAGTAATATTTTGAAATTCTCTTGGTACTTTCACTTTTGATTAGTGATACGTCAGTGCAGTGTCCACAGTAGCTGGGTGATGTGTTAGCGATCGTAGGTTCAATTGCCGTTCAATGAAAAATGTTGAAATTGTAGTAACGAAGGCTGCATACCTTGGTGAATTTTTTTATCTTTATATATAACTAGGTCGACAAACAAGCGCACGGCTCATCTGGTGGTAAGCGATTACCGTAGCTTATAGACGCCTGCAACACCGGAAGCATCGCAAGCGCGTTGTCGATCCCATCCCCAATTCCCAGGAGCTCTGGTCACCTTACTCACCAACAGGAACACAACACTGCTTGAAAGCAGTATTATTTAGCTGTGATCTTCTGTTTAGGTTGAGGTAATTCCCCAGTCTGGAAGCTCCATTATTTGAGCAGGAAACTTCCTGCTGTGCCCTACCCTGTGGCCCTACAGCCCTCAGTTAAAAATATCCTGACACTTGTAGATCTATCCATACAAAGTTATGGCCGATTAAATTTATTTATTTAAGAGAAGAACACTTCTTCTTCACTAAGTTTAAAGTGCCACTACTTTATCATTCTATTAAAAATGTATTTGAAATATTTCGGCAATTTATTTGTGACAACAGTATCTTGACAGTGTTTTGATATTGAGATAATGTGTTTAAATGAGCTAAAATAATATTATAAATTATAATATAAGCTTTGCGACTGATTTAACATTTATTTAGACGAAAAATATGTAAATAGTTAAATAAATTATAATAGAAAGAATAAATTAAAATAATCAATTACACGACACGAAACATTAAGACGTAGGTGCTTGTAAGATTTATTAACAGTGTCCATAGAAATATGAATTTAGTTGTTTTTATGGATCTGAGAGATGTAATTTTTTTCTGAAAATATAAACTTAAATGACTTTAGGGTCGTTACTTTTTATATTGTCATTTACCCAGAACTGTTTTGTTTACGTAAAATACGTTATACCTTAAAAAGTAAAGAATAAGACGTAATGGTCTCATTAAATATTACATTGTTAATTTTATTTTCAAGTTTAAGTCTAAAGTGACAAGACTAAAATGAAACGATGCGTCTATTAAAATATGTTTTTAATAAAATTTACGTCTTAAATCTTCTGAAAAACAGCTGCCTTCGTATTTATAACATTAGCATGACGGAAGGCTTATTTGAAATAAAAAAGAACAAATTAGTTCAAGAAACTTTCGATGAAATACGCTAAACAAACGCGTATAAATTGCTTTCCGCTATATTGGTAAAGTTCGGGACAAATAGTTACAGTAAATCTCGCTAAGACAAATGAAAATGGGGTGAATGTCACGGAATTTCGAATCAACGGTGTCTACTGGCTATATTTCTTGTGACAACATTCTTATACTTCTTATATCTTTGTTTAGTAAAGCGATTGATATTAAAATCAGTTGTAGGCTGTAGCGCTTGTTGGAAATTGACGAATAGTTATTGACTACATTAAAAAACCTTTGGTTTATTTTTTGAAGTGAAACTTCTTTAGGCGCATGAGGGGTAAAATTTGAGCGAAAGGTGACGCGGCAACGCGTCAAGCGTCAGTACTTAGATGGGTGATAGCCTGGTTTATAGCACGTTGAACACACCGGTTCTCGTCCGATCACCGAAGTTAAGCAACGTCGGGCGCGGTCAGTATTTGGATGGGTGACCGCCTAGGAACACCGCGTGACGTCGGCTTTTGGTTTTTGAAGTAAAACTTCTTTAGGCGCATGAGGGATAAAATTTTTATGGATCAAACGCCGCACGGCGTCAACGTCCATAGCACGTTAAATACACCGGTTCTCGTCCGATCACCGAAGGTCGGGCGCGTTCAGTACTTGGATGGGTGACCGCCTGGGAACACCGCGTGATATTGGCTTCTTGTTTTTGTTCAATTGGTTTTTTTTTAAATTAGTTGTTTTGATTTAGTTTGCCAAAGAAGTTTTACTTCTGACACGTGTACTTTGTACGCACGTATTTTTTTTTTTTAATTACACATGAAAAACAAGAATCAAAATAGGTAAATTGACACAGGCCATGTTAAGATAGAGGGACTTAAATATCATTTTTTTACTGGCTAATTTATTAACGAAAAAAATTAATTAAAAAAAAATTCCGTAACAAAGATACCTTTCAACTTTCCTTTGAAATATTTAGAAAACTTTTCTACATGATACCTATATCACTTATATTTCTATGAAACACTATTTACTGAGTATGAAATACTATCCTTTGTTCTCCCACAATCATAATTACCGTAGATAGCCGAACTTTGATAATTTACGTCGTTATGAGCTACTATATCGCGTTAAATGATAAACACTTCGTTATAT